>JAQSUU010000120.1:2400000-3600000 GCA_038087645.1 Saccharum hybrid cultivar R570 | reverse complement strand
AGATCTGCCCAAGGGCTGATCGTCTAGTCCGACCCCCAAAGTTGGCTACATCAATTTCCTTGCCTTTGCAAAACCTAGGTTGGCTAGGCTGATCCTAAGATGAGCTAAGCTGACTTGGTTTGTACCCAATGTATTCTTTGGTTTGTGTAGCACCCAAAAATTTCAAATTTTAGAATTAGTGGGTTTCAAATAAATTAGATAACAATTAATGGGGAATTAGGATTTAAAAAAAATTAGAAAAGAATATTTGGTGATGCATTCATGCTGTTGCATTTATTTTACTTTGTGGTGTGGAATTTATTTTATTTGATTTGTTTTAGAAAATTATATTTGAAAAAGGTTTTGGAAAATAAACAAATAAAGAAAAGAAAGAAGAAAAAAACAACTCACCTTCTACCTGTTCGGCCTGGAGACCGCTCGGCCTGTTCTCCCGCGCCCGCGCATGGGCCGCGCGCAGGTGGGCTGCTGCCGCTCTTCTTTCTCCGCGCGTTTTTGGGCCGGCCCAAGTACCGTAGTCGCGCCCTCCTCTCTCTTGCGGTCGCTGACCGTTGGGACCCACATGTCAGCGTGTTTCTTCTTCCCCGTGCCGTGACCGAGCCGGACTCGAGTGTTGCCGCCACCGACCCTTACCGATTAACCCAGGATTCCCTACCCGAATACGGTGATATGGAGCTATAAAGGAGAAGCCGTGACCCCCTCTTTCCGTTTTTCATCTAAACCGTGAGTTCAATCACGTGAAATCGAGCTCTAGGGCTTGGGGGGTGTTGAAGGTTTTGTTTGTTCGGTTGGGGAGCTTTCGGGTGGATTGGAGGTCAATTTCTTCGCGTTGGTGAGTCCGCACTCGTCTCCTCTACCTTATTATGCTTTTCTTTTGGTTGGAGAGGCTTTGAAGCAAGTTTTTGAAGCTCACCGTCGGATCGGCAATGGCGCCGCCGCTCTCCTCTCATCGCGCGTCATGCTCGATCCATCGTAGCAAACTTTTACCGCCTAGATGAGTTCGCATTAAGTTTCTCTTCCGTTTGGAACAAGTCCCGGGCCGATTGGTGGTCTAGATAGGGAGAACCGCCATCTCCGGCGAGGTAGGGAACGCCGGCAATGGAGACCGCCGGCCGGCGTTGAGGGAGATGGCCGGTCTTTCTCTCTCTTCCGCCCAGATTGAATATGAGTCGTCCATTCTTAGATGGACGCACGAGATTAGAAGATACCTTTTCGCGCGTGATTTTGTTAAAGAGTCCCTGGGTTTTCAGCTTATAGAACCCGCCGTCCCTAGGCGTAAACCCCGAAAGCGTTTTCGTGTTTTGAAAGCGTATTCTCTCACGGTAAATCAAAAATACGTTTTCAGATAATTACAGTTTTGCCACTAGGATTGTTTTGGCCATAAAATCTTCGTTTTAACTCCGATTTGATCCGTTCAAGTTGCGTTAGGTTCGTATTTCTGAGCTCTACATGTTAGTATAGTTGTGCAGTCAGTTTGAACAATTTAATTTTCGAGTTTATAATTAAGTATTTATTTATCTATAGGAAATCTTAGAAAATTAGTAACTTTCACGTTTTAACTCCGAATTTGGTGATCTTTACGTCTGTGTGATCATAGGAACGTGTAGAAGAGTTTTATAAACTTTTATTACTGTTTTGTTACTGTTGGTGTACTGTTCTAATTATATCTCTTTGTTTGCTTCGTGTATGTTTGATTGGATGCATGTATGTTGTTGATTGATGATCGAGTATAGAAGGTGAGCAGTTTCTGGACGATCAGGAGTATTACTTTGAGCCAGACCAGCAGTATCACCCGGAAAGCTTTGATCAAGGCAAGTATAACATGGGACCATCCTTGTTGTCCTATTCACAAAAAATATTATTCATATGCATGTGTCTTCCTTGACAACCATAGAGATTATAACTTAGTTATTGATATCTTGTTTCCTTGTCACCCATGGGTTGTGCATTTGGGTAGCTATTGCTAGTGCTTAATTATGAACAATGATCTTGTAATATGACTAATGGGTTAAGCAATCAACCAATAAGAAGATTTTATTACTATTGACAAAGGGGACTAGAGCATTGTGTTGTGTTGATTGTTGTTGCTCTAGTTACTCTCCATAAGGACTTATCTGTAAGTGATAACCGGGATATACAGTACAGCTGTGAGGGCTATATGGCTCTGGCTTTAGTTGCTTAAAGGACCTTTTCTAGCTTGTTAGTGGTTACCTTAAATGGCGTAAGAACGGCTTGCCACGTTGGGTGTAGGACAGCCTCTAGTCAATGAGTATAGCCGAGAAGGAAGTGTGCCATTTGAAAAGGGGGTTCCTACATCTGCCCGCCGAGTGAATCTAATGGCCCTAACTTGTTAGACGAACCTTTAAGTGGCTTTATATGATTTCCGGTGTTTTGGGAATGGCCTCCCCATGCATTTGGAAGTCATGACTCACAGTGAAAGTGTACACCTCTGCGCAGAGTTAAAAACTGGTATACTAGCCGTGCTCACGGATACGAGCGGCCTTGGGGATTCTTACAGAATAATTGGTCATAATTGTTATATCATGTTTAAATTACTGTTGATTATTATTATGCTCATGTTAATGCTATTCATTATTTTTATTACAATTGATCATTGACTCATTAATGGGAAGTGGTATACCTTGATGCTACTCAATTGCTAAATACATGATAAATAAAAGCTAAACGCAGTTAAACAGTGTCTAGCCTTTTGTGCCTCATGAACCCTGTGTTATACTTGTTGAGTTCGACATGGACTCACTCTTGCTATTTCCACCATAACAGATGAAGATTATGAGGAAGATTATCGTAATGAGTACTAGTCTTGGTGTCAACCAGTCAACCGTGTCCCTGTGTTTGGAGTTTCCGCTGGAGATCTACTATTAGTCATTATTATTTATCGTTCAAGACTATGTGTTAAATACTTATTCGCTATGTAATAAGCACTGTGATAATACTATGTAATTTGTCTACTTGTGTGTGCGATCATGTCCTGGGGCGCACATGAGTCTTTTATGCATCCTATTTTTGTCCTTAAAAATGGGTGTGACAAATTGGTATCAGAGCCGTGTTGACTGTAGGACGCAAGCCTAGTTAGAGTGGTCGTTATTAGCATTCATGTTTCACTTATTTCATGCTTATTTGTTTCACCTTGTTAATTACTAAATTTTTATGCTTCCTCTACCTTATTCTATTACGAAAATACATTGATTCTATCTAATCTATGTCTAAATCTTGTAGATGCCTCCTCATCCCCGTCTATCAGCTGCACAGTACGCTGCCCGTTTCAAACCCCAGGAGCCCCATGTAGATGGTGACCAAGAGCTATCTGATGCTGAATCAAGAGTTGGTGACACACCAATGGAGGATTTAGTTATGGGGTGGACCACGAAGTTTCAGATCATGGTTCCTAAAGTTGATGCTTTCTTCCATGACATGCTGACAAGAACCTTGGACAACTACTACTACGATTGGGAAGCTACGTTGGAGTATCGCAGTACGGAGTATAGTCATCCATGGATGGATTCCTATTGGGAAACTGAGCTATGGGTCAAGACAAGGGATCCTACCACTAAGGAGTCTACGGTGGAGTCGAAGTTCATTACCCGAGTGAGCCGGGCAACCGTAGAAACAAGCATGGAGGATGTCGCCTACAATGCGTTTGTTTACTACCATGGTCTTCGCTCGGACAAGACATTGCAGGGTGCACTCTGGCATTTTCCTTGTTTCTTAAATGAAAAGGGTGTCTGGACCGTGCCGCTTGCAGATGATTCATCCTTGACTTTACAAGCTACAGTGAGACTGGTTCGTGAATTGGCTCTCCATGAGGTGGATTTGAAGGATGAGTTGCTAAAGGAAAAAGAATTTAAGGAGCAAGCTTATAAGGGGATCGACCAATTAAGGGCGGAGTTAGGCCGTCCCAAGATTTATGAGAAGCTTAATTAGGATTTGGAAAATCTCTATGTAATAAGAACGATAGTAGTTGCGAGTTAATTTGAGTTGGTTGTTGAGAGTCAGTTTGTGGTGTGAACAATTGTGTGATTGATGGATTGTTATTATGATAATGTGTGATTTGGATCTTTGTAATGTGTGCTGGAGTTTTGTAGACATGTCTACAAGTTCCATGGTTAAGAATATTAAGTTTGATCAAGAATATATTAGTGGGGTGTGAGGTAAACTTAGTTCTGTCCTTTGCTGATTTCTGGATCAGTCTGGGATGTTTTAGAAATAAATTAAAATCTGTTAGTGAGAAATTTAAGAAATTTTACTAGGAATAATTAGACTTCTGTACCTTTCTAACCCCGCAAGAATCACCTTATTATCTATTATGAGCTAAGAGATATACCTGTTCCAAGTTGGGGTCACTACACAGTCTGGAATTCTGAAACAGTTTCGGTTAAGTTCAGTTTTTGACTAATTTATTGACAGAATCAGAAAAAGTGTTGTGAATAAAAGTTATAGATAATTTTGTAAGCTTTCCAACCATGTAAAGATCATCTGAATTGGACGTCTGTAACTCGAGATATGGCAGTTTTACTGAGTTGCTGAAATTGAAATTCGCCCAGAGAAATCAGATTTGCTTATCTGTTAAATACATCATCTTGGATAATACTGAACTTCATTTTCTGTGTTTTGAAAATAGATGTCAGGCAGAGGCCGTGGCAGGGGTCGTGGAGGTGCTAACCCACCTATTACTATGGAGGAACTTATGAATACTCAGAATCAGATGATGCAGATGTTCATGCAACACATGCAGAACAATCCCCCTGCAGGAGGACCACCACCTGTTCAGGTGAGAGACAAACGTGGGGAATTTTTGAAGGGACGCCCTCCAGTGTTCTCTCATGCTGCTGATCCTTTGGAGGCAGATGATTGGGTGAGGGTAGTTGAGAAACAGTTGAACATCGCTCAATGCAATGATATGAAAAAGGTGTTATATGCATCTAGTCAGTTACAGGGGACAACACAGACTTGGTGGGAGTCGTATCAAGCTGCACGTCCTAACAATGCTCCTCCTATAACTTGGAATGAGTTTGTTAGAGATTTTTGAGCTTGTCATATTCCTGAGGGTATAATTGAGATGAAGCAGGAAGAATTTAGAAATCTCAGGATGGGACAGATGAGCGTTAGTGAGTATCATGACAGGTTCACGCAGTTGGCTCGCTATGCTCCTAATGAAGTGAGGGAAGATGCAGATAGGCAGCGTCTTTTCTTAAAAGGGATTTATTATGATCTTCGTTTGCAGTTGAAGGGTAATAACTATGCCAGTTTTCAAGAGCTTGTGAATAAGGCTATCGTGCTGGATAATGAACGTCGAGAGATGGATAGGAAAAGAAAGATGAAAGGACAAGGTGTTGGAAACAATAACCGTCAGCGTACTAATTCTCAGCATGGGTTTCATTCTAAGTTCCAGGGACCAGTTAGTCAGTGGAGCCATAATTCAAATCAACAGTGGTCTCAGAATCGACAGAATAATCAGTTCCAACAACGACCTCAGTATCAGCATAGGCAGTTTCAGCAGCAGAGTGGTCAGCAAACTCCACGCCAGGGTAATTCTAACTCTACTCCAATGAAGACCAGTGCACCTAGTACCCCCAATCTGTGTTATCGCTGTGGAGAGCCTGGACACTATGCTAATCATTGTCCTAAGAAGCAGAATCCGCAGACACCGCAGGGGCAGAGATCATCTAATACTGGAAAGGTGAATCATGTGTCTACTGAAACAGCACAGACGGAGCCTGAAATTATGGTTGGTACGTTCAATGTCCATTCTACTCCTGCAACCATTCTTTTTGATTCTGGAGCTTCGCATACTTTTATTTCCAACATATTTGTTAGAATGCATAGTGTACCCATGCTTGCCATGAAAGAACCTCTCTTAGTAAACTCACCTGGAGGTACCATGCAAACTACTAATCGGTGTCTTCCAATTAGTATGATTTTAAGGGGGGTAGAGTTTAAGATAACTCCAATAGTGTTGAGGACCTCTGGTATTGATGTGATTTTGGGTATGGATTGGATGAAACAAAATCAGGCAGTGATTCAGTGTCAACAGAAAGTAGTAGTTGTGACTGCACCTAATGGGGATAAGATCAATGTGGATGTAGCAGTGCAGAAGCAGCCAACCGCTTTGGTGAATCAGCTTGATGATGATGCTATCAAAGAGAATTCAGTTATTGATGAATTTCCAGATATCTTTCCCGATGATTTGCCAGGTATGCCACCTGACCGAGACATTGAATTTCTTATTGAATTATTACCTGGAACTGCACCTATAGCCAAACGACCATATAGAATGGGAGTAGATGAATTAGAAGAACTTAAGAAACAAATTAAAGAACTATAAGACAAAGGTTTTATTTGTCCTAGTTCTTCACCGTGAGGTGCACCAGTTATTTTTGTTGATAAGAAAGATGGTGGTCAGAGGATGTGTGTTGATTATCGGTCACTGAATGAGGTAACTATCAAGAATAAGTATCCTTTGCCCAGAATTGATGATTTGTTTGATCAGTTGAGAGGTGCTTGTGTGTTCTCTAAGATTGATTTGCGTTCTGGTTATCATCAATTGAAGATTCGTGCCTCTGATATTCCAAAGACAGCTTTTACTACGAGGTATGGGTTGTATGAGTATACTGTTATGTCATTTGGTTTTACCAATGCATCTGCCTACTTTATGTACATGATGAATAAGGTGTTCATGGAATATCTGGATAAGTTTGTGGTAGTATTTATTGATGATATACTGGTATTTTCCAAGACGGAGAAAGAGCATGCTGAACATTTGAGGTTGGTATTACAAAAACTTAGAGAGCATAAATTGTATGCTAAGTGAAGTAAATGTGAGTTTTGGTTGAAGGAAGTTTCTTTCCTTGGTCATATTGTTTCTAATGGAGGAATATCAGTGGATCCAGGCAAAGTAAAGGATGCATTGAATTGGAAACCACCTACTGATGTTAGCGAGATTCGTAGTTTCTTGGGTTTAGCTGGATATTACAGGCGGTTCATTAAAGGGTTTTCTAAACTTGCTAAACCTATGACATCTTTGTTAGAGAAGAATGCCAAGTTTGTGTGGTCTGATAAATGTCAAGCTAGTTTTGAAGAATTGAAGAAGAGATTGACTACAGCACCTGTTTTGGTATTGCCAGATTTGAGTAAGAAGTTTTCTATTTATTGTAATGCTTCTCGTCAAGGTTTGGGATGTGTTCTTATGCAAGAAGGCAGAGTTGTTGCTTATGCATCTAGACAGTTGAGAAAGCATGAGTTGAATTATCCTACGCATGATTTGGAGTTAGCAGTTGTAGTTCATGCTTTGAAGATTTGGAGACACTATTTGGTTGGGCATAAGAGTGATATATACACCGATCATAAGAGTTTGAAGTATATTTTCACTCAGTCTGATCTGAACTTGAGGCAACGTAGATGGTTAGAGTTGATTAAGGATTATGATATTGAGATACACTATCATCCTGGTAAGGCTAATGTAGTAGCTGATGCTCTTAGCAGGAAAAGTTATGCCAATGAGATACGAACGTTGTCCATGACTAGTGAGTTATGTGCTGAATTTAAATATTTGAATTTGGGAATTGTTACTAATACAATGGAATTAGTGATAGAACCTACCTTAGAGCAAGAAATTTACAAGGGTCAGTTGAAGGATGAGAAACTAAAGAAGATAGCGGAAGATATAGTGATTGGTAAGTCACCAGGGTTTCGAATGGATGATAATAGGATTTTGTGGTTTGGAAAGAGGTTGTGTGTACCTGAGGATCAAGCTGTTAGACAGGCAATTCTTCGTGAAGCTCATGAGTCAGCTCATTCTATTCATCCTGGTAGTACTAAGATGTATTTGGACCTCAAACAGAAATATTTGGGTTGGACTAAAACGAGATGTGGCTGAGTATGTGGCATTGTGTGACACTTGTCAGAGAGTGAAAGCTGAGCATCAGAGACCTGCTGGATTGTTGCAACCAATGAAGATTCCTGAATGGAAGTTGGAGGAGGTTGGTATGGACTTTATAGTGGGGTTACCACGTACTCAGAGAGGTTATGATTCTATTTGGGTGATAGTAGATCGGTTAACTAAAGTTGCTCATTTTATACCAGTTAAGACTACCTACCATGGACCAAAATTGGCCGAGTTGTATATGGAGAGGATAGTATGTTTGCATGGAGTTCCAAAGAAGATTGTATCTGATCGAGGATTGCAGTTCACGTCACACTTTTGGAAAGTTGTACATGAATCTCTGGGAACAAAGCTGAATTTTAGTACAGCATACCATCCACAGACAAATGGACAGACTGAAAGAACCAACCAGATATTAGAAGATATGTTGAGAGCTTGTGCATTGCAATATGGAACCAGTTGGGATAAGAGTTTGCCTTATGCAGAATTCTCTTACAACAACAGTTATCAACAGAGTCTTAAGATGGCACCATTTGAGGCTTTGTATGGACGTAAGTGTATAACTCTATTGTTTTGGGATCAGACAGGTGAGTCTTAGGTGTTTGGTACAAATGTTCTTAGAAATGCAGAAGATCAAGTGCGGGTGATTCGTGAGAATTTGAGAGTGGCACAATCTCGTCAGAAGAGTTATGCTGACAATAGGAGAAGAGATTTAGTTTTTGAGGTAGGTGATTATGTCTATTTGAAGGTGTCACCAATGAGAAGTGTGAAGAGGTTTAACATGAAAGGTAAATTAGCACCAAGGTATGTTGGGCCATTCAAAGTTATTGCTAGACGTGGAGAAGTTGCTTATCAATTAGAGTTGCCTGAGAATTTGTCTGGAGTGCATGATGTGTTTCATGTTTCTCAACTTAGGAAGTGTTTGCGTGTGCCTGAAGAGCAGATACCCTTAGATGAATTGACTGTTAAAGAGGATCTTACCTATGAAGAGTTTCCGATCAAGGTTTTAGAAACTGCTGAGAGAGTTACCCGAAGTTGGATTATTAAGATGTGCAAGGTTCAGTGGAATCGATATTCAGAGGCAGAGGCAACTTGGAAAAGAGATGATGAATTGAGGAAATCATACCCGCAGTTATTTGAGTAAGCAGTCCAATCTCGAGGACGAGATTCTTTTAAGGGGGTAGAATTTGTAGCACCCAAAAATTTCAAATTTTAGAATTAGTGGGTTTCAAATAATTTAGATAACAATTAATGGGGAATTAGGATTTAAAAAAAATTAAAAAAGAATATTTGGTGATGCATTCATGCTGTTGCATTTATTTTACTTTGTGGTGTGGAATTTATTTTATTTGATTTGGTTTAGAAAATTATAATTGAAAAAGGTTTTGGAAAATAAACAAATAAAGAAAAGAAAGAAGAAAAAAAGAAAACAACTCACCTTCTACCTGTTCGGCCTGGAGACCGCTCGGCCTGTTCTCCCGTGCCCGCGCCTGGGCCGCGCGCAGGTGGGCTGCTGCCGCTCTTCTTTCTCCGCACGTTTTTGGGCCGGCCCAAGTACCGTAGTCGCGCCCTCCTCTCTCTTGCGGTCGCTGACCGTTGGGACCCACATGTCAGCGTGTTTCTTCTTCCCCGTGCCGTGACCGAGCCGGACTCGAGTGTTACCGCCACCGACCCTTACCGATTAACCCGGGAATCCCTACCCGAATACGGTGATATGGAGCTATAAAGGAGAAGCTGTGACCCCCTCTTTCCGTTTTTCATCTAAACCGCGAGTTCAATCACGTGAAATCGAGCTCTAGGGCTTGGGGGTGTTGAAGGTTTCGGTTGTTCGGTTGGGGAGCTTTCGGGTGGATTGGAGGTCAATTTCTTCGCGTTGGTGAGTCTGCACTCGTCTCCTCTACCTTATTATGCTTTTCTTTTGGTTGGAGAGGCTTCGAAGCAAGCTTTTGAAGCTCACCGTCGGATCGGCAATGGCGCCGCCGCTCTCCTCTCATCGCGCGTCATGCTCGATCCATCGTAGCAAACTTTTACCGCCTAGATGAGTTCGCATTAAGTTTCTCTTCCATTTGGAACAAGTCCCGGGCCGATTGGTGGTCTAGATAGGGAGAACCGCCATCTCCGGCGAGGTAGGGAACGCCGGCAATGGAGACCACCGGCCGGCGTTGAGGGAGATGGCCGGTCTTTCTCTCTCTTCCGCCCAGATTGAATACGAGCCGTCCATTCTTAGATGGACGCACGAGATTAGAAGATACCTTTTCGCGCGTGATTTTGTTAAAGGGTCCCTGGGTTTTCGGCTTATAGAACCCGCCGTCCCTAGGCATAAACCCCGAAAGCATTTTCGTGTTTTGAAAGCGTATTCTCTCACGGTAAATCAAAAATACGTTTTCAGATAATTACAGTTTTGCCACTAGGATTGTTTTGGCCATAAAATCTTCGTTTTAACTCCGATTTGATCCGTTCAAGTTGCGTTAGGTTCGTATTTGTGAGCTCTACATGTTAGTATAGTTGTACAGTCAGTTTGGACAATTTAATTTTCGAGTTTATAATTAAGTATTTATTTATCTATAGGAAATCTTAGAAAATTAGTAACTTTCACGTTTTAACTCTGAATTTGGTGATCTTTACGTCTGTGTGATCATAGGAACGTGTAGAAGAGTTTTATAAACTTTTATTACTGTTTTGTTACTGTTGGTGTACTGTTCTAATTATATCTCTTTGTTTGCTTCGTGTATGTTTGATTGGATGCATGTATGTTGTTGATTGATGATCGAGTATAGAAGGTGAGCAGTTTCTGAACGATCAGGAGTATTACTTTGAGCCAGACCAGCAGTATCACCCAGAAAGCTTTGATCAAGGCAAGTATAACATGGGACCATCCTTGTTGTCCTATTCACAGAAAATATTATTCATATGCATGTGTCTTCCTTGACAACCATAGAGATTATAACTTAGTTATTGATATCTTGTTTCCTTGTCACCCATGGGTTGTGCATTTGGATAGCTATTGCTAGTGCTTAATTATGAACAATGATCTTGTAATATGACTAATGGGTTAAGCAATCAACCATTAAGAAGATTTTATTACTGTTGACAAAGGGGACTAGAGCATTGTGTTGTGTTGATTGTTGTTGCTCTAGTTACTCTCCATAAGGACTTATCTGTAAGTGATAACCGGGATATACAGTACAGCTGTGAGGGCTATATGGCTCTGGCTTTAGTTGCTTAAAGGACCTTTTCTAGCTTGTTAGTGGTTACCTTAAATGGTGTAAGAACGGCTTGCCACGTTGGGTGTAGGACAGCCTCTAGTCAATGAGTATAGCCGAGAAGGAAGTGTGCCATTTGAAAAGGGGGTTCCTACATCTGCCCGCCGAGTGAATCTAATGGCCCTAACTTGTTAGACGAACCTTTAAGTGGCTTTATATGATTTCCGGTGTTTTGGGAATGGCCTCCCCATGCATTTGGAAGTCATGACTCACAGTGAAAGTGTACACCTCTGCGCAGAGTTAAAAACTGGTATACTAGCCGTGCTCACGGATACGAGCGGCCTTGGGGATTCTTACAGAATAATTGGTCATAATTGTTATATCATGTTTAAATTACTGTTGATTATTATTATGCTCATGTTAATGCTATTCATTATTTTTATTACAATTGATCATTGACTCATTAATGGGAAGTGGTATACCTTGATGCTACTCAATTGCTAAATACATGATAAATAAAAGCTAAACGCAGTTAAACAGTGTCTAGCCTTTTGTGCCTCATGAACCCTGTGTTATACTTGTTGAGTTCGACATGGACTCACTCTTGCTATTTTCACCATAACAGATGAAGATTATGAGGAAGATTATTGTAATGAGTACTAGTCTTGGTGTCAACCAGTCAACCGTGTCCCTGTGTTTGGAGTTTCCGCTGGAGATCTACTATTAGTCATTATTATTTATCGTTCAAGACTATGTGTTAAATACTTATTCGCTATGTAATAAGCACTGTGATAATACTATGTAATTTGTCTACTTGTGTGTGCGATCATGTCCTGGGGCGCACATGAGTCTTTTATGCATCCTATTTTTGTCCTTAAAAATGGGTGTGACAGTTTGTTTGTGATCCGTGCATTCTAGCACTTTGGATGTGGGACAAATATTCTCGTCAACAACTTTGGAGCCTGAAAATGAAGATATCATCACTGAGCACAGAAGTTTCATCCAATAGAAGAATCACAAGTCTCATGCTCACACGAGAAGTCTCTAGAGTCGATAATTCACTCTTCAAGGGCATATACAAGAACTACAATCATCTTGTGCTCGTCGTTCATAGTCCTTCTTTGCTTGAAGTTGTACAAACAAAGGAAAAGCACTTTTAAGATAAGCTGGTCTGATCTAATTTCTACTTTTTAGAGCAACTCCAACAGTTTGGCTATTCTTATTATGGACTTGTGGAGGCTATTTTAGAATTTGTATAGCAAAAAGTAAGTTTCAACAGACGTGCTACCTAACTTTGTAAAATAGGAAGTTGGCTATCGCTTGATTTTTGGTGGCCATATATAGCTAGGCTTTGTAAAATAGCAAGACTATTGTGGACCTCTTCTTATTTTAAGGAGTTCTCTATTTTACAAAATGCCTAAACAATAGAATTTGACTATTATTTTTAGCCAAGTTGTTGGAGTTGCTATTAGTATAGATGAGGTTAAACTATACCACAGCCCAAATTTAGCATCGCCCGGTGGGTCGTTATAAGCCGTTTCAGCGCCCTACGATCGGTCGTTATAAACTTATAGCGATAGATATATCAGCCGTTGATAGTGGCGATGTTATAAACTTTCAACGTCGGACCGACTTTTAATGTCGGACCGTCTAGCGTTATATAAAAGATATAACAATAGACTCTCAGACGTCTTTTATAAACTTATAACGACCCACTGTCTGATGACATATATTTATAGCGACCAATTGTCTATCACTATGCATACAAATAATTAGCATATAACATCATATATTGTTTATATGTTAACCATACAATCAATAGTACCATGTCATACATTCGAACAACAGTCATGAAACACATATAAACTGACAAGAAAGAGCTCACAAGTTATATTAAATCCATCATAGTATGTCATGCCATTTCACACACAATTCATTGCAAACAGAACTAAGATGAAATAAGTTTGGCCAAAATGCTAGACGTACTAGAGATATTCGGTTCCACAACACATATCTCATAGTTTGCTTCCACTCTTTACAAAATGATCCACCTCTAGTAAGTCCTAACAAAAGTTTCCATCTATAGCTAGATTGTCCAAAAGACATCGTCATGAGCACTTTGATCCAATCATTGGTTGGAGTCTGCTTCTAGCTATTTCCTCCCAGCCACCTGTAAATAAAAGTTGAAATTCATTGCTCTTGATGATTCCTGAAGCAAGACGAAATCTATCTGAAGTCAAATAATAAGCAGTAGCAGTACAGTAAACTTCCAACGATTAATTTAACTAGCTGACTAGCAGTACAGACTTTGTGACCCATGGCTCATATGGATCTAGAATACACGAGACCACCAGCAAATTTAACCATGCGCGTGTGTCCAGATAGATAAAGTAGGTCAAAGGAGAAAAAACTGATAGTAAAGTAACAAGGCTCTCCCTTTTCACGACCTCTCCCCATTCATATGTTTAATATATAAATCAAAAGCTTACTAAGTCATGCAGTATGAATCTACAAAAATCCAATCTTTGCCACACAACAATCCATTTGCTCCACTCTAGAGCTCAAATTCTAGATTGCACGCTACTGACTAATTTGATTTGTTGCAGCATATATGGTAGAAAAAGCTAACCCCTTTTCCCCTGAGAAAACTGATAAAATAAAATCTTGTTTTTTTAAAAACAAATTGATATGGAGATTAATTGGTACCCAGAATAAGAAAAAGTTGGGTCATTCCAAGCTACATCAATGTGAAGACCAACCAAGGAATAGATCACTTGAGCAAAGCTATTCCATGGATCCAAATTGCAACTACAGGTTCAGTACAGAGAGCTTGAAATGCTCATGTTCACTATACCAACTTCGATTCCTTAGCATTCAGTGCTAACTACACTTTTTTTATTGGATAAACTGGTTTCTAAACTTATTTGCTATTACGTAATAGAAATATATTCTGAACATTTCGAATGAACAAGTTATCAACAACAAAGTTGGTCATTTCTCCATCCGACAAAATGTCGTATACATTGTTCATAATTGGACATGTCTCATGTTATTCTCACATAACTATGTGAGAGATGTATCGATTGTGAACAATGTATATTAGCATTTTGTTAAAATCATTTGAGTTTTTTATGTAAAGGTGACGTAACAAAAATATGTCACCACGCAAAATTATAGAATTTTTTGATAAAATTCAGAATTATTATAATTATTTTATGATAATTTAGGAATAGAAGGATGAATTATTCCTAGCAAACAAATGTTTCTACCCCAATAACTATGGATATGGGTTAGAGTGAAATGTATGAGCATAAATATATTATTTGTAATTTTTTTTGAAACATATTGGAAGTACGCATAGTTCAATTTGAAATTACTTTAGGTAAGTCTGCAAAAATTTATTTAAATGATAGAAAATATCAAATGAGTTCCATTTTGTTTGAAACTCCTACATAGAAACATATACGTGGGCTATTGCTTGTTAAAAAGTTTCGGAGTATGAAAGACATTTCTCCTAGGGTAGCATCAAAACGATCGTTCTCTATTTGCTTAATAAATAAAATGAACAATAAACAACAATAAAAATATAGTAAGAATGTCATAAATTGATAGAGCATGGTTTTAGAAAATTTTAGAAAAAAATCATCAAATTTGAAGTTAGTATGAGGGAGAAAAACTAGTTACAAGTTTTACAGAGGAATTAAAAAGAAAACTACACTTGTTCATATGATTGTTGTCTATTTGTGGCGACGTCAGGTGGGTCATTAAAAGTATGATATAACGACTGACCGCTGTTGACGGTAATTAACCATCAATTTCATAAGTCAACAAGAGTCAAGAGAAGGGTTAGAATGAGCTTCACCATAGACTTAGGGGTTTTAAACTAATAATTTCCACGAGTTTTGGTGAATGTCTATTTCTGCAGGAGGTTATCAGGAAAAGATCAAAGGAGACCCACATATCAGATTTACATAGAGAGAAATCAACCCTACTATGAAAAAGAATAATCTAGAAGACTCGAGAAGGCACCCCCTCGAAGGGGAGGGCCATTTGGGCTGACAGGTGGGGCGGGCGCCCAGTGCAAGCTCGCAGATCCTGCCTCCACCGTCTTTAAGGATGAATAAAAATCGTAGATCAAGGTCGGTTTGATCCAAGGGTTGTGGTGCTTCCTAGAGGGCTATATAAGCAAGGCCCCTAACCCCAGGAGAAACCCTAATTCATTAGTAATTCATTAGTAGAGGGAGCCATCAGCAGAGCTAGGGTTTAGAGAGTTTCTCTCCACCAGAGAATTAGAATAGCTACTCCAATTCTTCAAGTTCTACATAGGTTTAGACTAGATAGAGGAAGAGTCAGGCGACTTGTGCTCGGGATTCGGATCTTCGTCATCAAAGTATTGGTATTATTTTGTATCTTTGCTCTACGACTTTATTCTAATATCATTATGTTTCTATTTATTATGTTCCTAGTTTGCTCTAGTAGTACATTTGATATGGTTATGATTGATAATGAGTTTATGTATATGTTTACAAAGCGCTTAGCTCTCTTCGCGAGGGGGTTAAGTGGTAGATCACATGTAAGCGTGGTGCTTAGATGCTATTTACCTGCAAATACACCCTATTGGCCGAGTCGTGTGGTAGTTCGTGGAAGTGATAGTTCTATTGAGTCTTATATAGTCCACCCCCCGTTGATAGGGCAGGCAGAAATAACCTTACATAGGAAGTCATGCTATGTTCTGACTTTCTTCAATAATATTCCTTATACATAGATGAAGAGTCTTTTATGCTATATATGATGGTGTGTTTGATAGAGTAGATGAATGACTTAGCAGATTAGAACCTACCTAGAATTCAATCTCTTGAACTAATCAAACGTCAGCCTACCTTTATGATGAGTGGTCTATCTCTAATCTCTGCGTGATTTATCCCTCTGCTTTATAATTCATTTATGCCTATTTATCATGGTTTATCCCCCTGTCAAAGTAAGTGACTGTGTGATTGATTTCTCATAAGTAGTCATATTTTGCAAATCCATCCCTTTAGGTTTAAGTCCTTAGTTCTTTCCCTTGAGCTAAATATAAATTAACGATACCTGAAATATTTATCAGTGAAGTGCTACGATAGTATTTTATCTGTACGCTTGCGGATCCCATTTTTATTCTAAGAGGAGCAGTTATATACCAACACTTCTGGCGTCATGCTAGGGATAATAACTTAGCTTAAGTGGTGTTAGAAGTGTCAACAACCGCCTAACATTAAAGCGAAATAGAATTAACGACCGACAGTCTGTAGCCAAAACGAGATATAACGACCAATAGTCTGTTAGTAATCTTTAACGTCTAACATTCCGACGTTAAATCGACATTTTTAATGACCCCCAAGTGACGTTAATTGTGGGTTGTGGTGTAGTGTTGCGTGTAGCACCTGGTTCTAAGGACAAAACCAGATGCACACCATATGTGAGCCCAGGAAGTCAAATGCCACATATAGCTACAAATAAGGGTAATATCAAAGTACAATGCTTAATATATAACGTACCTAGTACAAATAAGATAACCTTAGACACAAACAGCAGATAGACAACTCTGATCTTCGAGCAAAAACTCCACTCCATAGAAAAAAAACTAACTGGTTGATCACAAGCCTAAACTCCATAATCTAGCAATCTGGTACCCATCCTGAGGTGTGGGAAAATAGCAAGGGTGAGCACATATTGTACTCAGCAAATATATCATGGGGTTCATGAGGCTCAAAAGGCAAGACTCGGGTTTAACTGCATGTAACTTTTAGTTGGCAAAGTTTTAGCATATGAGTAGCAACAAGTTGTCTTAAATCCCATAGTAAACATATGATCAAGTAAGATGAATAATGAATAGCAAAACAATTAAGCATAATATAGTTCAATGGTGATAATCTATTCTGTAAGAATTCCGCTCGTGTCTGTGAGCACTGCTGATATACCAGTTTTACACTCTGTAGAGGTTGTATACTTTCACTGTGAGTCGTGATCCACAAAAGCCCGAGGTTTGCAAGGCCCCAATGGATAGACAGGTTTGTTCGTCTAACAAGTTAGGACCATTAGATTCACTCAGCAAGCAGATATAGGAACCCCTTTTTAAATGGCACAATTCCATCCCGTCTATACTCATAAGACCAGAGGTTGTCCTACACCCATCGTGGCAAGTCATTCTTACGCCATAAAGGTAACCACTAACAAGCTAGAAAAGGTCCTTCTATATGAATAAAGCCAGAGCCATATAGCCCTCACAGTTGTACTGTAAGTCCCGAATGATCACTTACAGATAGGTCCTTATGGAGATAAACTAGAGCACCAAAAGCTAGCACCATGCCCTAGCCCTCTTTAAATATGTTGCTAAAAAGTCATCTTTTACTGTTATTGCATATTCCATTAGTCAAATTACAAGATCATTATTTATGTGAGCACTAGACTAAAGTCAGAGCCATGTAGCCCTCACAGTTGTACTCTAAGTCCCGGATGATCACTTACAGATAGGTCCTTATGGAGAGAAACTAGAGCACCAAAAGCTAGCACCATGCCCTAGCCCTCTTTAAATATGTTGCTAAAAAGTCATCTTTTACTATTATTGCATATTGCATTAGTCAAATTACAAGATCATTATTTATGTGAGCACTAGACTAAAACCAGAGCCATGTAGCCCTCACAGTTGTACTGTAAATCCTAAATGATCACTTACAGATAGGTCCTTATGGAGAGAAACTAGAGCACCAAAAGCTAGCACCATGCTCTAGCCCTCTTTAAATATGTTGCTAAAAAGTCATCTTTTACTGTTATTGCATATTCCATTAGTCAAATTACAAGATCATACAAGATCAATTCTGAGGCATCCTTACCAAGGTGACACATGAATTATTTGCATTAAAGGTGATTAGGAGACAAGAATGATCTCATACTATACTTGCCTTAAACACTTGCTCAACTCTCACACCATCGGCTTTTCATCATCACTTTCTGATCTTCAAAGCCCACAAACGGTTCTCGTCTACTCGTAGCAGCACCACACATAGGCAATCATACAAGCAACAAATAAAAGCAACTAAGAATAGCAGAGCAAGAGCTTAAAAATAGCGTGCTAAGAGAGAACTCGTTGCTACGATCGAGAGGACGCAAGAAACGTTAATAATGGAACTATCGTTAAAAAGAAACGACTGCCGAGAGTTTTATATTATAAAGGAAGCAATTGCGCGCTTGATTTATTTTAATTAAGAAAAATCACGTGGAACCTACTAATTCAAATTAGTCAAATTATATTTTAATATTAGAAACAAGTTAGAATTAGTCATATTTTATTTATGAACATGTCTCATATTATTTAATCAATAATCATATTTTAAATATAAACATGCATGTATCATTTTAATCAAAGTAAACTTTAACTTTTCAAATAGAAAATAAAATAAAATGTGAGAACATCTATTCAAATTATACATAATGCGTGTTGGAGCCGATCATATTTTATGCATACATAATTTTGATATTGTTTATGCTAATTACAAGCATATTAATCAATTTAATATTTAGCTATATATGGAAAAACATGTGACATGAAAAACATTAGCGCTACTGTGTAGAGAACGTCGATACGAATCTAATGCAACTTGAATGGAGTGAAATGGAACTAGAATGATCAAACGGTGGAGATTACAAACAAGTGGCAGTTTCGTAATTAACCTCTTCTTGTTCCTTGAGATGCTACAAACAGAAGCTGACCATCGTGGCCATAGCTACTGCAGGGAGCAGCTCGGCAGGGGAGGAAGGAACTCTGTCCGAGGGCAGCAGCCGGCCGGACATGGAGACCGGTGGCGCCAGCGGGGTCGCGTGCACGCGTGGGTGCAAGGCAGCATCACCACGGACGACCAAAAACAGAAAGCTTCGAGCACGTCTATGGAGTTCACCAGAAAATTGATCTGAAAAGAGAGGACAAGGGAAACATGGTCAAACTGAGATGGATTGATACAAACATGAACTCTATGCTACAGAGAACGACGAGACGAACCTCGTGATGGTGGAGGTTTTCGCCAGAGACGTCCGAGATGGCCGGCGGCGACATGAGAAGGACAGAAATATCTTATTTACTATACGAGCGTTTTCCTAAACTAGGGGCTCCCCTTACGAAAATTTTAATGTGTTTTGCCTAAGGGATTGATACACATATAAAGAGAGAGAGAGAAAATTCTCCACATTCACATCAACTAGCAATATGGTACTAATTGATGTCGCATCACCTCCACTTACTAATGGGCCTCAATAATGATTAAAGATCATTAGTAAATAAAGACATGGGCTTTTAAGATTCTCTAGAATTTCAGAATTTTTTCCAATTTCCAAATAAATAATTTTTTGTAATAAAAATAACTCTAGGAAATCTAGAATTATTGTTTATATCAGAAAGAGTACTCCGAAGCTCAGAGAAATCCCTAGAAAAATCCAGAAGGCAAATTGAAGGATGAAGAACTTAAATAAAATATTGGAAGCTCATGAGAAGATTGTTGGGACTTGGAACATAAAGATTAAGCTCAAGGAGGTAGGAATTAAATTCTAGAAAGAAGATGGAAAATTCCTAGAGATAGATATTCGTCTCCTAAACGTATTAAAAAAAATTTGCACATAGAAACACAAGGTGCGACCGGCATGAATGCAACAAACATATTTCTACCTTAAAATAAATTTTTAATTTAATGAAAATTTATTATTTCCCTATATTTTTATGAGCACAAAAATAAAAAATTAAATCATTTTAGCTCTATTTCAATAGAAGCAAATTTTAGGGTGTTACATTGCGGGGAGAAGCATGGCCAAAAAATGCTGCAAAAACATATAATTTGGTTTTTAGTTTCAGTTTATTTTGGCCATAAGCGGTTTATAAACTATATCTAATAGACCTATAAAAATCTTTAAAGGGGTAGTTGTAAATGATTTTGTCTATCATAAGTATTACAAAATCTGGTAGTTGTTGTGGCACATGTTTTTGCAGCCAAGAAAGATTGGTGACGAAGAGGGGAACCACATCGCCAATGTCAGTTGCAATGTGAAGGTTTCCCTAGTGTTGTTTTTAGTTAGATAAGGAATGTTTTTTTACGGCAAAAGACTCTGGGGGAGATCCCCACAGTATGATTTTTGTAGATAAGGAATGGTTGTTGTATTTAATTGTTGATTGCAGTGTAAGACTTTATTTCATAGGAAATAGAACATGAAATATATGTTTTGTTGTTATTGTTTTTTGATTGAAGCCAATTAATGGCTCTAACATTCCAGCACTTGCAAGTGGTGACTCAGGAGTGAAATTTGTCTTCATTTCATTGCTGTTTGTGTAGAGTTTACACATGCTGGTCCTAGCACTAGTGTTGTGATGAACATGCTTGTTAGATATGCTGCTTGTATTAGCGCATGATGCTAATCATGTAGGATGCCATTTGAATTGTATGGCCTGCGAATTTGTGATGAATAAAATGTAGCCAATTTGTGATGAATAAATTGTTGCATGTGGCATGTAACATGTGCCCTAGGTATGGATATTGATATGCATGCCAGAATTGCATCAACATGCATCTGAATATTGTAAAAAGTTGTTGACCATGTTGTTGTTTGTAGTTAGCCAACCTGGTATTTCTGTCGATGTCCAAGTTAGAAGATATAAATGACACTTCTGTTGGTTTTATATTTCTGACAGTAGTTAAAGGCGTCAAGAATGGTATCATGTTGGCTAGCCGTCACGAACAAGCGGTTATTTCAGATAAGCTGTCCTGTCGGTCAATTCAAGATGGCTGACCGTCAGCAATCTAATTCCTGTCGTTTTGGGGGCTTTCTTGACGGTTTTTGAGCATCACGTAAAAATTTGTACTCTGGTAATGCCGTATTTCTAACACCAGTTAAGATAAAGGAACTTTCTAACACACATTATGCAATCGTATATATAATATATGTTTATATTGTCAGGTTCATATCTCTACTATAATTGAATTATAATTGAATTCTTAAATTATTTTAGGTCCACCCAAACAAGCGTCCCCCGCTGAGGGCTTCAACCTTTGTGCACCCAGAAAAACATACGTGGTAATTCATCTCTATTAAAATCAAAGGCTACAAAACTATCCAAACATGATCTGATGGCTGTAGATGAAAGTTTGAAGCAACTCAAACTCACCCGCACTTTCAAACTCACTCCACCACGCCCTCGTCATTTTCACGGAGAAGAAACTGCCCCTACACCCCCTCATCCCGAAAAAAAACAGAAAAAACTCCGTTCGTATCCCGCCTTAGCCTCTCCTCCGATCCGCGGCCGGACCTTCGCGGCGGCGGCCAGTAGGGATGGAGCGGATCGGCCGACGAAAAGGCTCAAGCATTGTCGTGGCGTCCGGCCAGCCGCTGGGCTCGACGCTGAGCGGAGGTTATCTCGGGATCCTGTATCTGTGAGCGTGTGATTTTGTGGAAGAAACGACGGTGATGATTTGTGTTGTGTTGTCCGTCACTGCATGCGATGTTGATCTGACTAATCTCCGTGCACTTGTGTCCTCCACGCCCGACGTCAATGGCGATGTGTTGGTGCAGGCGATCAAGCAGGCCAGTGACGTGGTCATCTACTGATTCGGCTACGCCTTGCCGCTTGCTTCCTCAAGGCCATCGTCTCTTGTTTGGAGTTTGCATCCATGGTGGCCGCGGATATCACCCCTAGTAGGTGGCCCACGAGCATGTACGTCGATCCCACTTCGTCACAGCCGGTACGTGCTCTGATCTGTAGTGATTCGTGGAGCTTTTGCTTGATTCAAACCAAGTGCTCCAGCAGATTGAAGCCATCGATGAGCGCAGGCACGTGGATGCGGATTGGAGTGTGGGTATTTGCTCGTGCATGGTCCTGCATGCAGATTGCAGCCGTCGGCAATCGGGTCCTGCAGATTGAAGCCGTTGGCCGGTAAGTGCTCTGATTTGTAGTAATTTGTGGAGTTTTTGCTTGATGCAGGAGGGCATAGGAAGAAGCTTCTGAACAAAGAAGATGCGTCAGAATCAATGTTACATAACTATATGCATGTATATGTATATGTTTATATAATCCAGCTAGCTAAAGATCGATGCATATATGTTCTTGTTCTTTTTGTTCTTGTATGGGATGGATTTTTGGAAGAATTTTTTTAAAATCTTCCGATGAATTATTAGTTTTCTTCTCTTTGTATTTGCCCCCGGCCTGGCCCAGCAGATTGCAGCCGTCCGTGATCGCTCCGGAGGCCGGTACATGCTCTGATCGTATTGAAGCCGTCGGGTACGTGCTGCAATCATAATTAAATCACTAATTATCATGTTTCCTTCAGCTACACACCTATCTCTGATCCACATTCGAATGGATATTCAGACCTATTGATCATACGAATTAACAGTTGTTAGTAGTAACCAACAAGTCCATCTGAGATATATATCCTTGGTTGGTACAATACTACATTTTTCCTGGATCCACCATTATTGGTGTCTCTGCGTGCTATAATAATATAACAAATTAGCAGCCTGTTTTGTGCAGCCCGGCCTACGGCTACGGTTGCTGCGGCTTTCCTGCTATTTGTTTTTTCGCCATATATTCACATTCATTTCCTTGTTGGTAGTCCATAGGTCAACTACCGCTGAATGCCCCATTTACAGTGAGGCAACGCTTCTAGATCCTCACTGCTACTTCACAATGTTTACGCCGGGAGATACACGCGATGCGCTAAGCGACATCACCAACGTCGTAGGTATGATTTCAATAAGTGGGGTGTCTTCCTAATTTCATAATCTAAACTATTGTCAAAATGCCCACTTTAGATGAGGCCTCAACGTTAAACGAAGTAAAAGGGTTACCAGATAATGGGCGACAGAATGAGACCCCGCATAATCTGGTTGATGATGTCAAAGAGATCGATGAACTGGATATTTTTCTGGTCAGGTGATGTGAAGTCGATTAGTAAAATAATAAAGTGGACAAGCAGAGAAGACCTATTGACGACAATTTGCGGAGTCATCCGGTTGAACGCCGATGATGAAACTTTAGAGGAAGTCTTTCTAAAGTAAATTGTTCTCTTCTAATATAAAAGATATTGCCATTGTCCATTATAGAATTGCTACAATAAGTAATTTGTTCATTGTCCTTGTTTTATAGCAAAGAGTGGGTACGAAGTACACGGCCACATCTAATTTATTTAAGTCTTAAGAAAATTATAAATATTTTAGATGAGGATACAGAGTTGAATCATGAAAGCTTTAATATGGCCGGAGATGCAGTACAAATTTGACGATTGTAGCAATGTAAGTTATGCTCTATGTACTCTTTTATAAAATTAATTTATTTTATTTAGCACTTATAGTCCGTGTTAGTTTTTAGATTCTCAACTACCATATTATCAGAACGGACTATACATTTTATTCATAGTGGACATGCAAAACAAAATCGTGCACATTATGGATCCACTACGAGATCATATATGTTTGAAGGGTTATGATCAAGAAATGGCATATATACCTACATTCCACACTATTGCTAAAATATTCGCTCTCGCCATGGGACTGTCAAAATCAAAGAGGAACCACAATATTTTATCATGGAAGCGAGAATACCCTGCATGTGTCATAAAGGTTACAAATAAAAAAATACTGGTAATCACTTTTTATTTTTTCAACTTTGATATAACAAAAATAGTTATTTCATTTATGTACATCAAATAAACAACTGATCTTCTACAGGAACTTGAGAGGCTTTCTTTTATACAATTTCATGAAGTTGTGGGATTGTATAAGATTGCCACCCATCAACACTGTAAGCATATATAGTCTCTAACAATATTTTGTACACTAAACAAATAAATAATAACGTAATATTACCTACCATGCACAGCTATCGAGATCACTGAGGATGGAATTCTTGGCTGACATTTTGACGAGTCGTGCAAACGAATGTTACGACAACATCCGGGAAGATATCCAATATATAATTAAGGAGTTAGGCAAAATGTAACTATGTCTTCTTATATGCAAAAGTATTCTCGAAATGTATTTAGGCTCAAATACAATTATGTAAAAGTTAAACTATACATCTAAGTACCATGGTTGTCTTTACGAGCATCGTCAAGATAAAACCGTAGCGTTAGCACGGGCATTATACTAGTATACATAAGTCATCAAATGAAGTTGATTTGCAACGACCGACACGTCAGCAAGAACACCTACATGCAAGTTGAAAGACGACAGGAAAGCCAGGTCTACAAGCTAGCAACGGCCCTGTTTGCAAGTTAAAATCAAATGCGCGACTCCAAATAGAAATTATAAAGTGATTATAATTGTTGTTTTCCCACTTTTGTCGATAGAAAGCAGAATTTGCTTCCTAGTCCACTTGCTTAGCTAGCACGAAATCCTAGAAAATACACAGGCCGGGTCTCTATCAGTCCTCCATATATATATATGAATCTTAGAAATGCATGCAAGCGCGGTGAGCGAGACTGCGAGAGCATCAAGTATGGGCCGTTTACTAATAACATCTTCTTGTGCAAAGAGACAACAAAATGAGCACATACGTGTAGATGTAGCTAGCCACCATGAGCAATTCAGTGTTTGTTTCGTTTGCAAACAGAATGCGCTAGTCCAGATGAGACCACTCTTTCCGGGGCGGTTAGTTGTTTTCTTGAGCACGCGATGCGATTAATTAGGATGCAGGTGGTTGAAAATCACACTCCGATGCAAGACGTCCTCACTTAGCTAGCCTAGCCTATCCATTCCAAAAATGAAGCTAATAAATAGTAAGAATCAGATATTATCGGAACAAACAAATAAATAGAAAAAGGAAGAAGTGCATTCATGCGTGGACTGGTTGGTAGAGATAAGCACCGCTAGCTGCCGCACGCATGCATGCATTCATGCAGCCGGCCTTATCCCGCCGCACCGGCCGGCGATCGCCCCCTACAGCTACAAATATCGACCCGTAGCTCGCTCGACTATCTTTCATTTCCGTTCCTCTGCAGCAGGCGGCTTCTCTGCTAGCCTAGGTAGCTACTGGTTCGTGGTTCCACACAATGGCCGCCGCGCCAGTCGCGCTGCCCTTCCTCCTGCTGGCGGCGGTCGCGAGCGCAACCACCGTGGCCTACAACGACCGCGCGGTGGTCATCGACGGCCAGCGGCGCATTATCCTATCGGGGTCCATCCATTACCCCAGGAGCACGCCACAGGTGAGTGAGATCGATCCATCGCCGTCTGTCGTCTCAATTAACTTGGCTTGCCACACTGCATGCTTGCAGTGCATGCATCATTTGTCGATCGAATCTTTCCTTGCCGGATGTGATAACTGATGATCGTTTCTGTGGTTTGGCCGGGCGGCACACGCACGGCGCGTGCAATGGCAATGCAGATGTGGCCCGATCTCATCAACAAGGCTAAGGAAGGCGGCCTCAACACCATCGAAACGTATGTCTTCTGGAACGGCCACGAGCCGCGCCGCCGCCAGGTGTATATATAATATATATAATGAGCCATGACATATATGATCACATCCATGCATTCATTCATTAATTTACTACTGAGGTTTTTGTGTGTGTTTGCAGTACAACTTTGAGGGAAACTACGACATCGTCAGGTTCTTCAAAGAGATCCAGAACGCTGGAATGCACGCTATTCTTCGCATTGGTCCCTACATCTGTGGGGAATGGAACTATGGGTACAATTCTCATTAATTATTTCTCGTCTTTTCTTCTCGAGAAATTAATGATAATTAGTACTACTACATGTGGCATATATTTCTTTTCCCTTATCTTTCTCTGCTGTTGCAGAGGCCTTCCTGCATGGCTGCGTGACATCCCCGGAATGCAGTTCAGGTTGCACAATGACCCCTTTGAGGTAACTAATTAATAAGATACATGTAGCTTTCATCTCCATCAAGCACGAGATTGATTATATTTGCAAACATAGTATAAATTGAACTTCAACAGTAAATCGTCTTTCGGTTTCTTGTATATGCATGGCAGCACGAGATGGAGACCTTCACCACCCTCATTGTCAACAAGATGAAGGAAGCCAACATGTTCGCAGGACAGGGAGGCCCAATCATCCTTGCTCAGGTCTCACGCTCTTGTATTGTGATGAACTAATATATCTGATAAAACAATTCAATATTAATCTATCTACTTGCTAAATCAAATGTGTTAATGTCGCTTGCCTATCTAGATCGAGAACGAGTATGGAAACATCATGGGACAACTGAAGAATAACCAGTCTGCCTCGCAATACATCCACTGGTGTGCCGACATGGCTAATAAGCAAAAGGTTGGTGTCCCCTGGATCATGTGCCAGCAGGACAACGATGTGCCACACAACGTGGTAAGCACCCCAACCGTAGTTCATGATCATCAAATGTTTTAACACAGACAGTATATAGTAATGTTTCGTATTCTGAGCTAATGGTGTCTGCTTCTTACCAGATCAACACCTGCAATGGTTTCTATTGCCATGATTGGTTCCCGAACAGGACCGGCATTCCCAAGATATGGACAGAAAACTGGACTGGCTGGTAACTATGTTTTTCTTTATCTCTTCTACTAGCAATGTGGTATTGTTTCTTCCTAAAAAGTTTTCCAGTAACTTGGAGCAGTAACAATTTCTTGATATTGCAAACTTTTCCTATAGGTTCAAAGCTTGGGATAAGCCGGATTTCCATAGAACTGCTGAGGACATTGCTTTCGCGGTCGCCATGTTCTTCCAGAAGCATGGATCGGTCCATAACTACTACATGGTGATAGTTTTTCTTTTCTTTCTTAATTACCACATGAATCGCACTTGCACAATTATCTTAACTGTAACCCTATATATGCATATCGTCTCCTGAATTCATATCGTGGTGGTGATAATTAGTACCATGGAGGAACCAATTTCGGACGCACTTCTGGTGGCCCGTACATCACAACAAGCTATGACTACGATGCGCCTTTGGACGAGTATGGTAGGTTTATCTAGCTAGTACAGAGGATCATTCTTTGTAGTAATACTCCTGAGTTGTATTAATTTCGAAATGTGTTTTCATGTGTACATATCCATGATATTGTAAGGTAACATTAGGCAGCCCAAATACGGGCACCTGAAGGATCTCCACAACTTGCTCAAGTCCATGGAGAAAATCCTTGTCCATGGGGAGTACAATGACACTAGTTACGGCAAGAATGTCACTGTACGTTTCACAGCATCCATCTTTTCTGTCTTCTTCCAACTTATGTAATGACGACTGACGAGACGATCATTTTGAACAAACAATCATTCAGGTCACCAAGTACATGTATGGCGGTTCCTCAGTTTGCTTCATCAGCAACCAGTTCGATGACAGGGATGTGAACGTGACCCTCGGCGGAACTCACCTCGTTCCGGCATGGTCCGTCAGCATCTTGCCGGACTGCAAGACTGTTGCCTACAACACGGCAAAGGTTCTTTTTTTCGTTTATGCAATATAATTTGACTGCATATATATGCCCATTAATCAATTCATTTTCAGTGTTAGTGATTTGAGTTTGCGTTTGTGAAATGATGGCACCGTTTAGATCAAGACGCAGACATCGGTGATGTTGAAGAAGGCCAACTCGGTGGAGAAGGAGCCGGAGGCCTTGAGATGGTCGTGGATGCCTGAGAACCTCAAGCCCTTCATGACGGACGACCATGGCAGCTTCAGGCAGACCCGGCTCTTGGAGCAGATCGCCACATCCACTGATCAGAGCGACTACTTGTGGTACAGGACAAGGTACTCACTCAGAAGTATTGTATTTGCCAACCTCATCAAATTTTATTTTTCACTCGGCGGCCGAGTGATGCAAATTAAACTGTGACATTAATTAATTTCTGATAAATAAATAAATTACAGCCTTGAGCACAAGGGAGACGGGAGCTACACGCTGCATGTGAACACAACTGGCCATGAGATCTACGCTTTTGTCAACGGAAAGCTTGTTGGTGAGCATGCTGCTCTGAAACTTGGTCATCAGTATGCTTGCAACTTCTTCTGCACTTTGAGCTGCCATCGGTCAGCTGGCAGTGCTAATGTTCGTCTGCAAAGTAAATCAAACAACTTATTTGGCAGGGCAAAACCACTCGGCCAACGGAGCGTTCGTCTTCCAGCTCCAGTCTCCGGTGAAGCTCCACTCCGGGAAGAACTACGTTTCTCTCCTCAGCGGCACCGTCGGCCTCAAGGTACGTACCCAGAATCTCCAAGCACTAGATTAATTTGTTCCTTGTCCACCATTTCTCTATGCCTCAAGAAAGTTAGAGGTATTACTTTTGTGATGAAAACAGAACTACGGACCATTGTTTGAGCTTGTGCCGGCGGGCATCGTCGGAGGACCGGTTAAGCTTGTGGGGGCGAACGGCACCGCCATTGATCTTACCAACAGCTCTTGGTCTTACAAGGTACAGTCCTTGATCGACTTGTTTGCAGTCTAGAAAATTACGATCGTGTAAGCATGAATGAACATAACATGTCTTTAATCGGTCTCGTTTTCAGTCTGGGTTGGCCGGTGAGCACAGGCAAATCCACCTGGACAAGGCCGGGTACAAGTGGCGGAGCCACAACGGCAGCATCCCCGTGAACCGGCCCTTCACGTGGTACAAGACCACCTTCGCGGCTCCCGCGGGCGAGGACGCCGTGGTGGTAGACCTGCTGGGTCTGAACAAGGGCGCGGCGTGGGTGAACGGCAACAGCCTGGGCCGCTACTGGCCGTCCTACACCGCCGCGGAGATGGGCGGGTGCCACGTCTGCGACTACCGTGGCAAGTTCAAAGCCGAGGGCGACGGCATCCGGTGCCTGACGGGGTGCGGCGAGCCGTCGCAGCGGTTCTACCACGTGCCGCGCTCCTTCCTCCGCGCCGGCGAGCCCAACACGCTGGTGCTCTTCGAGGAGGCCGGCGGCGACCCGGCGCGCGCCGCGTTCCACACCGTCGCCGTGGGACCCGTGTGCGTGGCGGCCGCCGAGGTCGGGGACGACGTCACGCTGTCGTGCGGCGGCCACGGCGGGCGCGTCGTCGCCAGCGTCGACGTGGCCAGCTTCGGCGTCACCCGGGGCCGCTGCGGCGCCTACCAGGGCGGCTGCGAGTCCAAGGCCGCGCTCAAGGCGTTCACGGACGCGTGCGTCGGCAGGGAGTCGTGCACGGTCAAGTACACGCCCGCGTTCGCCGGCGCAGGGTGCGAGTCAGGCAAGCTCACCGTGCAGGCCACCTGCTCATGATAGTCACCCATCAGATCAGGGCACGCAAGTTTAGATTAGGTGATGCAGAACTTAAGTATGATTTGGTAACATATGCTATGCTATGCATGCATGGTTTGGACTCTCAAAGTCTCGTGTGGGGTGATGTAACCAATGGCAACGAGTCCATCCATTTCGTTCCTCACTCAAAAATTGGTTGAATAAAAAACCTACCCAGCAGGTGGGGTTCTTCTGGGATGAAAAAAGGGAAAGCTGTTCCGATATATACATATAGCCCATAAACCTCCATCTGTTTGATAATTTTATCACTTACTGCTCGCAAATCCAAGATTTGGCTTTGAGCTATTATACCTACTTCGTGCAGTTATAGCGGGAATTGATGAAATGGACTTCTGGTGTCATGGTATGTATTGCCGTGTAAATGTTGATGATGATCAAAATAACTAAGTTTCGTCCAAATCATTAAATATATTGTATATACATAGTTTAGTCCATTAATCCATATATTTTTCATGCATGGCCTAGAGTATTATGAGACATAAGTTGATGTCCGTGATTAATTAAAAAGCCGATGTTAAGAAAATATTTATTTTCTTTCTTTGATTATTTTCTAACATAATAACCACAAAGATACTCTATAGCCTCTGAAGCCCTAGTTTAATTTTGGCTAATCGATGAAACTTTAGTACTAACCTCTATGCTAAGTGTGTAGATTAGATGAGGTTGATACAATCCAAGTGATGGAGCTAAGAAGATGATCATGGTGGATGGTGATGACCAAAAGATGATCAAGTGCTCAACTTGGAAAAGAAAAAAGAGAAAAACAAAACCCAATGAAGATCAAGACAAAGGTATCACTTAGGGTTTTAGTTTTGGTGATCAAGACACTATGGAGGGTGTGATCACATTTACGATCGATAGCCGTACTATTAAGAGGAGAAATTCACGATTAAAACGGTTATCAATTGCCACTAGGTGAATTTATATGAGTATATGCATTTAGGAACCTAGTGTGCTAACATGTGATACTTGTAAAGTGCTTTGAAAAATGCTAACACACGTGCACACAAGTCTTACACTTTGTAGTTAGCAAGTTGGAAGTAAGGGCGAAATGTTTGAGGAAATAGAAAAAGAAAAGGTGGCGTCGGTACCTGACTAGACGTTGGACCTGACTCCAACGCCGCGTCCAGTCATTCACTGCAGAGAGGGCGTGGGGTCGGCACTGTTGCGACCGGACTCTGGCCGGGCGTGACCTGTGCGTCAGGTCAAGCTTCAGTAGCACGCGAGAGATAGAGATAGAGGGACCGGACGCTGGGACGCGTCAGGTCGTATTCGACTGGGCGCGTCCGATCAGTTTTTAGCCACGCTAGACCCTCTCTGGACTCGACCGGATTCACACATTGGAGCGTCCGAGCGCGAGTCCGGTCATTGATTGACTGTGACACTGACCGATTTCGACCGTTGGCGATCAACGAATGTTATTCAAAGGGGCGCCACATGGACGGCCAGGGACGACCGGACACTGACTGACCGGACGCTGGGGTGTGTCCGGTCATTGAGTCCGGTCACCCCCGAGTTGTGTAACAGTTAGATTTTTGTTCGGGGTCTATAAATAAACCATGGCTGGCTTGGGGCCGTCTCTCTTGGCATTTTGACATCCTTGTGAGTCTAAGCAAACACCTCCCACTCATCTCCATCCTTGATTCATCATCAAAGTGAGATTGGAAGTGATTCCTAGTGCATTTGCTTGAGTGATCGCATCTAGTGGCACTTGGGGATCGTTGTGGCTGCGGAGTCCTTGTTACTCTTGATGGTTGCCACCACCTAGACGGCTCGGAGCAAAGGTGGAGGTCCGACATGTGCTGGTGATTGTTCGTGGCTGGCTCCGGTAATTGTGAGGGGTCTTGTATCTTCCCCGGCGAAGAGCCGAAAGGTAACTCTAATGGATTGCTCGTGTCATTGAGTTACCTCACTTGTGGGTCAATTCTTGCGGTGTCCAACATGTGGACGAGGTTCGTGCAACATCCGCCGAACCACCAAGTGTTGGTTGACATAATGGGGACTAGCGTGCCGGTAAGCACGTGAAACTCAGGAGAAAAATCGTGTGTCTTCGTTGTGATTGATTCATTGGATTTCTTCCCGTGATTGGTTTTCTTTTTATTGTGATTGGTTCATTCCTCGACGCAGTGGTATGAAGATTACATTACTCTCATTTACTTTCCCCCTGCAAACTAGTTGTAACAAGCTCTTTAGTGTAATTAGATTTGAGAGCTTGTCTTACCTTTGCTAGTGTAGCTTCTCATCTAGTTGGGCTCTTAGTGTAGTTTCTCATCTAGTTGGGCTCTTAGTGACTTAGCCATTGATTGACTTAGAGATTATAGCAACTAGAATTATTGGGATAGGTGGCTTGCAATACTTGTTAGAGCTAGTGCAAAAAGCTTTATATCCAATTAGTTGTCTAACAAGTTTACCTAGTGTTTTGTAGATTTAAATTATGCTATTCACCCCCTCTAACCAATTAGGACCTTTCAGCCTCTAATTGCCAATCATTGTATATGTTTTTTTTCCAAATTATCAATCATTCTATATGATTTTTGCACCATGTCCTTTCCTTGTTTTTTTTTCTGGTAGATAACAAACCCTCCCCCGCATGCCTGATGATTTAGAGGAACGGTAGTGCTAGCGCCCGGACGAACGTCCACGTCTGCACTCTGTTTCCCGCGCTCGCGCCTGCCCACTCCACGCCCGCGCTCGCACCTGCACTCCCTTGCTCGTGCTTACGTTTCGTGCGCCCTACAGGGCTCGCATCGCCAAACCATGTGCCCCCTCCGCTTTTCACGCGCATTGCAACATATGCAACACTCGATCTACTTTTGCATTATCCAGATGAAACACTTGCAAAACACCTGGAAAACTCTTAAAAGCCATTGCTAGCATATTCATCCTATATTGTGTTTATCTGGATGTAGCTTCTCCGCGCATTGCAACATATGCAACACTCGATCTATTTTGCATCATCTAGATAAAACACTTGCAACATACGTCCGAAACAGATGAAACACTTGCAAATACGTCTGAAACACTTGAAAAACACCTAAAGAACACTTGAAAGTCATTGCAAGCATATGCAATATCCAGATAAAACACTTGCAACATAAGTGTAAAACATATGCAACATTCAGATAAACGCACATGCAAATTACGTCTGAAAAACAGATGAAACATTTGGAACAGACGTTTGTAATGTACGTTTATAGCCATTGCAACATACGTAACATCCTGATCTACTTTTGCAATATCCTGATCTACTTTTGCAACATCCATATGAAACACTTGAAATATATGCTTGCTATATACTGTCAGATGTGACACTCTAGTGGGCGACGACCACCATGTCAGGCGTGTTGAGGAACTCGATAACCACCTCAATGGACAGATCGGGCCTGGGAGGCGGCAGAGCGAAGAGCACCACGGACTTGGCCACCACGAGATTCTTCCACCGTGAGGGGGGGCACTGAGGCACAGCCTTGAGACGGGTGCGAACTACGGCACAGCCACGATGCCCTCGTCATCTCCAGCCACATGAGGAGGTGATGAGGAGGGCGCCAGCGCCGGCGATGAGGGCAGGGATGGATGGGAGGCACGACTTTAGCGGTGAAACCTAGTGGGCGAGGGCCCTGGGCAGAGGAAGTGGAGGTGGTCGTTGCTAGCGGCAGCAGACGGGGAGCGGAGCTTGCAGCGAGCGCGTGAGGCAGAGTGGGAGATTTTTTTTGAGGTAGTGTCCGTCAGTCCGAACGCCCGCACCGTAGCATTACCATTAGGCCAGTCTCAATGCTTAGTTTCACTACACGGTTTTCAAAAAGCCACATCAGCTAGAGTAGGATGAAACAATGAATGAAACTAGCCTTCACAATGCAGCATTTCATTTCACCAATTCCAAAACTAAGTAAAGCATTTAATTGCTGTTGAATGAAGGGATCATATGCACCGAATAATTGTGTAGCCATTCACACACAGAGACACACAGAGATAACATACGATTGTTCAGATAACCGGAATAGCAGCATTCAACCTTCAGCATACGATTAGAGACAACTAGAACATACGATTGGAACTTAGATAGTAAACTAAGATAGATAAAAAAAAGTTTAGATAGCCTTCAACCTTGCACACGGCCTCTCACCGGTTCTTCTCTGCACCCCATAGGTTTAGTACTGCAGGATTAGATTGCCTTCAGCCTTGCTTTCAGATTGCCTTCAGCCTTGCTTTCATCCTGCACAAACAAAAAAACAGTTCAGCATGAGCTCTCAGCCTTCACAAAAAACAGTGCAGGATCAGATCACAATTGAAGTGCAGTTAAATTCTTAAGGTAGATAACTAACTATAATAGATAACCAATTATGCAAAAGATAGTCACAAGTACTAGATATATGTGCACGACTACCAAATTTATTCCAAATATGTTCCACCAAATCATTCTTAAGTCGGCGATGAGCCGATCGATCTCGAATAGAAGTATCTTTTTTATAAAACTCTCTCTAACGGACATTCTGATCCGGAGAGAATTTCGGTTCTTGAACAGTTGATGAACTAGGAGGCACATTTAGATCTAGATTTTCTTCAATAATATCCTCTTCCTTCTCAACTTCAACTATCATATTGTGAAGTATGATGCAAGCTAGCACAACATCACGGAGTACATCTCGGTCATATAGATGATTTGGTCATTTTAAGATGCAAAATCGACGCTGCAATACACCAAAGGCTTTCTCGATATCCTTTCTAGCCCCTTCTTGTTCCTCTGTATACAACTTCTCCTTGTCAGTGATAGGTAGTCATATTGACTTAACAAATACCGCCCATTCAGTTCCATCAGCAAGAAAATACCCAGTGTTGTATTGATTCCCATTTACCATGTACTGGACTCTAGGAGCTTGTCCTTTTAGCTCATTGATAAATACAGTAGATTGGTTCAAAACATTAATATCATTGTTAGAACCCGCTGCTCCAAAGAATGCATGCCAAATCCAAAGATCATGTGATGCCACGGCCTCAAGAATCAGCGTCGGCACTTTCTGATCACCACGAGTGAATTGACCCTTCCATGCAGTTGGACATCTTTCTCATTGCCAATGCATGCAGTCAATGCTGCCGAACATACCAGGAAACCCTTGTCTCTCACCAAGTTTGAGTAGACGTTCAGTATCTTCCATAGTGGGGCGCCTCAGATATCTCTCACCAAATACATCTCTAACACCTTTGACAAAATTCTGCATCACCTCCATTGCAGTAGTCTCTCCTATCTTCAAGTATTCATCTAGTTCATCTGCAACACTACCAGTAGCCAATTGGCGAATAGCTGCAGTACACTTCTATAGTGGACTGAGCCCTTGCCGATTAACGGCATCCACCCTTTGAGTAAAATAATCAGACCATTGGCCTAAGGCCTCAACGATGCATAGAAAAAGTGGCCTAGACATACGAAATCTTCGGCGAAAAATATTGGAAGGATAAAGAGGATTTTTTGAGAAATAATCATTCACTAGTTTTTGATGTGCTTCCTCTCATGGCCTCTTGATGTGCTTCCTCAGATGGAGTCGATGGTCAGAAGCCTCTTTTTGAAGACCTTCGATGGTGGACTGTATGACCACCGTGGCTTCATTGAGAACATCATCTATGATCTGATCCTCAACAAGGAACTCATCCAATGAGTACAGAGGATTTTGACTTCCATCAGGGTTGTCATTTTTCTCTGACATCTTTGTAGAAGAGAAAAGATAGTGAATACTTGCGCTTTCCACTGCGCTCAGCCTTTGCTGCTTCTCTACCAATGGGACGTGATTGTTCTTCTGGAACATCAACTATCTCACTCTTGTCTTTCTCTGTATTCTGAAATTGCGCACACCATTTGGGCTCATCTTTTAATATCTTCCACCAATGCACCAACGAAAAACGCTTTCCAAACATGTTTTCATACATTTTCTGTGCCTCTTCCTCTAGCATGTCATCGGAGTATCCGCTTGTATGCATTTGAGTTACCTTAGTCCAATAGTCAGTGAAATCACGGATCGATGACTTGAGACGTGACTAGTGAACCTTCAATTGGTTTATTTCCCTTCTACGCTTTCCATTCCCTTTCTTGTTAAACTCATAAGTGACTTCCTTCCAAAATGTATCACCTTTCTTGTCATTTCCCTTAATTGGGTCTTTAGAAGCATTCAACCAAGCACTGGCCTGCAAAATCCAAAATAAGAAAATATGAACAAATCAAGTATTCTACTAAACACTGGCCTACAAAATACAAATAAGAAACTATGAACAAAATGAAAAATAAGAAACTTATTACCAGTCTCTCTTCCTCTTCATGACTCCAATATCTTTTCTATACTGGTATATTTGCCCCATTGTTGCCATCTTCATTAATGACATTGCTCACCGGCTCCTTTGTTGAATTCACATGTTGGGGTGTTCCACAGACACTTGGTGGTGGTGATTGAGATACCGGGTTGAAGCTCATAGGCTGACCAACCAAATGAAAATTTTCTCCTTACACTTGTGGCTGCTGTGGATAGTGTGGTTGTTCAATCAAATTCACAAAACCACCGGGTGGATAGAGCCTGAAATTTAGACCACAATCAGCTAACTGATAGACATGCAAGTGTGAGTTGACTGATGCAGTATCATAGCAAGACTCTATCTCAACTCTAAATTAATTTGAGGCACATGAACACAACCAGATCATGCTCCCAGACTTGACTTGTCTGCTATCTCAACTCTATCAGATGACAACTCTATCAGATCAAGTAGTGGCTAGAAAAACAAATGCTTGACATTATAATAAATTGATGCAGTGAAAAAATGGGTAACACAGTTTCAACCAAACATCATAACATTTAACCTCTTGCCACCAATCCTCCTAAATGGTAACAGCTGACGACTGCTCATAATTCATAACCCAACAGCATCAAAGCTAGTAAACTATTTTAAACTATTTTTAGCCATGGAAATCAACATGAGAACAGATCGAAATCAAACAATATCATTTGCACAGATCAAAATCAATTAACTACTTGCATAGATCTAAATGAACACATACCATGGATTTGGGGCTTGCTGGTTTCCATGTTGAGGTGGAAAATTTGGGAGCATGGCCCCCCATCCTGCTCCTTGCGGTGGCCGTGGCGGCAAGGTCGATGTCAGCGTAGAAGGGGACGAACTAGGCACACCAGGGGCGGCAGTCCGCGCAGCTGAGGAGGGAGTCGGCGCAGCAGGCGTGGCAGGCGGCGCAGCTGAGGAGGAAATCGACGGCGGCGGCGGAGGAACTAGTGGTGGCGCTATCGACGAACCTGGAGGTGTTGATGGTGCCGGAATGGAGGGCTTCTTCAGTCCAAGGCGGTGTTGGCGCGCCTTCCCTCCTCTGCCAGATGCTTCTTCAGTCCAAGGCGTCGCCCGCGCACCAGATCTGGGAGGATAAAACAATGACCCTCAATGCGAGTTTCACCCAGTTTCCCAGAGCTTGGAAACAGCGCCATCTCGTTTCACCATGGTGAAACGATTTCTTTCTCTCTCCTACCCATTTCATGCAAATATTCCCTTTTTACTGACTTGTCACCCTATTAAATGTGCATGACACTCCCATGAAATGCCCATTGAGATTGGCCTTAGAGGAATGGATGCAACCCGATTTAGAGAAATGGATGCAACCCGGATCTAATTAAGAGGTAATATTCCGTAATGTGTTGGTTCCAACTTAGTTGAACCTCTAGCCGAACACTCTAGATTCTAGGTTTAAACCACTCCAGCCCCATCCCCGTGCCTGCCGTGGACAGAGCGAATTAATCCAAATCAAGAATATCGATTTCTCCAATTAACTTGCTGCAAGCCGTGGCGGATCAAGGGGGGCTGCCGGGCTACAGCCCCCTAATGATCCTATTTCTTCATTAAATCACACTCAATTGACAGTATATTACTATTGATTTCTAGCTTAAACTTTAAATCTACATTGTTCAACCCCCTCTTGATCCAAATTCTGGATCCGCTACTGGCTGCAAGGAACTTTGTTGTGTGCCTCAGCACTCAGCACAGAGCGAGAGCATCAAACTTGCTGCATGCATACGCGTGCCTTTCTGGTTTCTGCAACTCCGTCGGGGCTAATAAAGTTTCCTTGCTGAACATGGTGTACGTACGGGACAAGACCTGTTAGTGTTAGAGCATCAATTGTTTATTCTTACTGCACGGTCACTACATAAACCCCCCGAGTGCATACATAAGCTCATTTTACTGGAAAATTAATCGACACGCACCGACATACACACACGTACGTGACGAACCTGATGCTGATGGTGGCCGCAGGAGTCAAAACTCGAATCTCATATATAAAGATCAGTGGTGTCACAAGTGACACGTCAGGCGGCCATGCTTTGGCTAGCAACAACTCAGCGCGGAAATTTTTTGGCAGTAACGATGATTCTGGACAAAACCCGGCCTGCTGTATCGATCGTGTGCTTACTGCAGTAATATTAGTAGAAATTCATGCATTCAAACGTCATCCAACCGTACCGCAAATTTGAATGTTATGTACAGCATATCGTTACGAATTCCGATTTGGATTGGTCCGGGCTCCTTTGCTTGAGGGCTAAAGTTTACTGTCGATCGAAGATTTGAGGATGGTACTTCACAAAGCGATCATGTGTCCGGAAACAAGGAACTTTATGCCAGCTGCCGATCCTACTCCTCTAGATTATGCTTCCTCGAGCCCACACGCCACAGTAAAGCTCAGCGTACGGCACCGACGTCCTGCAAAGTGGCCACTGCCTAGGTAGAATGACTACTCCTACAATCCTACAGGACAGATGAACGCAGCGGTATTATGAAGCAGAGGAAGAAGAGAATACTAAGATAGAGAGACTAAAGCCAGCACAAAACCCCTACGAAAAGCAAACAACAGAATAAACAAAAAAAAAGAGCTGCCATTCCCACCACCCAGGGCCACCAGTCAGTGCTCATCACCTTTTTTTAGCAACAGTGCTCATCAGGGCCTGTTTGGAGGGCCTCCGGCGGCTCCGGCTCTGGGTACTGTAGTAGTACTGTGGAGGAGCCCTCGCAGCCTCAAATCCATGTCTGCTCCGGCTCCTCTGGTTTTCATGTTGCTTTTTGTTGAGGCTCCTCCCATTCGGCTCCTTGCTACAGATAAGAACAATGATGCACAGTGCTGCTGCGTAGGAAGCCGGAGCCGCAGGAGCCGGTGCCAAACAGGCCCTCACTTGAACATGCCCTTTTCGGACTTCGTCGGGTCGGTCCGACCGCTTTAGGCCTACGGCCCAACCCGAGCTCAGTCCCTTCCTTTCCATCCTCAAATATCATAGGCCCATTTAAACCTCATTGGTGTAAACCATTTTTCACAATAATTAGAGGGATTGGCATGCTTAGATTATATTTAGATAATGGAACAAAGTTCCAGCCTCTATCATCCAAAGATAATACACAGCCAAAGGTTCGGATACAAAACGAAGCCATAAGGCTCACACACTAACAGGAAACATGAAAAAAAAGTTTAGCCCTGAAACAAAGCACAGAAACAAAGCACAGAACTAAGACTCAATGTAGTTCCTGAATCCCCAGCCAAATTTTGCAAAGATAGTTAAGAGCAAAGTATCCCATCTTCTGCAGCCTTCCTTGAATAAAGGTCGCTCCTCTTCCCTATGCACCATAGACTATTGTTGGATCCAATAGGTCACCCTGAAAATTACCTGCATAGAAGTATTAGATTTGGCCTTGTTAAATACCACGTCATTTCTATTTAACCAAATTAGCCAACAAAGTGCAGCATCCCAACAAAGTATTGGATTTGGCATGCTTAGATAAATCGACCATTTCTCATAGAGATTGGAAGGAATTAGCCGAGGCAGTCGTATTATACCACTGCCGTCTTCATATACTCCACTACTCACCACCACTCGTTGACCTCCCCTCAAACCATTGGCAATGACTTGCATTGATGAAAAGTCATATTCGACAGAACTCCGACTCCAAGAAATTTGTGGATCTGATAAGTGAGAAATGAAGTTGTGTCTTAAAAGTTTAGGTGAATCATTTATTAGTAGTTTACACTAAATATAAATATTTAAAGCATTTTGGTTTAGTTTATAAGTTGCAAATCTAACCTTGGTCTAAAGAGTTTTTGTGCCCAAAAAAAATCCTATAGTCTACGACTATAGTTGACTTGCCCTAGCTACAATCATCATCGTTTCTTATGCGAGGAAATGAGCCGACATAGAATGTGAAATAAGGAAAGGAACTGCTAGTCCTGCCAGGTATCCATATTTATGATGTCCGAGACAGGACATTGGCTAGGCTTGAGTTAAATTCTCTTAAATTGGATTAGGTTTAAAAAAGTATTATGCATCAATATTTATGACAAAATAGAATACTATGAAAAGTGATTCTATATGAAACCTAATGATATATATTTAGTATGATACATGAGTACATGACAGTATACTTGATCAAACTCATGACGGTTTAATCTGATACAATGTTAGGGCGTGTTTGGCATAGCTCACAACAGCCCATGAAGCTGCTGTGAGCTGTTTTTTTTTTTGCCAAACATTCATTTTCAAAACAGTCACCCTGTTCACTAGAACTTATCTATCAGAATCAGTCAGTCATTCAGCAGTGTTTTTCTCTCATAACAAATCAGCATCAGCATCAACCATTCAGTAATGCTTTTACAGCCAGCCGAACAGGGTGAGTTTCATAGGTGAAGCTGTTTTTCTTATCCTCTCACAAAGACATGAGTTGAGATAAAGCTGAAATAGTAGCTTATCCTAACTCTCTCGCTCATGAGCTGTTGGTGAAGCTATTTTACCAAATATTTTTTTTCAAAATAGCTTAGCTTCACTAAAAAAAAGCTACTTGTGACTAGTGAAGTTAAGCTGTGCCAAACAGGCCCATAGAATTGTATTCTTTCTAGATCGACAATTGTTTTGAGATTCGTAATAATTTTAACATGGGTAATCAGTAACTTACATGAAAATTTTGATATTATTGGCATACAAATGGCCCCCTAATAACAAATTTTAAGATTGACCGCGTGTACTAGGACAAAACCAACGGCAAGGCCAGTACAACTTAATTGGTTTTTATAATAGAACGCTTAACACTTAAGCTGCTGCCACTGGCGCGGGCACCTGTGCTCAATTTTTTTTAACTTGATCGTGGTAGCTTTAACGGGGCCCACGGAACCCCTTTTTCGAAACAGAGAACAAGCGTCCAATAAACTGGATTCTTAGCGGTCTGAAACATTGTCATTTTCGTCTTCCTTTCGAAAAGCGGCATGTTGAGTGTGAGACCGAACATCCCCCTGCACCCTTCGGGAAGAAGGAAGAGATCGCCTGACTAGGGCCTTGTTTACGTCAAAAACTTTTCACCTAAAACTATTGCATTAAATTTTACGGTATATGCATGGAGTATTAAATATAAACGAAATAAAAAACTAATTGCACAATTTACGTGTAAACTGCGAGTCGAACGTTTTGAGCCTAATTAGTTCGTGATTTGACACTAAAGTGCTAAAATAATAAATGTGCTAATGATGGATTAATTAGGTTTAATAAATTCGTCTCGCGGTTTCCAGGCAAGCTATGTCATTAACTTTTTATTAGTATCTGAAAACTCCTTCCAACATCGCACGAAATATCTAATGTGATATTTTCACAAAAACTTTTCGCATATAAACAAGCCCTAGAACCTAGGATCACTTAAGCCAGCTACTGGTCTTTCGCGCCTTCCCAGCTTAGGACGTGTTCAGTTAATTTAACCTTGTCAGGCCCCTGAATCCAACTACTACTTGTCTAGTGTCTTTATCCAAGACGAAACGAAATGGCTACCACAGTCCCACCGATGCATGTGTACTGGAAGGATGGGAGAGGGAAAGTGGTGTTTAGTTCATTTTCTACTCTACAATTCACGTAGGAGTATATTGGGATTTAGGAGGGAATAGATATCCAGACAAGGGCCTAAGGTTGTCTCATTAATTCAATTTTATATATACTTTTAGCATCCTAGAATAAACTGATCTTTCAGATTTATTCCTATTTTAGATTTAATTAAACTTATAGAAAAGGGACATCAATATTTATGTCACCAAATATGTATATTATGAAATATATTTCACAATAATTTGTAATAATGCTTATTTAGTTAGTATCATAAATATTAGTATTTTTTATATTCACATAGAATGCAAATTATTTTGAGACTGAGAGAGTAAATATGGTAGACAAGCTACAGCGTGAAGAAAAGCAATTAAGTTAACAGGATTTTTGCAAATATCTACGAAGTGCTAATAAGTTTATGGAAACTTAACAAGCTAGAACTGTGATAATAATTGGATAAAGTGTGGACTGCAAACTTGCAAAGTGATTGTTTATGGCCATGAGCCACACCATATAGAGAGCCATTAGACACGAACGCAATCCAGAGGAGAGGGGAGAATAATAAAACCCCTAGGAAAAGCAAAAACCTCAAACGCAGACGTGTCCACTACCCGGGCCCACTGGTCAGTTGTCTACGCCACCCGCCGACCGCGGGGCCCCCGGAATCCGAGACTCCCGTGGCGGTGCCGGCGTCGCAAATTCCTTGCTTCCGTCGCCGGCCATCCCAATTCCAAAACCCCGCACCAGGCACATCCATCCCTCCCCGCCAAAAAGCAACGTTGCCATCTCATCTCATCGCCCGAAAGCCAAAGCGGCGGCCAAAGCACAAAGCGAAAAAGCGCGCTCCACACCACACTCAGCACCAGCACCACCACTGCCGCCCGCCTCGAGCCCTCCTCCTCCTGCCTCCCCCCTCTTAAGACGAAGATGCCTTCCCCAGCTCCCCTCCCTTGCTCACCTCGCTTCCTCGCCACGACCACTTTCCCCGCCGCTGCCGCACTAGTCAGTCAGCACCAGCAACTTCATCACCCTGCGCTTGCGCGCGGCAACACCAACGCGCGCCGTCGGGATCGGCGGGAATGGCGAGCGCCGGCCCGTCGGGGCCGCCGAAGTCCACCTCCCAAACGGGGCGGCAGCGGACGATGGCGCGGATGCCCACGCGCGCCTACACCATGCGCCCGGACGGAATCTCCGGCGAGGACGGCGTCGATATCGTGGAGGAGGAGCTCGTGCCCTCGTCGCTCGCGCCCATTGTACCCATCCTCCGGGCCGCCAATGAGATCGAGGAGGAGAACCCGCGCGTCGCCTACTTATGTATGGGCGCGTTTGCATAGCTCTCCCTCTTTCTCTCTCGCACTTATTTGAATTATTAGTCAGTAGCTGTGATGCTTATGGGTTATTAATTAAGAGACACTTACTTGAACAACGGGGAAAAAATCATCAGTTTCATCACTACATCCAGTTTATCTTCTGTTGTTTTGACTTGTTGGTCGTCGCTCTGTGAACAAAGGTCGCTTTACTGCATTCGAGAAGGCTCATATTATGGACCCGAACTCAAGTGGACGTGGAGTTCGGCAATTCAAAACATACCTCTTGCATAGGCTTGAAAAGGTATGTTTATGCTCGATGCTCATCAGTCCATGGCTCATTGCCAAACTGAACCATCTAGTTATCTGCCGCGATAAACAGAATGTTGTCTTACCTTTGGTACCATGGTAATTGGATGATGAAAGTCTAAAAACGAGATTTCATTTCTCAGTTTTTTCTGCTCCTCTGGACCCTACTAAACACCAAAGGTGCCATCATCTGTTTGTATCTTCTTGTTCTATTTTTTTTTTATAAAAAAAGTGAATTCCTGCTTTCTAGCTTTACACTTCTTCTTGAGCCATAAGTGTCTTAGTCATAAGTTTAGAGTGCTTTTTGAAGGAATCAATTAGCCCTCTGAGGGGCCGTTTGGAACAAAGGATATTCATAGGAAAATCAATGGAAATAAAAACTCAGGAACGGAAGGGCACTAGAGCGTTTGGAACACAGGAAAGTAACCTTTCCTTTCCTACGGAACACTGTAGCTTGTATGCAGTTTCACGGGAACACAAAACTCCACTCCAATCTCTTGTTTCTGATTCCTTCGCGGAAGCCCGAGGTCATCTGCCGCTAAAAGCGGGTGGATGAGGATGAGTAAGTGCATTGGTCCCACAATCATAGAAAGAGCCTGGTAACTAACACAGTATATTATTTCATTAAGCACTAATAATGACTCTTTATCATTCACAGTCTTATGATTCCTGCATTATGGATTCCTGTGTTCCAAACACCCCTTCTTAGTTATTTTCTGTGTTTCTCCTTTCCTCTATTTTACCACTACACACCCATCTCATTCCTGCATTTTTTTCCTATTCCTGTGTTTTTAATTCCTGCGTTCCAAACTGCCCCTGAGTTAAGTGTTTCCTGCATGAGAAACCAGGTGCCAGACTATACACCATTTGGCACCCTTTTCTTCTGTGTGTTACTCACGGTGGTAGCTTGTCTCAGTACTTCCTCACACATTATTTGTCTGTATTGCCAATCAATGTGCATTGTCCATTACTATAGAGTTAAATGTCGCTATGTCAACTACTCTTTCTGCCATCCAGCCAAAAATAAATTACAGTTGGTTTGTTAATGTTTGCCCTTTTTTTTTGTCTGGCAGGATGAACAAGAGACAAAGCGCAGGCTTGCTTCAACTGATGCAAGGGAGATACAAAAGTTCTATGAGCAATACTGTAGAAAATATCTAGAGGAATATGATGCAAAGAGGAAACCGTAAGAGTGGTCAATGTTTAACTGTATTAGCAATCTTACAAACTATCATATTTTACTGCATTAACTTACTTTTTGTTGAGTGACTTAGGGAGGAGATAGCTAGATGCTATCAGATTGCATCCGTCCTATATGATGTTCTGAAAACTGTTACACCTGGCAAACATGAGGTTTTGTATCCAATTAATACATCACCGTACAGCATGCTATTTCATCTTAATCACATTTTCTGTATCATGCAATAACATTATTTTGACCTTTTGCTTTTCAGTATGATAAGTATGCTGAAGGGGTTGAAAAGGAGAAAGCATCCTTCTCACAGTACAATATTCTACCCCTTAATATTTCTGTTCCAAGACAACCAATAATGGAAATTCCTGAGGTCATATACCTTAAGTTTCATTTACTTTGCTTTAAAAAGTACCACATGTAGTACGAATTTCACACGCTTTGCAAAATACAGATCAAAGCAGCAGTGGCGCTCCTTCGTCAGATGGATGGCCTTCCAATGCCAAGGATTGAATTAACACAAAGCTCTGATGGAAAAACAGTGCCTGATAAAATGGACAGACCTGTGGTCCAGGATTTGCTTGATTGGCTTTGGCAGACATTTGGATTTCAGGTGCCAACTAAATGAATACCAAAGAGATTTCATTTTCTAGACTGTGCTGTGTTGCCTTATCAAATTCAAATCTTGCATGTCTGATTGGAAATTCAAGTCTTTCTATATCTTCTAAATATTAAGAAGGAAATGGAAATTACATGTATCAACCTGCAACAGATATTGGTGTTAGGAAATGAGATTCTATTGATTTGGGCTAACCCTAGAAGGGTAGCTATATAGGTAATCATACATGGGCCACATGGGCCTAGCCACATGGGCCTAATACACTCACATTCCAACACCCCCCCGCAGTCTGAACTACCGGCACAGCGGAGTTCGAGGCTGAACAAGAAAGAAGAAAGACCACACACACGTCCCCCCACAGACGCAACTAGCCACTGGTGACGGTGAGGCTGGAGCGAAACTCGGTGAAGGTCGAGGACGGGAGGCCTTTGGTGAAGATGTCCGCGAACTGGGAGGTGGTCGGGACGTGAAGGACCCGGACGTCGCCGATGACCACACGGTCACGGACGAAGTGTAAGTCGATCTCCACATGCTTCGTCCGGTGGTGCTGCACAGGGTTGGTGGAGAGGTAGACCGCACTGACGTTGTCGCAGTAGACGAGCGTGCTCCTGGCGAGAGGGCCGTGAAGCTCAGCCAGGAGCTGGCGGAGCCAGGCGGCCTCGGCCACGCCGTTGGCAACGGCACGGTACTCCGCCTCGGCACTGGAGCGTGAGACCACCGGCTGACGCTTGGACGACCAAGAGACAAGGTTGTCGCCGAGGAAGACAGCGTAGCCGGAGGTGGACCTGCGGGTGTCCGGGCAGCCCGCCCAGTCAGCGTCGGTGTAGACAACCAGCTCGGCAGTGGAGGACCGGCCGAGGAGCATCCCGTAGCCTAGGGTGCCACGGAGGTAGCGGAGAAGCCGCTTCATAGCAGCCAGGTGGGGCTCCCGCGGAGCATGCATGTAGAGGCAGAGCTGTTGTACGGCATAAGTGATGTCCGGCCGTGTGAAGATGAGGTACTGAAGCGCGCCAGCAAGACTCCGGTAGGCGGTAGAGTCCGCCGGTCCAAGCATCGGACCCCCAACCTCTGACAGCTTCCCCTGGGTGTCAATCGGGGTAGAGCAGGACTTGCAGTCAGTCATCCCTGCTCGCTCCAAAATGTCACAAGTGAACTGCCGCTGGTGGAGGAACAGGCCTGAAGGTCGGGGCTCAACAGTGACGCCGAGGAAGTGGTGGAGCACCCCAAGATCCTTCATAGCAAATTCCTTCTGGAGAGAAGCAATGATGCGGTGGAGCAGAGACTCGCTGGAGGCGGTGAGAACAATGTCATCCACATAGAGGAGCAGGTAAGCAGTCTCACCCCCATAGTGGTATATGAACAGGGAGGTGCCAGACTTGGTCTCCGTGAACCCAAGAGTCTGCAGGAAGGTAGCGAATCGAGAGTACCAAGCCCGGGGTGCTTGCTTGAGCCCGTAGAGAGATTTGTTGAGCCGGCAGACCAAGTCAGGACGAGAAGAATTCACGAAACCGGCCGGCTGACTGCAGTAGACCGTCTCAGTCAGAGTGCCATGGAGGAAGGCATTCTTGACATCCAGCTGATACACAGGCCAGGAGCGCTCGAGAGCCAGTGAGAGGACGGTGCGGACTATAGCTGGCTTCACCACGGGACTGAAGGTCTCATCATAGTCAATGCTGGGCCGCTAGGTGAAGCCGCGGAGGACCCAGCGAGCCTTGTAGCTCTCCAAGGAACCATCAGCACGTCTCTTGTACGTCCAGATCTACTTGCCGGTGACAATGTTGGAGCTCGGCGGTCGGGGCACTAGGTCCCACGTCTGGTTGGCGAGGAGGGCCGCGTACTCCTCTTCCATCGCGCGGCGCCAGTGAGGATCCGCCAAGGCCGCGCGGACGGAAGAGGGTACTGGAGAGATCCCCGGCTCGCAGGCAGCGGCGGTGAGGGCCTGCGGGCGAGACGCCTGCCTCGTCACCATCGGGTGAATGTGACGAGGGTCCCGGTGAAGAAGAGGCGGGTGGTACACTGGCGGGTCAGCGTGAGAGCGCGGCGGGGCCGGTGGAGCACACACTGGTGGCGAAGGCGACGACGCCGGCGGCAGCGGCGGAGCCGGCTCCCGCCGCCGCTGGTAGACGATGCCGAAACGCCCTGGAGGAGGTGGGGGCGGACCCGGCTCCCGGCGGCGCTGGTAGACGAGGCCGAAGCGCCCGGGAGGAGGTGGGGTCGGGGCGCTCGGTCCGACGATCGGAACGGCAGCGTCGGGCACAACGGAAGGCAGCGAAGCCACAGGGAGCAATGGTGGAAGCTCCGGTAAGGCCTCGGGCGTAGCAGGTTCGGGAGGAAAGTCCTGGTGCGAGGCCGGCAGGGGCGAGGTGGGACCACTAGGAGGGCGCGCCGGAGTAGTACCTGCAGGGTAAAGGGAGAAGGGTGGCGGAAACACCGGGTCAGTGGGAAAAAAGGAAGCCTCCGCAGGGTCAGCAGGAGGTGTGGAGGTAGAGGTGGTAGAGTAAGGGAATGCCGACTCATCAAACACGACATGGCGAGAGATGAGGACACGGCGAGAGGAAAGGTCGAAGCATCGGTAACCCTTGTGATCCGGAGAGTATCCGAGAAAAACACAGAGGGTCGATCGGGGGGCCAGTTTATGAGGAGCGGTGGCGGCGGTGTTAGGGTAACATGCACACCCGAAGACTCGAAGGTGGTCGTATCGAGGAGGGGTACCGAAAAGAGCGTGGTGAGGTGTGGGAGCCGGGCAGGCAGTAGAAGGAAGACGGTTAAGGAGATAGGTGGATGTGTGCAGACACTCAGCCCAGAAGCGAGCGGGAAGGGATGCCTGGAGCAGAAGGGTGCGCATGGTGTCATTGGTTGTGCGGATCATGCGCTCTGCCTTGCCGTTTTGAGATGAGGTATACGGACAAGACATGCGCAGCTGGACACCGTGAGAAAGGAAGAAGGCACGTGAGGTTGAGTTATCGAACTCACGGCCATTGTCGCACTGGACAGCCTTGATGGTGAGGCCGAACTGAGTGGATACCCAAGCGAAGAAGTGGATGAGAGTGGGGAACGCCGCGGACTTGGCACGCAGGGGAAAAGTCCAGGAGTAATGGGAGAAATCATCGACCACCACCAAGTAGTACTTATAGCCAGACATGCTGAGAACAGGAGAAGTCCACAAGTCGCAATGGATAAGATCAAACACACAAGTGGCATGTGAGGAAGAAGACTGAAAGGGAAGACGAACGTGACGGCCCAGCTGGCACGCATGGCACAAGTGCTCATCGTGAGCCCGAGGACACCAAACGTCTGAACTACGACTGAGCTGCATCAGGGCATCCCGGCCAGGATGGCCGAGGCGGCGGTGCCAAGTAGTGGGGGAAGTAGTAGCGGCGAAAGCGGCTGAGGAGAAGGGAGGCGAAGAAGGTGAAACAGACGCCGGAAACCGAAGTGTGTAGAGGGGTCCAGTGCTGTCACACCGTAGCAGAGGACATCGGGAGGCCAAATCCCGCACGGTGAGACCAGAGGGGTCAAACTCAACTGAACAAGAGTTGTCAGTTGTGAAACGGCGAATAGAGAGAAGGTTGTGAACCATACCGGGAGCCACAAGAACATCAGGGATATGAAAGGAGCCGTGGGAACTGGCAGTGCCCACGGAGGAGACAGGAATGCAAGTGCCATTGGCGACCATAATGGAAGAGGGACAGGAAGGGTGGGGAGGACGAAGAGTAGAAAGTAGACTCACATCGGGCGTGGTGTGGAAAGTGGCGCCTGAGTCGGCGATCCAATCAGGACTGGCTGATCCCAGCCCTGCGGCAGGAGGAACTGCGGGCGGAGGGCTGGCGGTGGTGCTGAAGGAGTAGGCCAAGGCAGTTGGGTCCCAACTGACAAGCCCGAGCGAGGCACCGGGAGGTGTAGCCCACAGGAATGTGGGGTGAAACCCTGGAGGAGCACTAGTGAGCATGGCCGCCGACGGGCGAAGCTCACTCCGTGGAGGCACCGACGACTGTGAGGCATGGAGGTGGAGGAGTTGCTCCGTCTCGGCAAGTTGGCGGGCCAGCGCATCGGCCGCATCGCGCTCACGCTCCCAAGCGAGGGCGGGCGCACGGACTCGGGCCTCGGCAACCGCGCCCGACGTCAGTAGGAGGGCAGTGGCAGCGCCTGGGCCCCCGCGCCAGCGGCCTCGGCGCTCGCGGCCATGGTGGTGGCGGTGCCTGGAAGATGGCCCGGCTGCGGCGGCGGAGGAGACTGAGCCGATTGCGGAGGGTAGGGAGTCGACGAGGCCCTGCGCGCGACGCGGCGCCGGCACGTGGCACGAGAGGCAGCGGCGTCACCCGCCGCGGCGGCAAGGGCGGCTGCGTGCCAGCCAGCAGCGGCCAGGCCTGCAGGGGCCACAGCTGCCAGGCCCGCAGGGGCAGCAGCACCCAGGCCTGCAGTGGCAGCGGCGCCCAGGCCTGCAGGGGCAGCGGCGGTCAGGTCCGCAGGGGAAGCAGCAGCCAGGGACGCACGCGCCGGCCGTCGTGCTGCCAGCAGCAGCTGGTGCCCGGCGGCTGGGACTAGGAGCCGCCTCAGTGAGGCGACGGCCTCTGCCCGCGGCCCTGGGAGCCAGCCTCCACTGGAAGCGGATCCAAGCTTGGGCGGAGTGCAGCCACCGCAGCGCCTCAGAGGGCCATCGTCGGCGCAGCGCTTCTGCCACTCCTGCCACCGCGCCTCGACTTCAGCGGCGCGCGGCGCAGAGCGCCAGGACACAGCCGGCCGCGACGTGGAGTATGACGAGGCGCCTTGCGGGGCGAGGCGTCCAGCAGGGGCGCCAGCAGGGGCGGCCCCGCCGGCGGCGGTGGCGCCAGGAGCGCCGGCGGCCACGCCAGGATGGGCAGCGGCTGCGCCCACAGCAGGGGCAGCGGCGGCGGCAGGGGGCTGGGAAGGGGCAGGAGCAGCGAGGTACGCCCAGGAATTGGACGGGAGAGAGGGAAAAACAGGGAAGTAGGAAGGTGGGGGAGGAGGGGGAGGCCGGCCGGCCATGGGATGGCAGCGGCGGCGCCGGCCAGGGAGGCGGCGGCTGGGAAGAGGAGAGGAAGAAGCCTAGGCTGCTGATACTATGTTAGGAAATGAGATTCTATTGATTTGGGCTAACCCTAGAAGGGTAGCTATATAGGTAACCATACATGGGCCACATGGGCCTAGCCTCATGGGCCTAATACACTCACATTCCAACAATTGGGTTGGATCTCAGATTTTGTTCGTAGTTTCGTTGCAGGTGCATTTTTTAAAAGAAAAAAATACATATGGATTTTACAGTGCTGTGCATTTGAGTAACAAGCACTTAGGGAAAAATAAATTCATAATGTCATGTTCTGTTTTATTATTGTAGAAAGGCAATGTCGAGAATCAAAAGGAGCATTTGATTTTGCTACTTGCAAACATTGACATGAGACAACAGGGTACTTCCCACCATAGCGAGAGACATGTTCACATGGTAAAAAGTCATTTCAAACTTCTTATTTTGGTTTAGTTTAATCAAATCAACTTCTTAGGGGCTCTTTTGCATATACTTACCCTTTGCAGATACATAGTAGCACGGTGATATATTTGATGGACAAAATTTTCCATAATTACGACTCCTGGTGTCGATATTTGCATTTGGAGTCAAACATTAGGTAAGTATGCATCAGTTTGATGTGCATCTTTTTTTAAAAAAAAAAATCTGTACCTCATTAACTATGTGAACTTTTGAATCACAGAATCCCAAGGGATGCCTCCACACAACAGCCAGAGCTTCTGTACATAGGACTGTATTTACTAATATGGGGTGAAGCTTCCAATGTTCGCTTCATGCCTGAATGTCTTTGCTACATCTTCCACCATGTAAGTTGCAACATAATTATACTTTGTTTGTTCATTCCTTTTGTGGAGTTTTGACCTTAGGTCATTAGCTGTTTCTTTTTTGATATATCTCATTGAAAATTTAGTTTGTCCAGTTCTTTTTGTGTGTCAAGCTCATACGTAAACCTTCTTTGATATACATAAATCTCAAATAATAGTGACATGCAGTGCTCGCATATGAAGTTGCTTTATCAGCTTTTATGCTCTCTCTGTCTATGACCTTCATAATATTGGTTTTACAAACCTGTTTGTGGTGCACTGGTCTGCATGGATATCACATGATCACATGATGACATGATGCTGTACTGTCCATATATGAATGTTATGCTGTCATTGAAAATCCTGATAATACAGTTAAATTCTGAGTATGCATATGGGTTTTCTCAATATCTATGAAAATTGAAAAAGGGAAAGCATTTCTGTTACTGAGGGACAGTATCGACACAGAGCACAATGATTTGTTCTGTGTCCCCTGAGGCAGATACATGTCAACAAGGGACCAGTCCAGACAATAATTTACCACCTGATGCAAAACGGCATTGATGTCTTTAGGCAGCATGTAAGCATCTAGGGAACATTAAGTCTATCAATATAACAAGACACTGTGTGTGTGAACTGAATACTGTTAAACTTCAGGAGAGATCTCAACCCACCACAATTCTTTTTTTCTCGAATATCGTTTCATTAAGAAGAGTTGTAAAATACAACACACACACCACCCACACACCTTTTAACTTGTCAAAATAAAACACGACCAACTACTAACAATGGTGATGGGCTTAACCGTTTGCTACAGGGAACTGTGCAAGCTCCCTTGCTCCAGCTAAACACCATAGATGCACTTCCTCTTCGATGTGTGTTAGGATTCTCTGCACGTTTGGCGATGCCCCGTTGAATACACAATCGTTTCGCTGCTTCCAAATCAACCCACCACAATTCAGTACATGGTTTTTGAGGCGTTGCAGCCTCCTGTGGCACTGGGGGTATGCCTGGATGCCTTAGGCGCCTTCTAGGCGATGCCTAGGCAATATGGCATAACTAAAAGCCTCTGGCTTCCTGCGGCACCTGGGCTACGCCTCAACGCCTAGGCGACGCCTCAAAAACCATGATTCAGTAGAGTTACAGAGTAATATATATACATAGTGATATGTGTTGGAGTATAGGATTAGGCCCATGAGGCTTGGCCCATGTGGCCCATGTATGCAATACTATATAGCTACCCTTCTAGGGTTAGCCAAGTCAATAGAGACAGCATTTCTAACATGGTATCAGCAGCCTAGGGTTTTTTCTTTCCCATCCTCATCCCTAGCCACCGCCGCCAGGCGCCGTCGGCCGGTGAGCCGTCGTCGGCGCCATGGATGGCCGCCCCCTCCTCCCACCTATTTCAGGTGCTTCCCTCCTCTCTCCTCTCCCTCTTGGGCGCAGGTCGCGCGTCCTACCTCCAGCGCCGCCGCCGCAGGCGCGGGTCTGCCGCAGGCCGCGGGCGCGGCCCCGGGAGGTGCCGCCACCGGCGCTCTGGCCGCGGCCGCAGGGGTCACGGGTGCGGGCGGGGACGACCTGGTCCCGGATGCGGCTGTGGACGCCGGGGACGCGGCCCTTGCGGCCTCTGCTGCCGCCGCCGGGCTGGGATTCCCGCAGGATCCGCCTGGCCCAGTCCGTCCGCCCCCCTTCCTCCAGTCTTCAACGGGGCCGGCGTTCTGGCAGCGGGTGCGGGCCTGCCGTACACCGCCAGCGCGGGCATGGGAGGTGCAGCCGCCGGTGCGGGCCTGCCGTACGCCGCCGGCGCGGGCATGGGAGGTGCAGCCGCCGGTGCTTTGTCCATAGCCGCGGGCCTGCCTTCCCAGGGCACAGGCACGGCCCTTCCCTTCCCCGCCCCGCCTCCGCCGCCCCTCCACGGCACCCGTCCTGACTCCGCCCTCGTTGCAGCCCTCGTCGCTGCCCGAGCTGCGGCCACCGAGGGGCAGGCCCGTGTGCATGCGGCTGTCCTCGTGTGGGAGCGCGAGCATGATGCGGCCGATGCACTGGCCCGCTAGATCGCTGAGGTGGAGCAACTCCTCGTCTCCCCTGCCTCCCACGACGTTGGGGCCACCTCCTCCGACTCGTCGGGCCACCGCGTGTCCCACACCGCGGTCATCTGGCACGACCTGGCCGACCCGCTCGTGGCGCAGCTTCACTACCAGGCCGGGGGGTCCAAAACATCCGCCTCCTCGTCCCGGTCGTCCTCGAGCCCGAGTCACCCTCCTACGCCCGTTGGCGGGACCTGGTCCTCCTCACTCTCCGCCGCTACGCCCTCGACCACCACGTCCTCGTTAACGCCTCAGTCGCTGTCTAGACCCCGTCGTGGCTGCGCCTTGACAGTATCGTCCTCTCCTGGATCCTCGGGACGATCTCCCTGGACCTCCACGAGCTCGTCCGCAACTCTCCTGACGCTCGCTGGGCCTGGCTTGCGCTCGAGGGCCAGTTCCTGGGTAATGCCGAAGCCCAGGCTCTGCGTCTCGATGCGAGCTTCCGCACCTTCGTCCAGGGTGATCTCTTTGTTGGCGATTTCTTCCGCCGGATGAAGGGCATGTCAGACTCCCTCGGCGACCTCGGCTGGCCAGTGGAGGACCGTATCCTGATCCTCAACGTCCTCCGCGGGCTCAGCGACCGCTACGCCCACCTCAGGACGTGGATCACCCGGCAGCGGCCTTTCCCCACCTTCCTGCAGGTCCGTGACGACCTTGTCATGGAGGAGCTCACTCAGGGCATACAGTCGGGGTCCACCTCCGAGCCGGGGTCCTCGACCTCCTCGACGGCCCTTGCTGCTACTCCGCCGCGTCCGTCCGCTCCACCACGTCCGTCCGCTCCGCCGCCGTCGTCTCTTCTTGGTCCCTCTCCCTCCGGGCCGAGCGGGGGTGGGGGGTCGTGGTGGGGGCCGTGGCGGGGGCAGCCAGGCGCCGGCACCTCCACAGGGGGCACCATGGCCCTCTTTCCACCACCCGTGGGCAGGGCGCATCTCCATGTGGCCCTTCCAGGCTCCCTGTGGTGAGCCTCGTCCAGCGGCCATGCTTGCTGGTGCTCCACCTCCCGGCGCCTACTCCGCGTCTCCGTGGGCTACACCTTCCGGCGCCTCGTCCGGGCCTGCCGGTTGGGACCTGGCGGCTTTGGCACGCTCCTTCAGCACTATGGGCCTGACACCTCCTGTCGGTCCATAGTGGATCGCCGACTCGGGTGTTACCTACCACACCACCCCTGACCCTGGTATACTCTCATCCGTTCTCCCTCCCTCTTCCTCTCACCCTTCGTCCATCATGGTCGCAAATGGTTCGTGTCTTCCAGTCACGTCCGTGGGTGCCGCCGATGCTCACGGCTCCTTTTGTCTTCCTGATGTTCTTGTTGCCCCTTCTATGGTTCACAACCTTCTTTCTATTCGTCGTTTTACAGTTGACAATTCCTGTTCTGTGGAGTTTGACTCTTCTGGTCTTACTGTGAAGGATTTGGCTTCCCGACGTCCTCTGCTCCGATGTGACAGCACGGGCCCCTTTACACTCTTCGTTTTCCGGCGTCTGCTTCGCCTTCTTCGCCATCCGTTTTGTCAGCTGCTTTCGCCGTCAACACTTCCTCCACTACTTGGCATCGGCGCCTCGGCCATCCTGGACGTGATGCCCTGATGCAGCTCAGTCGTAGTTCCGACATTCCATGTGCTCGGGCTCATGATGATCATCTGTGTCATGCGTGCCAGTTGGGTCGACATGTTCGTCTTCCTTTTCATAGTTCTTCTTCACATGCGGCCCGTATTTTTGATCTTGTACATTGCGACCTATGGACATCTCCTGTCATCAGTATTTCTGGATATAAGTACTATCTTGTGCTGGTCGATGATTTTTCTCATTATTCGTGGACTTTTCCCTTGCGTGCGAAGTCTGATGCTTTCCCCGCGATTCTTCACTTCTTCGCTTGGGTGTCCACACCGTTCAGCCTCACCATCATGGCCGTCCAGTGTGACAATGGTCGTGAGTTTGATAACTCCACCTCCCGTGCCTTCTTCCTCTCTCACGGTGTCCAGTTGCGCATGTCTTGCCCGTATACCTCCTCTCAGAATGGCAAGGCTGAACGCATGATTCGCACCACTAATGATACCATGCGCACTCTTCTGCTCCAGGCGTCACGTCCTGCTCGCTTCTGGGCTAAGAGCTTACACACCTCCACCTATCTTCTTAACCGTCTTCCTTCCGCTGCCTGCCCCGCTCCCACGCCTCACCACGCTCTTTTCGGTACCCCTCCTCGGTACGATCACCTCCGAGTCTTCGGGTGTGCGTGTTACCCTAACACCGCAGCCACCACTCCCCACAAGCTGGCACCCTGTTCGACTCTGTCTTCCTCGGGTACTCCCCGGATCACAAGGGTTACCGTTGCTTTGACCTTACCTCTCGTCGGGTCCTCATCTCTCGCCATGTGGTGTTTGATGAGTCCGTCTTTCCTTTCTCCACCACCACCACACCCACTATCACCCCTGACCTTGACCTGTTCTCTCTATTTTCCACTAACACGGTGGTCCAGCCACCTTTGCCGTGGTCTCCTGCAGGTACTGCCTCACCGGGCTCCTGGCCGGGCTCGTGTCCCCGCTCGCCACCCGCTAGTGACGCCCCTGGCCCTGCGCCCTGCCTGGGTCCGGGGGCTTTGTCCTCCGGTGCTGCCCCGGCCCCTCCGCTCGACGAGGGTCCGGGGGCCTTGCCCTCCGGTGTTGCCCCGGCCCCTACGCTCGACGAGGGTTCGGGGGCGTCGGCCTCTGGTGCTGCCTGGCCCCTCCGCTCGACGAGGGTCCGGGGACCGCACCTCCTACGCCTCAGTCACCACCGGAGGCCTCTTCTCCGCCGAGGACACCGTCACCACCACCGCAGCCCCCGGTTGCCCGTGTCGTGCCGCCGGTGTACCACCCACCGCTCCTTCACCGACACCCGCGGCATGTTCACCCTATGGTGACACGGCACGCGGCTGGTACCCTGCCGTCCCGGGCTCTCGCGGCGATGCCCGGCGACACGCAGGTCTCTCCAATACCCTCTTCCGTCTGCGACGCCTTGTTGGACCCTCACTGGCGCCGCGCGATGGAAGAGGAGTACGCGGCGCTACTCGCCAACCAAACATGGGATCTGGTGCCCCGGTCGCCAGGCTCCAACGTTATCACCGGCAAGTGGATCTGGACACACAAGCGCCGGGCCGATGGCACCCTCGAGCGATACAAGGCTCGCTGGGTTCTCCGGGGCTTCACTCAGCGCCCTGGTGTCGACTACGATGAGACCTTCAGCCCCGTGGTGAAGTCGGCCACTGTCCGCACGGTGCTCTCGCTGGCCCTCGCTCAGTCCTGGCCCGTGCATCAGCTGGACGTCAAGAATGCTTTTCTGCACGGACTACTCACTGAGACAGTTTACTGCAGTCAGCCGGCGGGATTTGTTGACTCTTCCCGTCCCGACATGGTCTGCCGGCTAAACAGGTCTCTCTACGGCCTCAAGCAGGCCCCTCGGGCGTAAAACACTCGGTTTGTTGTTTTCCTACTGACACTGGGTTTTGTGGAGGACAAGTCAGATACGTCCCTGTTTATCTATCACCATGGAGCTGAGACTGCGTACCTGCTGCTCTATGTCGATGATATTGTCCTCACAGCCTCCAGTGAGTCCCTCCTCCGCCGCATCACCTCTCTTCAGCAGGAGTTTGCTATGAAGGATCTCGGTGTCCTCCACCACTTTCTTGGGGTCACTGTTGAGTCTCATCCTGCCGGGTTACTTCTTCACCAGCGGCAGTATACTCTTGATATCCTGGAGCGAGCCGGGATGACTGACTGCAACCCCTGCTCCACTCCGGTTGACACACAGGGCAAGCTGTCAGAAGCCGAGGGCAACCCAATGACAGATCCCACTGCATATCGGAGTCTTGCTGGCGCCCTTCAGTACCTTACATTCACACGGCCGGACATCACCTATGCAGTTCAGCAGATATGTCTTCACATGCATGATCCCCGAGAGCCCCACCTCACTACTCTCAAGCGCCTCCTCCGCTACCTTCGGGGCACGGTCGACTACGGCATACTCCTTCACCGATCGTCCTCCGCCGAGCTTGTCGTCTACACTGACGCCAACTAGGCCGGGTGTCCGGACACTCTGCGCTCCACCTCCGGCTACGCTGTCTTCTTGGGCGGCAACCTTGTGTCCTGGTCGTCCAAGCGTCAGCCGGTGGTCTCCCGCTCCAGTGCTGAGGCGGAGTACCGCGCTGTCGCTAACGGCGTGGCTGAGGCCTCCTGGCTCCGGCAGCTTCTCGCCGAGCTCCACACTCCTCTCTCCCGGACCACGTTGGTCTACTGCGACAACGTCAGTGCGGTATACCTCTCCACCAACCCCGTTCAGCACCAGCGGACGAAGCACGTGGAGATCGACCTACACTTTGTCCAGGATCGGGTTGCCATCGGCAAGGTGCGGGTTCTTCACGTACCGACCACCTCCCAGCTCGCCGACATCTTCACCAAAGGCCTCCCGTCCTCGACCTTCACCGAGTTTCGCTCCAGCCTCAACATCGCCAGTGGCTAGTTGCGTCTGTGGGGGGCTCGTGTGTGTTCTTCTTTTCGTGTCCAGTCTGTAACTCCGCTGCGCCGGTAGTTTAGACTGCGGGGGGGTGTTGGAGTATAGGATTAGGCCCATGAGGCTTGGCCCATGTATGCAATACTATATAGCTACCCTTCTAGGGTTAGCCAAGTCAATAGAGATAGCATTTCTAACAATATGGGCTTGATACACAGCTTTAGCTAGAGAGAATATGGATCTAGAAGAACCGTAGCCCTGATGCCATGTTAAACTTTGAGAGAGATCAACCTCTCTCAAACTGATGTATATATACATAGTGACATGGGCCATGTTAGCTATTTACAATTAATAATATACTTAGCTTAACAATACAAATTAGCATAAGCTATGTAAGAGTGACGTATACAAAAGAAGTTGCAGGCATACTGTCTTGTAATCTAGTACCATGAAGTTAATGCAAGAGCATCTTTGTTTTTTCAATCTTTGTATGACCTTTTTAAATTTTTTTCTTTAAACCTTAAAAAATGGGATGACAATAAAATTCTTTTCCTCATAAATGACCTAGGGGCCAATGCCATTGTTCATGTCTAAACATGTGCTAACTCATTAATAATCTTTTTTGCCCTGAATTCACGATGTAGATGGCAAGAGATTTACATGACATAATATCTGATATAAGGGAAGGATCATTTGAGCCACCATTCCAGCGAGAGGGGAGTGACGATGCATTTCTGCAGATAGTAATTCAACCCATCTATAGTGTTATGCAGAAGGTATTTTCTCGTATGTTTTTGTTAAATGTATTTTTTGTACAGCTAACTCTAACTCACTTGTATGTATGAGTACATCCGCATCGGGTGAGTCTACACTTTGCCGTTCTTTATTACCTGTCAGGGTTTTAAGGTTTTATAGCATCAAAATAACACAGATTTTGGAAAAAAAAATAACACTAAATGTTTTGGTTCACTTTAATATCATAAAAAGACGGCACTGTTTAGTTTTATAGCATTCTGTGCAGACTCTCAATGCTATTAAAGTGACAAAACTTCTCAGTGTTATCTTTAAATGAGAATACTATAGAGCTAAATTCTCTCATCTTTTATAATGTTCTTTGCTTGAATTTTCAACTGATGCAAAAGGAAGCTGCAAGGGGCAAACGTGGTACAGTGAGCCACTCAATGTGGAGAAACTATGATGACTTGAATGAATACTTTTGGTAATTCCTTCTCTTCTTTTTTGAAATGTAGTAATTCCTTCGTCATACTTGCATTTGTCTTGCTCATTAGATATAATCCTTGTGTCTTTTACTTAACGAGATAGTATTTAGCATAGGTTGGTATATGGAGGTCGGCAGACCATCCTTAGCTAGTAAGTTTCATGTCTGCAGCTAGTACTACCAACCAATTTTGTTTTGGCCTGCTGCTGATCAGGTCAGTAGCAGCTGTATTCAACAGACTGCCGCAATTTTGTCCTATACTGGTTAGTAGCAGGTTAGTCCGCTCAGCAGCAGTAGCAATGTACAAACCTGACTTAAGTATTGCAGGGTTCTAGGTCGGTTTGATACAAACTGACTCCACCATCTCTATATATATGTATGCATATGCTATCTACGGAGTAAGTATTAAGCCAGTTTGCTTAAAAAAAAAAGTGTCCTAGACTCCAGCTACTCTACACTTCTGCTCATCCTGTAGCTGCTGTTCTACTAACAGTGCTTTCTATTGAACCCAAGGTGAGGAAGGAAAAGGTGGCATGCCTACCCTATCAAAAAGAGCACTTAATTAGCCCATGCTAAAACAGCACAATTTAACACACTGTTTTAATGTTACAAACACACACTGTAGCACCAAAAAGACAGTCCAAAGGCAACCACACCTGAAAGCTATTACATCTCAAAACATTCAAGCACTGAACGAAATCTCCTTTTCTCCAACAAACAGCTTCTTCAAGTCAGTTCAACCCTGCTCCATAAGTTTCAGCAATTTTACTGGTGTACAGCCTCCCATTTGTCCTTGTTTTCAACCAAGAAGATTATCATATCTTCATCCATACCCATGTTCAACCAGTAAACTGCCCAAGTTGGCTTGCAAGGAGCAGCAGCTTCTCCAAGCCAAAGTCCAGACTGTTGAGGTAGTCTGCTGGACACAAGACTTTTCAACTTTTCACCAACCCCGTAGGTCTTCCCCAACAAGGTGCTCACCTCTTTCCATCTTCCATCTTGAAAACAAATATAGTTTCTTAATTTCCATAAACCCCATAAAATTGCACAACTAAACATATTGACTACCAGAAACTTTGTTACTCAACCAACATCTCCCTACCGACTCAAAATTTGTACCAATGGCTAGCTCACAAACTTCAGCTATACTAAACCACATTTGTTTGGTTATCACGCAATTAAACTTCAAATGTTGTATAGATTATTCCTCCTCACAGAAAAGACAAGATAAATCCTCTATTATCTCTAGTCTGTAAACTGTTTTTGGACAGTAACCATAGTAAAAAGTTTACCCTGGGAGGAATCTTAAGAGACTAGACAGCAGGAACATGGACAGGCATAGTTCCTCCGAAATTGATGACTTTATACAGAGACACTGAGGAATACACCCCACTAGAGTTAAACTGCCAAATTAGTGATCCTCTGCCTTTCGTCTACTGTTCAAATCTATCAGAGAAAGGCAAGCATTGTGCAGTGGTTGAGTTTCTCCACTCGTCTCCTGGACGGCCTGTGTTTCAATTAGTATGCTTGCAAAATAAACAAGAGTAAAGCCGCCTATAAATTTCCTTTCCCAGTGCACACCTCGTATGGGTAGCTTTGAACACCGGGTACGCCCTATCATTGATAGGGCATAAATAGGAAAAGATTTTATTAATTGCTCCATTTTCTTTTGAAACACATCAGAGAAAGTAAGGACATATATCATGAAAAAGAGGGTTTATTAGCAAGTTCTGGAAAAAATAACAAACAAGCTTTTGTTGCCAGTTTCTTTGATGAGCCTTCCACATTTGCAGGTCAAAAAAATGCTTCAAAAAACTTGGATGGCCAATGGATCCAACAGCTGATTTTTTTGTGGAGACCAGAGCCAAGAATGAAACTGAGGTCACTCACTAATTATTTGCATTATTTTGATTTTTGTTGAGCATGCACTCTTGGCAGTTTGGCATGTGAACAACAGGTTGTTTCTGTTTTTCAACACATGATTTAACATCGGATTCAAGAACTGTAATCCACATTCCACACATGGCACGCATCTTCAGTTCTCTGGCTTATGTATGGATTGTCCTATGTCGAGTTTAGAAAAGACTACTTCCTTCTAGAACTTTTGACTGGGTATTGTCTCCTTCCACAAAGCTTTCAGTTCTTCTGTCCATTATAATCTGGTCCAAATAATTTTTACATTAGTTATGTTAATTGTTAACTGCACCGTGGTTTAGCTTATGAACAGGATTTCCACCCTAAAAACTAGAGCTGTATTGTGCAGTTCTGTTTTTTGTTTAATGTGTAAGCAACACCTTTTAGGTTAGGCAAGTAAGCATCTCCACAGAATACATTTATTACTCACTTCAAGTATTGGAACAATGATGCAGAAGTTCCTCAATAGATGCAAATCTCACTATGGAGAAGTTGCATCTTATGAATACATGCATTATGGATCCCCTCACTTGTACTGTTTGATTGGGGAGGGTAGGTACGAAACGGATTGGAGAGACAGATTTGATTGGTTAGGAGCGTCATGAAGACAAGCAGCCTGCAGTATAGGGCGAACAGATTGATACATCAGTCTATAGAAAGGGAGACATAAGGAGGGTATTTGTGGTTTAATCTTCGCATAATTGATCACAATGGTTTCCATAGAGACAGTGCCAAGCAACTTTAACTAAGAATGGATACAAATTGCAAAACTAATCATATCTACCCTTATCTCAACTAACTGACTTAAGGCCTAGACAACAAAAAGAATAATAGTAATTAATTGAAAATAAAAAATTGCCGGCTATAGTCTTTTAGGACTCGCTTGGCCATAGCATTTGTCCCCTCACAATGTCTCACTCGTCTCCTAGTGAGATTGACCACCTGACTGTGGAGTGGAGTGGAGTGCTGCCTGTCTTTGGCATTGCTGTAATGTTGTGTCTTGCTTTCAGATGCCATATGGCGATTGCTTATTATTGACGGTATAAGCTCCTCAAATATGTGTAACTAGACAAAGGAACAGATAAACTTAGATTAAGTTGCAATTACTTATTCATGAGTTCATGTGCCTGTTACTGAAGGAAATTTGATCAGAATAAAGTATATATGGTGTTATGATGGAACTAACTTTAGCTGTTTCTACAGTCACATGGTCACATGATTAGCAGAAGAAGGGCATCAAAAACAAATTTTGTTGAAGTTCGTACATTTTTGCATCTATTCAGAAGTTTTGATCGTATGTGGGCCTTCTTTATATTGGCTTTGCAGGTAATGATGCCTTTGTCCCTGCACAGAAGTTTTTGTATTCATTTTTCCAGTGTGTGCCACATAATCTGTTTTTCTTCTCTTGCAGGCCATGGTAATTATTGCCTGGAGCCCTTCTGGAACACTTTCTTCTATATTTCAACCAGATGTTTTCAAAAATGTATTGACAATCTTCATAACAGCAGCATTCCTCAACTTCCTTCAAGGTACAAAGTACAAACTTACTTTTACTCCAGGGGCTTTCTGCATTTTTTACCTTACTTTTTTCTCATACTGCATTATTTAACCAAGTTTTTATTAATTTTGACTAGTATGCGGAGTCTTAATACAAACTTACTTTGGCTCCTGGGGCTTTCTGCATTTTTTACCTTACTTTTTTCTCATACTGCATTATTTAACCAAGTTTTTATTAATTTTGACTTGTATGCGGAGTCTTAATACTATCTGCTGCTGCTGTAGCCCTTGCTTCGAATGCAACGCAATTTCTGAAATTGGTCTTTAAACCTTTTCAGCCACGCTAGAGATAATTCTCAACTGGAAGGCTTGGAAGAGCCTGGAGTGCTCACAAAGGATACGATATATCCTGAAATTTGCTGTAGCTGTTGCCTGGTTGATAATTCTTCCTACTACGTACTCAAGCTCTATTCAAAATCCCACAGGCCTTGTGAAGTTTGTCAGCAATTGGATTCAAAATTTGAAGAATGAATCAATTTATAATTATGCCGTTGCCCTTTACATGTTACCAAACATATTCAGTGCCCTGTTTTTCATGTTTCTACCAATTCGACGGGCCTTAGAGCGCTCAAACTCTCGCATTATTAGGTTTCTTTTATGGTGGACCCAGGTAAGGTTTTGTATGTTTAACTATATTGATGTACATAAGTTCTTAGCAGAACTGTTTATACATAACGTCTCACAAATTTTATTTTCTAATCAGCCAAAGTTATATGTTGCTCGAGGCATGTATGAAGACACTTGCTCACTTCTTAAGTAAGGATCACATTTTCTTGTCACCTATTCTTTTCGTTCTTATCATCTGTATCTAATACTATTTTTGTTTACATAAAACCAGGTACACAACGTTCTGGATTCTACTGCTTATATGCAAGCTCGCCTTCAGTTATTATGTTGAGGTTGGTATAAAAATACTATACATTTATTACTATTGGTAGCATGTGACAAGAACACACACGAGCACAATGGTTTTGGTGGCTGGAATTGACTTAGCCTTTTCTGTTTTTCTCTCATATATATGGGCAGCCAAGAGCTACACTCATGGTTGTGACATCCTCCTAATTTATGCAGAACATTACCCAACTAATCCATGCTGAAATTTCTAGTAGTGGGATGTTTATCGGCATTTTAGCTTAGTGGTTGTTCGGTTTTCGGGCCCGGTTTCACCTTAAAAACTGGGTCAATTCTTTTTTCTTCTAATAATATATGCGGCAATGCTTTTGCCGCTCTTTCAAAAAAACACTCCATACTGAAATTAAGCTAAGTAAATGCTATGAACCTAGACACTAACATGCACCTAGACACACAGGATTATTTCCAACATGTTGCTTGCAATATCTTAGTACTAAAATCACAAAGATAGTAACTTCAACTTATATTATGTTGATAATTCTCTTTATTGTTAGAGTGTACTTTGATACTAGCATCTCTTTGACATTAGAGCATCTCCAGCAACACTACCTATCAGACTACCGATCCTATTTTTGGGTAGTGGAGGGCAAAAAACTCTACTAGGATGGATTTGGGAGGTCTGTTTTAGGTAGTGTTGCTAGAGAAAACAACAAAAATGAGTAGTATTGAAATAGGTGGCTACCCAAATAGACAAGTGGGGGGTCTGATTTGGGCAGCATTGCTGGAGATGCTCTTAGATTACACTGCTACACATGGACAAATTTTCTATGAAATCCTGTTTCGAAAATTTCCATTGCTTTGTTTAACCCATTTGTTACTTAATAGAGTTTAATCTTCTATATCTTTAAATGTGCAATAATTACTGAGATTTTTTATGCTCATTTACCATTGGCAGATTGCTCCTCTAGTTGAACCTACCAGGATAATTATGTCACTGGAAAGGCCGCCTTACGAGTGGCATGAGTTCTTCCCAAACTGTAAGATCGTTTTTTATATTCTAGCATATTATATTTATATCTTACTCCTATGCATAGTCTGTAGCACTAAGATGCTTGATTTTCACAGTGCGGCATAATTTAGGTGTTGTGGTTACTGTATGGGCTCCAATTGTCATGGTACGTACTAATTTGTGAGTTTTTGGTGGTGTGAGGGGGGGGGTTGAGATTTTGCCCCTAATTTAAATTTCCGTGTAGGTATACTTCATGGACACACAAATATGGTATGCCATTTTCTCCACAATATGTGGTGGAGTATACGGTGCATTCAGCCGCTTGGGTGAGGTTGTACCTGGAGACTTAAGTGTACCCTTGGAGTGCTGACATTCTGTATTTACTGATCGTAAAATTTGCATAATGTTTACCATGAAGATACGAACCCTTGGGATGTTAAGATCCAGATTTGAGGCAATTCCAAGAGCATTCGGCAAAAAACTTGTACCTAATCATGGTAGTCGCTTGAAACGAGATGAGGTCTGGTTGTGCTAATTTTTTTTGTATCCATCTTGTTATGTTATGCCATTGTTCTAATGGACTTAATAGTGGATTAAATGAACTTTTTCCACCAGGAGGACAAAAACCCACCCTTTGATAAGTTTGCTGACATATGGAATGCATTTATTAACTCATTGCGAGATGAGGACTTACTAAGCAATAGGTTCTCATTGCTGTTAAATTTTCTTGATTTTTTTATATTGAACGTGGCACACCTTAAAATGATGTATTTGCTTTGTCTACAGGGAGAAAGATCTATTGGTTGTTCCATCATCTGGCAGTGAAACAACTGTTTTTCAGTGGCCTCCTTTCCTTCTTGCCAGTAAGGTACACACATTATGCACTACTGTATTGCTATATAACCCTGTGGGATTCTGTTCTGCTCATTGCCAAGATATCTTGTATTTAGATTCCAATTGCACTTGACATGGCAAAGAGTGTCAAGAAAAGAGATGAAGAACTCATGAAGAGGATAAAGCAGGATCCTTATACTGAGTATGCTGTAATAGAATGCTACGAGACATTATTAGATATCCTTTACAGCATTATAGTTGAACAAAGTGATAAGAAGTAAGCCATCTTCTCTCTCTCTCTCTCTCTCTCTCTCCCCCCCCCCCTCCTCTGACATGATTTTTTATTTTGTAATTTGCTAACTTATTTAGTTGGTATTGCACTTCACCGTTGCTATAGAGTTGTTGATAGAATATGTGAAAGCATCAAAGATAGCATGCACCGGAAATCACTCGTGAAAGAATTCCGATTGGATGAGCTTCCTCAGCTAAGTGCTAAGTTTGATAAGTTGCTAAATCTACTGGTACACCATACTAGTAACTCCTCCTTTTCTTTTCTTAAATAAATATATTTTCTGTACTAAATGCTCTTTTTACATTTCAAAAAAAAATGTTTGTTCCATTTGCAGAAGGAATATGATGAGAATGATCCTGTAAAGAACAACACACAGATTGCCAATCTGTTGCAGGATATAATGGAAATTATCACACAGGATATTATGAAAAATGGACAAGGGTAAGTTGTATTTTGACATGAGCAGATAAATAGATACTTAGATAGTCTCTGATGTCTCTCTCTCTCTCTCTTGCAGTATCTTGAAGGATGAGGGCCAAAAACAACTGTTTGCAAATTTAAATCTGGACTCATTGAAGAATGTTGCTTGGAGGGAGAAGGTCAGGCTCCTGGAGAAACTTTTTCTGTAGTTACACTTTTTTAGCAATATTGTTTACATAGTTAGGAGCAGTATGTTATCTGGTGATATTCTGTGTGAACAGTGCATTAGGCTTCAATTGTTGTTGACAACAAAGGAATCTGCCATATATGTACCAACGAACTTGGAAGCTCGGCGTAGGATCACCTTTTTTGCAAACTCACTTTTTATGAAAATGCCAAGGGCACCACCTGTCCGTAGCATGATGTCCTTCAGGTAGGCAACCTAGCCCGCGTGGACTCCCTTTTTTGCATCACTTAATGTTATCAAGATTTTACTCAGTTTGAAACTGTTTTCAGAAGTCAGCAATAGCTTTCAGAGCTAGCATATTTATGCCAAATCATTCCTTGACATTATAACACTTCCTTAAAAGAGGATTTCATTACAAGTTCTTATTTCTGATAGTTTTTTTAATTTCTTTTCTGCTTTTGCACCAGTGTTTTAACTCCATACTTCAAAGAGGAGGTGCTCTTTTCCCCAGACGATCTTCATAAGAAAAATGAGGATGGTATATCAATACTGTTCTACCTTCGGAAAATATATCCAGGTACTTTGCAGATGCTAGACCTAAAACTGTGTGAGATAATTATTTCTGCTGTTAGGAAATGATTCACCATGACTTGTGCCCATAGATGAATTTAGGAACTTCCTTGAGCGGATAAATTTTAAACCGAAGGATGAAGAAGAACTTAAAGGAAAGATGGATGAGATCTGTCCTTGGGCGTCTTATAGGGGTCAAACACTCACTAGAACAGGTAAAATGATTAGTGCAATCCTGTAGTTCATCAAAATATAACTTGTTCTCTAACTTATTTGTTTTTACTTTGCTAGTGAGAGGAATGATGTACTACAGGAAGGCGCTTGAAATCCAATGCCTTCAAGATACGAAAGATCCTGGTAAGATTAATTAATATGTTCACGTTTTCTTTTTCCAATCCATGTATCATTATGTGTTTGATTCCACGTTTATTTTTTGTAGCTAAAGTTGACCGAGACGGATCAACAGAATCCTATCAAGAGTTGCAATCTGGTATCGAAATGGCACAAGCTATTGCTGATATCAAATTCACCTATGTTGTCTCATGTCAAGTCTATGGCATGCAAAAGACGTCCAAGGATTTAAAAGACAAAAGCCGCTATCAGAATATCCTCGATCTCATGATAATGTACAGAAGCTAATGCTCTATACCTATATAGTAAGCTTGCTCCAACCCATCTGACTTGTAAATTACACAGAAACCCATCACTACGAGTTGCTTTCATTGATGAGGTCGAAGCTCCAACCGGAACTGGAGCAACTGAGAAGACGTATTATTCCGTTCTTGTCAAAGGTGGTGAAAAGTATGATGAGGTACTTGTCAGATAAATTTAAAGGTTCACTTGCCTTTGCATAACACATGAAAACATAAGTCCCGGGCAACCCATATGGAAAATAGATGAGTAATCTGAGTTTTGAATTTTTACTCATTTCATTTCCAAAATTTTTGGATTTGGTAAATGAAGTTATACGAAAATCAAATCGTTGGACTGGCTTGGTTGACAAGCCTTCTATTATCTATTTCCTTTCTAGTTAATATGTGTGCTTGGGAGTCCTTGCAATTTGAGTCGACTATGTCGTAACAATAATGCTTTCCTAAGGTTACACTCCTACAAAAGGATCTTTTACTAATGTGTGATATATATAAGTAGTTTCTTATAAGATTTCTACACCGATTCATGCAACTAAATGCTCAGGTTTAGCAACATCGTGTTATTGCTGTGTACACATGATTAAATCAGATGCCACTTTCATGCTTGACACTGCAAATTTTGTTTTAGGAAATTTACCGCATAAAGCTTCCTGGCAAACCAACAGATATTGGAGAGGGAAAACCTGAAAACCAGAATCATGCTATAATCTTCACCAGGGGAGAAGCACTTCAGGCCATTGATATGAATCAGGTTTTGTTTTGAATTCCACATGGTACACATTGTAATAAAGTACTACTAATTTATTTTAATTACTCCATAGGATAATTATATCGAGGAAGCGTTTAAAATGAGAAATGTGCTGGAGGAGTTTGAGAGTAGAAAGTATGGGAAGAGCAAACCCACTATATTGGGCCTACGTGAGCACATTTTTACTGGAAGGTATGCCCAATTGCCCATATACCTAAAGATTTGTTTAAGTGTCTTGTTCATGCTATTTATACGCAAGGTATAAGTGCTAATAACATTGCTGTGTTCCTATTTTAGTGTTTCGTCTCTGGCTTGGTTTATGTCCAATCAAGAGACCAGTTTTGTTACTATCGGGCAAAGAGTTCTGGCAAATCCTCTCAAGTATGCAAATCTATCTTTTATTTCAAGTTGGTATATGTTAAGCTTGTGTATGAACTGTACAGCTAGCTATAAATGGAACAGACAGCTATAGTAGATATATAATACACACACACACATACATTTAACAATATAGATTGAATTGATTGTTTTCTTTTGACTGAAGATTTATTCAAATTGTATATACTCCCTCAATTCCAAATTATAAGACGTTTTGGCTTTTCTAGATACATAGCTTTTGCTATGCATTTAGATATACACTATGTCTTGATAAAAGCAATGTATCTAGAAAAGTCAAAACATCTTATAATTTGGAACAGAGGGAGTATGTGCTAAACCATGTATTTCTGGTTTTGTATGGGGTATACTTCAAGGCTCAAGTATATGAATGCGTCCCTTCTTTTCCTTCAGTGAGAACTCACATTTAGATTCTGATAGGGCCTTAATACAATTTAAAGAAGCTCAAGAAAGGGTCCTGTTGTTAGTGATAGGATACTATTTCTATTCCAAATTGGAGATGGGAGTAAATAGAGATGAAGTCTTTAAGAGTTAAGAGTCCAAAATTTGGATCAGATAATTCCTGAAATTTAAAGCCACAGCAAAAGGTTTGCAAAGCTGGAGTCAAAAGAAAATTGGCCACATCAGTTCCCAATTGTCCCTAGCAAAAGAAATTATCCACCAGCTAGACATAGCCCAAGACAGCCGTGCTCTCCAGCCAACTGAGTTGTGGCTGCGCAACAGCCTAAAGATGCACTCGCTGGCTCTTGCTTCTCTAATGAGAACAATAGCCAGGTCAAGATCCCGAATAAGATGGCTTAAAGAAGGGGATGCCAATACCAGATTGTTTCACATGCATGCACGGCATAGAAAAAGAAAGAATTTCATTGCTAAATTGAAGGCAGGAGACCGCATTATCACTGCACATGAGGAAAAGGCAGCTGAAATCTTTGAGTTCTACTCAAACCTGATTGGTACAGTTAGTGACAGAGAAAGAACCATAAATCTTGATGCACTCAATATCCCAGGATATGATCTAGAGGCCTTGGACATACCTTTTACGGAACAGGAGGTCTGGAACACCATCAAAGACCTACCATCAGATAAGGCCCCTGGCCCTGATGGGTTCACAGGGAAGTTCTATAAGGCATGCTGGCCAGTAATCAAAGGAGACATAATGTCCGCTCTGCACACCATTTGGCAAAAAGATTTCAGGAACCTGTGGATGCTGAATTCTGCATATATCACACTAATACCAAAGAACGCCGAGGCTGATCAAGTAAAGGATTTTAGACCCATTAGTTTGGTACACAGTTTTGCTAAGTTAGTGACTAAAATCCTGGCCAACCGGTTAGCTGGTCGTCTTGATGAAATGGTCTCCCCCAATCAAAGCGCATTTATCAAAAGGCGGTTTATTCAGGACAACTTCATGCTAGTGCAGCAGGCTGTGAAGTATCTACACTCCCAAATGCAGCCAAGAATCCTCCTCAAATTGGATATAACAAAGGCCTTTGATTCAGTGAATTGGTCATTCCTTTTGGAAGTTCTCCGAAACCTCGGGTTTGGTGCTACATGGTGCGATCTACTTTGTGGACTGCTGTCATCTTCCTCCACCCAAGTCATCCTTAATGGCAGTCCTGGAGAGACCATTCAACATAGGAGAGGGCTCCGTCAGGGAGATCCCCTTTCTCCAATGCTTTTCATCTTGGTCATGGATGTGCTGAACCGGATGGTCACACGGGCTGATGAGGAAGGACTATTGCAACCCCTGGCTAGAAGGCCTATTCAACACAGAATTTCTCTATATGCTGATGATGTAGCTCTCTTCCTCCAACCTGCAGCGGCGGATATCACTTTGACGTTGAGAATGCTTCAGCTCTTTGGGGAAGCTTCTGGACTAAAAACAAATATGCACAAAAGTAATGTAATGCCAATCCATTGCTCTGAAGAAAATCTGGGACTTATTCAAAGTCTGTTACCCTGCGGTATTCAGGAATTTCCTTGCAAATACCTTGGGTTGCCTCTCTCCATCAAGAAGCTGACCAAAGACCAATTCCAGCCAATTATTGATAAAATAGCAGACCAGCTGCCTAGATGGAAAGCAGATCTGATGACAAAGGCAGGAAGGGTGGTGCAGGTGCAACATGTCCTGACTGCAATGTTAGTATACTTAGCTATGGCAATTGAGCTACCACCATGGGCTATTAAGGGAATTGATAAAATTAGAAGGGCATTCTTATGGAGAGGCAGAAAGGAAGCAAATGGAGGACATTGTCTCATTGCCTGGCCCAAAGTTTGTCGCTCTAAAGAACTTGGGGGACTAGGAATTGCGGACCTAAAATCTCTAGGTTTTGCACTCAGAGCTAGGTGGCCATGGCTGAAAAAATCTGAACCAAATAAACCTTGGGCAAGTCTGCCACTTCAAGTTAGCAAGGAGGTGGATGGTCTCCTCTCTATGGCAGTGATTACTAATGTAGGAGATGGAGCTAACACTCTGTTCTGGAATGATAGGTGGATTGATGGGAAAAATATCGAGGAAGTAGCACCAAAGATTTTTTGTCTGGTCCCTAAAAGAAGAATAGGCAGGCGTACGGTGAGGGAGGCCCTGACTGATGACAAATGGATTGATGATATTCCAGTTGATCTACCTGTACAAGCTCTGATGGAATATCTGGATTTATGGGATAATTTATCTAATGTTGAGCTTCATGAAGGGGTACAGGACAAACACACTTGGAGACTTTCAGCTTCGGGAGAATACACGGCAAAGTCTGCATATGATGTGTTCTTCCAGGGCGCCATATACTTCAGACCATATGAGAGAATATGGAAGTCATGGGCCCCTCCCAAATGCCGTTTTTTCATGTGGCTGGTTGCTCATAACCGGTGTTGGACAGCTGACAGACTTGCTCGGCGAGGGCTTCCACACCCAGCCAAATGTCTGCTCTGTGATCAAGAACAGGAAAGCATTCAGCACCTCCTAATTCGGTGCGTTTTCGCTAGGCAATTTTGGTTCTACCTCTTGCAGCGAGTGGGACTCTCTTCCCTCACGCCTCAGCCCGACGATTCAGTTTGGGATGACTGGTGGGAAAAGGTGGAGGCAGCTACCACTGGGGATGTGAGAAAAGGCTTAAACTCTATTGTCATCCTTGGCGCCTGGAGCATCTGGAAACACCGGAATGACTGTGTCTTCAATGGGGCTGTACCAAACATTAACACAGCCCTTAGTTTAGCTAGGGATGATGCCCATTGGTGGTGTTTGGCAGGAGCTAAGGGTCTGTCCTTGCTCACTGCTAGGGGTATTTAGTTTCTTAGCCCGCTCGGTCGATGTAATCTCAGATTTAGTGAGGTAGCCTTAGAAAACAGGGAAGGTGTGGTAGTGTGTGTGCATGTGTTTGGGTCTATGTACGGCAACTTTTTCTTCTACTAATACAATGATACGCAGCTCTCCTGCGTATTCGAGAAAAAAATAAACAGTGTGGGGTTCAATTAGTATAACACAATTGTTTGTTCAAAATTTTAGTTCCTACTCATTCCAAATAGCAATCTTGTCTTGAACATTAGTCTCCATGAGCAAGAGCAGTTGGCCTATAGTCTACTGCAGGTCCATTCTGGGGGCGGAGAGGTGTATATACTGCCATACTGCTGTCAGCATCGCTGTTGAAGCTGTTATCTTGCTCTTTCTGTCTGTTTTTTCCTTTTAATTTGAAAATTGATATCACTCTTTCATTCTGTTGATTCGGTGAGTGAGAAACAAAAGAAAGAAACAGGATAACATCGAACTGTTTCGGTGTTCCAATCTACTGAAACTGCAGAGGGCGTTGGATTTGGGCTCTAGAGAGAACAAGAGAGGATTGTGTGTTTGCTGCAGTGAAGAGGAACTCGCTTGAAGATTATACTACAAACATAACTAATATAATTTTAAGATTAAAATGGAAATACCTTGATTTGATATTTCTTTCTGTATTTTTTTGAATAATGACTGATTTTGTATTTTTCATGTTTGTTCATGTGTGTATAAAATGCACATTTTCTTCCCATCATGTTATTGCTCTTTTATTGCAACAAGGCTGTATTTTTGTTGTTCACGGTTGCTTGGAAACAGGGTTCGGTTCCATTATGGCCACCCAGATATTTTTGATAGACTCTTCCATATCACCAGAGGAGGCATAAGTAAAGCTTCAAAGACTATAAATCTGAGTGAAGATATCTTTTCAGGTACATGCATCTCGTTGAAACAACTTGTGCTTGTTCCTTAACTTGTCAGCACTTACAAAAACTTGATATTCATAGGTTTTAATTCAACCATGAGAGGAGGAAATGTTACACATCACGAATACATGCAAGTTGGTAAGGGGCGTGATGTGGGGATGAATCAGATTTCTAGCTTCGAAGCTAAGGTGGCCAACGGCAACGGTGAACAAACATTAAGCCGTGACATTTATCGGCTTGGACGCAGATTTGACTTCTACAGAATGTTATCTTTCTATTTTACTACAGTTGGGTTCTATTTCAGTAGCATGGTAAGAAACTAAAATAATAACTAAAGTTATCTAAAACCTTATGAATTTGTTCCTTCTATGTAAAAGGTAAGGAGAGCTCTACTGGAATTTAAAGAAAACCTAAACTACAAGGTCTTTTTGCAAAATTAAACGGAGAAAACAAATATAATTCTGATTTATCCCAGCTGCTGGAACTGAAGTACAGTTAATCTGACCGTATGTCATTTGTTTCCAGATCAACGGCATGCTGATAGTTTTCCATGTTAAAATATGTCAAAATTGCTTCCTGAGTATTTCTTTTTCTTTATTATCAACAAAGATAGTGTGTGTTTTGATGTCCTTGTGCAAAATCAAGTGTGATGACTGAGAGAGTTTAAATTTGTATCTAAATGTTGTATGCCCACCCCTATGTTTTATGATACTGATCCGTAGCTCATTGTTTCAGGTTACTGTACTTACTGTATACGTTTTTTTGTATGGGAGACTTTATCTGGTTATGAGTGGTCTGGAAAAGTCTATTATGCTGGATCCAAGAAATCAGCAGAATGTCAAGGCTCTCGAAAATGCACTGGCTTCACAGTCTATTTTTCAGCTAGGTTTGCTGCTTGTCCTCCCTATGGTCATGGAAGTTGGCTTAGAGAAAGGGTTCCGCACAGCGTTAGGAGAGTTTGTAATCATGCAGCTTCAGTTGGCCTCTGTGTTCTTCACATTCCAGCTTGGCACTAAAACCCACTACTATGGGAGAACAATACTCCATGGTGGTGCAAAATACAGACCTACAGGCCGTGGATTCGTTGTGTACCATGCAAAGTTTGCTGAAAATTACCGTATGTACTCCCGTAGCCACTTTGTTAAAGGACTGGAACTCTTGATACTTTTGGTTGTATATCTAGTCTACGGAAGATCCTATCGCAGCTCAAGCCTATACGTATTTGTCACCTGCTCCATATGGTTCCTTGTTGCTTCATGGCTCTTCGCGCCATTTATCTTCAATCCATCGTGCTTTGAGTGGCAGAAGACTGTTGATGACTGGACAGATTGGAGGAAGTGGATGGGTAACCGAGGGGGTATTGGCATGTCTGCGGAACAGAGCTGGGAAGCTTGGTGGGTAAGTGAGCAAGATCACCTCAGGAAGACTAGCATCCGAGCCCTTCTGTTGGAAATCATCCTTTCACTTCGATTTTTGATCTACCAGTATGGTATTGTCTACCATCTGAACATAGCAGATCACCACAAAAGCATTATGGTAACCTGTTCAAAGATGACCTGGTTTGTTTCTCTTTTATAATCTTTACCTGTTATCTTTATGTCATGCCACTTTTTATTTCTAGGTATATGGAGTGTCATGGGTGGTTATGCTCCTTGTTCTAGTAGTGCTGAAGGTAAAGACTATGGCCTTCCATTTGGTCTAGCTACTGGAGTGCTTAAATTCTTACTGACTGCATGTTCTTCCCTTTCTTTAGATGGTTTCAATAGGGCGGCAGAAATTTGGAACAGACCTGCAGCTTATGTTCCGCATTCTCAAGGGCCTTCTCTTCCTTGGCTTTGTCTCTGTGATGGCAGTCCTATTTGTCGTCTTACACCTTACTATTTCTGATGTCTTTGCTAGTATCCTTGGATACTTGCCTACTGGATGGTGTCTTCTTCTGGTGAGTGAAGCACTCCATTTACCAAGTAGTTTGGTAGTTAAGCTTTTCATGTATAAAAACTAGTTAAAAGCTGAAACAACATTCCAATCTGCACACAAATGGATGGTGCCTAATAAAAAAGAGAGGAAAAAAACAGAGTGCCTGTGTTTGAACTATCTGTTATGGAATTAACTAGAAAAAAAAATACTCTAGTGTGCTGAGGCTACTGCAGGGTGAGGCTATGTCAAAATAGTTGAATGCCATGATGAGTAAAGAATCAATGAATCATAAAGATGCAGTTGATTGGAAAGTGCATTGGTCAAGAACACGTTAGGTGGTTGTATCATTTTATAAGTACCAATATTTTTTCTGACAGCAAATCTTGCCCTGATAGACTCCATCTGTCTCAGTCTTGCCTAATTATTTTTATGATTTCTTGCTTGCAGATTGGACAAGCATGCTCACCATTGATTAGGAGGACCATGCTGTGGGACTCCATCATGGAGCTCGGAAGGTCATACGAGAATATAATGGGTCTCATCCTCTTCCTGCCCATCGGTTTCCTGTCATGGTTCCCCTTCGTCTCTGAATTCCAGACGCGGCTGCTGTTTAACCAGGCATTTAGCCGGGGCCTCCAGATCTCAAGGATCCTTGCTGGTCAGAAGGATATTGGCGAGTTCGAGTTCAAGTGACCACTGACCAGTTTTATCCCTCTTGCAAACAAGCTTGGGCAGCGAACCAAGTTCACTTTCATATATTTGTTTCCAATGATCGATTTTGGGTCTGTACTCTGTAATGTTGGAGTATGAGTATTAGGCCCATGTGGCTAGGCCCATGAGGCTCATGTATGACATATATTACTACTCCTCTAGGGTTAGCCCATGGTATGGGAATCACAAGTTCTAACATGGTATCAGACTAGGTTCATTCCTTCCTCCCTCCCTCCCAGCCGTCGCCGCCGCCGCTGCATGCCATGGCAGGCCGTCCTCCCCCTCCTCCCACCCCCATCACCTCCCTCCCCACCTCCTCCTGGGCGCCGGTGGCCCCTTCTCCTCCTCCAGCCGCCGCTGTGGGCTCCCTCAGCGCCGCCGCCGTCGCTGCTCCTCTACCCATGGCGGCGGGCGCGGGGGCCCCGCCCCTGGCCGGCAAGGCCGCGGACGCGCCGTCCTGGCGTGGCCCCCGGCGCAGGCGCGGGCGGCCCCGGCGCAGCGGCCCCAGGTGCGGGCGCGGGAGGCCACGGTGCGGGCGCGGCCCCTAGAGCGCCTCCTGGCGCAGGCACGGCTCTCGGCGCAGCCGCCCCCGGCGTGACCGGCCCTGGCACGGGCCCAGGTGCTGGCGCAGCCCCCAGGTGCGGGCGCAGCCCCCTGTGCGACGCCGGCGCATCCGCCCCAGGCGCGGGCGCAGCTCCTGCCGGGCGTAGCCCCCTATGCGGCGCAGGCGCAGCCGCCCCAGGTGGCGCGCTGTCGGCCCCTTCCATCCTCCCCGTCCCGCTTCCTCTGTTGGACCCTTCCCTCCTCCACGCTGCGGGTCCCGACCCTGCCCTCGCCACCACCATCGTCGCCGCCCGGACTGCTGCCACGGCCGGCCAGGGCCGGTTTCGTGCGGGTGCTAACTCCGCACTCGCCACCGCCCGGACTGCTGCCGCCGCAGGCCAAGACCGTGTTCGTGCGGCCGCCCTCGCTTAGGAGCGTGCGCGCCATGCGGCTGACACACTGGCTCTCCAGTTCGCTGAGGCGGAGCAGCTCCTCATCCTCCCTGCCTCACTCGACGTCGTGCAAGGGTACTCGTCTTGCTCGTCTGCCCTTACTGCTACTCCACCGCCGCCGTCGTCTCCTCTTGGTCCTCCCTCCGAACCGAGCGGGGGTTGGGGGCTGTGGCTGCGGGTACAGTCCGGCTCTCGGCGGTGCGCCTCGCCCGCCGGCGGCCATGCTCGCAGGTGCTCCTCCGCTCGCAGGTGCTCCTTTGGGGTTTCCACCTCCCGGCACCTCGCCCGGGCCTGTCGGTTGGGACCCGGCGGCCTTGGCCAGCTCTTTCAGCACCATGGCGCCGACACCCCTTGTCGGGCCAGACTGGATCGCCGACTCGGGAGCCACGTACCACACCACTCTCGACCCTGGTATACTCTCCTCCGTTCACCCTCCTTCTCATCCTTCGTCCATCATGGTCGCCAATGACTCCTGTCTTCATGTCACGTCCGTGGGTGCCACCGGCGCTCATGGCTCCTTTCATCTTCCCGACGTTCTTGTTGCACCTTCTATGGTTCACAACCTCCTTTCTATTCGTCGGTTTACCGCTGACAACTCATGTTTCGTTGAGTTTGACTCTTCTGGTCTTACTGTGAAGGATTTGGCTTCCCAGCGTCCTCTTCTCCGTTGCGACAGCATGGGCCCCTTTACACCCTTTGTTTTCCGGCCTCTGCCTCCTCTTCCTCGCCTCCTTTTTTGTCCGCTGCTTTTGCCGCCACACCTTCCTCCACCACTTGGCACCGCCGTCTCGGCCATCCTGGTCGTGATGCTCTGATGCAGCTCAGTCAGAGTTCCGACGTTCGGTGCCCTCGGACTCACGATGAGCACTTGTGTCATGCGTGCCAGCTGGGCCGTCGTGTTCGTCTTCCTTTTCATTCTTCTTCTTCACATGTCACTCGTGTGTTTGATCTTGTTCACTGCGACTTATGGACTTCTCCTGTCATCAGCATTTCTGGCTACAAATATTATCTTGTTGTGGTCGATGAGTTCTCTCATTATTCGTGGACTTTTTCCTTGCGTGCCAAGTTTGATGCTTTTTCCACTCTTTTCCACTTTTTTGCCTGGGTGTCTACTCAATTCGGCCTTACCATCAAGGCCGTCCAGTGTGACAATGGTCGTGAGTTCGATAACTCCACCACCCGTGCTTTCTTCCTCTCTCACGGTGTCCAGTTGTGAATGTCTTGCCCATACACCTCCCAGAACGGCAAGGCTGAGCGCATGATTCGCACCACGAACGACCTCATGCGCACTCTTCTGCTCCAGGCGTCCCTTCCCGCTCGCTTCTGGGCAGAGAGCCTGCACACCTCCACCTACCTCCTTAACCGCTTACCTTCCGCTGCTTGCCCAGCTCCTACGCCACACCACGCTCTCTTCGGTACACCTCCTCGGTATGACCACCTTCGTGTCTTCGGGTGTGCGTGTTACCCTAACACCACCGTCACTGCTCCCCACAAGCTGGCTCCGCGTTCGACTCTGTGTGTCTTTCTCAGGTATTCCCCAGATCACAAGGGTTACCGGTGCTATGACCTCACCTCCCGTCGGGTCCTCATCTCTCGCCATGTGGTGTTTGATGAGTCTGTATTCCCCTTCTACACCGCCACCACACCACCACCTGACCCTGACCTATCCTCTTTGTTTCCCACTGACACGGTGGTCCAGCCACTGTTATCGTTTCCTCCTGCAGGTACTGCTCCACCGTGCCCTTTGTCGGGCCCGTGCCCTAGCTCGTCGACCACCAGTGATGCCCCTGGCCCTGTGCCCTGCCCGGGTCTAGCGGCATCGCCCTCCGATGACACGGGTCCGGGGTCGTCGACTTCTGCACCTCCTGCGCGCTTCGACCAGCCGGTGCACGTCTACCAGCGCCGTGCGGCCCCAGGCGTGGGCGGCCCCAGCGTAGACGTGGCCCCAGGCGTAGGCGGCCCCGGCACGGTCGGACGTTTCGCCCAGCCGGTGCACGTCTACCAGCGCCGTGCACGGGCAGCTCCACTACCTCAGCCACAACAGGTGGCCTCTTCTTCCCCGACGCCGCCTACGCTGCCGGTGGCTCCTTCTCCACCGGGGACACCTACACCACCGCCGTGGCAACCGGCCGGCCGCGTCGTGCCGCAGGTGTACCACCCTCCGCTCCTTCACCGACACCCGCGGCATGTTCACCCTATGGTGATGCGGCACGTGGCTGGTACCCTGCAGTCCCAGGCTCTCGCGGTGATGCCCGGCGACACGCAGGTCTCTCCTGTACCCTCATCCGTTCGCAACGCCTTGTCGGAACCTCCGGTCCGTATCGGAACCTCCGGACGGAACCCGGAACAATTCTCTCGCACGTGAACGCGCGCGCAAACTGCACCAACCGGAACTTTCGGTGCCTGACCGGAACTTCCGGTAAGTACCGGAACTTCCGGACGGAGAACGGAACAAAATACTCGCACGCGGATGCGCGCGGGCGCCAGCGACCGGAACTTCCGGTGCAGCTCACCGGAACTTCCAGTTCAGCTCACCAGAACTTCCGGTCCAGCTTTCCAGCCTACTAAGCTTCGACAAGAGCACTTTTTATCCTTATTTTGCCAACTAGTTTTGTATCCCTCTTAATAGTGTGGCGTTGCCTACGACTCAAATCAAAATAAACGGTGTTGAAGCCCTTGAGTCGAAGCGCCTTTTGTCCATCAAAATTTAGGGTGCTATTATTCACCAGCTATTCTTTTTCAATTCCATCAATGGACTAACACCTGTAGATTACACTTGATAAATATGTTAGTCCCTAATTTGATTGTCATTAATTATCCAAAACCCACATCAGGGGCGAATGCACTTACAAACTCCCCTTTTTGGTAATTGATGACAACCAATTTAGGCTTACAATAGATAGAAAGAATTAAAGCTTTTGAATTCCAAAATTCAAGTTGAGCTCCCCTTAATGTATGCATAGGATTTGAAATTTCAAATCTTGATTCAAGTCAAGATTGCATACGTTAAGAATAAGCTCCCCTAAATTTTGCAATCCGTGGGATGCCTAAGTGTGTGTGAAACAATAAAACGGTGATACATATGACAGGTTATATCACAAGAATAAATCAAGAGAACTTGAATGGTTATGCAAGAAAGAAAAGGACTTAAACTCAACATAACCATTCTTAAATAAACAACCATCATAAGCATCAACACAAAAGGCTAAACAAGCTAAGATAGACATTAAGCATAAATGTTTTAGCCTACACTCAACCATCACACACATAGTTCAAGTTTACCACATGGTCCACCACACGAGATAAAGTTACTACATAACAAAATTTTTAACTACCCCTATTACATCAAGATAAAAGCCTAACACTCCCCCTTTGGCATCAAATGCCAAAAAGGGTAGGCTCCGAGAGGCTCCAAGGGGCAAAGCCCACCTCCATAGGTGGGATTAATTGTAGCATGGAGCAAATTGTTGAGCACATAGGTGGGATCAATACCACCCATGCCACAAGTGGAAGTTCCGGTAGGGGCCATCGAAAGTTCCGGTAGGCCAAAAACCAGCGAGAAACAGCCCTAGAAGTGGTGAACAATATGATATACTCAAACCAACTCAAATATGTCCAGATTTCATGAAATCAGTACATAACTATGGACACATTGGAGCTGAGAAAAATAGGTTTTGAAAGTTTCACACAACTTTTCAAAAGAGTTTTATCTAATTCTAAATCATACAAGTGTGCACAAGATGTCAAGCCACGTTATGAGAATCAACGATATTTAGCTCACGCCTCAAAGCACAAAATCTTGACTCATCTAGAGGCTTTGTGAAGATATCAGCTAGCTGAAATTCGGTTCTCACATGTTGCACATCGATATCTCCTTTTGCTTGGTGGTCTCTCAAGAAGTGATGGCGAATGTCTATGTGCTTTGTTCTTGAGTGGTTTATAGGATTGTCAGCTAGCTTGATTGCTCCCTCATTGTCACATAAGAGAGTAATCTTACTTTGCTCACAACCAAAGTCTCTCAAGGTTTGCTTCATTCAAAGCAGTTGGGCACAGCAAGCGCCGGCCGCCACATACTCGGCCTCAGCGGTGGATAAGGTAATAGAGTTTTGTTTCTTAGAACTCCATGACACCAAAGACCTACCAAGAAATTGGCATGTCCCAGATGTACTCTTTCGCTCTACCCTGCAACTGGCATAATCCGAATCGGAATAGCCAAGTAGAGTTAAAGTAGAGCCCTTAGGATACCACAAGCCAAAATTAGGAGTGAGCACAAGATATCGAAAAATTCTCTTAACGGCCATGAGATGACATTTTTTCGGATTGGCTTGAAATCTTGCACACATGCACACGCTAAGCATAATATCGGGCCTAGATGCACAAAGGTAAAACAAGGATCCAATCATGGAGCGATATACCTTTTGATCTACGGCCTTGCCGTCTCCATCAAGGTCGAGATGTCCAGTTGTAGGCATTGGGGTCTTAATGGGCTTGGCCTTGTCCATGTCAAACTTCTTTAGCATGTCGGTGGTGTACTTGGTTTGACTTATGAACGTGCCATCCTTGAGTTGCTTGATTTGAAATCCAAGAAAGTATGTTAACTCCCCCATCATGGACATCTCAAACCTTTTTGTCATGATCCTACTAAATTGCTCACAAAAATCTGCATTAGTACTACCAAATATAATGTCATCGACATATATTTGGCAAATAAAGATATCATTATTGACTTTGCGAGTAAATAAAGTAGGATCGGCCTTCCCAATCTCAAACCCTTGTTTGAGTAGGAAGTCCTTGAGACAATCATACCAAGCTCTAGGGGCTTGCTTAAGCCCATAGAGCGCTTTGTCAAGCTTGTAGACGTGATTGGGATGATGTGGATCTTCAAAACCCGGTGGTTGCTCCACATACACGGTTTCGGAGAGGGGGCCGTTGAGGAATGCATTTTTCACGTCCATTTGAAACAACTTGAAATCATAGTGAGCAGCAAAGGCAAGTAATATACGAATAGATTCAAGCCTAGCTACAGGTGCATAGGTCTCCCCAAAATCCAAACCTTCGATTTGAGTGAAACCTTTGGCTACCAACCGTGCCTTGTTCCTTGTGACCACGCCATACTCATCTTCTTTGTTGCGGAAGACCCACTTGGTACATATCACATTTTGCTTGGGCCTTTCCACCAAGGACCAGACTTTATTCCTAGTGAAGTTGTTCAACTCCTCTTGCATAGCCATCACCCAATCCGGGTCCTTCAAAGCATCCTCCACCTTTTCTGGCAATTTGGAAGAGACAAAAGAATAATGCTCACAAAAAGCTACTAAACGAGAGTGTGTTGTTACCCCTCGTTGTATGTCTCCCAATATGCTATCAACGGGATGGTCCCGTTGAATGGATTGATGAACTCTTGGGTGAGGGATGGTTGTTCTTGTTTGGATTGGACCATCATCTTCATCTTCATTGTCTTGATTGATTGGAGGATCAAGATCTTGATTGTCTTGATCACCATCTTGGTTGTCTCCTTGAGCTTGTGGTGGATCTTGACTAGCTTGTTCTCTTGAGTCATGACCCCTTCTTGAGATGGAAGCATCACCATGGGCATTGGTTGACCCATGATGCATGTTTGGATCATGAGGAATTTGCACATGCACATCATCATCTTCATCTTCAACGGGTTTCACTTCACCGGTGGCAAGCTTCTTGATCACTTGATGAGATGGTTCTTCTTTACCTAAAATTTCAGCATTGACTTGCTCCTTTTGAGAGCCGTCGCTTTCATCAAAAGTCACGTCTACCGCTATTTCAATTTGGCCGGTGGCCTCATTGAAAACACGGTAGCCATGTTCGTTAGTAGCATAACCAAGTAAGAACCCCTCATTAACATTTGGTGCAAACTTAGAGCTTTTGGATTTCTTATTAAGTATGAAACACTTGCATCCAAAAACTCTAAAGTAATCCACCTTAGGCTTTTTACCGGTTAGAAGCTCGTAGGCGGTCTTGTTCCTTATCTTGTGGAGGTACAAGCGGTTGATGGCATGACATGTCGTGTTGACTACTTCCACCTAATAATCTTTCTCCGAAATCTTGTACTCATCCAACATTGCTCTTGCGGCTTCAATGAGCGTTCGGTTCTTCCTCTCCACAACACCATTTTGTTGTGGAGTGTATGGAACCGAAAACTCATGCTTGATGCCTTCTTCATCAAGGAATGCTTCAATGTAGGTGTTTCTAAACTCCGTCCCGTTGTCACTTCTCACTTTCTTAATCTTCACTTCAAACTCATTTTGAGCTCTCCTTGCAAATTTCTTGAAGATCCCTTAGATTTCGCTTTTATCTTTCAAAAAGAACACCCAAGTGCAGCGAGAAAAATCGTCAACAATTACAAAACCATATTTGTTACCTCCAATGCTTATATAAGCATTGGGTCCGAATAGATCCATGTGAAGTAACTCAAGTGGCCTTGTTGTAGTGACGATGTTCTTAGCAGGATGCTTGGCTCCAACTTGCTTACCCGCTTGACATGCACTGCAAATTCTATCTTTCTCAAAAGAAACATTTGTTAGTCTAAGGATGTGTTCGCCTCTTTGAAGGTCGGCCAAGTTCCTCATGCCAACATGTGCTAGTCGGCGATGCCATAACCAGCCCATGCTAGATTTTGCCACTAAACAAGTCTCGGACCCCACTCTACTTGATGAGAAATCAACTGGGTAGAGCTTGCCCTTTAATTGACCCGTAAAAGCAATAGAGGAATCCGATCTTCTAGAGACTTCCACACCCTTATCCGTAAAGAGACAATTGTAACCCTTCTCACAAAGTTGTGAGACGGACAACAAATTGTATCCAAACGAATCTACAAGTAATACATTGGAAATAGAATTATCATTTGAGATAGCAATTTTACCCAAACCGAGAATGTCCCCCTTACTATTGTCACCAAAGACAATCCTTTCACTTGTGATTTGATTTGGTTGAAAGGAGGTGAACATGTTCTTCTCTCCGGTCATATGATTGGTGCATCCACTATCAAGCACCCAACTTGGCCCGCCGGAGGAATATTCCTACAAAACAAGATTAAGCTTTTGGTTTAGGTCCCGAGATGGAACCTAAGGGGTTAGAAACATAAGACTTGGGCACCCAAACACTCCTCAAGATTTGTCTCTTCTTGAGGGCACCCACATACTTCACAACAATCTTGCCATCCTTGTCCCAACAACACATATAATCACAAATGTGATTGCGTGAAATAGGCACTTGTTGCTTGGACACCTCCACTTGCTTCTTCTTGTTGTTCTTATTGTTGACAAGTGGAGTTGTAGGTGTAGCAACATTGTTCGCCTTGTTGATAAGGTCAACAAGCGGCACACTCTTGTTGAACTTCACACAAGCCACCCCATTAATCATTTTTCTTCCATTGGCTTTGCCATCATACCTATTGTAACCAATGCCATCCTTAATCATGGGGTGCCTTGATGCCTTGAACACATCTGCCGGTTGCTTATCCTTGCACTTGCAACCATTCTTGACAATTGTGTTCAACCTTTGGATCTCCTTATCCTTCTTGGCTAGCTCATCAAGGTTAGTAGCACAAGCATGTATATCAATATTAGAGCATCTTTCACAACCTTTACTAGTTGTAGCTTTGGCATCCTTAGAAACGGTAGAAGTGCTAGTCCAAAGTTTATCATAATTTAGTTCAAGCTCATGATATTTATTTGTCAAGCTTGTAAGGCTTTCTTGAGCCAAACTATGATTATTCTTTAGACTTGCCAAAGAGTCATTGAGTGAAGAATGTTCCTTAGCCAAGCGCTCATTAGCATCCTTGGTTAAAGACAATTCTACACTCAACTTCTCAACCTTCTCCTTCTCCTTGGAGAGACAAGCCTCAAGTCCTTGGGTTTTCTCCCTTTCCTCTAGGAGCAATTCCCCTTGCGACTTAATGCATGACTCAAGCTTATCTTTGGCATATATTAGCTTCAAGATTTTAGTTGCAGCAGCGTTACCATATCTTTTGATGAGATTATAAGCATAGTTTTCATCATTTTCATCATCACTATCACATTCACTAGTGGTATGTGTAGGAGGATCAAGCTGTACCTTATCTCCTAATGCCATAAGGCAAGTAGGAGCATCATAGTCGTCGTCGGAGAGGTTGGAGAAGAGTCTAGGTGATAAAGAAGTGTTGATGAAGAGAGATGTTGATGAAGCATTGTCGGTGAAGACCTTTGTTGAGGAAGAAGTTTCTTGTATAGCAGTTGTGGCCACTCTTCTTCTCATTGTCATTGTCATCATCACTATCACTATCCTATTGCCATTCTTGACCTAGATGTGCTTCACCTCTCTTCTTGTCCTTGTACTTCTTGTCATCTTGCTTGTTATATCTTGACTTCTTCACCTTGTTAGGACAATCGGCCGCAAGATGGCCGGTGTCACCACACTCATAGCAAAACCTCTTCTTGTATGGCTTGTTCCCTCCATATCTCATCATCTTTTCTTTCTTCATTCTCAAATACTTCTTGTAATTTCCCACTAGCAAAGCTTGCTTTTCGTCAAGGTCATCATCATTGTTATGCCTATGCTCACAACACCCTTTGTTGCAATGACTTGACTCACTTCCATGTGATGCCGTGAGGGCAATGCTCTTCTTTAGCACACTTGCTTCCTTGGCTTCATCATCAAGTACCTCATGATGCATCAACTTGGCGAGCATCTCTTGTGGTGTCATTGTGGTATAGTTGTCTCTCTCCATTATGACCGAAGCAAGCATGTTGTTCTTTTGTCTATACACTCTACATATCTTCCTTGCGGCGGAGTTGTCATCCCATCTTGTTTCCCCAAGTGCTCTAATTTTGTTGATCAAGGTCATGAACCTATCAAACATTGCTTGAGTAGTTTCTCCTTCAATCATGGTAAAGTTCTCGATCTTTCCTTGCAAGAGCTCAATGTTTCCAATTCTTACACTCTTGTCTCCTTCAAATGATACCTTCAAAGTATCCAAAATTTGCTTTGCATTGACCATTCCATTAACCTTGTTGTTGTCTTCCGGAGTGAGGCATTGCAAAATCAAGGTAGCCGTTGTTGCATTGAGGTGAAAGTCTCTTTCATCTTCGGGTGACCACTCACTAGGATTTTGAGGTGGCGGATTGACTCCAACATCCACTACTTCCCAACATCTTGCGGCTATAAGATGCAACTTCATCCTATGAGCTCTATTGTAAGGTAGGATTGTTGTTCTTGCTTGATCCACCATAATCAAAACTGGCTCTATTGTAACTCTTCGGTGTCTTGCTTGCATCACCACCATCACTTGATGATTCTTGACTTTTCTTGTCTAGAAGTTGTTGCATCTTGTCTAGTTGCTCTTGCATCTTGGTCACTTGCTCTTGTTGTTGCAGTTGCAGGGATGTGATGATTTGAGCTGCGATTTGATCAACAATTTGCTTTTGTGCTTCCGGATCCATCTTGGCCAATGTTACTCCTCACGCGGTGAAGTGTTTATCCGAGGGACCAAGGCTCTGATACCAATTGAAAGGACCTAATTGGCCTAGAGGGGGGGTGAATAGGCCTTTTTGCAAAACCTGAAACTCAAAAACTCAAATTTGCGGAAGTTAAATACCAGACCGGAAGTTCCGGTGGTCTGGATCGGAAGTTCCGGTAAGGAGGACCAGAACTTCCGGTGCAGACCTTCAGAACTTCTGGTGCCCTAAATGAGCTACGAAATCAAAGTGAATCGAGTTAGGATTTCAGATCCAAGTGTTACCGCACCCTCCTAGAGGTTGTTGATGAGTATGTTGAACTCCTCAAGGCTTGGCACCACACCAAACCGTAGATCGGGACCTCCCACCTAAGAAGTTGGGGGTAGAGAGGAAGAACAACAAGAACACAAGAACAAAGGTTAGTCGAAGCTACCGCCACAGTAAGACAAGTTATTTTTACCGAGGTTCGGCAATCCCCACTAAGGAGTTCCTACGTCCTCATTGTTGAGGTGACCACGAAGGTCCGACCACTAAGGTCTCCTCCCTCAAGCAACCACGAAGGCTAGCTTGAGATTTCCACTAAGGATCAAAGAGTGATACAAACACTTCGGGGTGCCCTCACAAATGAATCAATACAGGCAACCACGAAGAATGCCTAGCCGGCTAGGCTTCCAAGAACCCAAGAGAAACAAACACAAATCAAGCCGGCAAGACAAGGAATCCAAGTTCTCAAGTCGAAGATCGATGCTCCCGCTCTCAAATCTCACGTCCCTAGCTCAAACAATCGAAGATTGAAGCTTGGAGGCAAAGGGGGGAGAGAGTGGGCGAGTCACAGCTTGGAGAGAGTTGGGAGAGCAGAAATGAATGTGCAAAGCTCGGGCAACGCTTAGAAATGAGGTGAGTAGCTTATATACTCGGGCTCGGATGAGCCACCGGAAGTTCTGGTGGAAGCCGCCGGAACTTCCGGTCAAACGAGATCAGACCGTTGGGCTTGTCAGTCAACTCAGGTCCACCGGAACTTTCGGTGCCAGGACCGGAACTTCCGGTCCGTATTGGAACCTCCGGACGGAACCCGGAACAATTCTCTCACACGCGAACGCGCGCGCAAACTGCACCAACCGGAACTTCCGGACGGAGACCAAAACAAAATACTCTCACGCGGATGAGCGCGGGCGCCAGTGACCGGAACTTCTGGTGCAGCTCACCGGAACTTCCGATCCAGCTCACCAGAACTTCCGGTCCAGCTCTCCAGCCTACTAAGCTTCGACAAGAGCACTTTTTATCCCCATTTTGCCAACTAGATTTGTATCCCTCTTGATAGTGCGGCGTTGCCTACAACTCAAATCAAAATAAACGGTGTTGAAGCCCTTGAGTCGAAGCGTCTTTTGTCCATCAAAATTTAGGGTGCTATTATTCACCAGATATTCTTTTTCAATTCCATCAATGGACTAACACCTGTAGATTACACTTGATAAATATGTTAGTCCCTAATTGAATTGTCATTAATTATCCAAAACCCACATCGGGGGCGAATGCACTTACAGCGGCGCCCTCCGATGACACGGGTCCGGGGTCGTCGACTTCTGCACCTCCTGCGTGCTTCGCCCAGCCGGTGCACGTCTACCAGTGCCGTGCGGCCCCAGGCGCGGGCGACCCCGGCGCGGTCGAACGTTTCGCCCAGCCGGTGCACGTCTACCAGCGCCATGCACGGGCAGCTCCACTACCTCAGCCACCACAGGTGGCCTCTCTTCCCCGACGCCGTCTACGCCGCCGGTGGCCCCTTCTCCGCCGGGGACACCTACACCACCGCTGCGGCAACCGGCCGGCCGCGTCGTGCCACAGGTGTACCACCCTCTGCTCCTTCACCGACACCCATGGCATGTTCACCCTATGCTGACGTGGCACGCGGCTGGTACCCTGCGGTCCCGGGCTCTCGCGGTGATGCCCGGCGACACGCAGGTCTCTCCTGTACCCTCTTTCATTCACGACGCCTTATCGGACCCCCACTGGCGCCGCGCGATGGAAGAGGAGTACACGGCTCTCCTCGCCAACCAGACATGGGATCTGGTGTCTCGTCCACCCGGCTCCAATGTCGTCACCGGCAAGTGGATCTGGACACACAAGCGGTGGGCTAATGGTACCCTTGAGCGGTACAAGGCTCGCTGGGTGCTCCGGGGTTTCACTCAGCGCCCTGGAGTTGACTACGATGAGACTTTCAGCCCAGTGGTCAAGTCGGCCACCATCCGCACGGTGCTCTCACTGGCTCTCGCTCGCTCCTGGCCCGTGCATCAGCTAGACGTCAAGAATGTCTTTCTGCACGGGACTCTTACTGAGACAGTCTACTGCAGCCAGCCGGCGAGGTTTGTTGACTCTTCTCATCCTGACATGGTCTGCCGGCTCAACAAGTCTCTCTACGGCCTCAAGTAGGCCCCTCGGGCGTGGCACTCTCGACTTGCTACTTTCCTGTTGACACTGGGGTTTGTGGAGGCCAAGTCAGATACATCTCTGTTTATGTATCACCATGGAGCTGAGACTGCCTACCTACTGCTCTATGTGGATGACATTGTCCTTACAGCCTCCAGTCTGTCACTCCTCCGCCGGATCATCAGCTCTCTCCAGCAGGAGTTTCCTGTGAAGGATCTCGGGGTACTCCACCACTTCCTCGGGGTCACTGCTGAGTCTCGACCCACCGGGCTTCTTCTTCACCAGCGGCAGTACACTCTTGATATCCTAGAGTGAGTTGGGATGACTGACTGCAAGCCCTGCTCCACTCCGGTTGACACACAGGGCAAGCTGTCAGAGGCCCAGGGCAACCCAGTGGCAGACCCCACGGTTTACCGGAGTCTTGCAGGTGCGCTTCAGTACCTTACTTTCACCAGGCCTGACATCACCTATGCAGTGCAACAGATATGCCTTCACATGCATGATCCCCGAGAGCCCCACCTCACCGCTCTCAAGCGCCTCCTCCGCTACCTCCGCGGCACTATCGACTACGGCTTGCTCCTTCACCGGTCCTCCTCCACCGAGCTCGTCGTCTACACTGACGCGGACTAGGCCGGGTGTCCGGACACTCGGCGCTCTACCTCTGGCTACGCAGTCTTTCTGGGCCGCAACCTGGTGTCCTGGTTGTCCAAGCGCTAGCCGGTGGTCTCCTGCTCCAGTGCCGAGGCGGAATACCGCACTGTTGCTAACGGCGTGGCAGAGGCTTCCTGGCTCAGGCAGCTCCTCGCTGAGCTCCATAGCCCTCTCTCCCGGAGCACACTCGTCTACTGCGACAATGTCAGTGCGGTCTACCTCTCCACCAACCCTGTTCAGCACCAGCGGACCAAGCATGTGGAGATTGACCTACACTTCGTCCGTGATCGAGTCGCCATCGGCGATGTTCGGGTCCTCCACGTCCCGACCACCTCCCAGTTTGTCGACATCTTCACCAAGGGCCTCCCGTCCTCAACATTCACCGAGTTTCGCTCCAGCCTCAACATCACCGGTGGCTAGTTGAGTCTGTGGGGGGCTGTGTGTGTGCTTCTTTTCATTCATGTCCAGTCTGTAACTCCGCTGCGACGGGTAGTTCAGACTGCATGGGGCTGTTGGAGTATGAGTATTAGACCCATGTGGCTAGGCCCATGAGACCCATGTATGACATATATTGCTACCCCTCTAGGGTTAGCCCATGGTATGGGAATCACAACTTCTAACATGTAATGTACTTTTATCAGGTTTACTACTTTAGTACTTGGAGGTACTGGCTTGTGTATGTTTTGCCTCTCTAAACTGACATGTAGTGGCAATTAGAGTTGACGCCTATAGGTGTATGATTTGTGGTAATATATACAATCACCCTGTTCGGCAGGCTGTTTCTGCAGCTTATAAGCCGGCTGTGGCTATTTTGTTGTGAGAGAAAAACACTGTACTACGGCTGATAAGCCGTGCTGATAAGCTCAGCCGAACAGGGTGAATATTATATTACTTTCTATCCACAGCATGCACTGAACGATCTGAATTACCATTACAAAATGGGTGCAAAATTTATGATTGTAAGGTCGAACATATTTAGGCAGGATGTTGCTATTCAATATTTGGCATTGTTTTAACTGTAATCACAGAAAGGCCAGATCCATGGACCCAAAAGTCAATGCAGTATCATTTTTAGATTTGTGTACATAGTTTGGCCCAACCTTCCTCAGGCTTCCTGTGTCCTTCTTTGCTGTTGTTTTTTTGTTCTGTCTCTTTTGTACAGTTGGTTCCTTTTGGTTTAATAAAATATCCTAACAGTGGGGGCTTCCACTGCTGTTGTTCTTTTCCAAAAAAAAATGCAGTATCATTTCTTCCACTATCATTGTATTCTAATAAAGAATTTCCATAATTCAAACCAATGTATACAAATACATTGAGGTATATGCCAGAACATCACTGCTTAAAAACTATATTTTCATTTAATTTAGAGGCTTTCACCAGTGAGCTGTGAGCATGTCACGACAGTCACATTAGCAGCAACGGAGACATGTTGCGATTTTCAGAAGTAAACAACATTCAAATGACCTGAGATCACTACCCAATAGCCAGAAATTCTATACCATCATCAGAAACTTCTTATCTCGGTCCATTGATAAGCAAAATAAAGGATTAAGTTAATAGCTAGCATCCCCGGTACAATAGTTGTCATGAATAAAATAGCAGTATGTATATATATATATATATATATATATATATATATATATATATATATATATATATATATATATATATATATATATATATATATTACATGATGCAATGCAAAAGCATGTAATAATATACGGTGGCTTCCATGGCAAAACCACATACAACACATTGAACCACAGCATGGTTTACTTCACAAGCGGTGAAGTCGGCATGTATATGTCGATTTCATCCAACGTGGGGCGGTCACACAGCTTCAAACTGTGCTCATTTGCCAGATGCAAAAGGCAGATGAAATACAGGTGTGGCGAAATATCAGTTGATACAGCATCTAGGTTGCTGCTTGGAAGATCATGTAACACCTGAGATAGGCGCAGCGGTGATCCAGTTTCCTCTCTTTCCTGCCGGGCAAAGAGCAAATCAAATGTTGTATTGTTATAAATAATCATCACAAACAAGAAAAATCAAGAATGGCCTATTTGGACTGAGTGGTTGTGGCCAACTGCCTCAATAGAAACTGAGTCAATAAGCTATAATTGAAATCTATTGATGTGAAAACTAAGAATGGCCTCTGTTGAGTACAAAGTTTCAATCATTACACCTGCCATGGCCTCATGTTGCTGCCTCAAAAGATTTATGTATGCGAGAAGTTTCTTTTCCTGAATCTCTTTAGTTTATTGTATTGTATGCCAAATAACCAAGGACACTCCAGTAACTTCACAAATTTGCCAAATTGGTCACAATGATACAAGCAGTGTTTTAAAGGCGGCTAGGCGTCCAGGCAAGTGCTGGGTACGCCTGGACGCCTAGGCGACAAGGCGCCACTGTTTCCCAAGGCGAGCTGGGTAGGCGACGCCTTTAAAACACTGGATACAAGGGAAGAATCAGCACTTGGAAGCTTGTTGCAACATAGCAGAGTTATTTAAAATATGTTTTGTGTTCCCATTAATGACAGTGCTGGCAATTAGTGGGGATAAGAAACCAGTGCAATATTCCCCTAATTATCAAGAATAATCATTAGGTTATTATCGATACTCCTGACTGTTATTATTAGTAAACAGTTTTCATCAACTTTTACAGTATGCTAAAAAAATCAAATTTCACAAACATAAAAACTTAGTTCAAATACAGTTCTGGAACAAGAGCCAATAATTGGCAATTGTACTCATTTTGACAATGGATCATTATGCCAGCACGGTTGGCAACATATTGTTTTTGCTTAGATGCTGTAGTGCTATCCAGTGACTAGTACTATAAGCTACCACAACATTACTTAAGAGTTTAGTAATCATCTGTAATTGTAAATGACTAAAATTTTCAAATATCTCTTCTTCATATAGTCCTCCTATGGGATGCCACAGCTCATCTACTCTCAGATGTATGATTAAGATAAAACTATATGAAATCATTTGATGACAGTATTCAACACAAGCATTTGCCTTACCTGACCATCAGTCTCAGCAGATGCATGGATGTGATTCCAGAGCACTTCTTTTAAAGCATGAACATCCACTTGTTTTGATACCTTGTCATACTGTATATCAATCTTGTTGACCTTTGGTTCAAGAAACAAACAGGCATTAGCTCAAACTTGGCCATAACCAAAGTTATTGATATACCACGAATATGGCAACATTAAGTTGCTGCTTTGAAGTCGGTAGGGTAGTTTTTCTATCAAAAAGGAACATTAGCCCTTCAACTAAGAGCAACTCCAGTATGGCCCATATCCAAGCTCCTACTCTATTTTTTAGGGCCAAAAGGGCAAAAAAAAACGCACTCCAGCAGGGCCCCTTGCTTCGGCCATCAAAAGTAGGAGACCCTCAAATCTCCCCTTCAATCCCTCATTCCAGAAGAGGGGGAGGGGGGCTATGGCCCTGTTTGTTCCCGATTATAATTGGATTCTAGAGCAAAATAAGCGAGAATCCCACCCAAACGTGCAGAATATTTTTCAATTGTTTTCACTGCAGCGGTCATAACAGTCACTCTATGCCGTGAGCGATCCCTCGCGTTTCATCCACCGTGAGCAGATTTCCAGTCGTTACCTCTTCCCTCATTCGCACGGTGGACCGCTCCGTGGGCTACCATTCCCAGCTCCCGCACCGGTGCACGCCCGTGCGTGGCTGAACTTTCCCTCCCTCCTATCTTCCCCTCGGTTTGGCACTCCCCTAGTCCTGCACCGGCGCGCCTCCCTTCTCCCTATGAGGCAGCCGCGGACAGCGGCGTGGTGAGGGGCAGTCCCAAGGATTGCCACAATGATCAGGATTACCAAACACCTTGATTCTCTATGCTTAAATTTTTTGGATCGTACTTATCAGATTATAATCGATTTTCATATAAGCGGTTCCAAACATGGCCTATTTATGTTTTTCTTCACTCTAGGCCTCCCTCCACCCTAGCCTCCAATCGTCCCGAGGTCCCTGCTCCCCGACGCGGAGCATCCTTAGCACCAGCCTCCCTCCTCCCCGACACAAGCTCCATTATGGCTCGGCTACCTCTTCCCGGCGTCCACTCCCGGCATGACTACCTTGTCCCCCGGCACAAACACATCCTCCCCGGTGTTGTTCCCTCTCCTCCCAACACGGCTACCTCCTCCCTGGCGTGGTGTAGTTGCTCCTCTCCGGCACGGCATCCTCCCCACGCCGCTTACTCCCCTAGTGTGGACCCCATGGTGCGTGGCCTCCTCTCAATGCCACTCCCCTCGCCTCGGCCTCCTTCACTAACACGGGCTCTTCTAGTGGATGAGGGAGAGGGAGAAGAAAAAAAACACTATACCCAATGACCGGTGGCCTGGTGGTGTTGGAGTGTGAATGTATTAGGCCCATGAGGCTAGGCCCATGTGGCCCATGTATGGTACCTATATAGCTACCCTTCTAGGGTTAGCCCAAATCAATTGAATCACATTCTATAGCATGGTATCAAGCCAGGTTCTTTCTCTTCCTCCCTGAGCCGCCGCCCAGCCGCAGGCGCTCCCTCTGGCAGAGCCGCCGCCGGCCATGGCTGGACCTCCTCCCCCTTCCCTCCTCTGCTCAGCCCAGCCGCAGGCGCTCCCTCTGGCAGAGCCGCCGCCGGCCATGGCTCCTCTCTTCCCGACCATCTTTCTTCCCAGCTCCTCTCCTGCTCCACCCGCCCCTGCTTCATCCGCTGCCGCCCGCCTGCCTGGATCCGCGCCGCCTCCTGGAGCCCGCCCGTTCCCTTCCCCTCGGGCCCGCCTCCCCCCTCCTGGCGCCAGCACCGCCCGTGCTCTTGCCGCGGCTGGAGTGAGCCGTCGCCCCTGCTCCTCTCTTCCCGACGGCAGCGGCTGGCCCAGGCACCCTGGAGCAGCAGCCGCCCCGCCGGGAGCACCCGCTCCAGCCGCCGCCCCATCTGGAGGTGCTTCCGCTCCAGCTGGCCCGCCTGGAGCAGCCGGCCCTGCTCCACCCGGCCACCGCTGCTGCATCCCTCCTTCCCCTTCGCGCCCTTCTCCCGCTACTGCTGCTGCCCCTGCAGACCTGGGTGCCGCTGTCCCTGCTGGCCTGAGCAGTGGCTGGCACGCGGGCGTGCGCCGTACCAGAGCCGGCGCCACTGCCGCTGCCTATCGTGCCACGTGCCGGCGCCGTGTCGCGCGCCGGGCCTTGTCGGCTCCCTACCCTCTGCCATCGGCTCCATCTCCCCCGCCGCCGCAGCCGGGCCATCTTCCAGGCGCCGCCAACACCATGGCCGCCACCGCCGGGGCCACTGGCGCGGGGGGCCCAGGCGTCGCCAATCCTGGGTTTCACCCCAAATCCCCGTGGGCTACACATTCCGGTGACTCTCCAGGGCTTGTCGGTTGGGTTCCGGCTACCTTGGCCTCCTCCTTCAGCACCACCGCCAGCCCTCCACCAGTTAGTCCTGATTGGATCGCCGACTCGGGCGCCACTTTCCACACCACGCCCGATGCGAGTCTACTTTCTTCTCTCCGTCCTCCCCACCCTTCCTGTCCCTCTTCCATCATGGTCGCCAATGGCACCTGCATTCCTATCTCCTCCGTGGGCACTGTCAGTTCCCACGGCTCCTTTCATATCCCTGATGTTCTTGTGGCTCCCGGGATGGTTCACAACCTTCTCTCTATTCGCCGTTTCACCACTGATAACTCTTGTTCGGTTGAGTTTGACCCCTCTGGCCTCACCGTGCGGGATTTGGCCTCCCGGGCTCCTCTGCTCCGGTGTAACAGCACTGGGCCTCTCTACACCCTTCGGTTTTCGGCGTCTGCTTCACCTTCTTCGCCTTCCTCGACATCTGTTTCACCTTCTTCGCCTTCCTCAGCCGCTTTCGCCGCCACTCCTTCCTCCACCACTTGGCACCGTCGCCTCGGCCATCCTGGCCGGGATGCCCTGATGCAGCTCAGTCGTAGTTCCGACATTCGGTGCTCTCAGGCTCACGATGATCACTTGTGTCATGCGTGCCAGCTGGGCCGTCACGTTCGTCTTCCCTTTCAGTCCTCATCCTCACATGCCCCTCGTGCATTTGATCTTATTCATTGCGACTTGTGAACTTCTCCTGTTCTCAGCATGTCTGGCTATAAGTACTATTTGGTGGTGGTCGATGATTTCTCCCATTATTCCTGGACTTTTCCCCTGCGGGCTAAGTCCGAGACGTTCTCCACTCTTAGCCACCTCTTTGCTTGGGTATCCACTCAGTTCGGCCTCACCATCAAGGCTGTCCAGTGCGACAATGGTCGTGAGTTCGATAACTCAACCTCCCATGCCTTCTTCCTTTCTTCCGGTGTCCACCTGCGCATGTCTTGTCCGTATACCTCCTCTCAAAACGACAAGGCAGAGCGCATGATCCGCACAACCAATGACATCATGCGCACTCTTCTGCTCCAGGCATCTCTACCCGCTCGCTTCTAGGCTAAGTGTCTGCACACCTCCACCTATCTCCTTAACCGTCTTCCTTCTACTGCATGCCCAGCACCCACGCCTCACCACGCTCTATTCGGTATCCCTCCTCGGTACGACCACCTTCGAGTCTTTGGGTGTGCGTGTTACCCTAACACCGCCGCCACCGCTCCCCATAAGCTGGCTCCCCGGTCGACCCTCTGTGTCTTTCTCGGATACTCTCCGGATCACAAGGGTTACCGATGCTTTGACCTTACCTCTCGTTGTGTCCTCATCTCTCGCCATATCGTGTTTGATGAGTCGGCATTCCCTTACTCCACCTCTCCACCCACACCTCCCGCTGACCCTGCAGAGGCTTCCTTCTTTCCCACTGACCCGGCGATTCCGCCACCCTTCTCCCTCTACCCTGCAGGTACTGCTCCGGCGCACTCTCCTGGTGGTCCCGCCTCGCCGCACCAGGACCTTCCGGTGCCTGACACGGTCGAGGCAGCCCCGGAGCTTCCACCCTCGCTCCCTGTGGCTTCGCTGCCTCCTGTTGTGCCAGATGCTGCCGTTCCGATCGCGGGACCGAGCACACCGACCCCACCTCCTCCCGGGCGCTTCGGACTCGTCTACCAGCGCCAACGGGAGCCGCGTCCGCCCTCACCTCCTCCCGGACGCTTCGGCATCGTCTACGAGCGCCGGCGTGAGCCGGCTCCGCCGCTCTCGTCACCAGCGCCGTCGTCGCCGGTGCATGCTACGCCGGCATCGCCACGCTCTCGCGCCGACCCGCCGGTGTACCACCCGCCTCTTCTTCACCGGGACCCTCGTCACACTCACCTGATGGTGACGAGGCAGGCGTCTCGCCCGCAGGCCCTCACTGCTGCCGCCTGCGAGCCGGGATCTCTCCGGTACCCTCTTCCGTCCGCGCGGCCTTGGCGGATCCTCACTGACGCCGCGCGATGGACGAGAAGTACGCGGCCCTCCTCGCCAACCAGACGTGAGACCTAGTGCCTCGTCCGCCGGGCTCCAACATTGTCACCGGCAAGTGGATCTGGACGCACAAGAGGCGGGCTGATGGTTCCTTGGAGCGCTACAAGGCTCGCTGGGTCCTCCGCGGCTTCACTCAGCGGCCCAGCATTGACTATGCTGAGACCTTCAGTCCCGTGGTGAAGCCAGCTACAGTCCGCACCGTCCTCTCCCTGGCTCTCGAGCGCTCCTGGCCTGTGCATCAGCTGGATGTCAAGAATGCCTTCCTCCATGGCACTCTGACTGAGACGGTCTACTGCAGTCAGCCGGCAGGTTTCGTGGATTCTTCTCGTCCTGACTTCGTCTGCCGGCTCAACAAATCTCTCTACGGGCTCAAGCAGGCACCCCGGGCTTGGTACTCTCGATTCGCTACCTTCATGCAGACTCTTGGGTTCACGGAGGCCAAGTCTGACACCTCCCTGTTCATATACCACTACGGGGGTGAGACTGCTTACCTGCTCCTCTATGTGGATGACATTGTTCTCACCGCCAAGGCCGTCATCGCGGCGGGCTCGTGCCACCTCCAAGCGTCGTCATCGCGGCGGGCTGCAAGACAAAGAGGTTGCGCCACCTGTGCGTGAAGGACGTAGAGGCGGTTGCTCCTGTTGACCTTGACGAGCCGGTGTCGATGATCCCAGATGCGCAGCACCCCGTGCTCGATCTCCACGCGCGATCCGCTCTCATCCAGCTGTCCCAAGCTGATGATGGAGTTCCTCAACGCGGGGATGTAGTAGACACCGGTGAGCAGCCTGTGCTCGCCAGTCTTGGCGACGAAGACGACAGAGCCGACGCCCTTGATCTCCACAGCGGAGGCGTCGCCGAACTTGACGGTGCCTCGAACGCCTGAGTCGAGCTCGGTGAAGAACTCCCGCCGCCCGGTCATGTGGTGGGTGGCGCCGGTGTCAAGGCACCACCCATCGGTCTTGTCGTTGCCGGAGCTGTCGTCGAGGAGGGCGTGTGCTTTTGGCTCGTCAAGGTGGAGGAGAGCCGTTGCGGCCGGTACCGCTGGAGGTAGTTCGATGCTCGCATGAGCAATGAACAGAGCCGGCTGCTCCTCCTCCGCCTGCGCGCGTGGGCCTAGCCGCGTCGTGGCTGTCGACAATCCTTGGCCCAATGACCAAGCTTGCCGCAATTGTAACAAGGGTCGTCTCGTGCTGGCTTTTGCTTGCCAGCGGCGCCGCCCTGGGCTCCTCCACGATCATCACTCTCGGCACGTCCTCGCGCCCCTGCCTGGGCGTCTTTGCGCGGCTTGCCACGCTTGCCACGCTTGCGGCCGCCTGTCGTGGAAGAAGGCTCCCCCTTCTTCCTGTCACCTTGGCCGGCAGCCCACTGCTCCCGAGTGAGGAGGAGCTTCCCGCCAATGGTGACGGGTCCCGAGAGGCGCTGTGGCCCATCGCTGTCAACGACCTTGAGGCGGCCCAACGCCTCCTCGATCGTCATCGTGGAGAGGTCCAGCAGAGACTCGATTGAGCGAGCCATCTACTTGTACTTCTCGGGGACGCAGCGGAAGAGCTTCTCAACAGCTCTCTTCTCGCCGTAGGTGTCGTCGCCAAACTGCACCAACTTCTGCAACAGAGTGTTGAGACGGAGAGCAAAGTCATCAACGTCCTCACCTGGCTTGAATGTCAGGTTCTCCCACTCCTTGCGAAGTGCCTGCAGTGTGGACTTGCGGGCGCGGTCGCTGCCGATGCGTGCTGCAGCGATGGCGTCCCAAGCCTCCTTGGCAGTCCGCTTGTTGGTAAGCGAAAACTGCATCTCGGACGGGACTGCAGCAATGAGAGCATCCAGCGCCCGTCGATCTTGGTCGTAGTCGACGTCGCCGTACCGGACTGCATCCCACATATGCCGCACCTGGAGCTTCACCCTCATCACCGCAGCCCACTCAACGTAGTTGGTCTTGGTGAGGGTAGGCCACCCGCCGCCGGGGCCGACGTCCCTGACGACAGCCTGGTACTCGTGGTGACCACGGTACCGAACCGGGGAGAGAGAGCCGCGCTGCCTGTGAAGGCCGCGCTCTTCGTCGACCCGTCCGCCGCCGCCATGCGCGCCTCCTCCAGGAGCGCCACCGCCGTGCGCGCCTCCTCTAGGAGCGCCACCGCCGTGCGCGCCTCCTTCAGGAGCGCCGCCGGCATGTCTGCGCCTGTCTAGGCTGCCGCCGCGCTCGTGGGCGTGCGCGGCTGCCCACTGCGCCGCTCGCCCTCGCGATGCCTCCCTCTCCAGCAGCTCGAGGTCCGCGTCGGCGCTATCATCAGCAGCGATGGAGCTGCCGCCGCTCCTGCTTCCACCTCCGCTCTAGCTGCTGCAAGCTCCGCTGCTGCCAGCCTCGATGCCCTTGCCGCTGCTGCAGCGGCGTCTGCTGCCGCTCGCTCGCGCTTCTCTGCCGCGGCGAGGTCGGCCTCCTGCCGACGCCGCGTGCTCGAGGCGACCGAGCCCTGAGACTGTCCTGCGGACATGGCGCGCTATCGAGGGGGCTGCTGTGTGGAGAGCAGGGGCAGCCGGAGCTGCTGCTGCTACCGGCTGCGGTTGGGGCTGCTGCGAGGCCGGGGAAGGAGAAGAGCAGGAGATGCTCAGGCTACAGGATAGTACGGCTCTGATACCACTTGTTAGTCGCTGGATTCTCACTCTTGGGAGTAGCAGAATCCTTACTCTCATCGAGAGAGGATGACACTAGGAGTTGGGGCAATTTTCTGGTTTATTTCTCACACAAACTCACACAATGCCATGCCAACCTGAGGGGTTAGGGATACATATTTATAGGACTGCTAGCCAGCCAAGCATATGCTAAGATGCTGCTAAGATGCTAGTCTAAGATGCTGTCCTAGATGCTAGTCAAGATGTTGTTCTAAGATGCCGATGCTGTCCTAAGATGCTGTCCTAAGATGCTAACTGCTGTCCTAAAAACAGTCAAGGATGCTGTTACAAGGACACAAGGACCATGTGTTGCAGTCCCACAAAGACCAGCCACACACGGACTTATTTCTGTCAATACTGATAAAATTAACAAGCAAATTCCTTTACTTATATCTAATTTTGTGAAACTTACCAAGTGATTTTCTTCTTCTCTTAGCAAGACACTACAAAAAAGGAGTTCCAACAGTTATTACAAATAGTAGTCATTGTCTCTCAAAAGGTACTACAGATCATTGAGAAGGAAAAAATTCAAGAGAAGTAAACATTACCAAAACATCTGGAAGAAGAAATAATTTAACAAGGCTTTCAGGCCGGTAATGGCAATCTTCTGGAAGTTTATTGCTGCACATAGCCTTGTTTGCAGGCAATATTAATGACTTTGGATTTTTGGGAGCTGCAAAGATATTTGGATGCTCATTGTCCAATGCTTTTGTGAAATCAATGTCAGGTTTATCCTTGGATCTTTTCTTCATCTTATTTGTTATTTCTGAATCACCAGATGAAGTTGGAACAGCCTCCAAATCTAGATAAATGCGAGCTCAAACATTAAACAATGCTACCTTGATAAAAACCCAAGAGGACTACGTATGAAGACAGTACCTTTAGCTTTCCGATATTTCCAGTGCTCCGGTCCTGCCCAAGCATTTGCTTTTGAAGAGCCCATGCCAAGTAATAAAAGATCTGCAATTTTGTCAAGCCTTTCATCTACAATAGTACCCTGAGGAATTTCAACAGTGTATTCATTGAATTCCTGCATATGGACATAATGGTAAAATAAGTTTTGACCAGCAATTCAATCTCAACATATTTAGATGGATGGCAAACAGAGAATCTGTAGTAAGCATCAAACTGCAGCAACATATTTAGTGGACACATTTTAACTAGTACTTCCATGACTATTTTTGCCACATTTTACCCTAGTCTGCAGGAAAATACCTCTTGATAGTTTGTTGAGATGGAATCCATTGGGTTGCAGTTTTCATTATATGCATCCTCATGGTCATGACAACCACCAAAATCCCAAGTTCCAGAATCAGGTAGCATGCTATCATTAATGTCTGCTTCATTATCATCATCCATCAGATCTTCCATTACTGGCATTTGCCCAGGAGATAATCTATGTGATGGCCTTTGGTTTTCTTCATCAAATTGAGCAACAATATCCCTTAGTGTTGGAGAAATATCATTACATAGACGCATTTGAGTGACCATTTCCACAATTTGCTCTGTCCAAGGGTAGAAACTTAACTGACACCCCATTGAAAGCAAGATGCAAAGATCATAAAGAGAAGCAAGTAACAGACTAATGATATTACCTTTACCAAATGAAAGGTCAATTGCCTCAGCCTGCTCAGTTTGCATATCACTTAAGATGCATTTGTCTGGAGCTTCAAATGAATCAAACAGCACACGGCAGCTGCCATAAACTCCAAGGTTATACAACAAAAGGCCCTTTGCCCCACCTTCATCAAACTGAGCGGTAGTTTGATGGTATAGAGGATCCACCGTGAAAGCAACTAGTAGCAAGCGCAGATTTCAGCTCCATGGTAGAACAGTTTTCAACAAGAGCATAGTGAGAATAAGCTTGAAACTTACCATCAAATTTCTTTACATTGAGAGCCTCAAATGATGACTCCAACGTTGAAGCAGGTGAAATCTGCATGAATGAAAAGGCATTAACATAATGAAGTAGAATTGAAGTGAAGAAATAAGCACTCCATTCAAAATGATGTACCCTCCTATCAGCATCCTTTTTGTTGATGCCTTCATCCTGTGCAGGTTCAACATTGCTGCCTACCTCCAAATCTTTAATGGCAACAACCAATTCAGAACATCATCATGAAACAGCATTATATTATCTAAGGATATAATAAAGTAAACAGGAGTGCAAAACTATTTTAAGCACAAAAACTGTAAGAAAAGAGCAAATGCTCCAATTTCATTAATAGTCTTTTGCAGAAGGCTCATAATCTGTGAGTGCACAGGTTGTGTAAAGATGTGTAACATATCAATGTAAGTTGAGCAATTTCACCAAAGGAATAGCAGAAAATAGGACAGCTCTAACATGGGCAACAATGAAAAGGTCTTTTAACATATATAATCTTCCAATAGCAGCCGAGCGGCAGGCTGTGGTGGCCAGTGCGTGAGGCCAAAGGCCCATGCCAGGTTCGAAACCTGGAGACCACGGTATTTCCGTGCGCTTTGCACAGAAATGAGGAGAAAAGGCTCCCCGGTTCAAAAATAAATAAAAAATAATCTTCCAATCAAGTTAGAACATTGACCTTTTCATTAACTCATAAAACCATACTGCATGCCAACTCACTTTAGAGTTTTTAACTCAAGTTTAGTGATACTCAGCATAGACCAATTGCACTGGATGCAGACTAAGTTAAAGAAGCAAAAATGTGCAGGTTTTGTTTTTTTTCCTTTCTCCAAATCTTTTTCAGCAATCACCAAATTAGAAGACCATAATAGCATAAGAGCAGTTTAGTGAAACTCAACTATATTTTTGAATTAATTTTGAACTCGAGTAGTTACAGCATAAGAGCATGTAATTTGCACTGGATACAGCCCCCTAATAAAGAACTAAAACTGCAGTCAAAGTGGTACAGATAAGAATCCATTAAAGTTCCAGTGGATCCTCACCAGCCTCTTCACCCCTTCCGGCACGGTTGATCCCGCCAAGCACCTTGTAAGCTTCAGAGTGCACCGAATCCACACGAAGTGAATAGATCTTGACCCCCGCCTCCAGTGTGCAACTTGCCTGGTCCGTAAAAGTACCACATTATTGTCAACAAATTGAAATACAGTGGACGAATCTCCTTTTAGACAGATTTGTAAGAAGATCAAAGGGAGGAGGAAATGGAATATCTTTACAGGTCGGTACCTTCTGAAAGTTGGTCTCCTCGTCCTCGTCCGCCCCCGCTTGGATGATCTCGCTCAGATGGTCGATTAGGCCCAGCTCCCACGTGTTCTTCTGGTTAATTTTCTGCCAAAATTTCCCCGGAAAAGAACGGAACGAACAAGCTTAGCGAGAGGAAGGGAGCGGGCTAGGTTTGGGAGGCGGGCTAGGCACCTACGTTCTCGGATGCGAGCTTGATACAGTTGTGGAAGAGGTCCATGACCTGCTCGCGGTTGAGGAGGTCATGGCGCGGATCCTTGGAGGGCGCGATGGAGGCGGCGAGGGATCGGCGGCGGACGGAGGCGGCACGCGCCGCGGCGCGGGCGCGGGCGCGCTCTTGCTGGTCGTCGTTGGAGCCGAGCGGGAACGCCGGAGGCGGCGACTGCAGCAGCACACGCGATCCGGCCGCCGTCCCGCGCGCGGGAGGCGGGGTCTGCGGTGGGGCGTCCTCGGCCGGCGGCATCTCGTGCGGTCGACGGCGGCGGCGGAGCGGAACGGGACAGGAGGAGTCGAGTTGGGTGGGGAAAATTTTGGAGCGTCGTTCGGGCTCCCTCCCAGTCGTGATTTCAAATTTTAGGGGAAAAATCGGGAGCGGGACTCGGTTGCTGCAGTTCGGGCCGACGGGGCTGTTTGTCACAGGTCAGCAGTGAAACAGGTCAGGCCTATCCGGTTTATAATCCGTAACTTGTTTTTTTCTCAGGTAGAAAAATATTTTTTCTCTTACACAGATCAGACAGAACAGTGTTTCAGCTTATTTTTTTTAGGTCAAAAACAGTTTTATCCAACGATGAAGACGCCGTTTGACAGGGCTTCTCCAACAACTTCAGAGCCGCTCGGAGCCATTTTATGCCAAACAGAGTAAAATAAAACGATTTCACCTACGAAGCCGCTTAAATCATGCTCTCACAAATATTTGAGGTGGGATGGAGCAAAAAATAGTAATTTCACTCGGCTTCACCTCATCCATGTTTTAAGGAACTACATATATGGAGCTGTTTTGCTAAATGATTTACCGAAACAGCTCCAACTCTACCGATAAAGTTGTTCATAGAGCTGAAGCAAAAAAAAAAAACGGCTTCACCAATACAGTGGAGCCGTGCCAAATAGGACCGAAGCTAAATCTAGTCACCGCTCGGGTGATTCTAGGTGCATGTGACACCTGAGCGCTGGATAGCACCTGCAGCACTTGATTTTCATGACCATTAGATTTAGATTAAATGAACAAAAAATTATCTAAATAATACAAAAATATTAAACAAACAAAATAAAAAATTATCCAATATAAATCGACTGTCTCTTGCGTTAATCGTCGAGGCTAGCATACACCGAAGCCTGAACAATTGTTTTGGGTATCCTTGTGGCAGGCTATCAGGGGTAAAACATCAACAGCTCGCGCGCCAGGTATATCTTCAGGTCATGGATCTGCTAGGCGGACGACGACGACAAGCTCCAAGCCCATCTCCTCGAAGATTCAGCTCGCCATGAAGACCTCGCTATTTCGATAACTATGACAGATCAACTCGCCGAAAGATTCGTGCGGCTCGCGATGTCTGATCCAACTCAGATTTCACGACCAACCGATTTCGACTCAAACTCAGGCTCCGCGTCTGAGATGGAGTCTTATCTAAGTTCTTTCTGTGATGTACCGAGTTCTTTCCCGCTAGAACTCCACAACATGGCCTCAACCTATCGAGAATTCAACTCGCGATTCCTTCATAGTTCCTTCAAGAAGCCAGATCCTTTACCACTTGGACTCAACAACGTGGCTACATCTTACCAAGCACTACTCTAAGGATCAACCAGTCCAGTGCGAAGGGTGTCACTGACAGGAGCTCAGGAAGGCCTCATACTGACTATAACGTCTCAAGACTACATCGTCCACTGGCCAGGTTCTATTTCTAAGGATAACAGTACCCGACTAGTTGACATGACAATGGTTCTACCCTACCAAGGAGATTCAATCTACGACGCTGAAGCCTCTACTGAAGTTCTCAATAACTCTGAAAGTATGAAAACTGGCATCCACAACAAAACGCTTCATACTTGAGAAGTATTCGTGGTTCGTCATCCTCGATCACCGTTGGTCCCTCCAGAAGCACCCGATATCAGGTCATCAGATTATTCCGAATCCAATATATCACCCTTTGCCCAGGGACATGAAGGTGAAACCAAAAGCCAGAAACAAGCCAGAGAGAGGTGGAACAAGACGAAGCAGGGATACCGAAGCCGTGCCTGGCAACGCAACGAAGCCTGGGCCAGATATGAATCTGATATGGCCGAGTACAACAGAAGAAAATAAGAGCAAGGAGCCGAAGAAAGGCGTGCAGCCAGGAGAACACACAACTTTCCATACACCAAGATTCAAGAATTGGCTGAAGAACTCGAAGCTATCTCTCAACCAATGAAGAACAAAGGCGCCTTAGAGAAATTCTCCGATCAACAGTCGTACGGATACAAGGTGGAAAGACTCGTTCAAAACAACCCGCCAGGTCAAATTCACAAAGGCAGGATAACCAAAGTCAACGAAGATCTACTTTTGACAGGCTAGGTACAAACAAAAGCAGCAAAAGAGGAAGCAGGGAAGACCAGAACTAAAGTAATCGAGTTGAACGAATGAGGGATAACAGGAGCAGACCACCAATTCCTTCAGCTCCATGAAACTACTCGCACCGAATCAACAGCTGGCAAGAAGGTGGAGCTGAGTCTGAATACAGGGAAGACAGAGTACCCGACATATTCCCTTGTTTTGCAAATCGACTTCTTTCAGTATGGCTATCTCTTAAATTTAAGCCTTCTAACCACTCAAAGTACGATGGCAAAACTGAACCTAAGCAGTGGCTTAGGATCTACTCTCAATCAATTGAACTCGCTGGAGGAGATGATGACATCAAAGCACTCTTTTTCCCCATGGCACTTGAGGCCATGCCGCTCCAATGGTTTGACAAGCTGAACCCTGGATCAATCAGAGGTTGGGAGGATTTGTAGAAAGCTTTTTGCGAAAATTTCACAGGCATCATTACACACCCAATCATCCACGTGGAACTAAAAGGACTCAAGCAGAAAGGAGGTGAAAGTCTCAGGAACTATTATCGATGGTTTGGCGAATTACGCGCTCAAGTACATGACATCACTAAACGGGAGGTCATTGAAGCTTTCTTCTATGGGATTCTAGCCAAGTGGCAATTCTAAGATTTCTGTAAAGAGAACCTGTGAAGCAACGAAGAATTCAAGCGCACAGTGAAAAGGATGATCACTGCAGAGGAGAAAACCCGAGAAAGATTTTCAGATCAGAACAACAGGGACAACCAAATCATCGGCATCAAGACAGAAAACACGGGATTGACAACACTGTGGCCGTAGTAGACAAAGCAAAGAAGTTTTCTTAACATTAGTAAGTAATAGAAAAAATATGGTTTTAATTTTTTTCTTTGAACTAATTTGACGGGCTTTGGTGTGATGTTGCTTATTACTTGACTATGTTTTGGGATTGTGAAAAGTTAGAAAGCGCGTTAGTAAGTCGTTTATCTTTCACCGGCTTGTCTGTCTTTTGGTTGAAGTTGTACAAGATCCTCTTCCTCTGCTCCAAATCATTCCTTTGAGCTCATCATCCATCAATTGATCTATCAAAACTTCTCGGGAATTACTCCGGCTTTTTCTGGACATTTTTCCCACTTTTTCGTGAGCATAATCTAATTTTTCAGATGCTTCAAACTATCTTTTAATGAGTTCCAAATACTTTATTTGTGTTCCTTATGTTTCATAATATCTCTGAGAATTTTCGCTGAATTTTCGGAGCTTTTGGAGTATTTTTCGTGACTCAAACAATAATTCTAGGCTTCTCTAGAGTTATTTTTATATATGAAATTAAATATTTCGAAAATAATAAATCCTAGCCCTATTCCAACTCGGTCCAAACCCTACGCATATATATGTATCCTTCCGTTCATCTTAGGCTGTGTTTAGATCCGAATTTTGGAGTGCCAAAATACACTGTAGCATTTTGTTTGTATTTGGTAAAAATTGTCCAAATATTGACTAATTAGGCTCAAAACGTTCGTTTCGCAAAGTACAACCAAACTGTGCAATTAGTTTTTGATTTTATCCACATTTAGTACTCCATGCATGTATCGCAAGTTTGATGTGACGGGGAATCTTTTTTTGCATAGTGCACTTTTCAACTCATCTAAACACAGCCTTACGCATCTAGAAACCATATCTAAAGCCGTCGGCTACTTTATCAATTCCATCTGACTCCGCCGCCGGAGCTCCAATGTTCACCTTGACGCGGCAGGCGTTGACCATGATCAGCAAGCACCCTTGCTGCTCACCAGAAACATCCTCGGCACATGCAGCTTCGATGAGGAGCTCCCTGTACGTGGTGGCGTGCGCGTTGTTTGGAGATCCCTAGCACCGCAGAGCCATGGTTGAAGGAGCCGCTTTTGATCTCCACTTTGCCTCTGCCGTTCGTTGCTGCCACGTGAGGTTTGCCCTGCTCGAAGCGATCCTGTGTTGCTGTTCGATCTTGTAGCTAACCGTGAACCATGTTGCAGCAATGCCGGAACCAAGGTCTAAGAAAATCATCTCGGGAAGAAGCTTTGTCGGCGTTCTCGTCTCTACGGCACCAGAGTTCGTTGCCGGCTCGGGGTCCGGCCGGCCACCAGTCAGAACCCTGGTGGACACCATTGTTTTATCTGCCGCACATCTGCCCCTGAAAATCAGCTTCTGCATGTCCCCGTTGCTTGTTGTGCTGCACGCCAGACATCCACCTCAGGGCACCAGTGTCCTTGCCTGCTACTGCTCCTCTCGTCGAGCAAGCCAGGCTCACGTCTCTATCCTCGCCATAGCAGGTAGCTCCTGCACGTTTCTTCAGTGACAGGGAGGAAACCAAGCCACGCCTCCTGTACAACATGCAAGGATTCTGCTTGCCAAGTGCATATGCCTGCATCTGTACGTATCTTCTGCCCACTTGTACCTTTCAAGAGTACATTTATCATCTAGAGAGCACATCTCGTCATGCAATGCAGAAGCAAGCAAGGCAACCCACACATGTACACTTGTCTAATTTACATCTTATTTGATTAGTTTTAGCTTTGTTCCAGTTCATTTGCTGCGTTAATTAGTTTCATATCGCTACGATCTATGGCCTGTCCGCAGCGCTTATCATATCACATGTTTATGTGTTCGTAATTAAATATTGATTTGATTAATGGGTACGTAATCAATTTTTAATTTTGAAACAACATAGGTTTTATACTTCAGTGTTTTATATACAAATGATAAGATGATTAATTGTCAATATCCATATGCTTTTAAATTATAAATTTGTTTAGTTTAAACACTCTGCATATATTAAATGCCACCAGATATACTCACATGTTTATTTTTCTGCAAAGTAAAGTTTAAATGGCTTAAATAATATGAGATATATTTATAAATATAACTTGATTAGCTTTAACTCGACTTTTGAAATTAAATATGTTTTGACCAATCTGAATTAATACTACCCACATAGTTCTTCTTAATTGACATTAATCAAGCTTGTAGTGGTCGCTTTTATAATATAATAAAACTCCCGACAGTCGTTTATTTTTAATGATAGTTTTTGTTATCGGCGTTTCATGTGATCTTGTGACTATAGCACCTAGTTTTTTTAGTGCATTGTTTTGTCTCTTGTGGTCTGTTTTTAGTTGTTTTTATTGTTTGCTTATATGTTTGTTGCTATGCTTGGTTGCTACGATCTACGAGTAGAAGAAGAGAGTTGTCCGTAAGTGCTGGAGACTGAAAGGCCAGAAGATAACTGAAAGTTCTCTAAGGGAGTTGCTTAGGATGAAAAGCAAGTTCTAAGGCAAGTATAACATGGGACCATCCTTGTTGTTCTATTCACTGAAATTATTATACATATGCATGTGTCCTTCTTGACAATCATAGAGATTACTAAGATCATGCCCGTGCGTTGCAACGAGAAAAAAATAATGCCTGACTTTAAACTTAAATGCATATTATACTATTATATCATCTTACCTATGCATTTCGTTCACTCAATTCAAGCAAATATATATTGTGACATTCTGTTGCCTTATAAAGAACTGAGTGGAGCATACGCCCAAGGCCTATAGCCGCCTGTAGAAGAGATGCGCCTGCATGGGAATAAAGCTACGGAATGGCAACAAATATTGCCTATAAACTATCTTCCAAACCATCACGTCTCTGAAACCAGTTGAAACATTCCAGAATTAAGACTTGCCTGTGCTATCTCATGTCTTATGGAGATGCAAACTTACAGCAGCTCTAATTTTTCGTGCAAAACAATTCAAACATGCATACGCACGGCGTCAGATTCAGAAAAAATGGAGATCAATTCACCCATCAATGGATTCAGGTGCAACCGTGGCCAGTGGGCTCGAAACCAGAGTACACATGAAAGACATACAGTTCAGGTTAACAGTATAAGCTGACAGTACAACAATCTCTGAAATCTAAACATTGACAGAGTTAACCAAAACAATGACCACTCTTTCTTTAATTTTGTATGCTCATTTTCTTGATCACAAATATTGAGGGTTTGAGACAAAAATAAACATATTTATTCAAGCCTTTCTTGCAAGCCATAGTGGGTACACATTAGTATAAATGCATGTGTTACTGAAACAAGACTAATAGACTTGACACCACTGACGATCAAACAAAGAAAATTAAAATAAACACTCAAACAAAATGCAAAAGCCCTTAAGGTCACCAAATTTGATGAGAACCAAACTCCCTGAGGCTCATGAGTTGTCTCACTCTCACCATGACGCTGACACTATTTTCCACTAATGCTATTATTATCACCTAATTTTCTCCTTAACCAAAAAACATTCACATTAGCTACTTCAGTATGTCAAAGCTCCCAAACAATTCACTCTTGGTCCCTCATCTGTAGAGGCGTGCCTGCAGAAATTCACAAATTTATAGAAATAATACCAGATGACCAAGTGCTATATCCATGTTTTAGTAGCTTTCAATATATATAATTTCCATAGGAAACTAACCTCACTGACAAGAGACAATCATTATGCTCGTCAGGTAGCAAGTTCTTGTTCAAAAGCTTTTGCAGGAAGACAGACAGCATGCTTGCCCCTGACACCTTCAATTGTTAAGGAAGAGGCCTGACGATCCACCTTTAGTTTAGTCACGGTACAACATGTAACCTAGTGGCCATGATTTCACCGCACAGCCTGATTTATCTCTATTGTCAGCTGGCCACCAGAATTGTGCTGATTGACTGATTCACTCTATTGTCAGTTGGCCACCAGAATTATGCTGATTCATCTCTATTGTCAGTTGGCCACCAGTATTGTGCTCCTTTTAGTTATTGAGTTATCTAGAATAAATCAATTTTGGAGTTATCTGAAAGATGAGAAATATAAAAAAGCAACCTGAACTAAACAGACAACTACATAGCCAACCATATTTTTTTTGATCGAAAAACCGTGGGGAAGATCCCCACGGTGCAGATTTTTATAAAAAGAAGCAAAAATGTACAGGAACAAAGGGAAACTTACAAAAAGGGAGAAGGAGGGGGGGTTGGGCAGGAGGAGAAGCTGAACAACAGAACTAGGAAGCTAAACAAGAAAGGTGAAGCTAATTACAAGGCATCAAGCCACAAGCAAACAGCAAGTCTATCATCAACACCCAGGCGGTGAGCTTGGAGGGAAGCTTCATTCTTGAAATTCCTGAGCCATAAACTGAAGGTACCCTGGATTCCATCAAACACCAGTCGATTTCTGACTTTCCAAAGTTCCCAGGAGGCAATCAGAAATAGCTCCATAAAGAAAGGATATCCTGTCTGTTGTCTTGTATACTCAATCCTCGTGTGGATGTCATTGTCAGGGTCCAGTTAATTCCCAGCTTGCTCCAACATCTCTTAGCGAAGTCACATTCAAAAAAGAGGTGTTCAATGGTTTCCTCGATTCCTTCATTACAAAGTACACAGTAGCAGTTAGGCTGCACATTAAAATGCCTCCTAGCCAGCATACTTTTGGTGTTCAGCCTATCCAGAAGAATGAGCCATGCAAAAAATTTGACCCTTGGTGTCACTTTTGATTTCCAGACCAACCGAAAACAAGTAGAGGTTGACATTGTCAGGAAAGCCAACTTGTACAACTTAGATGCCACATATCTGCTATTCCCCCAACAAAAGACTCTCTGATCAGGATTATTAGTCAATGTGAAACCATGGACTAACTCCCTGAGATTGTCCAGTTCTATTGCAGCAGCCTGCGAAATGGGAGTGATAAATAGGTCCTCGAGGCATGAAGCTTCACTTACTTCCTTTACTGATATATTCGAAAATCTTGCAAACTGAGCAATATTGGGCAACATCTCGTCAAGGCATTCTCCAGCCCAATTATCTTTCCAGAAAAGAATAGAAGAACCATCCCCAAGCTGACAAGTGGTGATGAAGCAATATAAATCTTTTAGCCTGAAAATATCCTTCCACTAGAAAGACCCCACTTCCCTTTGATATGAGGAACCTTTCCAGCATAATATTTAAACCACAACTGATGGACCCAAGATATGTCAGATTTGGAGTAAAACTTATGCAGCTGCTTCAATAGTAGAGCATCATTTTGTAGAGTCAAATTCTTAATACCAAGGCCACCTTTCATTTTAGGCCTTTGAGCTAAGGACCAAGCCACCAAGTTTCCTCCTCTCTTCCTCTCAGAATTCCCCCTCCAAAGACACTGTTTTCTTATCCTATCAATATCATGGATAACCCCCTTATGCAATTTGAAAGTGCACATAGCATATGTGACACATGGAGTGATGACAGTATTGATGTACTCCACTCTCACTAAATAGGATAGAAGGGTGGAACAAGCAGACAATTTTCTTTCAACCCTGTCAATCAGAGGGGCAAATTCCTCTATCCTAGGCTTTGTTGTTCCCAGAGGTAAGCCCAAGTATGTAAAAGGAAAAGACCCAATTTGGCAGCCAAGGGTACCAGCCAGTACCTTCATTTTTTCAATGGAGACATTAATTGGCACAATAATAGACTTACTGAAGTTTACACATAGACCAGTAGAGGAGGCAAAAGTGTTCAAGATGGCTTTGAGACAAAAAAGCTGTCTAGCATCAGCTTGCATAATTAGTAATGTGTCGTCTGCATACTGAACAATAGGGAAATCCAAGGTAGGCTATGGTATAGGAAGTTTCAGTATCCCTTTATTCTTTAGGCCATTGATAATATATTGAAGGATTTCAGCAGCTAAAACAAACAGCAAAGGTGACAAAGGGTCTCCTTGTCTAACTCCCCTCTTGCAAGAAAATTTTTTTCCTGGTACACCATTCAAAAGAACAGAAGCTGATCCAGAGGATAAGATGGTTTTAACCCAGCCAATCCATTGAGAAGGAAAGCCCAAGCTAACCAACATTTCCAAGATTGCAGAGTGTTCCACAGTATCAAAGGCTTTTACAAAATCAAGTTTAACAATGACAATTTCCTCTTTTGATTGCTGGCACTGGTGTATATATTCAAAACTCCAGGCTAGACAGTCCTGGATAGTTCTATGCCTGATAAACCCATACTGGTTTTTATGAATGATTTTTAGAATGATCCCTTGCAGCCTCTCTGCTAGTAGCTTAGTGAGCATCTTCACACAACAGTTCAGCAGAGAAATTGGCCTAAAGTCAGAGGCACTGATTGGGCAACTGATTTTGGGAACCAAAACTATGTAAGAACTGTTGATTGGGGACAGGTTTACCCTATTCTCATAAAATTCAAAAAATAATCTATAAATATCTTCTCTGATTATAGGCCAACACTTTTTAATAAAGACACCATTGAAACCATCTGGCCCAGGTGCTTTGTCTGTTGGCATCATTTTGATGATGTTGTCAATTTCAGTTACCAAAAAGGGGCCCACCAAACTTTGAAGCTCATCACTAGGGCAAACTGGTACAAGAGTACTCAAATCAAAATCCATTGTCACATTGTTTGAAATTCCCATCCTATTTCTAAAAGAATACCAGAGATGATTAGCCTTGTCTTCATGCTAGATCAGAAAAACACCATAGTCATCTTGAATCTGAGCAATTAGGTTCCTTCTGTAAGAGACAGTTGCCATAGAATGAAAATACTTGGTACATTCATCTCCATATTTTATTCTATTAACTGTGTTTCTTTGCTTCCAGTACTGGGTTTGTTGTTTCAACAAGGAACAAAGCTGCTGTTTGACAAGATTCCTCAGATTCCACTCAGGATTGAAAAGCGGTCTAAATTCCTCTACAGTATCCAGAAATTTAATAACCTTATTACAACTGTTGATGAGTAATTTGATATTTGAGATACCCTTGCTCCATTGTTTCAAGTCAAATCTTAATCTTTTGAATTTTGCAGACAACACAGAGACGCTGTTAAGCAAGCTACCGACAGATTTATCCCAAGAAAGCTTGACTGTATCATAGAAACTTCTGTGAGAAGCCCAAAAGTTTTCAAACCGAAACACATTAGATTTAGGAATCTTAGTACCAATCGAGATCTTGCATGGAACATGATCAGATGTGGGTCTAGCTAAAGGTGATACTAGAGTGTTTGGGAATTCTGATGTCCAATTCACAGAGGTGAAAAACTAGTCCAACTGTTCAAGAAGAGGATCGGCTTGCATATTACTCCAAGTAAAACCCCTCCCCTTCAGCGGTAATTCTACCAAGCCCAGATGATCAATTACATCATTAAAAATCAGGGTATCCTGGAAGTTCCCACCACTCCTATTTCTGTTCTCCAGAGAGCGATAAAAATTAAAGTCCCCAATCAATAACCAATTCTCCCCCTCCTGTATATCCAGATTTCTAAGCCATGAGACAAAAGCAGTTCTAGCAGGATCAACACAAGGCCCATAAACCGTAACTAGTTTCCAGATATACAAGTCCATTCTGAAAGAAAAGCTCATGGAGATAGCAAAGGGTTGTATTTCAGTAACAGAACCCTCAAACAAACTACCATTCCATCCGATGAGAATCCCACTCGAAGCTCCCACAGACGGAGAGAAGACAAACTTATCAAATTTTCGAGGAGCAAAGTTTCTAAGGAAAGCAAGATCAAAATGCTCTTTCTTGGTTTCCTGGAAACAAAAAATTTCACAGTTGCATTCATCTATTTTATTTCTAATGGTTGGCCATTTCTTAGCAGCATTGATCCCTCTAACGTTCCAACACAAAATATTCCAAGATCTATTCATTGGCAAACAGTTTAGCATCAGTAATATCACAACCTCCACAGGAGGCCGAGAGCAGAGTACTTAAGAATAAAGTCAACAAAAGAAAGGCCACCAGAGCATAGGGTTTAATGTCACAGCACTTGGCCCACCACGCCACATTACATATAAAAGGATAAACCAACATCTTAGGACTGTAACAGAAAGTTTCAGAAGATAACCCCAAACCCGGACTCATAGCTAAGGATAAAATCTTTATTGTCATCAGATTTGATCATCATCATGTCCCTGCATCAGGGCATCATCTGAGAGCTCCTCAAGAGACACTCCACAAGCAACGCCCCATTCCCGAATAGTCTCTAGGGGTATTGGGTTGACCATCTCACTTGCATCAGTTGGAGGATTATCCAGGTCAATCTGCAACGCAACCTTCTTACGACGCTTGGAAGCAGGTTCACGTATCTTTACCATCTGATAGCCATCTACAGTATTGGGATTGATACGCGGGCTCCTTCTGACCATAGTATCCACTAGTGGGGTCTTTGAGCTCGGCCTCTTGGACACCACCGTCGGAATGGAAATCGGCCCACCAAGAATTCTAGCATGAGCAGACTCCCCAAACAAAAACACCCAGAGCCTTAAGAGAATGCAGTCCATAACTGGTTGGGCTGGGACCATCATCTTCTGTATGTCCTCCTTCCATTCTACAACTTGAGAGACTGGCATGACACAGTCCACAGGCAACTTCTGACAGGCCTTTAGAATGAAAGCTGGGACAACAACATTAGTCATTCTTTTAGAAGTCACCCCCTCTGAGTCCTCTGAGGAAAAGGAGTTTGCATTGTTCTGTTCATTCTGATTCTTCTGTATTGTACCAACACCTCTTCCACAGATAGATGAATGTCAGGACCATTAGCTCTGAGGTAGTTTGCAGTGCTTCCGGATTGATTGAAAGTGATGGTGTCTTGGGGTTGGTCTGGGTGCTGAGGTACCCAATTCTCCTCAACATCTTCCATCAGAGCATCCTCCACATCATCATGTTCAATTACCAGATTTCCAATTTCTTCCACCTGGTTCTGATTTATTTCAGCATTGACATCTGCCATCATCTAAACATCGATCCCTGCATCCCCAAGTACTTGACCTCCTGCACCAGCATGATCATGCTGCTAGTTCTGGAAGTTATCTGGGTTTCCCGCCAGAGGAGCACCATGCATCGGGTGGGGGTTACCATCAGCTGGAATTGGGTCTTCGTCACCTGGCATTCCATCAGGGAAGTGGCCCCCTAGAATGTAAGTAGGGACAGTCCAGGATCGACCATTTCCTCCAATTGACGTGCCCTGCGAAACCACAACACTACGAGGAACCCTTTCTGGAGCGATCAACAGACAATGTACTAAAGTTCTGCTCTTGTTCGGCCCTGGTGCCAATTCAGCATCCTCCCAAAGGGTGCAACAGCTGCCTTCATGAAGCCTTCAAGCTGGTAGTCGAGAGGAAAAGCCAAGAACATGATCCAACACTCTCTAGTGTATGGACAAGCCCTAAGGTTGATTGCTTCATCATGCTTGACAACTCTCAGCACAGTATTATCATTGACATCAATCGGACTAATATCTAGCATGCTCTGCCTCTGCACAACTGAGCCAAACTCTAAAAGCCCCAATCCAAGTGGGGAGAGAAAGGATGAAAGAACTCTGACCGGGAAGTTCTGTTGCAGCAGGTTGACGACATCCGTCAGCGCGACTCTTGCATGCGCCGGGTGCGGCGGCGGCTCCAGAGCCACAATAGCATATTCCTCATGGCGACGTGGCGGCTCACCGCCGATCGCCACCCTTGTTCTCGCCGGGCGATGCCATCCGTTCTCCACATGGGCTCCGAACGGAAGAAAGGGGGTGGGATCACAGGCAAAGTTCGCCATGGTCACCGGCTCAAGTGGAGATGAGTGCTCTTGCATGGTGGCAGTGTCAAGAGGGTCGATGCCGGTGGGATGGGGAGGGGTGATATGAAAGGAGGGCGGAGTAGAAGACGACTGAGAAGTTGAGGAGTCCGACCCTTGAACGTCCCAGGTTGGAGGCGATGCGTTTCTTAGTGTACGCGTTCCATCGCTACTACTGGGCCCCCGATCCATTGAAATTTTGGGTCTCCAGATGACCTTTGGGCTGGATTCTATGTGAAACGGGATAGAGTTTTTGGGTTTCCACTGAAGTCTGGCCCGTATCTGAGAAATGCATTGATTGGCCCTATGCCCATAATTAAAACAACTCAAACAGCGAATAGGGAATCGACAGAGTTTATTAGAGTGACCTCTTCGCAGGCATCTCGAGCATTGAACATCATGAATGTGAAATAACACATTGTTACCCGGCTCAATAGGCTGCTCTTGATTACTGACAATGAAACCCGCGCCAAGATTTAAAATATCCGAGCATGTGGTCTTTTTCAAAGCAGACTTAATGGGAGGGGCCACCAAAGGCGGCTATTGGACTGCTGGTTGAGCCAAACTGCACTCTGAATTATCAATCTGAACTAAGTGATCTGAATCATCTGATGAAACTGAATGAACCCGTGCAGGCTGAACAAAAAAAGAACCAGATCTTCCCATGACTATGGACTTAGCAGCTCGAACTTGCGGATCAATGCAGGCAGAAAAAGAACCAAACCGAAGCGTCCGCATCTTAGAGGACACAGGCTCAAACCTTTTGGGTGGTGGATCGAGAATCAACTTAGGATTAAAACTGACTTTTTTAGCTCGAGCTTTAGCAGAGCGTTTCTGACTTCGCGAGAGAACAATAGACCATTTCCTAGCTTCTTCCATCTCCCACAATCGCTTCTCACACTCCCAATGAGGGGCACCATTGGACCAGAGATGAAAATAGACATCAAAGCAATCTCCAATGACACGCCTCAATTCATAGACGAAAAAACCCATAGCTTTGCAAGAAACCGAGAAGCGAAAATGGTTGTGACTCACTTCAAACACATAAAAATATCGAGCAGAGCCACCCAAACAAGATTGCAAAACTAAGGCAACACTTTCCTCCGTTAAGCGAAAGAGAGATCGCGGAAACGTGGCCAGCAAGAGAAACGAGCCCCGTGGGCTAGAAGAGAAATGGTGCACCTGATTATCAAAGCGGCGATGAACTTGTCGCTCAAAGTCCTTTCCAACCGAGAAATCCAGTCGCTCCACCAAATCCGATGGTGAACCCATCTCCCACGAACAGTAGGAGACCAGAGAGGGAGTCTCTCAGCACCCGAAGGCATCATCGGCGGTAGGGAAGGTGGCGGTGAAGAGGATGGCAGCGATGGGGAGGGGGGAAGAGAGGGGGGGCAGCCAACCATATTCAAAGTAATATTTTAGATGCCCAACATTTAGGCTATAAAGAATACTGCACAATATAAACCATAAAGAATTGTAGCTGCAAGTTTTATCAAAGTTTCTTTCTTCTTTTTCATATACGGCCCCTAACAAAAAAATAATGCTATATACACTCCTTAAAATTGCAGATACACCATTGCAAAAAAATATGGAGCTTATAGAATCATTGGTTGTTGTGTTCCTCTACAGTAAAGTATATCATATTCCGGTCCATAGGTCAAGCTCCATATATATTTATTCATTTTAACTTCTACTCAAGGTAATTTTAGGAACAAAACTAACCTAAGAGAATTGAGTGGAAATATGGTCTAGGATCTCATGCTGAGTACTGAGCTCAACCAAAATGGCATACCTTTAGGCTTTAGCCGAGGTGGTATACTACGATCCCGGGTATCATCAAGTAATGGCTGCTGCTATATACCTGCACATGACTATATTCATTGGCGACAATGGGGTGCAAACTGAGGCATGAATCGAAAAATTAGTTAAATCGTTATTAGCATATTCCTATAGCTAATGCCCTGACATCTGCTGGCCAAAGCTCCAGCATGCACAGGATCGACAAAGGCAAGCTAACACATTAGGCAATGACATTAAAATATCCAAACCTACTATTCAAGCTACAATGGGTACAGGTAAGCAAATACATACACGTTGCTTTGTAATAGTGTACTGATCAATCACCTTGCAGTAGTCACCACAGACCTGTAGATGGCAAATGAGGATCAGTGATCTATGTCTAAGAGTAAGATAATTGTTAGATATATGAGTGAACTGAAAAGTATGAGATTAAGAGTAAGATATCAGTAACCATGCAACTGTCAACCTTGTGCACCCGATGTTGTCGGACCATGATCAGGGTTAGGAAAAGAAAAAAAATATAGCTTCAAACTGAACATTTTGTGCAGAAAGCATGTGCATTGCAACATACCACTGATTAGTATGCTAACACACGTTCCAACTGATATCTCTACTACTAAAAATACCAAGTAGAAGTCTTCATCCTGACCATTGGAAAAACACATAGGCTACAAATTATTTTTTGATGGAAAAATGAATCTAGAGGCTTGTCTTTTAAGTCAATGAACCCATACGAAGTGCTGACACCAATCGAAGACAGGGGAATGGCGAAATCATACAGTTAGAGATATAAACTAATAAAAATATTATAGTCTAAGTGGGTTGGGTAAAACAATATATTTGACAATTTATTTAGCAATAATATTAAAATTCCATACTTTCAGACAACAGGTATTCAGAGGATGGGAGCTTCTAAAAAATTCTATAACCATGTTTTTCTATTTGGGCATTACCATTCACAACAAAATAAATTTTAAGATTCAACTCTCCAATCTGATATAAATCCTTCTGGCCTTATCCTCGTCACTCACTCGATCAACACAATGTTCATGGCATTGTTGTCAGCACAATACTAATGGGTACTGAATAGAGAGTCGTAGAGAATTGTTGCAGGCTCGAGGAACCCAATCAATTTATGAAGGAGATGGAACTGACGATGATGAGATTATTCCTGGAGCAGCTGGAAGCAGGGTCGGGAGATGGATGGGAAGCAGGGGATGGTGGGAGGGAGATGAACAGTAGGGACAAGTTGAAGAAAATGCAAAATTATTGAATTTCTCTGAACCCATGAAGCACGGATGAAAAGATTTCTAGTAATAATCAATGAAACTCTAGTAGTAATCCTTAAAGATGGAAAATTTTAGTGTTATGCAAAGCAACACATAATGCGACCTATTTTTAGTTAATGATGAATAGGTTAACCCACAATAATAATTTCTCCTGAAGCAAAGCAAACAACTAACAACAAGGAATATTTAGCTATATCTCATTTCAGCTAGCCAAATACACTTCACTATGAACTTATCTGATTTTTTCTTGGTATTGCACTCAACATACCACTATCAAAGAATGTATAGAAATCTTAGTGCTAATTGCAACATACTATAGATCCTTCACAGGCCTCTGTTTCCCCGATGGATCTTTCGGGGAAAGAAAAAAAACAGAGGACTACCACAGAGGTTCAAGCCCACTCCCATTGAGGTATACAAAAGATTTGACAGCACTTAGTACAAGTCAAGCAATATCAACATGTAGTGCAATGGTCTAGCACACCCTAGAAAAACCATTTAGAAAAACATGTAGTTCTCTTGTAGGCAGCAAGCAGTCACTACGGCGATCTAGACAGTGATTTCACCAGATGTTCATCACAGAGTGCAACTCATAAAATGAGCAGGTGATATGCCATACATGTTCAGTCAACACCCTAAACGACCATTTTGAGTTGTCATGTTCAGAGTTCAGAATTTCAGACTGTCAGAACAGTCAACAGCTCAGCATTATTCAGTACACGTGTCGATCGCTGCAGTTGAGCTAATGACAATAAGAGATTAGCCAAAATGCTGAGTTGCTGACTGAGTGACTGATGACCTAGGTTAGCTAATGTTTGTGTGGCAGGGATTCGTAAGCAAGCGGACAGGACAAACATTCAGAAAAACACAGCACCATTTGAAAACTGCAGCTTACGGCTTACCAGAGGCAACAGAGAGGCGGGCGCCGACGCGTCGTCGCTCCTCGCGTCCGCAGCGTCGGCGGGGAATAGGAGGCGGTGTCGCGTCCTCGCTCCTCGTGTCCGTGGCGTCGGCAATGAACGCAAAGGCCAGGGAGCATGCGAGGAGGAGGAGATGAGGGCTACGATGCGTCGTCATCGTCGCTCCTCGCGTCCGCAGCATTGGTCGAGATAAACGAAACGCCGTGGAGCAGGCGAGGCAGCAGCGACGCCTCCTCACTCCTCGCGTGTGGCGGTGGTAGCGGCGGCGAACGCAAGGGCGAGGGAGCAGGCGAGGAGGAGGAGAGGCGGACGTCGGCATGTCCTCGCTCCTTGCTTCCACGGCAGCGACCTTGGACGTCGTCCTGTTGCCCCAGGCTACGACTCTTGCAGCGGCGACGTCCGGCGTGGTGACATGCCGGTTCGGATGTGGAGTGGTCTCCGGCGGCGATGGAGTAGCGGCACGAGCATGAGCGCAGAGATGGAGCGGAGATGGAGGGAGGCGTGCGAGGGGAGCGGATCGATTGCCGAGCGCGAGCGCGGAGATTGAGCGGAGACGGAGGGAGGCTGATTGCACGTGGGATTGAACGGAGACGAAGGGAGGGGATTGATTGTCGGGTCATCTGTTTGACCGGGTGGAGCGTTCATGCGGGGAAGGGCGATGGAGGCCGGGCGAGCGAAGGAGTGCGGTAGTTTTCGCTCACCCAGTGAACGATTCTCTTTTGTAATTTTTAGTAGTAGAGAAACTTAGCTATTGATATCTTGTTTCCTTGTCACCTATGGGTTGTGCATTTGGGTAGCTATTGTTAGCGTTTAATTATGAACGATGATCTTGTAATTGGACTAATGAATTATGCGACCAACCTTTAACGATGATTTTACTACTGTTGAAAGGGGGCTAGAGCAAGGGGTTATATTGTTGCTCTGGTTTCTCTCTGTAAGAACTTACATGTAAGTGATAACCGGGATTGACAGTACAGCTGTGAGGGCTATATGGCTCTGGCTTTAGTTGTTCAAGAGACATTTTCTAGCTTGTTAGTGCTTACCTTAAATGGCGTAAGAATGGCTTGCCACTTTGGGTGTAGGGCGAGCCCCTGTCCTTTGTGTGTATAGGCTGCGAGTTGTGTGCCACTGGGAAGAGGGTTCTACATCTGCCTGTCGAGTGAATCTAATGGCCCCTAATTTGTTAGACGAACTTTTGAATGGCTTTATATGGTTTTCAGTGTTTTGGGAGTAATTAACCTATGCATTTGGAAATCATGACTCACAGTGAAAGTGTACACCTCTGCGCAGAGTTTAATAAACTAGTATACTAGCCGTGCTCACGGACACGAGCGGCCTTGGGGATTCTTACAGAATAGTTTATCACCATTATTATATCATGCTTAATTACTGTTGTTATTATTATGCTCATGTTAATGCTATTCATTATCCTTATTACAAATGATCATTGGTTCATTAATGAGAATTGGTTCATCTTGATGCTACTCAATTGCTAATTATATAATGAATAAAAGCTAAATGCAGTCAAACAATGTCAAGCCTTTTGTGCCTCATGAACCCTGTGTTATACTTGTTGAGTTCGACATGGACTCCCTCTTGCTATTTCCCCCACACCCCAATGTGTAGTAAGGTGCTGCTCAGAAGAAGGATAAAGATGTAGTGGAGTTTCTAGAAGTCTTTCAGAAGTGCTTGACATACGGATCCACCAGTCAGCCGTCCCTAAGAAGAATGGAGCCTGAAGTTTAGTCACCGTTCCACGATACTCTGATGTAAGTGTTAATTTATAGCTATATATACGCTATATAATAATATTGTTTCTGATACTTTTTCATTCTGACGTATGTGTGGACTTCCTGGGCACACATATGTCTGACATGGTTTAGTTCTTTAAAACCGGGTGTGACAAAAAAGAAGCCAACGTCAAGCAAATTGACCTAGGCACTGGAGATCCCTCCACGACGGCGACCATCAGTGCCCACCTCTCTGCAAAATAGAAACTCGCGCTCACCAACTTTCTTCGGGATAACAAAGATATCTTCGCTTAGAAGCCGGCCGACATGCCAGGTGTCCTGAAAGAGTTGGCTGAGCATAGAATCGATGTTAATGAAGGATCCAAGCCTGTGAAGCAATGGTTACGACGTTTCTCCCCCGACAAGAAAGCAGCAATTAAGAAAGAATTCGCAAAACTGATGGCAGTCGGGTTCATAAGGGAAATTCTCCACCCCGACTAGTTGGCTAATCCAGTCCTAGTACAGAAGAAGAACACGGCTGAGTGGCGAATGTGCGTCGACTACACGGATCTCAACAGGTGTTGCCCGAAGGACCCGTTTGGGCTGCCGCGCATTGACCAGATTATTGATTCAACAACAGGATCTACTCTACTATCCTTCCTTAACTGCTACTCAGGTTATCATCAGATTGCATTAAAAGAAGAAGATCAAAGCAAGATATCTTTCATCACACCGTTCGGCGCCTACTTCTACAAAACCATGTCGTTTGGACTCAAGAACGCTAGTGCTACTTATCAAAGAGCCATCCAAACTTGCCTAGGTGAGCAGATTGGCAACAACGCAGAAGCTTACGTTGATGATGTTGTAGTAAAGACAAAGGATCCAGATATGCTTATTGAAGATCTGAAACAAACTTTTGAGAACTTAAAGAAGTGAAAATGGAAACTCAACCCAAACAAGTGTGTTTTCGGCGTACCATCATGACAACTACTTGGTTTCTTGGTTAGTCATCGTGGGATCGAGGCCAGGACCAAACAAATTCAAGCTATAACAGAGATGGGTCCTCCCCGTTGCGTCAAGGATGTTTAAAAGCTGATAGGTTGCATGGTAGCCCTCAATCACTTTATCTCACGACTCGGCGAAAAAGGTCTACCTTTTTTCAAATTGCTAAAGGAAATGGGCAAGTTCGAGTGGACAGAGGAAGCCAAGGATGCTTTTGAGAAGCTTAAGGCATACCTCACCTCCTCGCCACTCTAACACCCCCAAAGAAGCAAGAGGCTATAATGTTATACATCGCAGCAACCAACATGGTGGTCAGTGCAGCGATTATCGTAGAAAGGGAAGAAGAACGACACATATACAAGGTACAATGACCCATCTACTACATCAATGAGGTACTTTTGGATTCAAAGATCAGGTACCCGCATATACAAAAACTACTCTACGCCCTCCTGATCACCTCTCGCAAGCTCTGGCACTATTTCAACGGTCACAAAGATCACGGTGGTAACTGACTTTCCACTCGGAGACATCTTATGCAACAGAGAGTAACTAGGTGCATTTCCAAGTGGACAGTTGAACTTGGGGCACTGAACATAGATTTCACTACTCGCAAGGCCATCAAGTCTCAGGCACTCGTAGATTTCGTAGCAGAATGGACAGAAATCCAACAACCAACACCAAAAACCATCCTCGATGACTGGAAGATGTACTTTGATGGATCGCTAAAAATAGGTGGGGCTAGCGTAGGTGTCCTCTTCATATCTCCAGATGGAAAACAACTCAAATATGTTCCTCAAATACTCTGGCAAGCCACAAACAATGAAGCAGAATATGAAGCACTCATCCACGGACTCCGAGTAGCTATCTCTCTTAGAATAAAGCGACTACTCGTCTACGCCGATTCAGCAGTAGTTGTCAACCAAGTCAACAAAGACTGGGACTGCACCAAAGACAACATGGATGCATACTGTGCTGAAGTATGCAAACTCGAAAAACATTTTCAAGGACTAGAAATCCTATATGTCCTGCGCGACTCAAACGTTGCAGCAGACATCCTTGGCAAGCTCGGATCGGACAGGACGAAGGTCCCACTTGGTGTGTTCGTAGAGGAGTTATTAGCTCCCTCTATCAAACAACCCGACAAGATAACCCCTGAACTCCTAGCTCCTGGCACACAAGTATTGGTAATTGCACCATCATGGACTCAGATCTTCATTGATTATATCAAAGAAAATAAACTACTAGCAGATAAAGAGGATGCCACCCGGATCATTCAAAGAAGCAAAAATTTATATCCTAGTGGGAGACAAACTTTACAGATGGGCCGCATCATCAGGAGTACTACTCAAATGCATCATAGCAGATAAAGGCAAGGAGATTCTAGAAGAAATCCACTCAAGATGTTGTGGTAACCATGCTGCCTCTAGAACTCTAGTAGACAAAACTTTCTATTCCAGTTTCTACTAGCCGATAGCATTAAAGGACGTAGAAGAACTCGTCAGGAAGTGTAAAGGCTGCCAAATGTTTGCAAGATAGGCTCACGTCCCAGCACACAACCTTATATGCATCCTGCCTGCTTGGCCGTTCTCCTGCTGGGGGCTGGATCAGGTAGGGCCCCTCAAGAAAGCCAAGGGTGGTTTCGAGTACATTTTGTGGCCATTGACAAGTTCACCAAATGGATCGAGTACAAACCACTTGTCAAGTACAGCACAGCCAAGGCAGTCGAGTTCATCCAAGACATCATGCATTGTTTTGGCATGCCTAACCGAATCATCACAGATTTGGGCTCTCCTTTCACAGCTATCAAATTCAGGAGTTGGGCACAAGACCGCAGTATCAGCATCAATTACGCATCAGTATCCCACCCTGAAGCTAACGGACAGGCGGAAAGAGCAAATGGCTTCATACTAGCCAGATTGAAGCCCAAATTGTATGAAGAATTAGAAGACTATGGTTCCAAGTGGATCGAAGAGTTGCCTAAAGTAGTATGGGGGCTTCGAACTCAAGTAAGCAAAGCCACCGGGTACTCGCCTTTCTTCCTAGTTTACAGATCAGAAGCAGTGTTACCAGCAGACTTAATATGGACATCACCAAGGATAGAGCAGCACAGAAGAGGTCAGAGTTAATGCTACTCTATAATCCACTCGCTATCTCCAAGGCTTGAGGTGCCACTATGACAAAAACACCCAACCTTGTACCCTTCAAGTTGGAGATTTGGTACTTCGTCGCATTCAGAAAACAGATGGACGACACAAACTACTCAGCCCATGAGAATGTCCTTTTATCATTGCCAAAGTCACCGGATTGCCAAAGTCACCGGGCCATGATCATACGAGTTGATGACCAAAGACGGCGTACTAGTCAGAAACTCATGGCACATCACCCAGTTGTGAAGATTCTATGCCTAAGGACACGAGACAAATTTTTTCTCTCCAAGATATTATGTAATCAAGGTTCATGATCAATATAATAAAGATGATTTTCATCACCAACACTTGTCTTGTAAAACCAAGCTATCCCGGGTTGTTCCCAACACCGGATAAGAGCAAATAGGCTGACCAAGCCTACGCTCGCCCTATCCCAGGTTATTAAACCTGAATGAGAGTACATATACACTCGTCCCATCCGAAGTTATTTAATTTGGATGAGAGCAAAAAGGCTGCAAAACGCTCACCCTATCCTGAGTTATTCAACCCGGATGAGAGTAAGCATACACTCACCCTATCCTAGGTTATTCAACCCAGATGACAGTAGACTAACACTCGCCCTATCCCGGATTATTCAATCCAAATGAGAGTATATATACACTCGACCTATTCCATGTTATTTAACCTGGATGAGAGTAAATGAACACTCGCCCTATCCCAGGTTATTCAACCTAGATGAGAGTAAACACACACTCACCCTATCCCAGGTTATTCAACCTGGATGAGAGTAAATGAACACTCGTCCTATCCCAGGTTATTCAACCTGGATGAGAGTAAAACAAACACTCGACCTATCCCAGGTTATTCAACCTGGATAAGAGTAAAAAGGCTACTAAGCCTACGCTCGTCCTATCCCAAGTCAATCAACTCGGATGAGAGTAAAAAGGCTACCAAGCCTACACTCACACCATCACGCTCAAAGCGCTCTAAGTCACGAACCCCATACGACACTTAGCTAAAAACGCTGCAATACGTGTCAAAACCCAAGACCGACTACTTGGATAACTCGTCTGAAGAATAAACAAGGCGAAGACATCCATTTAGAAAGAAAGTTGCATTAAAGGACATAAAATTTCATATTTACAAGCACCAAAAAATATCTATAAGCAAGGAGCTCGAATACAAAGTTTATTTACAACAAGATCAGGCACTGTCATCAGGAGAAGAAATATTGATGTTCAGATTTTCAGCAATCTTCCCGGCTAGTTCATCAACTTCGGGCTCCGCCTACTCGACAGCGTCCAAGTACTCTTGGCTCTCGGCATCCTCTGCAAGCTTTGCCAAAGGAACATCTGGGGCAAAAACCCAGACCTAGGCCAAGACATTCCTAGTACAAACTTGGACGCACTTCTTGACAAACTGTTAAAAGCGAATAAGGATCAGCGGGACAAACTGACCCCATGACAGCCCATCATTCGCCGAAGTTCGAAGAAGGTCGATGATCGAACGGAAAGATTGCCACAAGGCATTCCAATTCTCCGTAGCCGCCGCCAGCTTGCTAGTTAGGTCTTCTATGGTTTTCTTAGCCTGCATAAGATCTCGGTCAGCCCCACGACTAATCAACTTGGCAAGGGCAAGCTCTTCCTCAGCACGTTCAGTTACCTCTTCAGCCCGATTGTACTCAGACTAGAATGTTGCCTTTGTGGCCTCGAGATCATCCGAGAGTTTCTTATTGCTCCTCTGAAGAGCTAGCGATACCAAAAACAAAAAATAGAAAACCAATAGACAAGGAAAAAAGAAAGTACATAAGAACTCAGATACCTTCAAAATCCCTCTTGAGGCCATCGGACTTCTCGGACGTTTCCTTTAAAGTTGCTAGGGCATCCTCTTTCTACTTCTCTGACTCGACAACTTGAGCACGGAGGACTTCCTCCGAATTCTGACATCCCTGGCGCTCGGCTTTAAGATCAACTTGTTTGACGACCAATTCTGCCTTCAAGCGATTCACCTCGAAGACCAGCTTCTTCTCGACCTCGCCTGAGCCAAAGAAGCTGGACTAGTCTCGAGAAAAAGCCTTACATAAAGAAGAAGAAAAGCAAGAAAGAGAAAAAAGAAGCCAGGACACCAAATCAAAAATAAAGAAAGAGAGAAAGAGAAGGCATTTACCTAAAGCAGCTCTCCAAAAGAAGTCGTGCTGGCCGTCAAGTTTGCCCATGTGGTGGACAACTCGGACAGACGATGGGTAACATCAAACTCCTGCACCACCTCATCCACTAGATGCTGGTCATTTACAAATCGACCAGCTAGGAAAGGAGATGGTTAAGAAGTTGATGCCAAGACCAAGGCCGTATCTAGGGTAGCAGAAGCCCCAGCTGCAGTCACAGCCGGGTAATCTACCATGGTCACGACCTCCTCAACTCGAACGGACTCGACAGTAGGATGCTCAACCAAGGTCACCACCTCTCCTACCACTGCCTCGCTAATCGTTCGCTCTGAGTCCTAAGAACTAGTAAGCGGAAGAGGACCACCCACCAATGAAGAACTTGGTCGGGGGCTAGGAGAAGGCGTCGACGACGCCATATAGAGTAAAAAAAGAACTCCTCAGCAAGAAAATGGACCCAAAAGTAGAAAGACAGGCGAACAAGTCAGAATAACTTACTTGGCAGCTTTCTTCTTTAAGCCAATACCCATGAGCCAACCAGATGGCTTGGGCGAAGGCATGACAGAAGAAAAGATTTCAGCGTTGGCCTACACTAAGGCTGGTAGGACAGGTGTCAGGGCTCCATCGGAACCCTGGCCTCATCTCCGGCTACCAACAAAAGAAGCGTCAAAAGAAAAGAAGATGAATCATCGAAAAAGAAGCTAGATCATTACAAAACAACATGGATAGGTACTTCGACTACTCACCGATGGGTGACGAGGGCCGCACCATCATCTTCCTCCTCACCTTCGAGAAGCTCCATAACTGTGCCATCTGAACAAAGAAGGAAATTAGACAAAGAAAAAAGAAAAGCAAAAGAAGAACAATGATATGCTCACCTAAGAGCATGCTACCTGTAATTTGGGCACTCAGCGAACGAGGCTTCTTAGAATCAGATGCACTAGTAGAGGAATCGTCCGCTCGCGCCCTCTTCCCAGAAGTCTGAGTACCCCGGGGTACAATACAGGCCACGTATTCCAAATGCATTAGCCCGGGTTCAACAGAAACACCCGGGAGGATAACTATAGCACTGGAGCCACCCGCCCCAGTAAAGGCCCCCTAATCCCTGCCTTCTCCAACCCCACCAGGGTTGTTCTCCGAAGGCAGCAGAGGCATGTCATCAAAGTTTTGCCCCCACTCCTACAAACAACCAAGATCAACATCAACAAGTTTAAGCAAAGGAAACAGGGAAGAAAAGTATATATGAGACAAAAGCAAACTTACAGCTGGAGGCGGATTCGCAGCAGTGAACTCGTCGACCTTATGTAGGACAATGCTAATGCCCTTCAAGATCTTTCGGAGGCGCCCAAGGACCTCCTCCTCTGTCAGCTCCCGCGTGGGGACCATCTGGGATTGATCCTCAGCCCTAGCGTACTCGAAGCCATAGTGTTCCCTTGCCTTCAAGGGTTGAACCCGGCGACGAAGATAGCTGGCGATGATGTCGAACCTGGTCAGACCTTGTTGTTTCAAGACCTTGATTCTATCAAGAAATGGTTTGATCTTCTTAAGATTCTCAGCGGTCAGAGGTGTCTTCTCCCACGAATCATTTACAACTGGCCCATCATCCGAGTGCACATTGAGGGAAGGCTCTATGTTGCCGGCATAGAACCACTCGGTTCTCCAGTCTTTCACCGAATCAACCAAAGTATACTCAAAGAACTCTTTTTGCTTATTTTGATGGAACTAAATCCCACACCCACCCAAAACAGAGGTATTATTGGTTTTGGGGTGCGGCTTCAGACGGAAGAAATAGCGAAAAAGAGTGATGGAAGGAAGGATGCCAAGGAAAGCTTCGCAGAAATGTACAAAGACAGAAAGATGAAGAACCCTATTTGGGGTGAGATGGTTCAAAGAAATGTAACACCTCTGGTGTTACAAACTCGCTTAGCACCTGAATTAGGACCTAAGAAATGTTTGTAATGAGCTTCTTGGGTTTTTAAAAAAATTAATTTGCACATGAAATGACGTCACAGACCTTTTGTGCCCACTTTTGTGAATCAAAGGATCGAATAAATTTGCTAATCAATTTTGCTGTTGTGCTTAAAAACTTTTAAATAATCTTGTGAACAAAAGTTGTTTAGGGTCGTGTTGGTAAAGGTGTGCAGAAAGTGCTTAAAAATGTCTAATAACAATTTTAGAAAATAAATAACGAGTGACTTGTTTTAGTTGATTAGGCATGAAAAGCAATCTTGATAAATAGAAATAAGCTACAACTGGTATCTAGTACTTAAAAAAAATTTGAAGTGCAAGTTTATTGGAGGGAAATGCAACTTTTGTTTTGGTAAATAAATATTTTCAGTAGCATATTGGATAGCTCAAGAACTGAAATTGGAATTTAATTCTAGCTTCTTGAACTGAAAACGACCAAGTCCGAAAATCTAATGACGATGCTGTTTTGGCATTTAAATTGTGAATAAATTTTCTAAGCACTAGATTCATGTTTTTACACCGTTGATTGCACCATTGCGAGTACTTAGCACGGTGTAGTTCGTAGGTGGGTTAGACGTTGCGTGGTTACTCTAGAATTTGCTCTAACTTTGAGCTAAATGCACTTGAACCTTGTCGTCGGTGCTTTGCTCATGAACTCGCGCTCCAAGGGCAAGCTCACCTCGGCATCCTCCTCTCTCCCTCTCTAGTCACTCGTTGGCCTCAATGGTTGTTTCACTGGGTAGCTGGTGATGCGCAATTTAGGACTGTGAAGCTGGTTGAACCTCAACCGAGCTAGGTTTGTGGGTTAGCTCGCTTCAAATTTTGTGCTTGTGCAGCGTTCGGCCGTTTGGCTTCGTGTTCGTGGTCACCACGCGCGCTGGCGCTGCGGGCGCCAGCCGCAAGTCGTGGATGAACTATTGCTGCGGGCCAGTCCGCGTGTCTGGTCACGGCCGCACCGTGCTTGGGCTTGGCGTTGGCCGGCTCTGGCTAGCTGCAACATGAGTCCCATTCTTGTTTTGCACACATGCCACGTTTGGGTGGCTAGCCACTGTGTCGCGCGTAGGGCCGAGCCGATGCTACGGACGCCATCGCTTGGCTATCATGGCATCCCCCTGCCTTTCGATCCATCTGCTCATCAAGCCCTGGGGCAGGCACTGCTGTCGCGCATCTGGCCAAGGGCCTAGTAGCATTGGCAATGGGATGCCCCTGCCTCGCGTGTCCCCGCTAGCCGACGCCGGTGCGCTCTGCGTGGGTCAGGCCACACCACTTCAACACGCCATGCCAAATCCTCCCCTATCTCGTCACCTGTGTGCCTATGCTAGCGTTGACTCGTCGCTCGGAACCGCCCCATTTAACTCACGCCAACTCGCTCGTATACCCCTTCCTAGCCGCACCGTTCACAGAGCCGCCACTCCTTCGCCCCCACCAATCACCAAGTCGAGCCCCGTAGCGCAATTCCTCATGCTGGTGGTTAGCTTGGGGAGTTAGCTTGGAGCCCTATTCTCTCCAAGCTCGGCCGTGCACCACCGGTCGCCAATTTGGAGTTTCCATGGTCGTCGGCCATCTCACTGCTGTGGATGGCACGCTTGGGGGTAAGGCCCGTAATACGGGTAGAAGTTTAACAATTTGTAGTTGTGAACTCGTATTGATCTCCTCCAGCTGGTGCTCATGTTGTTCTGGCCAGAGCCTCCATCAAAGATGTGGTGACACGCTAGGACCGCCGTGGGACGTCACCACCATGCTTGGGCTCACGTGGCTGGGTCACGTCAACCCTCCCTGGCTTGAACCACCACCACAGCACGGACCGAGGTGAGCTCCGGATGCTTCACCGCCACCGCTACCCCTCCGTTAGCACGTAGGTCCACCGGAACAGTAGCACCACCGCGCGATTTGGCCCGACGTCGGAGGTAAGCCTCAGTAGGGCATCGTGGCTCTCCCCTCCATTTCACGTCACCATGCGCTGACCCATAGGTCCCCATCAGCTCATTTGACGGGCCGCTTTGGCCCTTGGTTGGTCGGTTTGGCCGCACAGTGTCGGCCATGGCCGCGCCGGCGAGCGCAGTGGTGCCAGGGGCCACCTAATTGCAAAGGCAGGTTTCTACGGGGGTCTGCCTGTAAACTGTCTCTGTGAGAATAGTGCACGCGGTAGAAGCCATTTTTGCTTGGTCACGAGGACTTTTCTGCAAAAGTCATCTTCACGCGCGGGCTTCTTGGCCTTGGGCCACGTTTGGGCCGGCCTGCTGGCGTGCCGCTCCGCCCCGCATGGGCTGCATGGAGCGTTGGGCCAAAGTGGTGATCGCTGGCCTTTTTTCTTTTCTAGAACGATTTCTTAATTTAGTTTCTAAGCTAAACTTGTAAAATTGATATAAAATAGTATAGAAGTCAAAAAATTGTGAACCAAATTTTGTTAGGTTCCTAAAATTAAGATCCATCTGTTACTGTATTTTATCCATATAGTTGCATAATATTTTTAGGAGTTCGCTAATTATTGTAAAATATTTAATATTGCTAAGTGTAAACTTGTGAGAATTTTTGTAAGAAAATGATAAAAGTGTTGACTCTGAAAAGTTTACAATAAACTCCTAATATTATTATCTACTCACTGTAATTTTTGTGGCTCCATAATAATTAATTTGTTAGGGTAGCCAATGAACCCTAAATTGAATACATGTGTTTAATCGATAAAATGATAAAGCAACACCTCGGTTTGTATTACAAAACATTTGTTGGGGAAATAATGTCTTGTTCGACAACGTGGGTACGTGGCCTAGTGCGTTAGCCATTAGAGTTAGCTCGTTAGCTTGCAAAGCGTATCGTGTTCTCCTAGTTGCAATTATCATTGTCTATTTACGTCTCTCCGTTGCATCCACGAATGTCATAATAGGAGCGATGATGGATTGTGGAGTCACCTGAAGGTAGCAGAAAAGATGGTGCCTTGATGATTGTGTCACCATGGTGGAATGCTAACTTTGGTTAAATCATATCCAGGCAAGTCGGTGCATAAACCTTATTATTCTACACTTTATTTTATGCTTGTGCATAAAGTTTAAAGGAGTTGAATGGAACTCACTTGCATATATATATCCTTATCCTATGAGTCTTACTAGTATGATAGGATCATGTAGCGTGCTATGCTATAGGATCCTAGTAGAAGTCGAGTGATTACCTGTCACTCGCGAGAGATAGGAAATACATTATTGTTACTATTATTATGTTACTATCACATAGAATAAATATGTATAATAATTGGAGACCGGGCGAGACTAGGCTTGGATGGACTTGGACTTGGTTGGGCAATAGAGCGGGCTCTGGTTGTATTTGTCCCGCCTGTGTCGATTGAGGACCGTCCATTGCATTGGACACTAGTCAGGTCACATACTTTTTATTCCGAGCACATACTTGCTTATGGGGGCGAGAAGACTTGTTACTCTTTTGTCATAGGTTCTGGCTTTTTTCGGACTGACTATTATAGATAGATTATTGGGTTGGAGGTCTAAGCACCACATTGAGGCCGGGCCTATAGTGTTGGGGGCTTGGAATCCCAGTTTGGACAGGGACCTGGACCCCGTGACAGGAGTGGAATGGGTTGATCTTGTCTATGCCCGGGGTACAGATAAGACGTGTATTTTTCGGGGTACCCAGGTGAGCACATTGATTCGCGAATTACCGTTTCTACGTGACGGTACGACTTGGCTACTGTCTAGCACCTTAGTAATAACTAGAACATGAAAAAATGGTAAAAGGGTTCTGATTGCTTACCACCTGCTTGAAGTAGCATAGGTGCTTACATAGAATGGTTAACTAAGGAACTAATTATGACTGCTAATAAAAGTTGATTATAAGGATGCACATTTAGTAATGCTTCCTGCAGTTGCAATGAACCCACAAGCCAACTAGCCTTGCATAACCTTGGAGTCGTTTATTTTCTCCTGTCGGGTAAGTCTTGCTGAGTACAATTGAGTACTCAGGGTTTTATTCCCCCTATTGCAAGTGGCAGACGTTTTTGGAGCTAACACTTGTGTGTGGAAACTTCCTGGTGGGTCAGTGATGATTTTCTTTACGTGCGGACATAGAGTTTAATTAAAACTTCCACCAAGAATGTTTTTCAAAAGAAAGACTCATAACCTGTTATCATTTCATGCATACTAATGTTCTTCATGATAATGTTTAACTCGGCATTAATGATTTTTATTCCGCTGAAACTCTGATAACATTTTATATTCTGTTGTTATAATCAAATAATGAAATACTTTGATGTTGTACTAAAAGTGATGTAAGAAATGACAAGGGTGTTGTAAGCTTTACTCTCTCATTTATGATCCTGCTGTAAAAATGTGGATTTTTGAGTTCTTCCTTGTGGTGTGCTCGACGGAATTGTATAGTTTAGTGCTCTCTCTTGGGTATTTAGTGTCTAGTCGAAGACAAGTACCCTTGGGAGGGCATTAGATTAGGCGGTTCTGCCACAAGAAATGTTGAAAAAATAAAAAAAACGACGAAGAAAAGGAGATGCGGGAAGGCATAGGCCAGCACGAACAAAAGGAGCGAAAAGAACAATCTTGCCAGCATTAAGACAAGGAACCCGATGCTCACCAGGCACCTTCCACTCGATAAGACTCTACTCCTGGATCAAACCATCATCAACCAACTCCTTCAGTTGATCCTCCATAATGGTTGGAACAGGCCAGGCAGAAGTTGCGGTCCTCATGGCGAGAAACTCCTTGTCCTCGATCACCTCAAGAACTTGATCTTCGCCCACCTCAGTGATCTTCTGGATGCTTGCTGCCCTTGAGTTCTTCCCCTTGCCCATAAAACGACGTCGCTCCCAACAAGAATAATCGCAGCAGGAGGGCGGTGGCGAATGAACGGAGGTGGCGACGATGATGGTTTTTCTGGATAATAAGACTAGGGTTTGTAAAAGATGGATTGCAGGAAGGCAAGAGCGAGTGAGGAAAAGAAGAAGAGGGACGAGGCCTTTATACATCTACAACGGCAAAAAAACGCGGCCCACATGGCCCATTGGACGCGACAACTAACACAATGGTTCAATTTCCACACCAACACATTAACTGCCTGACGCGGCTGAAATGACAACATCATGCCTTTTCACACGGAATAGTGCAACGGGTAGATTTTAGACTTATCCATCCATAAAAACCGTTGCCGAGTAGCTACAACACCGGAGCATTCAGAAAGAACTTGGTATTTATAATGTAAGCAAAGGAGTTTCAGAAATAACCCGGATGACATTCAAAACTACCCAGACAATTGCACAAGACAAACATCTCCAAACAACAAGATTTTTTATATTACAAATATCTTCAAGGGATACAAGATTATAGACTTTACAAGACCCATCAAATTCGGTGCTACGATGAACCAGGTAGCAACAAGGAACCTAGTGGAATTTGGCTCTGGAAACAACTACGTGCTCCTAGTTGCTACTCGACAGAACACACTCTACTCATAAAGGAAGAGCGCAGTGCATCCAAGATTGATGTCAATGGCACAACAAGACAACATGGACCAAGGGATGCTCACAGGCATCAGTCTACCTAAGTCTGATGTGATGCTAGATCATGTGCTGATCTGCACCGGACAGTCATGAGGCAGAGTGGAAGAATCAACCCGGCACTCCTAGATGAGGGAACACGACCCACATCACAAGACTTCTTCCATCTGCTAGAATGGACTACCCAGCGCAATACCACTGAGAGATTAGTCTACCTCTAATCTCTATCACAAGACTTCTTACATCTACTACAAACAATGCAAGATTTCCAACTCGCGCTCGGGGGCTGCTCTACCTCACAAACCATTGTATTCATGACTACAAGCTTCAAGCTCTACACCAAGACTTCACTAGTTCCCAGCAGCTCGTCAGGAGGGTATTTATAGACTAAGGAGCGGTGTACATAGACCAAGTCTTCTAATAGATTCAACCTGATAGCCAGTTCAGAGCAGTGACACAAAGTCAGAAAGGTAAAGTGACCACATGTGAAACTACAGTCCACTAGGACGGCATATCCAAAAGAATATTCCAATACTGTGCAACTCGTGACTGTGCTGCCTTTACTACGCAATGACCAACCAGCAACTACCTCTGACAGAAAGACATTAAAAACTCCAGCTACCTGAGTGAACTACAAAAGAACCCTTCGTTCGTGTTCTTTTCATAAAAGAATCTGGACATAGGCTCAGGGGCTGCAAGGTACATATCCTTTGGAGAGATTTTTAGTTTGTTCAGCTCAGAAGATTCAAGACCCTCTAACTTTTTGTTTCAAATAGCATGAGGCTCAGGGGCTACACTCAGTCAGTGCGCTTTTTCTCCCAAAAAGCGTACATCACTCAAGGATTTTTCAAGAAAACCACTTCAAGATTTCTCTTCGAAAGAATCCGGACCAGGCTTGCTTCTTCTGACAAGACTTGAGGAAGCAAGGAGGCTTTCGAGTTCAACCATGAAATGCTCAGGGGCTTGTAGATACGGGACCCATAGGGTTTCTTGTAACAGATCAACACGATTATACGAGATTAAGTAAGACAGTCTTCCACCGAAGTAGATAATTTATCAAACTTAAGCCCGTATAACCCGAGATTCCGTGAAATCGTGAGGGATTTCAAACCAACCGACATACAACCAAGATCGTACTGATTTAGCAGCCACAGTCACATGTTACATAAAGTTCGCAACGAGAGTTGAATACATCTAAGTCCATAATAAAAGTTATTACAACACAGTTTGATATGAACTAGGGTTCCTGATCTTCCGAAAGGTTCTGATAACTCTCGATTTGGTGGAGTCACGACACAATTCGATTCGGCTTCCGAACAACTCGGCTCTGAACCCCGCAATCGTAGCACCACGACTCCTCTGGTTATCAACCGGCATTGCACGATCGACCTCGCCAAGAAGGCTAAGTCCTTGTCTGTGAATCAAGAACACACGCAAGAACACAAAGGAATGCAACCAAATTGCAGATGAATGATTAATCTCACAAAGTTGGGGTCTCACAAACCGACGATGGCGGCGAAACTGTTATCAACAGAATAATCTAAGAAAAACCCAACCCTAATGTAGGCGGCGACTACTGATTATATAGCCTAAGGGGCATCCAAGGACCCCTATTCACGTCCCTGGGGAGCGCCGACACGTTACAAGGCCCAAATGGCCCAAAAGACGGCGACACAGCACCTTGACAGATACTGGACGGTGACTTGTTTCGACGATTCCCATTGATTCCGAACAGATTTTGACATGGGACCACTTGGGATGGCTTCCTTATCAAATAAGCTTTACATCCATATATGGATCATTGAAAACGGAGTCCGGACGCGTCCTGGGTGACCAGTTCAAGGCAGACTGGTCCTGAACTGCGAGGCAGACTCGAACTCAACTTGGTTTGGTCATCCATCTTTATCTGGGCGCCCTCGCTGGTCCTCCATGCCTCCAAGCCCTCCTCCATGTGTCTCCTGGACCTCTCCTTCATACCTAAGCACAATATAATCATTAGGTAGCAATCTATTCTCAGAATCATATAAAAAGTTACTTAGGAACGAGCTCACCACTAAATTTAATTGACGTGCGCGAGCTCTAGTGATTGGACCTTGAATGTCCAGCAGTGGATCAATGTGTGTATGTGAAGAAGTGATGTCCTCATCACAGTTCAAATTAACATAGCGGAAGCAAGTAGTTTTAAACCACATACACTTAGTTCAAATATAGTGCCAGAAGATAGTCATAGTCCACAAAAGCATTAGATAAGACGGATGGAGTGACCATTGCCCATGGTCCTAGTTGTCGCCCATCTCCAGATACAGACAGTTGACGCAGTAACTATAGTACATCTGACCATCTGCAACAACAATAGGAACAACGCCCTGAGTATGATAATGTACTCAGCTAGACTTACCCGTCAAAAACCAGAAATAAAGGACACCAAGGAGCATGCAAGGCCTTTATAAAGTGGACTGGCTTAACTCATTTGCGAAAAGCATAAGTTATCATGAGTAACTAATTTAAAATACTTTTGTATCATTTTCATTATTACCTATTCAAGCTAAGTAAGCACCTATACTAAAACAATCACTTGATTAATCATTGACATCAAGAGTTACCATATCAGGTTTAGCATTTCCAACACCATTCACTTAACCATCCGTGTTCCATCATTGTTACTACGATGCCGTAGCTCGAGTCAAGTGCTCACTATCCAGGAGCGATGGCGATTCGAATCGATTCCTAACCAGCTGGTGATTTATTCCTCACACAAACCACGCTTCCCCCGTCAGGGTCGCTTAGATCACCAATGACACTTTCTAAGAAGCCGTGGGATAAGAATCATAGACCGCACTACCCAGGGACCGCCCGACTGCCAGGACGCACCTTGGGCTCACTCTTCGCGTCCCCGTCATACCCCCTTCAGCACCAGTCTGTCAATCCGAGTTTATCCCGGCTCGAAATAGTATCACTAGCTTCGCGGTCGAAAGATACTTTATTCGGCCAGCTAAATGTGAGGCATACGTTCAACGTGACAAGAGGGACGAGCAACGATCGGTCCTTAATCGACACAGACGGAATCACTATAGTCCAAAACCCTATAAGACTCCGCCCGGTCTCCGTTTATCCAACACTTGGTTACTTTCTATGATCACAATTATAGCTAACCATAACCAGGTATCCACCTATAGCTCGCAGGTGACAGGACATCACCCGACTTCTACCGGTCTAAGCATGGCTAAGCAGTTATTCGATCCTGACCTAACAGGGTAAAGGTAATCAGGTGAACAAGGATAATAATGCAACAACGGTTTCACTCAACTCCTAAACTTAATGCAACAATATATATATATATATATATATATATATATATATATATATATATATATATATATATATATATATATATATATATATATATATATATATATAACTATAACTCATGTAGTAAAGAATTGCTTTTATAAAGTAGGAGACTTAAAATGCTCAGGGGCTTGCCTCTTTCGAACGAGCTAGGCTGGTGGTCTACGCACTCGGGCAGCTCCTCGCCTTGCTCTTCTTCCTCGGGCACCTCCTGTGCCTGGGGCTCCTGCTGATCGGTCCAAGCTTGCTCTTCCGGTACTGCTACCTGCGACTCCTCATGCGATCCTGTATGATGCAAGTGCATAAGTAAACATATAAACGGTGCATCGATTGCGGTGGAATGCTATGATGACATGATATACAGAAGAGCATATTGAATGGATAGTATGGATTACAACATCTTCTACAAGGTAGTCCACATCATCCAAGAACATGTACCACAAAATATGCTATCTATTCTTCTACTAATCAGCACATAATATACACACAAGTGTGGTCACAAATTATCAAACCTTACTAACTTAACCCGTTAAGTAACATCAGCAAGGCTTTATGATGCTTCAAAGATACACCAAACACTTTGTATTACTTTTAATTTCTCATAAAGAATAACCTTTTATTCCCTATTTAACTAGGGTTACACATCAACACCTATCTCTGTTGCAGCTAAAAATCTACAAAAATTACAGTAGCACACTCTTACTCTAATTACTCTACTACAAAAATTTCATGGAATTTGGATAAGTAAAATTATCTATACAAAATAAACAAGCTATAGCATAATAACGAGCATGAAAATACTTTGTACTAGAAAAAGTATCAAACAACAGATTTCACATTTTTCCTATGTTACTCACAGTAAACAAGCCTCTTACAAAAATTATCACATGCATGTGTTATACAACTTTAGCTCTCTACCAAAAATAACAAAAATCATCAATTAAAAGCATTTGAACTACACTTCAATAATTTTTCACAGGACATGCTTCACAAATATTTTTCCTAGAAAGTACATCACTCAGAAAGACTAATGAAATAAGAATCACATTTTCTATTTACTACACATTTTCTAAGATATCAGCATTTATAGTAATTAAATAAATCTACACAGAAAAGTGTCACAAAACTAACATGCAATATTTTTAAACTGTAGATCTACTCATGAGAAACACTACAAAATTTGTTTCATAATTTTTGGAGCTATAAATCTAGAGATATGATTTTTGGAAGCCTTTTCAACATTTCTAGAAAATCATTTTCTTTAAACCGAAAATCTAACCAGCCTCTAGAGCTACGCGCACACCGCGGTTTCACCCCCAACTCCCACCGAGAGACAGACAAATGGGTCCCACGGGTCAGCTGACCCCACCGGTCAGCCAGAGCCGAGGCGGGCTCGTCGTTGACCGCGCGGAACTCACCGCCGGTGAGCCAAACGACGAGGTGGTCAGCGCGAGCAGGCTCGGGGCACCAAACCGCACCGACCGGTGCTCGGACTTGGCCGGGTGGCTTACCGGAGCGAGCTCGCCGACGCGCATGGCGCACGGCGGCGCTACCTCACCGCGGCCACACCTCGTCGGTGTATGGCAGGGCGGTCCGAGGAGCGCTAAAGCTCTAGCATCACTAGGCGAAGCTGACGTGCGTGAAAGAAAGGAAGGGAGGCGACCGAAACGGCCCACCCACGCGGAGCCGGACTCCGACGAGCGGCGGTGAAGAGCGGCCGGCCAAAATTGGCCTCCTCACCTTGACGATGGCGATAGCTGGAGGGAGCACGGGGTAGAGCGGAGGGAGGCGGAGCAATGGCCGCGAAGAATCGGACGCGGGTGCAGCAGCGGCGGCGATAGGCGGTGGCGGAGCTCGGAGGGCGGCGGCAATGGCGCGGTGGCCGCGGGCTCTGCTGCGGCTGCTGCTGGCGCGCGGAGAAGCGAAATGGGAGGGACGAGGAGCGACCGCGTGGTTCGGTCGACTTGGAGGCGTGGCGAGGTGGTGGGGGCCACGGCGTGCCACCCGTACGCCGGCGACGGCGAGCGGCCTCCACGCGGCGACCGCGGTCTGAGCACGGTCGTGCGCTAGCGTGGGGCGCGCGCGGGCGAGCGCGCGGGCGGACGCGCGAGACGAGCCAGTCCGGCTTCGGCCGTGGGCCGAGAAGCGGGGCGGCGACCCAGTAAAGCTAGAAAGGTTTTTCTTTTAAAAATGAAATTCCAGATTTTTTTACAATTTGATTCAAATTCAATTTGAAGATGAAAATGAGGTTTTCACAATTTTTGCCCAAAATAAAAGTTGTTCCAAATTTAATTCTCTACAACTTTCATGTAGGGCACTTTTCAAAATTCTAAATAGATTTTGAATTAACTATTTAAAGCCAAATTTTTAAGTAGAAATTCACTTTTCTAGAATATTTTTAAAAGCAAATTTAGAGGAAATTTTGAATACAAGAGTGGCTCCAAAAATCATGTTAATTTATTCTAGATTATCTAAAATTGTCATTACACAAGAGTTTACCACTTTTTAGCACCTAAATGCATAATTAGGGTTTTAAGCAATTGTTTGTCAACTTTAAATTTTTAAAGGAGCTTATATTGCATGCAATGATAACATGTATGTGATGTTTATGCTCAATGCTTTGGATGCTAATGCATGCTTAACACCCAGGGGTGTTACAGCCCTCCCCCTTATAAGAATCTCGTCCTGAGATTTTGAGTTACGAACCACTTATTGTAAAAATCTTTATAAGCGTTTTGAAGATATTCTCCTGTTTCCCATAAAGCATCACTCTCATCATGATGACTCCACTGAATCTTGTAGGTTGTCACCACTTTATTCCGAGTGACTCGGTCCTTAGTATCCAAAACTCGAACTGGTTGTTCACGATATTCTAAGTCTGCCTTGATCCGAATATCCTGAGGTTCTATTCTCTCTTCTGGAACACGCAGACACTTCTTCAACTGTGATACGTGGAAGACGGGAAATATCGAACTCATCTCTTCTGGTAATTGCAGCTTATATGCCATGAGACCCTTTTTCTCTATGATCTGGTATGGTCCTACATATCTAGCAGCCAGTTTCTTCTTGATTCCAAACCGTTTCTTCTTCATTGGGGTAACCTTCAAATAGACGTAGTCACCCACTTGGAAATCTAACGGTCTCCTTCTCTTATCTGCATAACTCTTCTGATGGGACTGTGCAGCTTGCATATTCTGTTGGATAATACGGACCTTTTTCTCTGCCTCATCTACAAAATCAATTCCGTAAAACCTTCTTTCTCTCCAGGTTCCACACAATTTAACGGTGTTCTGCACTTCCTGCCATACAAAGCTTCAAAAGGTGCCATCTTGATACTCTCTTGGTAACTGTTGTTGTAAGTGAATTCTGCCAAAGGTAACCATGATTCCCATGAGCCTCTCGATGATAGCACACAAGCTCTAAGCATATCTTCAAGAACAGCATTAACTCGTTCTGTCTGCCCATCGGTCTGCGGATGGTAAGCTATACTGTGGATCAGACTGGTACCCAATCCTTTATGAAGATGCTCCCAAAAATGAGAGGTGAACTGTGAGCCACGATCAGACACGATCGTCTTTGGTATACCATGCAATCGGTCAATTTCAGCAATATACTTTTCTGCATATTGAGGTGGTCGGAAAGTTGTCTTAACTGGCAGGAAGTGAGCTGATTTGGTAAGGCGGTCTACTATTACCCAAATCGAATCATGTCCTTTTTGAGTGGTGGGAAGACCAATAATAAAATCCATACTTATATCATCCCATTTCCAATCGGGTATAGACAAGGGTTGTAAAAGTCATGCGGGTCTCATGTGAAGAGCTTTCACTCTACAACACATGTCGCAACGAGCAACATACGCTGCAATCTCCTTTTTCATCTTAGTCCACCAATAACGGGGTCTCAACTCCTGGTATATTTTACTACTTCCCGGATGGATAGACAGCTTAGAATGATGAGCCTCATCCATCAACTTGTTCTTGAGCTCTCTATCCTTGGGTACTACCAGGCGATCTTTAAACCATAACACTCCTTGGTCATCCAATCGAAAGTGTTTGGTGGGTTCCCTCTTCATTTTCTCCTTGATATGAAATAATCCCTTATTTGTTTTCTGACCTTCAATGATCTTGCTCTCCAAGGTACAACTGACCTGAATATTATGCAACACAGCAGGATGCAATAAATTGAACCCTTCTTCAAACAACGGTTGCACACCCATAGCATGTGATTTCCTACTTAGGGCATCTGCTACTACATTAGCCTTTCCGGGATGATAGTGCACATTCAGATTATAATCCTTTATCAGCTCTAACCATCTTCTCTGTTGCATGTTCAACTCAGACTGAGTAAAAATGTATTTAAGACTCTTATGATCTGTAAAGATATTACACATATTCCCTAGCAGGTAGTGTCTCCAAATCTTTAGAGCATTCACAACTGCTGCAAGCTCCAAGTCATGTGTAGGATAGTTAACCTCATGCTTCCTCAATTGACGTGAGGCATAAGCAATGACCCTTCCATTTTGCATTAGCACACATCCTAACTCATTCTTAGATGCATCACAAAATACATCAAACGGCTTTTCTATATCCGGTTGTGCCAGAACAGGAGCAGTGGTCAACAACTTCCGCAAGGTGCAGAAAGCTGCCTCACACTCCTCTGTCCAGACAAACTTATGATCCTTCTATAACAGACTTGTCATTGGCTTGGCAATCTTCGAGAAATCCGGTATGAAGCGATGAGAGTACCCGGCCAAACCAAGAAAACTTTGAACCTCATGAACTGTGGTTGGTGACTTCCAGTCCATAACCTCTTGCACCTTACTAGGGTCTACTGAAATTCCATGTTCAGACAACACGTGACCGAGAAAAGGAACTGTCTTCAGCCAGAACTCACACTTACTAAACTTAGCATAGAGCCGATGTTCTCTAAGTCTAGTCAAGACGACCCTAAGGTGTTCTGCGTGAGCTTCTTCATTCTCGGAGTATATTAATATGTCATCAATGAACACAATCACAAACTTATCCAACTCTGGCATAAAGACGAAATTCATCAGATACATAAAGTATGCAGGAGCATTTGTCAATCCGAAGGACATGACAAGATACTCGTACAAACCATATCTGGTAGAAAACGCGGTCTTGGGCACATCTTGTGGCCTAATCTTGATCTGATGATACCCTGATCTCAAATCTATCTTAGAGAACACTTTGGCTTTAGACAATTGGTCAAACAAGATATCAATCCGAGGAAGAGGATACTTGTTTTTAATTGTCACAGCATTCAGTGTCCGATAATCCACGCACATGCGTAAGGAGTTATCCTTCTTCTTTTTCACAAACAGTGCGGGGCATCCCCATTCAGACGAGCTAGGACGAATCAAACCTTTCTTTAGCAGATCCTGGAGTTGCTTCTTCAATTCTATTAACTCATTTGGAGGCATCCGATAAGGCCTTCTTGAGATCGGTGCTATTCTAGGAATTAACTCAATGGCAAACTCAACATCTCGGTCTGGTGGAAGTTCAGGTAACTCGTCTAGAAACACATCTGGAAACTCACATACTACTGGAATCTTGGCTAGCAGAGTAGTTTGGACGGCACAAGTCGTGCTGGCTAGGTCTACTTTCCGAGGTAGGACCACCTGAAAGGTGCCTTCCCCACTTGGTTCCTTAAGAGAAATACTTCTTCCTCCAATATCGATTACTACTCCCATCTTGTTCATCCAGTTCATACCCATAATCACATCTAAAACTAACCCTGGCATGACTATCAAATTAAGCTTATATCGTCGGTTCGATATGTTTAGGGTTACTCCCTGAACTATCTGATTAGTCAACAGATCAGCCCCGACTAAACTGATCCGATATGCACATTCCAATTCAACTATTCTTTGCTCATACCGCTTAACAAAAGCTTGACTTACAAATGAATGAGATGATCCGGAATCAAACAAGACTACTGCAGGATGATTGTTGATAGAAAACATACCAGCTGTCACAGGTTCTCCTTCCGGGATATCATCCACAGTGGTGTGGTGCACACGAGCCTGATACTGCGTCTGCTGCTTCTTGGGGTAGGGGCAAAACTTCATAAAGTGCCCAGGTTGGTTGTAGTTGAAACACGGTCCCTTCACTTGGGTCATAGCTCCAGATGAACTGCCTTGTCCTGCCTTTGCTTGGGGCAATGCCATTTTGAATGGTTTCTGGTTCCTCTGAGGTTGCTGAGCATTCTGACCCTTCCTCTGCGGCGGCCTAAACCTTGCACCAGGGGCAGGGGAACGATATGCGGGACGATTGGCCATCGGGGCCCTCGGCTGGGAGGGTCCCGACTCGAAAGCTCTTTTACGAGTCTTGGAAGCAGCATAAACATTGTTATTCTTCTCTTGCTTCAAGCAGTCACTAACAAAGTCGTTGAAACCAGTCCTCATGTTGGCACCCACATGTTTTATCATCTTGGGATTCAGGCCTCTCTTGAAGCTAGCGATCTTCTAGGCATCAGTATTCACCATATCAGTGGCATAGCGGCTCAAGTTATTGAACGCATGCAGATATTGGGTCACAGTCTTCGTGCCTTGATTCAGTGCTAGGAATTCCCCAAGCTTCATCTCCGTCAGACCAGGTGGAATGTATACTCCACGAAATGCTTCAGTGAACTCCCTCCAAGTGATATGGGCATGGGGAGGAAAAGTGGTACGGTGGTGCTTCCACCATATTCCTGCCGGACCTTGAAGCTGATGAGTTGCATACTCGGTCTTCAACACTTCGGTCATCCTCAAGACACGAAACTTGTCTTCCATGGTGTTAATCCACTCTTCTGCATCCAAGGGCTCTGCGGCTTCCTTGAAAATCGGTGGACGGGTGTCCATGAAATCCTTGAAACTGCTGTACTGATTCGCTTCATGCCCACCCGGGTTTATCCCACGACGGGTGTTATCCGCAATACTGCGCAATGCAGCTTCCATATTCTGCTACATGCTCTCCATGTTGCGTTGGCTTCCAAGGAACTGCGTGAAGAACTGTTCCGCGGTGTACGGTGGAGGAGGAGGCGATGGTGGATCACGGTCATCATTACCAGCTGCACTGCCACCAGCCTCAGTGGTGTCATACACGGTACGACGAGTGTTCGGCATCTGCATATTTCAGCAACAGTAATTATTAGGTGATGTTGTAGAAATTGCGAGCGAATGAAAAATTATGTCGTACTGAATTCACTGGAGAGAATAAATTCATACAATAAAACAGGGGCACAATAAATCATTCCAATTAACACAACATCACTAATTAGATTACTTAAAGCGCACACATCGCGTCCATTACAACCAAGTTGTCAACATACATACACTGGACTTTTGACGTTCGGATACCGCCACAAACACATCCAAGTTTTCCAGCATTACATCAAAGCCTTAGTCTTTCTACTCATTATTACATGCCCAACATGCCAACAAAGCAAAAAATCATGCAGACAGAACCCTAGTAACTAGCGCAACGACCACTAGCCTACTCATCGTGGTCATTGTCTAAGTCAGAGACGTTGTCTTCGTCGTCATCTACAGCGTCGTCGTCATCCTCAGCGGGTGCCTCGGGCTCTTCGGGATCTTCATCCTCATCCAGATCCATCTCGGCCGCACCAGGAGGAACATAGGGGTAGAGCTGGTTGTTCAGCCGATGAACCTCATGCAGATTATCATTGTACTCCTCTGCATTGGCCAGCTGCTGCTCTAGGTCAAACTGTCGAGCCCTCAGAACATCCTCTACAGACCAGGCTTCATTCCTCTGATGGAGCATATGGGTCAACATACGCTCAGCGTTCCTATTGGCAGTGGTCAGACGTCCAACCTGCTCTCTCAGTGCACGTACGTCTCCCTCGAAAACCACAGTCCTCTGGGTAGCCTGATCCCTCTGACGAGTCAACTGAGCCATCTCTGCGGTGAGCCTCTCAATCTCGGCGTCATGGTCCCTCTGGAGCTGACGTCGGTCGTCATGAGCCTGACCAAGAGCACCAGACACACGTCGCAGGCTACCTTCTACCCCATCGAAGGCCTTCATCACTGCGAACATGGCACTCATGGCGGGGTTGTCACTGTTCTGTGCTTCTGCTGCACTAATCTCCAGGGATCTTCCTCTTGCCTGCTGCCACGAGTCAGTGGAGGGGTTGCCCCTCGGAAAGACCCTAACTATAGCTGCTGCCAACTCCTGAGGAAAGCGATCCATGATATCCCTCAGGATCCCAAAGGCTGCCCTCTCAGCGGCTTCTTCAGCGGTCCTGCCAGTTGACTCAAAACGCCAACCAGTCCACTCAGAACCATCACCTCGGGGACGAACCACTGCTTCCACAGTCACCAAAAGTCCTTCTCTCGACTGCTCATTCGCCCAAAAGTAGCGGGGCTCCATTCCATCAGGATAGCCTACATAGCTGAGCACTCTCCACAAGAGCGTAGGCATCCCAAACTCTCCAAGAAAAGTATGACGCTGACGAGTGCGTGGAGCAAGCTGATGACGGGGAGCTCTGCCGGTGGACTTGCGGGCTGTCTGCTTGGTGCGTGCCATCTGTAGCAAAATTTTATTACCGCGGTGAGAACAGATTTTTAAGTTGGCATTTTTATCGAAATGAGATAATCAACTTATAAGGGGAGGAACAATGCCATGAATGAAATGCACAAACATGATGCATGCACGTTCTGTACGTCCTCACAAACTTAGAAAATTAATAATTACTAACGGGATAAACGGTGGCATACAACGATCTCTTGTAAACGTAACTAATACGTACTACTCGATAGCGCTGTTATGTACCTGCAGAAAGTCACTTCAGCCCAAACCTCACAGTAATGAAAATTATGCAAGAAAGCAGTAAAGTAAGCTACTCGCTCTACACGCATCCCTAGATACGAGTATAACGGTAACAACTACCCGAATCGTCGTTCTATTGACGGCATCGTCACCACATGACGGAATTCCCACAATTTGGATACCTTTATATGAACATGCGCATGGCACGTAAGTGTTTCGGCATCACACAAGCACTTCCCTAGATCGGCAGTGTATCCGACCATGCTCTCACAACTCTCACTTACCAAGGCGTAGAGGTAATTGATCCATACATTACCATTCAAGTGAATGACACTCATACAATAGCACGTCGTATGAGCGACGAATTTGAAATATGATGCAAACCCCCAAGTTAGTACTTAAATAAGCCACCTAGAGTCCTTACTGGGCATAAAGGATATGACCACTGGCACACTCTTAAGTTTAAAAGTTTAGTTGAAAACACAGTTTTGTTTTTAAATACCCATGTGAACAGTAACATGCTAAACCTAGCTCTGATACCAGCTGTAACGGATCAACACGATTATACGAGATTAAGTAAGACAATCTTTCACCGAAGTAGATAATTTATCAAACTTAAGCCCGTATAGCCCGAGATTCCATGAAATCGTGAGGGATTTCAAACCAACCGACATACAACCAAGATCGTACTGAATTAGCAGCCACAGTCACATGTTACATAAAGTTCGCAATGAGAGTTGAATACATCTGAGTCCAGAATAAAAGTTATTACAACACAGTTCAAATTAACATAGCGGAAGCAAGTAGTTTTAAACCACACACACTTAGTTCAAATACAGTACCAGAAGATAGTCATAGTCCACAAAAGCATTAGATAAGGCAGACGGAGTGACCATTGCCCACGGTCCTAGTTGTCGCCCATCGCCGGATATAGACAGTTGACGCAATAACCATAGTACATCTGACCATCTGCAACAACAATGGGAACAACGCCATGAGTACGAGAATGTACTCAGCTAGACTTACCCGTCAAAAACCAGAAATAAAGGACACCAAGGAGCATGCAAGGCCTTTATAAAGTAGACTGGCTTAACTCATTTGCGAAAAGCATAAGTTATCATGAGTAACTAATTTAAAATACTTTTGTATCATTTTCATTATTACCTATTTAAGCTAAGTAAGCACTTATACTAAAACAATCACTTGATTAATCATTGACATCAAGAGTTACCATATCAGGTTTAGCATTTCCAACACCATTCACTTAACCATCCGTGTTCCATCATTGTTACTACGATGTCGTAGCTCGAGTCAAGTGCTCACTATCCAGGAGCGATGGCGATTCGAATCGATTCCTAACCAGTTGGTGATTTATTCCTCACACAAACCACGCTTCTCCCGTCAGGGTCGCTTAGATCACCAATGACACTTTCCAAGAAGCCGCGGGATAACAATCATGGACCGCACTACCCAGGGACCGCCCGACTGCCAGGACGCACCTTGGCCTCACTCTTCGCGTCCCCGTCATACCCCCTTCAGCACCAGTCTACCAATCCGAGTTTATCCCGGCTCAAAATAGTGTCACTAGCTTCGCGGTCGAAAGATACTTTATTCGGTCAGCTAAATGTGAAGCATGCGTTCAACGTGACAAGAGGGACGAGCAACGATCGGTCCTTAATCGACAAAGACGGAATTACTATAGTCCAAAACCCTATAAGACTCCACCCGGTCTCCGTTTATCCAACACTTGGTTACTTTCTATGATCACAATTATAGCTAACCATAACCAGGTATCCACCTATAGCTCGCAGGTGACAGGACATCACCCGACTTCTACCGGTCTAAGCATGGCTAAGCAGTTATTCGATCCTGACCTAACAGGGTAAAGGTAATCAGGTGAACAAGGATAATAATGCAACAACGGTTTCACTGAACTCCTAAACTTAATGCAACAATATATATATATATATATATATATATATATATATATATATATATATATATATATATATATATATATATATAACTATAACTCATGTAGTAAAGAATTGCTTTTATAAAGTAGGAGACTTAAAATGCTCAGGGGCTTGCCTCTTTCGAACGAGCTAGGCTGGTGGTCTACGCACTCGGGCAGCTCCTCGCCTTGCTCTTCTTCCTCGGGCACCTCCTGTGCCTGGGGCTCCTGCTGATCGGTCCAAGCTTGCTCTTCCGGTACTGCTACCTGCGACTCCTCATGCGATCCTGTATGATGCAAGTGCATAAGTAAACATATAAACGGTGCATCGATTGCGGTGGAATGCTATGATGACATGATATACAGAAGAGCATATTGAATGGATAGTATGGATTACAACATCTTCTACAAGGTAGTCCACATCATCCAAGAACATGTACCACAAAATATGTTATTTATTCTTCTACTAATCAGCACATAATATACACACAAGTGTGGTCACAAATTATCAAACCTTACTAACTTAACCCATTAAGTAACATCAGCAAGGCTTTATGATGCTTCAAAGATACACCAAACACTTTGTATTACTTTTAATTTCTCATCAAGAATAACCTTTTATTCCCTATTTAACTTGGGTTACACATCAACACCTATCTCTGTTGCAGCTAAAAATCTACAAAAATTACAGTAGCACACTCTTACTCTAATTACCCTACTACAAAAATTTCATGGAATTTGGATAAGTAAAATTATCTATACAAAATAAACAAGCTATAGCATAATAACGAGCATGAAAATACTTTGTACTAGAAAAAGTATCAAACAACAGATTTCATATTTTTCCTATGTTACTCACAGTAAACAAGCCTCTTACAAAAATTATTACATGCATGTGTTATACAACTTTAGCTCTCTACCAAAAATAACAAAAATCATCAATTAAAGGCATTTGAACTACACTTCAATAATTTTTCACAGGACATGCTTCACAAATATTTTTTCTAGAAAGTACATCACTAAGAAAGACTAATGAAACAAGAATCACATTTTTCTCATTATTATTCTATTTACTACACATTTTCTAAGATATCAGCATTTATAGTAATTAAATAAATCTACATAGAAAAGTGTCACAAAACTAACATGCAATATTTTTAAACTGTAGATCTACTCATGAGAAACACTACAAAATTTATTTCATAATTTTTGGAGCTATAAATCTAGAGATATGATTTTTGGAAGCCTTTTCAACATTTCTGGAAAATCATTTTCTTTAAACCGAAAATCTAACCGGCCTCTAGCGCTACGCGCACACCGCGGTTTCACCCCCAACTCCCACCGAGAGACAGACAGATGGGTCCCACGGGTCAGCTGACCCCACCGGTCAGCCGGAGCCGAGGCGGGCTCGCCGTTGACCGCGCAGAACTCGCCGCCGGTGAGCCAAACGACGAGGTGGTCAGCGCGAGCAGGCTCGGGGCACCAAACCGCACCGACCGGTGCTCGGACTTGGCCGGGTGGCTTACCGGAGCGAGCTCGCCGACGCGCATGGCGCACGGCGGCGCTACCTCACCGCGGCCACACCTCGTCGGTGTATGGCAGGGCGGTCCGAGGAGCGCTAAAGCTCTAGCATCACCAAGCGAAGGTGACGCGCGTGAAAGAAAGGAAGGGAGGCGACCGAAACGGCCCACCCACGGGGAGCCGGACTCCGACGAGCGGCGGTGAAGAGCGGCCGACCAAAATTGGCCTCCTCACCTTGACGATGGCGACAACTGGAGGGAGCACGGGGTAGAGCGGAGGGAGGCGGAGCAATGGCCGCGAAGAATCGGACGTGGGTGCAGCGGCGGCGATGATAGGCGGTGGCGGAGCTCGGAGGGCGGTGGCAATGGCGCGGTGGCCGCGGGCTCTGCTGCGGCTGCTGCTGGCGCGCGGAGAAGCGAAATGGGAGGGACGAGGAGCGACCGCGCGGTTCGGTCGACTTGGAGGCGTGGCGAGGCGGTGGGGGCCACGGCGTGCCACCCGTACGCCGGCGACGGCAAGCGGCCTCCACGCGGCGACCGCGGTCTGAGCGCGGTCGTGCGCTAGCGCGGGGCGCGCGCGGGCGAGCGCGCGGGCGGACGCGCGAGACGGGCCGGGCCGGCTTCGGCCGTGGGCCGAGAAGTGGGGCGGCGGCCCAGTAAAGCTGGAAAGGTTTTTCTTTTAAAAATCAAATTCCAGATTTTTTTTACAATTTGATTCAAATTCAATTTGAAGATGAAAAAGAGGTTTTCAGAATTTTTGCCCAAAATAAAAGTTGTTCTAAATTTAATTCTCTACAACTTTCATGTAGGACACTTTTCAAAATTCTGAATAGATTTTGAATTAAGGATTTAAAGCTAAATTTTTAAGTAGAAATTCACTTTTCTAGAATATTTTTAAAAGCAAATTTAGAGGAAATTTTGAATACAAGAGTGGCTCCAAAAATCATGTTAATTTATTATAGATTATCTAAAATTGTCATTACACAAGAGTTTACCACTTTTTAGCACCTAAATGCATAATTAGGGTTTTAAGCAATTGTTTGTCAACTTTAAATTTTTAAAGGAGCTTATATTGCATGCAATGATAACATGTATGTGATGTTTATGCTCAATGCTTTGGATGCTAATGCATGCTTAACACCTAGGGGTGTTACATTCCTCATTGGAACAATTACTAGCAGTGGGCCCTGGCCTGGCCCACCGCTAGACAGAAGAGGAGTGATGACAGACGACGCTGATTCCGAGTAGAATAGGCCAAACTAGTCGGACTCTTAATAGAAAGTACCTTCTATAACTAGATCAGGACACCTTCTTTGGATCCGACTAGGACTATAACTGCTCCATAGCCGTCTCTACCTATATAAAGAGAGGCAATGGCCACCCCCTGAAAAATGATGATAACAATCAATCCAACGCAAAGGCTAACGCCGACTGGACGTAAAGGCTATTACTCGACCAAAAGGGCCCGAACCAGTATAAATCGACTGTCTCTTTCGTTAACCGTCAAGTCTAGCATACGCCATAGCCTGAATAACTGTGTTAGGTACCCCTGTGGCAGGCTATCGGTGGTAAAACATCGACTGAAACAACACATCTTTGGTGGCCCGGGTCGCCGATGACACAGCGGCTAGGCTCGTTGATGGTCGGCGTGCGGAGACTTCTAGGTCAGAATATCTGTAGAAAATCCTGGAGGGCGAAAGAGGATGCCTGCTGTTGCTAGGAAACCTTATGAGCCCACAAATCTTGACCTAGGATCTCTCGACGCCGTGGCATGCGTTTCTCCCCGACGTTGACAAAGACGGCGCGGGCAAGGCTCCTCGTGGGGCTCCTCATCCTCTCGGATGTTAGAGGGAGTTCCGCGAGGTGGTTCTTCCCTAGGCTTCTTTCAGGCATCGTCTCTACTTGTGGCGAAGATTCGGAGGCGCGGTGAAGGTTAGTTACGCCTTCGTCCGGCTTCTACGCTTCATGAGATGTCCATCGCTCAGTGCGGGAAACCTATGACCATCACTAAAATTTGGCTTATGCCGATGCTTATGCTGATTTGTTATGAGAGAAAAATATTGTTCGTTTACTGAAAAGTACTGTTGAAATAGTGCTGAAGAACAGGGCCAAAGTTTTGTCATCATAACTGTAGTTGCTGATAGATCCTTGTTATTGTACACCTGGTGAATGAAAAGTGTAACAGAGTTAATAAAAAAGAATGTCTTTTGTTGATTTTGAACTCTGTTACCTCACTGTGATGCTGGTGGGGTGCTGCTTTGTATGTGCGAACCACCGTATGGTACAACTTTGTAATCACGTCCATTGTTATTGTAGAGATCAGTACCTTTATTATACAACATCAGCTTACGAACTTTATCATGTTAGCGTCCATTGTTATTGTAAAAAGTACGCTGTGTGTTTAGTAAGCTACTAAGGCTCAGCTGAATTAGTATCAAAATTGTATAGTTATGTCACCGTCGGATATAAGTGTCATTGAAAAAATTGTATCACCGCCACTATTCGCCGTTAGGTGCTAACATCTTGTTGTATCATGTAAAAATAATGTTCATAATATTTTGTTCCTTTCCAATGTTCAATTTTCGTATGACACGCCCGTCGTTAGGTGCTACGTACTATCTTCTTTAAGACTCAATCACCACCGCCGGTAGCCTTCACCGCCGATATCATCAAAATTTGCATGCCAGGGCGAGACTCCCACGCGTTTTTAGAATTTTTGGTGTGTTTGTAGTTAACTTAAAAAGACTGCTACCCACCCAACCGCCACCTTGTCTGTCTCCTCCTCAAGTGCTACTATTCCTCATCTACTCATCGGCGTGCAAGTCACCACTCACCGCCAACAAGCTAGTGCTCCGCGCTGGTACGCCTCATCGACACACCCACACAGATCCACCGGTGACTAGGCTAGTACTCATCACCGCTGTGGCCGCCCGAGCTCACTGCCGCTAGATCTAAAGGCAAGGGTAATGCTTTCTCGCACTTTCCTTATCCATGTTTCTTGGCTTTTTATTCCTCTCTTATCTCATAAGAGTACGAATCAAGCTTCCATCTGATCATTAAGGAGCTCACAAGCATATCCCCGTAGGTGCTCCTACTCTGATTCAGGCGACAGCACTACCACTTCCATTGCTGGCCCCGCTCCACCACATCCTAGTCAAGGATGGAGGAGGAGGCCACCAACAACAGGAACGAAGTAGACATCCTCATAGACGATGTCTTGGTCCTTATCCTCCGTCGTCTCACCTCTCGCACCTTGTGCAGCTGTTAGTGTATGTCGCTCCTGGTACCGCCTCATCTCCGAATCCAGACACCATAAGGAGCTGCTCCAGTTTATCGCCAGATTCATGTATGACAATCGTCTCTGGGGTTGTAACATCGAGGAGCAGTCACGCGGGGCTCCGTTTCTGGGGTCTCCGTAGAGTCCAGATACTCGGAAGCCGGCGTGGATGCAACAAGGTCCAGAGTGGAGCGTAGATGGTGCCCGGGGAGTTTCTCATAAGTGCTCATGCTGGTGCTTACAGAGGAAGCGTACGCCCGGGCAACCGAGTCTAGCCCAAATAGGAATGCTGATGGAGGTGTTGTTCCTTGCATCGGTGTAGTCGGACCGGGGGGTGGTGGCGTCACACCGAGCGGTAGAGCGGTGGAACTTCCTGTCGGCATCTTACCCTCAGCCAAGCTCATCCTACACAGATCCTCAGCGAGGAAATCTGCGTCGGCATCTGGCTGAGAGGCGCCGGATCGGGGAATCCCACCGTTCTCCGCAAGGTGATGACGACGGTTGCGCCGAGCTCGTCGTCGTCTGGCGACTCGTGCCTGACGAGAGCGACGGTACCGGCGCAGTGCTCCCCCAGGCTGGGAGAACTCATGGTCCTCATCGGTCGGGTGCCTGGACGGGAGGAGGACCATGTCATAGCCGTGGCCAAGCGACATGAACTCCAAACTCCCAAACCAGATCACCGTGGTCAACGGGAGCGGGCGTTCGAGGTCAGTCATCCAGGAAAATGGCAGAAAAACGATGTTGGCACGCAGCTTCCCCTACCTGGCGCACCAACTGTCGGTGTTTGGACCCGTGGGGGTCCCAAGCCGACGAGTGAGTGCTGCGTGTCCCTAACCTGGATGGTGATGCAAGGGGAATACACGGGGGTTTATCCTGGTTCAGGCAAAAGAAGGCCCTACCTAAAGCGGGGAGGGGAGAGTTTTGTATTTCCTTGCACCGAGGTGCTTGCGTAGGGGTTACAAGCTATGAGAGAGGGCACTGAGCCCAAGTCTCAAAGGAAGTGAAAGAGTACAAGGGTGATTGCTTGACATGTTGATCTCTGAGTTGTGTGCCTTTGCTCGTCGGTACTTGGCTTCTGGATTGGCACCTTGCTCTGTCTGTTGCCCTTTGTAGAGCCCTGGCCTACCCTTTTATAGGGTAAGAGGAGACCGGGACGCCGGGGTGTCTTGAGGTGAAGTTTTGTCGATCCCTGTGGAGGTGGCTGTAGCGACGTGCCCCAGGAATGGCTGGCCATCCCCGGACACCGTGGTGACGTCGGGGACGAGACGGTGAAAAGACCCTGAGTCCTGTGCCACGTCGGCCTTTCTTTCCTGCTGACCGGTGGTGGGCGTCGAGGCCGAGTCGAGGCTGGGTCGAGACTGGGCGGATAAGGCCGAATCCCCGAGATCGTGGGATATGGACCTTGTCGTACCCTTCCTCGAGGGTGGTCGGTGGTGAAACAATGTGCGGTAGGGTGTGTATAGTGACAGGTTTTCACCTCCCATCCTGGGATGGGCGGTAAAAAGTGAGGACTGACACTGGTATTGCTCCCACGTCGATCGCGGCTGTAGCCATGGCGGTAGAAGGTAGTAGGTAGTCGTATTAAATGCTCTGACTTTTTGCCTCAGAGTAGGTGGGTAAGATAGGTCGAGCGATTCGTTCCGGGGTCGTGCGAGTCGGAGTTTGCTGATAGTCGAGATGCCTTGTCGAACAAGCCTCGTACGAGTCGGAACGTAGTCGAGGCATCCCGTCGAGGGTGCCTTGTACGAGGCGGAGCCGAAGCACAGTCGAGGCGTCCCGTCGAGCCGGCCTCGTGCGAGTCGGAACATAGTCGAGGTGCATCGTCTGCTGTTTTTTGGCTTTGTTGTGTTGGTGCATTAGTGTTTCGTTCGTACTAACCGTTGATTGTGGGTACCCCTATACTGTTGGTACCGACACAACTGAAAAGGCAAACGCCGATTCACCAGCTTCACTGGTGAATACCCCCCTCCTTTTCCTTCTTACCCTTCCCCATTTAGGATTTAGTCATCTCAGATTGCTGCAGGGGTCTCTTCCTCTACTGGTGCATTGGGCTTCGCTATGTTGTCTATAATCTGGTGACTAGCAAATCAGTGGTACTGCCGTATAGCAACCTTTTTTTTATAGTTCAACTCGCTTGGGGTTTGATCCCACAATCTCCTCGCACTTTCATGTGGTAGAACTGTGGGTAAGGTCGCCTAGGGTGCTAGGTGTCAGCATCTACTCATCCAAAACTGGAGCATGAATGTGTAAAGAATCTAAATGGGGAGAGGATATTCTAGTATGCAAATTTTCAAGAACTGTGTTTCTTAATGATTTTATACACATGTTGAAGGTGTCCCACATAGTTGCTGTTGATATGGAAAGAAAGGCATGAAGGAAAATTCTTAGGCCACCAGGTCCTACAATGTCCATCCATGGAGATCAGGGTCAGTTGTGTCTATATAATGCTGATATTTTTAATACGTCTGACCTTTCATTCTGGATCCTTGTAGACTATGGTACTAGTAAATGGACATTAAAGCATCCGGTGAACACGCTGCAGCTATTTGGACTCGGTTCTGAGGCTGCCAATACGGACTACAGAGTGATTGTAGTTCACCTAGAATAGAATTTGATTTTCTTTGTTAGGGAGGACAGAACACTGATGGCATATGACATGAGCCGCAGAAAAATTCATGTCCTCCCTGCCCAGGTCGTCTGCTGCGAGTATCATGTGTTGATCTTTTTCGCCAAGTTTTTTTATGATTTTTTATATTGTGATAAAAATTTAGACTCCTGTTGCATCACGGGCATTTATCTAGTGATTCACACAGTCGACTATGGAAACTGGAAGAGCATAGGAGAGACTTGCTTTGAAATTTGAGTATGAACAAACAAATGGAAAACAATAATTCTACATCTTCATTCTAAGCATTGTACAATATATACTCCCTCTGTCCTGTAATATAGTTCATTCTAGGAATTTAAAACAAATTAAGAGAGAACATAAAAGACGTATGTACCCTCATTTTATTTTCTAATCAGATGCTATCATTAACGTGATTAATGGTGATTGGTTGATAAATGGAAAGTATTTAATGTAAAATTGATTTTTGTCCTCTAGAATGAATTATATCTGAGGACAAATTTTGAATGCTAGAATGCACTGTATTATAAGACGGAGGGAGTACTTGGCAGTCCTTCAATAAGAAAGTTACTTCCATAAAAGAAGGGCTATTTGACTATATATAACTGGTAGTTTTCCGTAAAACTGGGGCGTTTCTAAAAAAAAAAGAAAAGGTTTAACCGGTGCCATAGTTCATGTAAGATTTTGGGGCAGCACTTTATTTTTCCCCTTCCACATGTGCTATATATTGCCATGATGGGAGCCCATATTCTTTCACTCATCCGCCATCTGCTTGTTCTTCATCTATACACAAAACAAAATCAGCCGATGGAGACTTCGCGGAGGAGCCTCTATGCAGGGATCGTCATTGTCCTCCTGCTGGTCATTGTCACGGGCCGTGGTACGTGCACATGCATAAGTGTGTGTGTCTATATATATATATATATATATATATATATATATATATATATATATATATATATATATATATATATATATATATATATATATATATATATATATATATAGTCGTAAGCTATTACGGAACTAGTAATCTTTGTCTGATGCTTTGCCTAACGTTCGCATGCATGTGCGTCTGCTCACAGAGATGGCACCTATTCACCCAACCTCAAGCGATGAGAGCAAACTACCCCAATGCTATCATCCGAGCCGCGACTTTAAGGGGGATTGTGTTTGGAATGACGTTTGCACAGATATTTGCCTACGCCAGGATCCCTACCATTTTATTCGTGGCAAGTGTCGTGGCTTCCCCGGTAAATGCTTCTGCCTCTCATGCTGACTGACAGTGGTGGTGGCAGTGGCCCTAATAATGGTGTTGCCTCCGTGTAATGTTGTTTGACGAATCATTTGAGAAAAAATTGGCCTGTGGAAATAAAATTGCTGCAGCTCTACACAAAACATTGTTTTTTTTCTCAAGCATGATTATATACGTGAGTTGATGAATGAAATCTGGGAAATCTCGATGAAGACACGGCTACGACGTCCAAATAGTTTTCCCAATATTTCATAGCGCAAATAAATTCAAACTCCTTCCAATTACTCAAATAGCCTATTTTCAATTAATAAAACTGTGCCAGCAATAGCAGGTTGTACTAAAACGGCAGCAACAACAAAGATCCTCTTTGCTGATGATGAATTAGCACAATGACAATATCAGTTCATTCTCACGCCTGACACATGCAGGTAAACAGCAAAAAGGAAAATACTTGATATTCCAATGATAACAGTTATGCTCTGAATAGTAACGCAGAGGATAGCAGTACACACGGCACTTGTTACTGCTAGCAGATAAAAGTTCCAAATATTTATTCTCCCAGTAGTGATTCGATGAAGATAACAGGACAGTTCCCACGGTCAACAATAATAAGGCACAACCAGCAAGCAACTTCCCGTCAAACTGAATAATCAATTATTATTCCATGGTAACAAACTTGTTCCCAACAAGATAGGATATAATATGATGAAATAATTCTTCCCACAAATCAACACAAGCAGTTGCAAAAATATTGATAAAGGGATCAGCTTATAAGAGATGCAATCCAAACCCTAGATAATCCTTTCCCCGCGCCTATGACGAACAAGATGGGGAATTAAATCAATTCCAGCGCGAGACTAAGGAACACACCCACACAAATCCACGAAGAGATCTGAATCAATAAACCATCTAGGGTTCTCGAGTGTCGGCTTGAATCAATAAACCATCTAGGGTTCTCGAGCGACGGCTCGACGAGGGAGTAACTCCATGATAAAATTCAATCTAATTACGAAGGTCGTTGGCCCTAGGTTTTAAAGGCACGGAGGCCAGCCTGACACATGGTTTGACTTCAACCAAAAAATACAAACAGGACTCTCTATCCTAGATGAGTTAACGCAAACCACAACCTGACTCCAAAGTACACATGGTGCACACACGCACCTGACTCAAGTTGTCCCACTAGAACAGCAACACATGCCGCATGTTGAACCGCTAAAAATAATATTTGACGATAGTCCAGCATTTGTAAATTCCTCCACATCCGTAATATATTTTTCTTTTTGAGCTTGCAAGCTCCTTTTGCTGCACATCTTGTGCACCTGCAGTTTCCTTTTCTACACTTGTACTATTCTTTTTTATGATTAATACAATACAAAAAAAATAGGTGAGGTAATTCCCCACTGAGCCTTAAAAAACAGTTCCAGACCTAAGAGTAGAGGATATTAAAGAATTACCAGCTATTATATTTGAATTATCGCTAAACATGTCCGCAATTGAACATCTTGAGGAGCTATGGGCTCATCAAATCTTCACTGCCCTCCTCATCTATTCATCCTCAATTCATCGTGGCTTGTAGGGAAAATCCAAACAAATTGTACTTATGGTAGAATACATGTTGTTAGTGACGCGGAGAGAGGGCGCGGGCGCTGGCGTGGGCGCGGTCGCGAGTTGGGCTGGCAACGCGGGTGCAGGTGCAGGCGCGAGGGCGGGCTGGGCTAGGTTGCTACGGGGCCGGCTAGGCGAGCATGGGCGCGGGTGTGGGCGTGGCTTGGCCGGGCCAGGCCAGCTGGGCTGGTTTGGATGGCTGGGCTGGTTTGGCTCTTCCTCCCTTTCTCCCTCTTTTCTATTTCTAATTCTATTTCTCCATTCCAAGTATTCTATATGTATACAACCCTAGTGGGGTCCACCTAGGTCAACCTTAGGGGTCTCTTGGTCATGCTAGGGCTTGGGCCTACACACAACAACAATTTGATCTAGGGTTGATTAGTGAGTTGTTAGCAACATATAAGATCCAATAAGAAGCAACTCAAGGTTTGAATTAATGCAATGCTCAAACATCTAAGTTGGGTTCTACTTGTGTATCTAGGGTGGCTTCCAAGCATGATCACTCACCAAGCAAGGGCTTTTAGGGAAAAGTTTTTGAAAGTTGTGATTTTTGGGTTTGGGATTTTCAGGGATGTTACACACTTTGTATGAGATGGCTATGGTTGTAAAAAAACAGAACCTAATCAGCCAGTGGACAAGTTCCCCAATTCAAGTACATAACTCAGTATGAGTGTTCTTCCCCATAAGAATATTCTTAGAGGTTGAAGATAGAGCTTTCACACTTTTTTGGATTGATAGATGGATATATGGGTTGCGTGTTGATGATCTTGCCCCTCAAGATTTTGCACTTGTGCCTAAGAGAAGGGCTAACAAGAGGACTATGAAGGATGCTCTCAACAATCATAGTTGGATATATGATATACAGAGAGCCATAACAGTGGGTGTGATTGCTGATTTTCTGGATTTGTGGGACATCCATTTAGAGGTAGTATTGCAGTGCACTTATACATCACATATATTGTTTATTTGTTTCATTGCTTGTTAAGCTGATGTACAACAAAATTATGAGTCAACTGTAGCGCGAAGTTAAGAAAATCTAACCCCACTCCTTCTCTCTCTGTGACACCACAAATGTATATCTTTTATATCTTTTAGTAAATTATATGTCCATTTTTTATTGCTTAGTGTAACATTCTTTTAAAGGTGTGTTCCCTTGAGTTGTGACAACAAAATCGAACTAAAGTTGCAGTTCCGTTTAGGGCGTTCACGGTTTCAATTCAATCCATGATCTACCTACTTAGTGTCGTGGTTCTATACTAACGTAAAAGGCCTATACTCATTGAATCCTGATGTGGTAATACGCGCCGGTCCATTGCAATGGACGAAGCATTGACCTACCGCCTACATGTCAGTCAACCTCAGCTTTTGCTGCTACTCGGTCCATATTAAATTCTAATATATTCTATATATAGTAAGTCTAGTAACAACTAACATAGCAACCAGTCTATTATACTACATGCTTTTGTTAATATTAACTTTAAATAGCATGAGCGGCGGACCTAGGATTAGCTAAAGACCGGAGCTATTACATTAGGCATCGGTGCTAATTGTGCATGGCTATTGAAAAAATGATAATTTGTCCACTGTAATTAAGTGCTAAGACTAGGGCGATAGCCCTAGTGGCCCTAATGCCAGGTCCACCACTGAATAGCATGGTATGAGTTTACAATTAAGAACTAGAAACTAGCTAAGCATGTGTTTGGTTCCTAGATGAGGCGGGATGGGATGATTCCATGTCTATTTTTGAGGAATGGACTGTCTTAAGTAGTGTTTGGTTGAGAGGGATGATCTATTAATATTTATGGTTTGGTTCGGTGATTCAGTCCAATGGGATGGAGAGTTGGAGACCGACACCGCCGGCCATTGTTTTTGTGGGCCTCACATGTGAAACAATCTTATCTACCTCTTCTTCCTCTTGCCCTCCGCACGGCGCCGCTCGTGCCCACTAACCCTGCATGGTCGCTCGTCTTCGTCCCAATGCCACTCGACCGCCTGACCTTGCTTCGATGGTGCCCGACTGTCCACCTCTACTCGCCCAAGCGCAGCTTGGCCCTGCCTCGTCCTCGCACTTCAGTGCCTCTTGTCCTCCCGCGCGCAATTGATGCGTGCACCGCCCCGTGCACCGACGATGCTTGCCATAGCCGCCGTCTGCTCCTCATGAGCTCAAGAAACAACCGTTTGTGCCACCACTTTACTAGATCTCAAGTAGTAACCGCTCGTACCACCCATGCCATGGAGGAGGGCGAGGCCGTGAGCTCAACCGTTGAAGGAGAGGCGCGATTGCGAGCTCGGTTGCCAGAGACATGTTGCCTCGAGCTTAACGCACAGAGATGCCAAGGACGCACACGGGATGGATGAAGGCGTCAATTTCGAGGGATGGAGGTGACCTAAATTTGGGGCGAATATTTCCTGATCAATCAAATCAAAACACTAGGAGCTTTGGATAGCCTCGTCCCCTCCCGGAGAGCCTAGGGCCTGTTTAGTTCCCAAAATTTTTCAAGATTCCCGTCACATCAAATCTTTGGACGCATGCATGAAGCATTAAATATAGATAAAAAATAAAACTAATTACACAGTTTAGACGAAATTCACGAGACGAATCTTTTAAGCCTAATTAGATCATGATTGGACACTAATTGCTAAATAACAACAAAAATACACGGTACAATTTTCCAAAAAAATTTCGGAACTAAACAAAGGCCCAGCCTTTTTATTTGGGGTTGGGTGATTGTACGTACAACTGCAAAGCAGCGGCCCGGCCTGCTCGAGGCCCATCAAAATTTCTATCGGATCTCTTAACTAGACAGCCCCGGACTGCGTTCACAAATCACGCTGCCTTTTTCTTCTGTTCACCCCGCTTGGGTCTCTCTCGCGGGGACGACTGCGCGACCGCCGCCGCCGCCGCCTCCGCCTCCGCCGCCGCCTCCGCTCCACGCTAGGTGCCCAGGTCTTCGTCGGATCCTTCACCGGGCACAAGCATCACCCAGCAGGTATGCCCACGCCTTCTCTCCCTTGCTTCTGTGCGAAACTGAGCATTCAAACCCTAACTGCCTGCTAGGGTTTCTCGCTCTAGCTATTAGGGTGCGTTCTGGCGTAAGATTGGGATCGCAAGATGTTCCAGCAACTTTTAGTTTGATTTGATTTATTTATTAGGCGGCACAAGTTGGATGTTTTAGTGCAGAGGAGTTGATTCCTAAGGAATGCCTAGAATTCTCGTAGTGCATATGAGACCCACGGTGGGGAGATCTTTTGGTTTTAGCTATATCTGGTCTGTAGTAGCAATAAACTGGGTTGGACTCTTATCTGATCCAATGCTCATAATATGCGTGCCGACAAAAGGGATGGGGTCGGATTCCTTTAACCAAGAAGGAAGCTTGTTACCCTTTTTTCACGGGGTAGTCAAGGGCGTCTAGGCAAGGCAAAACGCCAAACACCTAGAGTTTCCGTTACTCCTCCATATTGTTAGTGAGCTTGTGGCGATGAGAGTTTTTAAGTTAGCTGTTGCAGCTCTTATCCAATAGCTTCTCTGTTCTCCACGTGTCATGTTCTATAATCAATCTTTGTTTTCCATACTTCGGACGTATTGTAAGATAGCGAGCACGTGCCAATGGGAGTCTTTAAGTTAGCTGTTGCAGCTCTTATTCTTATCCAATAGCTTATTTGTTCTCCACGTGTTGTGTTCTATAATCAATCTTTGTTTTTCCATACTCTGGACGGTTTACAGCTGTGATCTCTGGAGGTGCTCTTCTTTGTTGGTGTTTTGATGGTGGCTTGATGGCTAGTAATATGCAGGCTCCTGGGCCGCCTCAGGTAAGTGCTGTCACATGCTGTAAATATTATTTTGTCATGTCATCTGTAGTGTACATAGTGCTAATCATCTTTATTGTCTTATACAAGCAGCCTCCCAGGCCTCCCATGATGGGTTCTAGTGCCCAGCCACAAAATCTTGGACCACCAATGCCTATGCAGGTAAACTGACTTTTAGATTTTTTGTTTCTTTCCACATTCGTTGCTTCCAGGATTCTAGGCTATGTTTCTAATGTTGCTCCTCATGCTCCCCTTTCAGTTTAGGCCAGTGGTTCCTTCGCAGCAGCCTCCTCAGTTCATGCCGCCAACAGCACAGCAGTTTCGTCCTGTTGGTCAGCCTATGCCAGGGGCTAACATTGGCATGCCTGGGCAAATGCCACATTTTCCACAACCTGGGCAGCACTTGCCTCACTCAAATCAAGTTCCACCTGCATCACAAGGGGTTCCCATGGTATATCAGCCAGCTAGACCAATGTCATCAGCGCCTATGCAGCCGCAGCAACAAACTGCGTATCCGGGGGGCCATTTGCCCAGCATGGGTGCCCCTATGCAACCCCCCACCTATACAGTTAGTCCTATTAGTCACTCTTTGCGAGTTAATTATTTCCATATGATGTCTGTTACTAGTCTTAGGCTAATCTACTAACTTGTTAACTTCGACATTTCAGTATCAACCAACATCAATTCCTCCAGTGCAACCCTGGGGTACAGGCCCAGGACAGAATGTACCTCATGTGCCTCCTCTAGTGCAGTCTGGGCACCAGCCGGTGTCAGCTCCAACAACTTTGCCTTCAGTAAGTATTGCCAGACCTATGCTTCATCACCTGTTTTTTTTTTGTCTAATTTTGTAACCTCTGCTGTATCAATTGTTTTTGTCTACTATACAATATTTTATATCGTTGACTTTGGAATAACTGAGTTTGCAAATGACAAGGTCAACTTCTCTGAACCTAGCTCTTCAGACTGGCAGGAGCACACTGCAGCCGAGGGGAAAAAGTTAGTATTTTTTTAATTCCTTTCCGTTATTAACTTCGTTGCAAGCTTTTGTAATTTAAATATTTCATGTTTTGGTTTTCTCTTTATTTGGTTTGCTTTAATTTTTCCCTTTCATTTTCTAGGTACTACTATAATAAGAAGACAAGGCAATCAAGTTGGGAGAAACCAGTTGAGTTGATGACACCTTTGGAGGTTAGTGTGCTATTTGCTTATAGTCATGCAGCTTTAGCCATATGATTTTGTTCTGTTTAGCTAGCCCTATGCTTGCCTGATATCATCTTTCACTACTGAAGTTCAAGAGTTCAATTCCAAATGTGCTTCTGTGCATAAATTCATGCACACTCTTTGCCCTTTTTGCGTTATTTTGTGCTTTCTATCTATTTAGATTGATTCTTTAAATTTGGTTGAGCACTTGCAAAGGACCAAGAAATCATTCTTGTTTCTTTTTGCTTGAGGGCAGCTCATTCTCTAATATAAGTAATGTACTTAATGCGTCCTTGCTGTATTAATTTGCATTTCAATGGGTTTTGTTAATTTAACAGAGGGCTGATGCCTCAACCGAATGGAAAGAATTTACTACACCAGAAGGACGAAAGTAAGTTTATACTGGAATTAATTGCCAATTGAGATCTTTTTATTTACATGTCAATATGTCAATGGATCCTCCATTTTCTTTCCGTATTTTGACTGTTCTATCACTGAAGGTACTATTTCAACAAAGTGACCAAGCAATCAAAATGGACTATTCCTGATGAGTTAAAGGTTTTCTTCTTTCTCTTCTTTTCTCCGTCTATATTTATTTAATTGAAAATTACATTATTGCTGCAATTTTTTCTCTCTCAGGTTGCACGTGAATTGGCAGAGAAGGCATCACACCAACAACCTGATCGAGAATCAGGAATAGCTGCTAGTGCTCTTGTCGGATCTGCTGCCTCTGAACCTTCTACTATGCCTGCTAATCAATCTTCATCTGCTGTTGGTATAATTGCTCCCAGCTCACATGATGGATCATCAAACTCTGTTCCTCCTGGTGCTGCCCCTTCGCACAATGTGGAGAACACTTCCAGTTCAATTGTTGGCATGCAAAATGGTGGTCCAAGTACTGTTGTTCCTGTTGCAGCAAGCACAGAAGTTCCATTAGTTGGAACAGATGCAGGGGCCAGCAGGTTTTCACACATGTTTACCATTTTTCATCCTATAGTATATGCTACCTGACGTTCAAATGCCTGCTAATATGTTTATTTGTTACATTGCAGAAACAACAATGAAAATTCATCTCTGACCATTGGGGCTGACACAGAGGATGGTACATCCACTGAAAATTTGGAGGTATGTTTGCTTTACGCATGTTGTTTCGTTTCATAAGATTTGCAAATTGATGTATTTATAATCCTTTGCTAAATCTTGTCCAAGTCAGTGACCCCACATTGTAACAATTTGTCTATGGTTGCCTTTTTGTTATAAAGTTTGCAGTTTTTGCTCCATTTCAATTTGTATGTGAATATCCTTGTCAACATCCTTGTGGAGCCTGTTTTTACATGCCTTTTAGCACCGCATTTGTTTTCCTTTGATTGATGGATGATAGTATTTTGCTACCATTAATTGTAAGATCTATTTATGAAAAATTGAGTAACTAGACACACTCGACCAGTGTTTTAAATAGCAGGTTATAGCGGTGCTATAGTGGTTCACGCAATTTGCCGCTACAAAACTGTTCTACCAAATAGCGGGCTATAGCAGTAAATAGCGGCGCTATAGTGGCTGATCAAACCTCTCTGCTAAATGATATAACCTGCGATTTAAAACACTACTTGGCACATAATGTATATTTTCCCCCTTCTGACATCGTGATCTACAATTATTGTGGAACACTTATCGGGATTTTGGATGCTTGGATATGGTCGGTGAAGAAGTTTAGGCGATGGCTGATGATGAAGATATTTGTAACAATGGAATAGAGCAGAACAGATTGTAGTGGTTCTTGTTAGGAGAAGAATTATAGGTAACATGGGAGGTCCATCAGAGATAGGTATATGTTACTAGATTTTTTTTTCTTCCCTGAAACAAATGCATTGACATCTCCCTTTTTGTAGATAGGAGTAAGACACAGCCTACGTAATCATAATAAATTGTGTACTCAGTCACACCTCAGTCAGGATTTCTGATAAATTAGATCCATCATGGAACTGAACTCGATAAATTGATGTCTCATGATGACTGATGACTGAACTTGTGTCCCTTGCCCCAGTCCTTTTGTTTTGACATTGCTACTACCTTGTGAACCGTGACTAGAGATGTGCACCACTGATAAACTTAATATAAATGTTTTTTGGACACAAGGGTTTAGTAGATTTCTTACAGATCAATCCAGTTGCATCTTTTTTGTTACTCAATACTCATTCATGTTTTTCTTCTTAGTTGGCCTTTAGAGAAAGCATAGTTCGAAAAGGCGTTACTAGGCGCTGGCCTAGGCGCGCTTACGCGCTGGGCGGAGGGGTGCCGCCTCGCCTATGGGGGTAGGCGGAGGGATAGGCGATGTCCCTCCAGATCCAGAGCTGCACTGCATGAGGGAGGGTGCCGCGCCGCTAGATCCGTTGCCGCGCGGTCTCCTTGTCCTCCCTCCACCTTTGGCCCTGTCCTTGCCCTTCCCGCGCGGCACGGCAGCGACAACCCTGGACGAGAGCTGCTCGAGCGTCCCAAGGAGGCCCGTGGAGGGACGCGGCCGCGGGAGCGCCTCCACCTCCACCGCCGAGGAGGAAGAGAGGCTCCAGAGGAGGCGGGAGCGCGGCGGAGGCAGCTCATCAGGCGACGGGGAGCGTCTCGAGCACGGCGGTGTGGCTGTGGGAGACGGAGGGAAGGGAAAGGAGAGCCCACGAGAGACAGAGAGAGATGTGCTCAGGAGTCAGGACGGCTTACAAGATAAGGATGATAGGGCGGTTTTATGATTTGGTCCCTTACTTTTGTAAGAACTCCTAGAAACTTCCTTACTTTGATTCTCTTAACTGATTTCTTACATTCTGCCCCATAGAAGTTCTATTTTCTCACAAGAAACTATTAGATATACTTTTATTTGTCATTTCTCCTCTCATAACCTCCTCGCTGGTACTGTAGCAACAATAATTACACACACATGTTAGTGTTTAATTCATAGTTAGTCACTTACATATACATAGTATATAGATTTGTATATAGTTAGTCTCTTATTTCTTCTTTTACTTCAGGTAATTTAAGGTAATATTTATGTATGTGCATAAAATTAAAACACCTAGAAAAACACCTTGAAACGCCTAGGCTCTAGGCTATGGGTCAGCGCCTAGAAACCGCCTAACGCCTTCTTGAACTTTGAGAGAAAGCGAATTACTAGTGTTTAGGGGTTACTAGAGATGCTGTAGCGTGAAGTACCGTTACTCAGTATATGGAAGGAACTACCTAAGAAGTTACTTCAGCTTCCTTTTCTTGGTAACTAGGTATCATACTGAAGTTAATTATTCTCTACATCTTTTTTATTTCAAAAAAGAAAAATCATGGATACCTGAAAGAGAGGGAGGGGACATCTCGTCTCAGCTATATAGTTTCTACTTTGATGGAAATTAGAACGATTTGAACTGGACAGTCCTTTTTCTGTGGATGAAACCATATTTTCGCACTTATATTATCTTTTTTAATATTATCTCTTTTAATAGTGGCTAGTGGACTTAACTGCTTAGTTTTCCCTCTCTGTAACTGAATGTTGACGCCGCTTCAACATGCTACTCTGTAGGAGGCCAAAAAGACCATGCCAGTTGCAGGGAAGATTAATGTCACTCCACTGGAGGAGAAAACAAGTGAAGAAGAACCTGTAGTCTACGCCACTAAGATGGTGAGATGGCTTGAAAGAAGCAAATTATAAATTGGAATGTTTGCTCATGACTTGGCAACCTCATTTATATTGTTGCTTTGTAGGAAGCAAAAAATGCGTTCAAGTCCCTGCTTGAGTCAGTAAATGTTGAGTCTGATTGGACATGGGATCAGGTATGGAACTCGTCTCTACTTAACATCGACCTATGAAATGTGTAACACTGTCATAACATTTTCAGACTATGAGAGTCATCATAAATGACAAAAGATATGGTGCTTTGAAAACTCTTGGAGAAAGAAAGCAAGCTTTCAACGAGGTCAGTGTTTGTTTCTTATAAGATCCTGACTGTTCTTCGCAGTATCAACTTCAGATCTCTGTAGTAAATGTTTCACTGAGGCCCAGGTATTATGATTTTATTTCTACAGTACTTGAACCAGCGCAAAAAGTTTGAAGCTGAAGAAAAACGTGTCCAACAGAGGAAAGCACGTGATGACTTCCTTGCAATGCTGGAAGTAAGCTAGTTCTACTATAGTAAGTTTTCTCCTTTCTATTACTGTATATGTACTGTGTTAGTGAATGCCTTGTTTTTTTTATTCAGGAATGCAAGGAGCTCACATCATTGACAAGATGGAGGTATACGTCCAATTCCAGTATTTTCTTTGTATATAGCATCCAAGCTTGGCTGTGGTTTTTTTCTAAAATTTCACCAGATAATTGGAGTTTCCTTTTGATACTGTTGATGTTTTGATGTCTTTTTCTTGTTGGAGTCACACTTTTTTTTTGTTCATTGTGCAGCAAAGCAATACTTATGTTTGAAGATGATGAAAGGTTCAAAGCAGTTGAGCGTCCAAGGGAGCGTGAAGATTTATTTGAGAATTATCTTGTGGAACTGCATAAGAAGGTCATTAGATATTTCACTTTTTGCCTTGTGACTCCTTTCACTGTGGTTGTTCTTACTGTTGATCTTTGAACGTTCATATATTTCTTTGTTGATATACTGGTTTTGGATTCTGTGGCTTCATTCTCTACTATCCTAGTACTACACTTTTGAAAAAAAAAACAAATTCGCTGCAATTTATCAATGGTGTTATGTCTACATACTTTTGACATTTTTAATTTAAATGGAGAATTTACATTTTTCCTTCCAAAATATTTTTTTTGGAATCACAGTTAGTCTTGAAGCTATTTGTTTCTTTCATACTTATTATAAGCACTTTATTCAGTGCCGTTCACTTGAGAGAACAGCTTCATTCTAGATGGGTTGGCCTTGTTATATGGGCATAGCCGTTACTTACAGCATGACCCAATTCCATGGCCTTTGCGGCATTACAGCCAAGAGGGTATCGAATGAGGAAGGTTCAACCCCTTCCATCCTGTGAACTTTGCAGTAAGATAAAATTTAGGGTATATTTCGATGGTGTCCATAACTTGTAATTTCACAAGGTAAGGGACGCCACAGCTTCTTAGGTGGGTGTTTGGTTCCCAATAATTGTGGCTTGCTTTTTTAGCTTAATAGCACATATTTTGTCGTCACACATGTGCCAAGCATTGCCTAAGGTGTGGCAAGCTGCCACATTTGTGGCTGGCCACACCTTTTTAGCTTCATACCCCACATATCAGACTCACACACGTGCCAAACATGCCTAAGGTGTGGCAGAGTTATTCACACTTTAGGCATAATTTGGCAAGTGTGGCAAGGTGTGGATATATCAACCAAAGTTGCACTAGCGTTAGGATTGTGTTCAAGCACCTTGTTAGTTTTTGACAATGGAGTTTTAGCTTCAGAAATGTCACATGTTCACCATAAACCACTGATGACACGGTTTAACTCATTGTACTTTATGTTGTGCTTGATCTAATACATACCATACTGTAGGAAAAAGCCAAGGCTGCTGAAGAACACAAAAGATATGTAGCAGAATACAGAGCTTTTCTAGAATCATGTGACTTCATCAAGGTTATTTCTTTGATTTCTCATATAGTCAATCTGTTTATACACAAGCTCTACAAATGAATAATTTTTTTTCATTATTGCAGGCAACTACTCAGTGGAGAAAAGTTCAGGAATGTCTGGAAGATGATGAACGCTATTCCCGACTTGAGAAGATTGATCGCTTGGATATTTTTCAAGTAATTATTTTCCTGGCCTTCAGTCAACTTTTGCTGTTTTGTGGTTCATGTTCAATTACACATTTTGTATATTGCAGGAGTACATACGGCACCTGGAGAAAGAAGAGGAAGAGCAGAAGCGGATACAAAAGGTACTGCATTATTATTCCTCGTCAAGAATCTAGCCGTATTATTTTTTCCAACCTATAGATGAAAATTAAGCTAACGTTCACATACAGGATCAAGTGAGAAGACAAGAGAGGAAAAACCGTGATGGGTTCCGTAAAATGTTGGAAGAACATGTCGCTGATGGTACACTTAACGCAAGAACTCGGTGGCGTGATTACTGTGCACAGGTTCTTGAAATATTTATTTTCAGAGATAGAGTGTTAAAAAATGCTTTTCCTGATTCTTTCCATTTTATCAATTCACAGATAAAAGATTCAGAGTCTTACTTGGCTGTAGCCTCAAACACATCTGGCTCCACACCGAAAGAGCTATTTGATGACGTGATCGAGGAACTTGACAAACAGGTTATTTTCAGAAATTCTGGATATATCCTTGTAACAGTTCATCCAATGTTTTAGGGAGTGTTATACTATTGCTTTTCTTTTTTCTTTTATTTTTTTTTCATTTGTATGTTCTACGATCGAGCATAGACTTGTGAACTTTGGTTGAAAGCACCTAAGCTTTTTGCATTGTCCCTAATTATTGTTATGGACTCATATTCACTTGGATAAGGAGTTGTTGCACGTGTATTACTTATTAACATCATTCTACCTGTGTTATTCCTGGGATACAGTAAGCTTTGGTAACTAGTAATGGTAAAACAAAAGCTCTCTTAGAATGAACACATACTATCTGATCTTTTCTACCTATCAAGGAAACTCTTAGTAAGTACAGTTGGTATAGTAGTGGACAAGCATTTCAGAGCTGTCATCATATGTGTGAGATCATCTTAGTGATGTAGTCAAATGGACTTGTATATTGAATTGTTGTGCATCTACCTTTAGGGTGCTCAGTCAGTACTTTCAATGATTGCAAGGTTGATGTTAATTTAGCTGATATTTTCAAAATCTGAATTAGTGTTCAAGGAATAGTTGTGTTGTCTAGCTGTTGCTGTGCCTGAGCTTAACCAGCGATTAGTCACCTTGTTGAATTTGTGAGGATGTGAATGGAAAGAGTGGCAAAAAGGTTGTGAAGATATCATATTCCAAGTCTGATGGGGTCGATCCGTTGATGGCTGGGTGAGGTTGGCTGCTAAGGCTGAAATCACAGATGAGAGGGATAGATATAGAAGGGGAATTAGATTATTGGTTCTTGCTTCAGATACATGCCATTCGCCCCAACACACAAAGCCGTCTGACTCCTAACAACCGAATCAAACATGCTAATCTAATTAACTAGCTTATTAATCCTACCTGTAAGGTCTAATAACAACTCAAGTAATCTTATCTCTTTTTCGATATGTGATGCAAGGCTGGTCCATTGACATGCTGGCCCATGGCTCCTTAATCCATCACATCAGATATGGAGGACAAGAGAAAAAGGGGAAGGGTATTTGAAATAGACATGCCTTGATTGATAGATAGCGCCCCGTTATATTAGGAATCTAGCAGTAACCAATGCTTTTTTCAAGTAGGGAAATTGACTGGTGACCAGGGGTCCCAAATCACCTTCAATGAAAACATATGATGAATCCATGATGTTGCAAAATGCAAATGTTTAAAGTTCCATAAGAATCATGCAGTACACATTAACTTGTTTAAAGGAAAAAGGGGTACTGTGAGCACATGATGAACATGGCAGATCTGTTTTGCTGAGTCCATTTGAAAACCTGTTTATATTTGTGATGCTTATGGTTTCCTGGTATACTCTTGTTGTACAGTATCAAGAAGACAAGACCCAAATCAAAGAAGTGGTGAAATCTGGAAAGGTATGGTTTTTGTGTATAATCATGATCTACATTTTGCTTCTTGCGGAAAATAGTACACATTGATTTACCATGTATTATGTGTACACACCATAAAGTTGCCGTATTTATGATTTGCATCCCTCTTCTTCCAGATTCCTATGACAACTTCGTGGACATTAGAGGAATTCCAAACTGCTATTCTGGAGGATGATGCTCTTAAAGGAATATCAACCATCAACGTCAAGGTGTCATGTTGACTGCAAGTTTCGATTGATATCTAAATGATGTTATCAATGTGTTGCATTTTTTCCAGATTGTTGTTTTACTTTGCTGGATTGGTTGCAGCTTATCTATGATGATCAGCTTGAAAGGCTCAGGGAAAAAGAGCAAAAAGAGGCTAAGAAGCGCCAGCGGTTGGGTGAAAATTTTTCAGATCTTTTGTATTCAATCAAGGTATTGCAGTATGCATGTTACATTATTTCTTTGCCATTGCTTACATTTGCTTGGTCTTGCTATGCATGGTAACAAGGGTTTTCACGACAAAAAAGTTAAGTTGGACAGCATTCCTGGGGTCTTAGCATCCAATGACACTTCTCTTAAGGATCACCAGCTTATAATTTCTAAGTGCAAGTTGCATGTAGCATTAATGTGCATTTGTGTATTTGGCAATAATTAGTATGGGTATTGTGGTTCATCACCCATGGTGCCTAGTACTGCTAGTGTAAAGGTTGTGCAGTGAAATTTTTTAATGTGGATGAGTGCCAAATGCAAAAGGAAGAGAATCCTTGCTCACCTTCCCCAAAAGGAAGGCAAGGCAAGAGAACCAAACTTGAATCCACCTCGGCACCTCCACCCTTACCTTGCTGGGCAGGTTTAGGCAATGGATTCAAATTCAAACATGCCATATGCCCTTTAGAGCAACCACAATGTGCTCCAAAAGCAGTCCATAGGGACTAAATTATTCCATACAGACTGCCTGAAACATTGTGGAAGAAACAATAGAACAGTCCATAACAAAAGTCATCCATGAGTCTACAGACTGCCCATAGCAATATAAAAATATTTCTCTCACCTTCTCTCTGCCTGGGTTCTTGTTGCCGCTCCTGCTGGCTGCCTGCGCCGCCTGCAAGGACGCCGTCCCGGCCCTCCGTGTCACCGGCGAGGATGTCACCCAAACCATGCGCGCCGCCCTCGATGTCGCGTATCCGGCCATCCGCACCACCAGCGAGGCCGCCGCAGCCATCCGTGTTGCCCATGAGGACAACGCCATGGCCATCCGTGCTGCCCACGAGTTCGCCGCCATAGCCATCCGCACGGCCCGTGAGGTCACCGCCCCGACCATACGCGCGACCCAAGAGGTCGCCATCTACACGCCGGACATGAGAAAGAAGAAGCTCAAATCAGATCCGGGAAGATGAAAACCGATTCAGTGGCTGTATGGCGCCCCACGCGTACTGTCTGCGCCTCCCGTGAGTGTGTATCCGCCACTGGCCTTTGCCTCCAATCTGATCCCATTTTGGCTCGAGTATGGCAGTGCGAAGGGAGGGAGTGGGCGGCGGTTTTCCAGTGTGTGCTGATTGCCGAGTAGCAGCGAAGAGAGAGAGAGAGAGAGAGGATAGGCTGAGGGTGGACCGTGGACGGTTCACGGTTGGGATACATATGATTTTTTTTTGTGTTACAGTGGGCCCCTATTTTGGTCCATATAGACTTGAACATTGTGGTGACAACAATAGCTATTGTCTACTGACACAGGTCCCACCCATGTGGACTAGTCGAAATACATTGTGGTTGCTCTTATGGGAAACCACGGTGGTAAAATATCAGGAAGAATGGCTATGGCTTGCTACTTATCAGCTTAACTTGATGTGCTTCTTTATACGGAGTGTGATATAATCCATAACTTGTTGATATATAGTAAGTGGATTTATTTGAACTAGTAAACGCTATCTGAATTTGTTGAATGCAAAAATAACACAGTTATTAACCCTGCGCTAAATGTGTTGGTACTTTGAAAATGCAAATCTTAATAGGTACTTTCCTGTAGCATCACTTGAATGGCTTTATTATTTGGTAACTGATTTTGCATCAGCTACTCGACTGTTGGTATTTTTCTCAGTATCAGTCCTACTCTGAGTTGTTTTGGTACTGGAGTTTGCCTAAACCAGGGAAAATGGTTTTCGGCTGTTTTAGATTCACATTTACGACCTGCATTTTGTTGAAGTTCATTTGCTCTGGGCATATTGAATATTCATCAATAGACTCTTCATTGATAGTACAGAAACCATACCATCTCTGTGACCCTGTCCAAGCATACCATATTTGGATTGCAAAATCTTTGATTTCCAGTGCAAATCTGAATCCATTCTGAGATCCCTTGCAACTGCATGCATATTTAGTCCAGTGTTCTGTACTTCTGTGTTCGATGGATATGGTGACATAATTTGCCAGACTATTAATCTGGATATCAGGATATGCCATGCTTTTGATGTGATTTGTGTTTCTTTGAAACATTGTAGGAAATATCAGCTTCTTCAACTTGGGATGATTCTAAACAGCTTTTCGAGGATAGCCAAGAGTTCAGGTAATGGCAAATGTCAATCATCCTTTTAATCATTTTAAGAACAGTTTACCACACTACATGCATGTGCCCAAGTAGTTGATGTACTGCCATTGTGGGTTGGTTTACTAGTCCTGCCTGTTCTTTGAATATAGTACACAGAATATAGCGGTAGTGGTAACAGTCAAATTAATTGAGTATATGAGTTGTTACTTCTGGAAAAGAAATTATTCTCCAGGCCCAATTAAAAATGAGTATGCTCCAATTCTTTAATATCGTGGTATTGGATTCTCTGATATAACTATAGGTTCCATTTTTTTAGACTATTTTGGGTCCTCATTTAAATAAAGATTAGTGTGTCCATTATAGTACACGATTCATTTAATTGAAACTGAACAATGATTGTGTTGGACTACAAATAATTTTGTATAGAAATATGTCATGCAAAATGTTGATTTAAGCCTCGGAGGTGATGAACTGTGTCATGGATGTTTGAACTGTATGATAGGGACTCATATCAGATTTTCCTACTTTATTTTTATCGAGTGAGTGATTCTTATGTTGGCTTTGTTGCATTAGGGCCTTGGACAGTGAGACTTATGCTAGACAGCTTTTTGAAGAGTGTGTTGTCCACCTGAAAGAAAGGTTAAAAGAGAAAGAACGTTTGAGGGAGGAAGAAAAGGTAAATGGTTGTATTGTTGTCTCATATCATCTTTCTGCAGTCTTCATAGCTTGTTAAGAGTTTATATGCTGTTTTGTATTTTGTGTTATTTCATAGCTGCGCATGCACAATTGGTACTTAGTGGGAATGGTAGATACCATGTGTTCATTACTTGTGTTGCTTATCAGAGGTGGAAAAAGAAGTGTGATCCAACCTACCTGAGCAAGAATAGCCGATTTCTTTGCTGATTGGCTCTTTTGGTTCAGTTCTGTTTCAACTTTGGAGACCTGTATAACCGATGAGCTGAAATGCAGGATTATTATGGCTTCCAAGCCTTTTAACCCTATACTCAACATGTTTGTAGCTATCATGTACATCTAGTCCTTGATAATATTAAATTCAAAGCACTAGTATTTTAAGCTACTTTTTTATTTTAATTAATAAGTTGTGATTCACATCTATATATTACTCCCTCCGTTCCAAATTATAAGTTGTTTTGGCTTTTCTAGGTGCATAGCTTTAACTATGCACCTAGATATATACTATATCTAGATACATAATAAAAACTATGTATCTAGACAAACCAGAACGACTTATAATTCGGAATAGAGGGAATATGATTTTGTATGTGTTAAGATTAAGCCGAACTAAGAATTTGTGCTTTGATTTGGTTTGAGACAGCACAATGCCAATTTCAAATATGGTTAATGTTTTTATGGGAACCAACTGAACTAACCAGATAGTTTCTGTGAGACGTTTCTTTTCATTTCTCATTTCCCCCCTGTAATTTTTTACTCTTATATTAGGCAAAAAGAGAGAGAGAGCGCGAGGAGAAAGAGAAGAAGAAAGAGAAAGAGAAAGAAAGGAAGGACAAAGAACGCAAAGAAAAAGAAAGAGACCACCGGGAGAAGGAGAGAGAAAAGGAAAAAGGGAAGGATCGATCAAGGAGAGATGAAATGGAGCTTGATGGTGCGGATTTGGACACCCATGGTACAAAAGATAAGAAAAGAGATAAAGATAAAGAAAAGAAACATAAGAGACGCCACCATGAGACAGATGATGTAAGCTCTGAAAGGGATGATAAAGATGATGCTAAGAAGTCTCGGAGGCATAGCAGTGATCGCAAGAAATCTAGGAAGGTATAAAATTTGCTATTCTGTGCAAATCAGCTAAACATTGGGGATGTTGTGACTGCTTTGGTGTTATTCGTTCATACTACATGTGGTGCTAAAGTCCATACAAAATCAACAGATTTAGCAACTGTAACCAAATGTGTTTGGCATCAGTATGTCAGCAGAGCGAGCTTGATGCTACTGTTTGAAGACAATTTCCTTTCAAGTTCACTTAACTGTAGTTATTTTCTGTTTCCTGTTTGTGTTATTCGGCTTCAAACATGTTTACCTTGTTCTTGTGATGTTCAGCTGTAAAACCACCAGGACTTTTTTTTGTGATGCAGTAGTTATTCCTAATTTTGTTTATTAGAACAAACTAAAATACCTACAAGAAGGTAAATTTGCTGTTAGATGTCTGTTAGGATTTTTTTTCCTAAGAAACAGTAGGCATTATTCCATCTCCCCCACAAAATGTTTATTGCTTTAGTCATACTATTCTGTATTCTATAAATGTTTACTATACGTCGTACTAGGTCCCCTACTTTTAATAGGCTACTCCCTCCATTCCAAATTATAAGGCATTTTGGCTTTTCTAGATACATTGCTTTTATCTAGACTGTATATCTAAGTGCATAGCAAAAGTTATGTATAATGTCTTATAATTTGGAATGGAGGGAATAACATGTTCATGTGTAATCGGTTGGATAAGCCACAAAATCAGCCAGCTAGGTCATCTTGTCATTATTAGCTGGGTTGTCTTTTTCCATGGCCTTAAATTGTTTGAGCGGGAAACTGGTTGTAGAACAATCCAAAATTTTTCCACGGCTTTGAATAGTTGTCGCAGGGTATAAGTTAAAACCTTTTTTTTAACTTTGGCCATCAATATTTCAAATTTGTGATCGAAAGTAGTACGACTTTGTAGAGCTTATGACTTACAAAGAAAGCTCACATAATCATACCAGTCTTGTGATTTTTGGATATTTATAGCCTTGGCACAAATGTGCAATGCTGACAATCCTTTGAATCAGCTTTTCCATTGAGGACTAACACCTTGTTGCAAAGTATGAATTTAAAAAAGAAACAAAGGAAAGTTATATAACTGTAGTATGGCTAGCTTCAAAAGAAAAATTGTCCTTGCTCTTGGATTTGTTTCCCTACTAGAATGACAGCATCATAATCAATCTGAATACAACCTTATCTCTGAATACAACCTTATCTTTTTGTAATCCATCAAAATTAACCAAAACGCTGACAATAGCTGCAATTAATATGTAACTGTTCTGTTCTGTTGCTTAATTTCTGAAATATTCTTCAATCACCTGAGACGTTGTCATGGTACGCTTATGGTTAAAGTGTGTAATAAGATCATTATTGTTGGTCATACAGCATGCACATGGTTCAGACTCGGATAGTGAAAACCGGCACAAAAGACATAAAAAGGACCGAGATAGTAGCAGAAGAAATGGTGGACATGAGCTGGAAGATGGTGAACTTGGAGAAGATGGAGAGGTCCATTAGTCTTTCCGTTTGCTACCAAGATTGTCAGTAATTACTGCCCCTTGTCATGTTCTCCATTGCTCCTATTCTTCTTACTTTTGACATATTGCTGCGGGCTTAACAATCATTAGTGTTATAGTTATTTAGTCCCATATATTCTGAAATATTTTCTTTAATATCTACATTTCTGCAGTACCACTTGTCGTTTCTTTCCTTTTTGCATAATCAATGTGCGGGTTTTGGCGTAGTTGCACATATTATTCTCTGGAAAAGGTGCAGCACTTTAACCATGTGGTTTGCTTCATGTGGATGGTATGTCCTGGTTTGGGATGGTGTGAGTAGTAACTTCTTTTGTCTGGATGTGCGAATTGTAGCCATGTATTTTTGTAACGTTAACAAAATATTTTGTTGCCTTCCTATACACTTTTTTTTATCTCTGGCTTCTCTTTTTCCTTTGTACTTTACTGTGTAGGTTTGTATTTGGGTACATCAGTACATGGGAGCTGAAAAGTGTGAGTGTGCCTTAATTATCCTTTAGAACCTTGGCTGGACATGCAACTTTAGATAGCCATAACCACTAGTTGTCTTGTCCTATGCTCAGAAAAATAAATAAACAAAACCATCAATTTATTATAGTTCCAACTATTATAAGCTTATTTATGTCCTGATGAAGTTTATTACTGACATTTGACTGAACCATCAGCTACTTGTAGCATTCATCTCCAGTCTTGTTACACATGGATTTATTGCCATCTCTTGACTGTTGAGTTGCGCTGAAGCTATCATCTGGATTTTGCTCTGCCGCATCTGTGATGCTACTGCTGGGGGGCAATGGATATAGCAATAACACCAACCCATGCTTGACACCTTTTATTGGTCCATCTGACAGCTGATCAGGCAAATTTTTCATTTCCTTCGAAGTCCATGGTGCAGTTTGTTTTGAGGTAACATGGTTTGTGCTGAGGTTACAGATTGAAGTTGCCCAGTTTTCAACAAGTTTCATTGTGAGTGTGATGTGCTTTTGGCTGATCAGGCTGAGTATTGAGTGTTTGATTTTGTCGCTAATGTCATGTTAAGACATGTTCAATGTACTAGGATTTAGATTTATTTGGAATTGTGTCGAGGATTGTTGGGCTGGAAGATTCAGCGTGTTTGTATTATGGTTTTCATTTACCAGCTTATCCTGGTTTACTCTCAAATTCGCAGGGTTTTGTACCCAGAATTGTACTGGATGCTTTCAGACGAAGGCTTCCTGTTGGGGGAGTTGACAGCGTATCTTATTCGCATTCTCAGTGTCCTGACTCGCGAACTGTTTTCACCCAACACCTTGTCGTTGAGGATACTGTGAAATTATATGATGGATTGTTACTTTTCTGATGCAATGCTTGAGATGTTCCCGTCGTATACATTTTCCATGAGTGACCTGCGTTATTCCGCATTTCGTTGCTTCCGTGAGGGGAGCGACCGTTTCTGGGCCCTCCACAATTTGTTGGGTTATCTAATCTTTAATTCAAATAATTCAAAATCCCGTAAGTGGGCACACTTGTCAGTACTGTCTAACTTCGGCTCTTGGGCTCGTTTTGAGTGGTTTTGAGTTGCGTGAACGTTGCTTTTCTCTCCATATCGATTTCCTAGGTACCCTTTCTGCCATCACATGTCAGCTTCGCGCCCCGGATCGACAGGCCACGAAACTCTTGCCCGTCATACGAAACGTGCTGCCAGGTGCAGGAACACGGTGGTAGAGTACGCGTTGTACACTAGCGGAACGAGGAGCGCGAGGCGAGATTAGGCTTAGAGATTCGCTGAATCTGTTTACACGCCACAATTAGTTCTTCTTTCGTGTATAAAGGTTCTCATGTCGGTGTGATGACGACGAATGAAATTTATGTTGGAACAGTGCCAGTTTGGGATTGGCCTTGCGTGTCACTATAGATGGGAAATTCTATATGCTACAATTTGTTTGTTTGCTGCCGCTATCAGTGACTTGCCTTTGACGCTCTGCGTGGAGGCGAGCAAGGTGAGCTCCGGCGGCGAGGCCATCTCTAGCGGTGCGAAAAGCTTCAAGCAAGAGAGAGATGGTTGCAGCTTATCATAGCTCACGTGGAAAAGTGGGCTTGAAAACTAGGGACATGTCATGTGTACACTTCACATCTCAGGCCCTGTTTGTCTGATTTGAATTTTTTACATTTACAAAACGTATTCTGCTTGGAATTTCCTGTGCACAAGGAAAGCCCCTAGAATGCAAAGAAATTTAATACCCTTAGAAGATGCTGTTTGGTTAAAAGAATGACATGAATGCAACTATTCTGAAGATACCGTGCTAATTTCAACATAAAGAGAGCCTATCTTAATTCATTTCATTAGGGAGATAGCCGCCAGGATAGCCATTAGCAACTAAGCAGTTGAGCTCAATTTGAACCCCAACTCACACAAGCGTCAAAGTGAATATCATCAGGGAGATAGGGAGCCGCCAGGATAGCCATTAGCAACTAAGCAGTTGAGCTAAAAAAAAAGCAATTGAGCTCGATTTGAACACCAACTCACACAAACGTCGAAGTGAATTTCAATCGAGAATAGATTTCAAATCAACACTTCAATTTTGGCTGAAACAATTGGAGCTAAAAGGGTAATGAAGAGCACAAATTCAGTCGCTATCTTCTCCACCGGGAAACACCAAATTGACAAAGAGAAGGTGGAGGAGGATGCATGCAAGCAACCGAGAGATAGCAACCAACATAAACATCCTGGATCTCGCGACCAAGTTCTTCAAGGACTTTGATTTCTTGGGCAAGATGCGAGACTGAGCTCATAGGTACAAACAACTTCATGGATGAGGAATGGCGCGGGGGAGGGTCGTGGCACCAGAGAACAGCGTGGGACTGACAAATCGATCCGCGAGGAAGGCATCAACATAGCGACTCAGCTCGATAAACGCCGGAAGAAAAAAAGTGTGGCCTGTTGAGAGTTTTTTTGTTTTTCCACTTGTAACAACCTAGACCAAGTGTAATTCTAGCGGGCTAACCAATCATCCAAGCAAAATTTTTTCATGGGCACATAATTTACAAGGATTTTGGACCAAATATCCTGCTTCCAAATAGACACTTAGGGTTAAGATTGATGGCATCGGTAGCTAGGTATCCACATTATTGGGTTTGTTGGTCGTCTCGTGGCTAACTTGTGCTCAAGGTAGAGGTTGTCTCATGGGACAACATTTGAAGTTAGCAAAAAAATTACAAAGGTTTTTTTTGCCATAAAAAAATTACAAAGGTTGAAAAACGATTTTGTTTGGAGAAGCTTTGGATGCGCTTGGGCTGCTGAAGGTGGCCCTGGCGGTCCAACCGATGGGGCTGGCGGTTGGACTGTGGTCATTGTAGTGGTGAACACGAGTAATGCTTGATTCGTTGACTAACTGGGCCAGCTGATTGGACCAAGCGGTCCATGGCAGTCGGACCGCCAAGGCCAAGTGACCATTGGGCCACTCAACCGTTTGAATGGAGCCTTTGGCAGGCTGGCACTATTGGCCGAAACGGCTAGTTCTTCTCGAGGGGTGGCCAGTTGTGAGGGGTCACTTGGCACTTGGGGAAGCACATATACATCAAGAGAGCCTCACCACACCTCTCCTTCTCATATACTTCATATGAGACAAGTATAGTAAGTTGGAGAGTGATCATATTGCGATTACTTGAGAGACTAATCAAGTGGCACTATGTGGTGATTTGCAAGAGTGTTTGCTTGCTACTCTTGGAGCTTATCGGTTCCTAAACGGCTTGGTGATTCTGTATCCGTGAAGCATGCAAGAAGATTGTGCGGTGCTTCAGAGAAGGTTTTATGTGGGGCTATTGAGCTCATCCCTACCGAAGGAAGGCAAAGAGCATCTCTGAAAGTCTTAGTTTGGTTTTGGTAATTGAATGCCAACCATGTGGACTAATACTTTCATTTAATATGTTTGGCTCGAGTCCACTTGATGATTGATGAACAAGCCATAGGAGGTAATGGAGATGGAGATCATAATCACACATGCAAAAGTTCTTCAAATAGTGAGAAGATGGAGTAAAAGCAAGCCGCAAGGCAAAGGTATATAATAAGGTTTTGCTTTTGCCAAGCAAGGTGCAATAGAGTGCATAGTTGTCGTACTATAAAGAGGGAAAATTTTTAGTTGCAATGGTAATCTAGTGCCACTAAGTGTGAGTTTCATTTTCATTTGCATTATGCTTATTGACGTGGTGCTGGAAATTCTTTGTGAAAAGCTAACTCTAGTGCTCAACTTATTTTGGTTCCCTAGGAAAAGTTAGCACTTAATATAAAAAAGGAGAAGCTCCAAGTGCTTGAAGGGGTTGCTGCTGGAGCCTAGTGCTGGGCTAGAATTTCTGGCTCAGCCGACCTGTTTTTTCAGCCAGAGGCCCTTTGTTGAGCACGTTGCTGATCCGATAATTGTGCTAGGCCGCCTTGGCATTTTCGGAGAGAGAGAGAGAGAGAGTTGATGCTGCCTGCTGGGCACATGGCCCTGTCTTGGAAACTGGGCCAACTTGCACTGACATTTCCGATGTGGGCTGAGTAGGGGCGCGTGGACCTTGTGTGGGCCGCTGATCTAGCACGCGTTAAGGGCCTGCGCCGGAATTTTTGGGCCTTCCGACACTGAAGGCACGTGCTAACATTGCTTTTGACCAACCGTGAGGGCCCGCACGTCAGTGAGTGTAACAACTAGGGCATTCGTTCTTGTGACCGTTGGAACTAGTTGGGATGCCCCAGAATTTTCCTTGGGCCAGAATTCCGAGACAGGGTGTGCGCCTGGGCCAAACGGCCAAGAGGAAGGGCTAGCGGCTGCCGGCTGGGTGTGGATAAGGCCACTCCCTCCTCCTTGTCTCTCACTCTCTTCCCCCATTTGCAAAAAAACATTTTGAGATTCAAAAAGGTGCACAAGTGTTCTTCCTCCTCTCCTCTCTCTCAAATGTTGGTGCTAACCCTAGTGAGAGATTGAGTGTTCTTGTGGTTGATCTCGAGAGCTTGAAGAACACCTCCTCCCTCTCCTTTCCCTCTGTAAGTTTGGTGCACATTTGCGTGAGAGGTTGGAAACCCTAGTACTTGCATTTGAGAGTTGCATTTGATGGCACTAGGCAAGGGCGAAGCTACACTTTGCTGTCGGGGTCAGTTTAACCCAGTGAATTTATGAAAACTAAGTGAGAATTACTATTTTGCATTGTTCTCTAAAGGCAAAGACCCCAGTGTGAATAACACCTGACCCCGGCGCCATTTTGGCCTGGCTTCGCCACTGGCACTAGGTAATCTTTGTGATTTGGGAATTCCCGTTACTCTTGGTGATTACCATCACCTAGCTTGGTGCTTGTGGTGGACCGTGGAGAAAATCTTGGTGATTGTTGGTGTCTCCGGTCTTTGGCAATTGTGAGGGCTTTGTGCTCATCCCCGTAGGAGATTCACCAAGAGAAACTATAGTGACATCAATCTAGGTTTGGAGAGTTCCCTAGTGTTCTACTGGTATTCTAAGTGAAGCGGTGAACTTGGGATCCACCTCAACGAGGACATAGGTTGTCAACAAGCAACCGAACCTCGGGGAAAAAGTCATTGTGTCACTTGCCCCGTTGGTTTGCATTCTTAACACTTGCAATTCTGGCAGGTGACCATTGTGAGGGTCGGACCCTGACACAATGGTCCGGCGGTGTAGGCGTCGGACAGTTCGATGGTGATCAGAAAAGCCTGCGCGGCTCCAACCGGCTACACCTCACATTTAGGGCTATAAATAACCGACCAAATGAAGTGTGTTAGAGCTCAAGGAAGACTTGTGTGAGTTGAGGCTCATCTCTAGTTGCTCTAGCCACCAAAGTGTTTATTGATACACTCGGTGATTAGCGTAGGTGCTTGCGAAGTGCTTAGGTCAGTTAGACCTCGCTTTAGCACTTACTCTTGGTTTAGACCTAGTGTTTAGTGAGGTTTGCATACCTCTTGATCATAAGGTGCTTGCGCGCACCGTGCTTGTACTCGGAGTTGCTTGTAGTCCTATGAGACCACACCAACCGCATTTATGGTGTGGCCACCACCGTGTACCTAAGCCTGGGCGTTCGGGTTACTCGATTTTTTCAGGTCGGGTAATTCAAAATTCGGGTAATGAAAACTGCTACCCGATTTTAGCCTCGAAAAAGCACTACCCGCAAATTCGGGTACACAATAATTCGGGTTCGGGTTCAGGTATTACTTGATATACCCAAATTTACGGAAAACAACAAACTGCACTAAATTTCAATAGCGATCTATACATAATTTCAGCAGCAATTTGTATAGAATTTCAACAGCAATTTGCAGAGAATAATATATTACAGTCACTCGTTCAAATAGAGAGAATTATATTCTAATAAAATGATAAGTGAAAGTGTTCAACTAAAAACACATGATAAATACAAAGACAAAAATAAATCTTTGGGTAGTTCGGGTAGTTTGGGTACTGGGGGATATTACCCGAATTACCCAAACTAATTTCGGGTAATCAAAATCGCTATCCGAATTTGGGATCGGGTATCTCGAGTTCGGGTAATTCGGGTATGGGTAATGTGTATCGGGTATTTTGTCCAGGCTTATGTGTACCGGAGGGAATGAGACCCGTGGTTCGGCTGGAAGCTCGGTAGTAAATACGGCGGGGAGCAGTCCAGGAGGCCTTTTGGAGACCCACTTGTGCAAGAGGGAAGGCCTGGTGCTATCCACAGAGTTACCCGACCAGGAGCTTGGCCAATGTGAGAGGCTCCAATGAGGACTAGGGGGAGCTTGCGCACTTCTTGATACCTCGGTAAAAACAACGGCGTCGTCGAATGGGAGTTTGCATCTCTGTCGCCCTTTTACCTTCCGCATTTACATTGTGTACCTTGGTTGTATGCTTTACCTTCATAGCTTAGTTAATAGGTTTAGAAACTAGGTTGCATAACTCTTTTGCGGTAGAAATAGTAACACTCCTAGCAAAACCGTAGTTGTACATCTAGATAGTTTATCTTTGCATAGGTTTTGCTTTGGTTGAAATTAGAGGCCATAGTTTAGAAATAGTTTTTAAGTTGCCTAACCACCCCCTCTTAGGTGTTACGATCCCTTCAACCCTCACCTTCAAGCACATTAAGTTAGCATTTTTCAAATGATTTTCAAAACTTTTTCACTTGCTTCTCACCACGTCACCAAGTCTAATGCACATACATTGTTAATCCTCACCTAGTGGTATTAGACAATTGCAATTACTTTAGAGCTCCCCTCTTTATAGTACGACTACCTATTCTAAATCCGACCGTGTCCTTTATTGCACCTTGGCCTACAAAAGTAAAGCCTCGTTGATATACCTTTACTTTTGGCATTGGTTTCCATCTCTTCTCCAAGGTTGAGCACTTGTTTATGGCCATGATCATGGTCTCCACTATCTCCTAGCCTTGCTCAAACCCATCATTTGGACCGAACTCAATCATATTTATTGAAAACATTAGTCCAATATTTGTCACTTAATTATCAAAACTAAATTAGGGCTCCCAGGAAGATGTAGACCGGTGACAACTAGAGAGCGTACATGATCGCAGATGCCGAAATGCACACACATATTTTTAAATTCAAGAGATTATCCTACGCTCCTTCCATTTTAAATTGTAGTGTATTCTGCCTTGTTTTATGTCTTTTACTATATATATTCGACATAATGTATATCTAGGTACATAGCAAAACTATATAAATAAAATTGGAAGACTTACAATTTAGAAAGGAGGAAGTACTTATTATTTGTAAAGTCATACAGTTGGAGTCTGCTTTTTTTTCATTTTATTGAAAATTAGGTTGTTTTATACAGCTCTTGGAGATGCTCCAGCTAAAGCTCGTCCTCAACTAGGCTAATTATCAGCTTTGTGTCTGTGCCAGCACTAAGTTCAGCAGTTAGTTGCCTTCTCGTTGCTTGCTGCCAGAAGGCATCGACGGCTATTCCACAATATGCATCCATCCACAGAAAATAAGGAAACGACACTACGGTATATATTATCCATAAACAGAAGGACGACCAAATCCAAAGCACCGTACAACCCAGTCCATTTGTATGGTTTGGATACAGCACCTGAATCTGAACATTTTATTCATGGGACCTGACTCCACACATAATCACACAGCACATGAAGTGGGGAATGGCTCAAGCAGATCCAAGGAAACGGCCCATCCAAGAAGAGAAGCGAGACCAGGCCAGGTCGACGGCTTCCTGGTTCTCATCAGTCAGACACTCAGACCCATCCCCTTCTTCCTCTTGAGGGCCTCAGGCGAAGTGTTCATGAAGGCATGCGAACATCCAGGGTATATGTGAACTTCATATGGTATCCCGGAAGATTTGAGCTTCTCCTCCAGGGACTTGGCTGCCTGAAATATCATATAAGATAGTAGTGTTAGATTCAAAGAATCCAATATACACATCATATGCTCTTCCTGTATTTTTATGTTTGTTCGAGTAGTTATCAAGTAGAGAGACAATTTGGGAGCACCAGATACAAAACTAACATGCAGATATCATGCACAACCATGTTTCCACTTACGCTATTACCAACACATAATGAGAAATATTAGTTATCCACCAAATGCTAGGCACATAACATTATAAAAGATTGCCATGAAGGCTAGAACACTGACTTCACTCTTGCCCAGGCCTTGTTCACATGAAGAGTGAGATCTGGGCAATCCCAGTTTTCATGTAAACTTTCAGGCCTAATTATGAGTTTGCCCTCATGGAAATGTCTCCTAAAGAGATGCTGATGGTAATGACTACAGATGATGAAGTATATAAAAAAGATGAACCAATGGCATCGTGGCAAACACTGAAACTACTAATTCCTTGCTCCAGCTTGGGTCTATCATAGTAAATGAAAACTAATTTTATGAAACCTGGTGTGTACTGCTCTTGTAGTGTAGTCGTGATTCTATCATGGGGGCACTGCAATCCCAAGGTTCATCAACATTTGCCACATGAAGGATAGAAAATAATCTACTTTCTAAATCAAAAGGAACTTGGATATGGACAACAGTTGAGCTAAATAGAGACAACAATAAGAGCTAAATAGCAGCAACAATCGGTGAAAAGTATGCATTGTGAAAAACAAAATTACAAAACAGAAAGGGAAATCATGTATATTTGGCAAATGCCGTAGCAACAGAGATAAGTGACTTGTGAGGTATAGGTGTATAGCCTTACAGTGACATCTGAAAAACCAACAAAACTGTCATGCTCCCCAAAATGAGCCTGTATAGGAGCCTTAGCCTTAGAAGGATCAGCAAGCTCAGAAGATGGTGTCCCATAGAAAGCAACAACAGCATCAACCTCTGGGACTAAAACTCCACTTGCAATTGATAAAGCACCTCCCATGCAATAGCCAGTAACACCAACCTAGTTACAAAAAGATGGAAAAGAAGGTCACCAACTTCTGATTAGTGTATATGTATGATGCTGTGCATGTTAATCACTACTCCCTCCGTCTCATGATAGTAGGCGTAACTGTTTTTCTTGCTAGTCCCAGGATACAGGGCACTTGCTCGGCTTGCATGCAGAATTTACTGCTGCCCGTCTCGTTAGCGCACGTCAGTTAAAGTAGCCAGGGGGAAAATTTTCCATGCGCATGCATGCGCGCGGGCTAGGCGATTTGGTCAATGGTGACGTTTCTGCAGTTATATTTGGAGGTGGAAGTGAAGGGGCAGCATTTATTTAGAGACGGAACTGAAGAGACTCATGCGGTAATTAAGATGCTCCTTGGTCTTAGCGTTTTTTGAGTTGCGCCTACTATCCTGAGACGGAGGGAGTATAAAATAATACTGTATGGGTTATACCTTTATTCATGTTGTACTAGTTATGGTTAGAATGCTCTATAGCACAAATTCTGTGCGTGGCACAAAATCCTATTCTAACTAGTCAATTAATGTTTTTGGATCAGGCAGTTCTTGCAAACTTTCAGGCACATGAAATGCCTTAGGAATCTGGCTTTTAATGTGTTTGGATCCCTCTGGTTTTTGCCAGTTTTTAAGAATCTGGCTTTTAGAAACTGGGTGGGATCCAAACACCCCCAGTTTTTGCTGCCAGTCTTTGCCGGATTCTTAAAAACTAGGAAGTTGTTGATACCCAGCTTTTGCTAGTTTTTGTGACCTATAGAGCAATAAATGAAGCCACATTCTTAAAAACTAGGGGATCCAAACATGCCACCAGTTTTTGCTCAGAATCCAGATTTTAGAAACTAGAGTCAAAAACTGGTTTTTAAGAATCCAAAACTGATCCAAACAGGCCCTTAGTCATTCAGACAAGTTTACACTGATTTTGAAAGGTAAAGGCAGGAGCTCTGCTGCTCAGTTAAGTAAGTTTACACTGATTTTGTTTCATGAATTTGTTACTCACTAGTCAGTAGCCTTGCGTCCTTACCACAATTAGGTAATTTGCACAGTGCATTAATCAGGCTAATCCTGATCCACGGATCCTATACTGTAGATGGAAATTCTTCAGCACACTATTAGGAGATTCTGTTTGTTTCTAATGTAAGCCAAAAGGGGGCATCTCATCATTTTCAGGACCACAAAATATCTCAGAAAATAGAATTCTGTGGTACAAGTTTATCATTAGCCTTTGTTCTTTTCATACAAGGAGATCTACTCATAAAGCTTGAAAAGAAGATAACATAAGAGATTTGATTTTGAGTATCTTTCTAGTATGGAAAAGTAAATGTTTTTAGTTGTTAGTTATCTGCTTCAAAAACAACACGTTTGGACCAGTAAACTGTAGGATTAACATAATGTTAATTAAGTGAAATACACCCCTTTTATTCAAGTCTACAAGACCTTGAATAAGAGCACCATATCTTTCCTGTAAAGATAAGAAACACCCAAGGGAGCTGTATAATTGTAAGCCTAATCTATTCTTTTCAACAAGAGGATTGGAGACTTTTGGAGTTTAATATCATCCGGGGGCCAATCATGGGTTCTTTCACAAGAAAGGACCCTAGTATGGTGCTAGTGATAGATTCGCAACAGTTAGTTCATTGAAACGATTTTCATGTAAGAATATACAACATACGATAACAGCAAATACAGATAACAAATGACCAAGCAAAACAAAATAAAGAAACTCCTACCTTGGGTGATCCATTTGACTTCAGCCATTTAACTGAAGCCTGAATATCCTTGACTGCACCCTGCCAGTCGAGACCCTCCATCAGATGCTGTGCCTCAGCAACATCAAGAGCAACTTTTCCACGGTATAAACTGATAAGGGAAAAAAAAATGTCAAGAGATGAAGTTCTTGGCCAAGTCACTATATTATAAGCAAGTATTGACATCTTAAGAAGCATTCATTTTATATGCTCAAGTGATAAACAGGTGGCAACACAAGACATGATCATACTCTGGAATGAGTGCTCTGTAACCTCCACCAAGTTGAGAAATGTGGATCGCATGGTTCTTTATCTCATAGTCAACTCCCCACCATTCTTGCAAAACCACAATTCCAGGAGCATTTTCTTTGCCAACAACATAGGCATCAAAAGTCTACAGGTAAGAGGTTACATTTGAATATGAGATAAACTGATCAAAGCAATAGAACTTGTTAGAAACTGTATATGTAACGTCTCAGGGAAACTTGTTATACATATAGACTTTTTGCTCACAGAAAAAAAAAGCAAAAGCATCCTTATCTAGCAATGTTTTTAGTATTCAAACTTTGGTAACAAGACAACCATGTCGGGAGCTCCAAGCTCCAAGCCAGCTGCACATGTCACCAAGACAAAAGCTAAGCTTTGCTAGACTGTTTGCACCAAATTATCTGGCTGAAATCACATCTCCCTTATTTTTGCTATTTATATACTCTGACCCTTTCATCTAGGATAAGGTCATAAGTTATACCAGAGAATCAATTTCGCATATAAATCTATGAAAATCTATCTAAGATATAGCATTGCATCCATCACGTAGATCTTATTACTGAAATTCAAAGTTATTCCAATCACATTGAAGTCAATTAGGGAATAAATCGTTGGCCAATCATTGAAGGACTAATGGTGTTTCTATTTCATTACAGGGCAAGTAAATATAAAAATGCGACAAAGTCAAAAATAAGATAGAAATCTGAAATAGTAAGGCCAAAAATACTGATTCTGTAAAATCCTCAACAAATCCGGGTTTCCTGGTAGTTTACTATAATACTGTAAGGGTGTACGGAGTACATAGTATAGAAAATTAGCAGACGAACAAACATAACAAAATCCAAAATTGAACTAAGCTGATAGGTAAGCATCTCCAAGAGTTTCCAAACCTACTCCCAATATAGATTTTTTTTTAGTAAGATTGAAAAAAACTGCTCTCCAACAACTCCCTATCTCAACTCCCAATCTTTCCGCACTTGGGAAAATCGATCCAATCGCGCAGAAATAGCGCTCGTATCGACGTGCCGATCTGGAGGTGAAAGGATTTGGGAAGAATAAAGAGTAAGAGAGAAAGAAAGTATAAAAGTTGTGATTTAGAAATAGTTGATGCAAAATTTTCTTCTATATTTTAGGAGCGAGGTTCTACAAACTATTGGAGGAAGCCAACAAATATGCTCTGAACATTTTTTAGCCACTTCTAAAACTCATAGATTTACCAACTAATTTTCAAGACAGTAAATAACAGAATTGGATTCAACTAGTTTCCTGGCAACGTAGTAATACCCTTTCGGGTATTCTGTCGACACCATTTTTTTTATTAACATGGTTTTGTTGTTGTTGTTGTTGTTGATTTTTTTGCCAGCGGGTATTCTGTCGACACCATAACCACATGTGTTGCCCTTTTATGTTTTGCAAAGGAAAAAAAACCATGTTCCTTAGATAGACAAAAGAAAAGGGAAAGTAGAAAGCAGAGGGACCAAGAAAAGAAGCCAAAGTTGAAGAGGAAGAGGGAAGAGGACAGGGAAGAATGATAAACGAATCCATGCCAGCAAAAAAGAAGGATTATGTACCAAAATCATAAAATCGATTGATCATGCATAAGACAGCCCACCCAGAAACACTCATTCATCTCATTATTACAGAGAAACGAACTATCATTTGAGCTTCCTAAACGAAATCGAACGTGATTGGGAGAACCCTCAATGCCTGGCAGTTGACGCCAAATGCAAGTCGGATTCGAATGAAGAGTAGGTGGATTAAATGGAGGAAGGGCACCATAAACCCTGGAAGAGTCCTTTCAGTCGAACGGGCTGTGTGCGCGAAGAGACGGAGGGGAGGGGGGACGGGAGTGGAAGAAAAGTGTAACGTACGGTGTCCTCGCGCTGGATCTGGATCTTCTGGAACGGGGCCGCCGAGGAGTCGGTGGCCATGGCGGCGCGGGGGTGCTGGAAGCGGACGAGAGGGGAGCACGAGCGCAACGGGTTGGTGGTGCTGAAGAGGAAGGCGAAGGAGGCGCGGCGGAGCAGGTGCGCTGTGGCCATCCCTTTCCCTCCTGAGTCCTGACTCCTGACCTTCCTCCCGCAGGCCCGCACCGCACTGCACCTAATCCAGGCTAGTTGCGTAATTTTTCCCTTTTTTCATTTTTTGTCGATATATATATTCCCTCCTCGTCTCGGAAAAATATAACTCAGCACAGTATAGAGTTAAAGTAATTTAAATTTAACCAATTAGATATAAAAATATAAATAGTTATGGCATAAGTATTATAAATTTATAACAAGATATGTTTTATAATATATTTGTTAGGTATTAAAAATATTAATATTTTTATTTATATACTATTTGGTTAAACTTTGAACACTCTAATTGAGAACTTATCTAAATTTATATTCTTTTTCAAGAACAAGGCAGTAGCTGTTATAAAATCTTTGCCACACCATTTTATATCTTTACATTTTTAACTAATCAGTATTTCTCATATCTTAGTAGAGTATGTTTACAGAGCTTCTTCGTTTATGATCTACAATAAGGAATTTCATTGCTCGTTATTTTTGAGACTATCCTATCATATAAAATAAAATAAAATATGGTTGAAACATCTATTTTTAATGGAAAATTTCATTCTAGGGTTTTATAGAGATTTAATTAATTTAATTTGATGACTTATAGAGAGTTAGTAACCATGTCAAAAGAGTTCTTTTCTCGTCTTAAAAATATTGTTGTATCATAAAAATTACTTATGTTGCAGTTTATTAAATACAAATCAAACTCTGATGAAGCTAACAAGAGTGGATGAACTCATTGATCCGAACACTGGCTGGGAAGAGGAAGCCGAGGCTATTTTGACAATCCCAAACAAAGAAGGCATGCCAGATTGGCCAGCTTGGCACTTCGATTCAAAGGGCCATTTCTCTCTAAAATTGGCATACAAGCTTGTTGTGCAGATTCACAACAACGAGGCTGGGCAGACAGTTGGGACGTCTATGGAGGGGAGCTTAGCGAATTTTCAATGCCCTTGGCACAAAATATGGCAGCTAAAAATGCCAAACAATGTCCAAATGTTCTTTTGGCGTTTCGTCCACAACAGCCCACTAGTTCGGAATAATCTAAAAAGAAGGAACAAAACCGAACAATCTGTCTGATGTGCAATAGTTTTAACGAAGACTGCGACCACCTCTTTTTTAATTGCAAAAGGGCTCGGGAGTGTTGGTAGTCCATGCATTCGGAGGAGGTAAGATGCACGGTGCAGTTCAGGGAAGGAAGTAGCTCTAAATATATGGGCAATGTAGCCAGATCTTCAGCTGAAAATTATGGTATAGCTTTGGAGGTGGTGGATGGCAAGGAATACAAATGCAGGAGAAAGGGTGCAAGGTGCTAGGGAGGTGTGTAACATAGTGCAGTACCATTTGAATGAGTTTGCAAAATTGAAAGGCTCAAATAAGCCCCGAAGTCAGGTTTCGCCACCAAAGTGGAAGCCACCACAGGAATTGCACTGCAAGCTAAATGTTGATGCAGCGTTCTCAACTTTAACAAGGATGGGAGGTGGGGTTGTGTGGCAAGGGAGAGCACGGTTTCGTAAAAGACATTGGGGCAGGCTTCATCCAAAGAGCAGTAAGTGTCTTACGTGTTGAAGTTCTGGTAGCTTGCTATAGTCTGGATAGAGTAGCACAACTTGAAATGACAAGGATTATTCTTGAGACTGATGCTTCGAACCTGTGCAAGGCGTTGACAACAAATCTGCTGGATTGTGGCCCAGAAGGTGCACCTTTTAGACAAATTTATGAAATGATGGATAGCAACTTTATATCCTGTTTCATCTCAATTTGTATTAGAACCTTTAGGCCACGTTCGTTTGAAGGGGAACGACTTCAGAAATTATTCCTGGTGAACGATCGCTATATAAATCACCGAAGCAATCCTGGCCGGAACGATTTCAGGCCACCAAACCCCAAGAATAATAGGTGGCCGATTGTATGACCAACCATGGTGTGGCAGCCTTTCGTGATGGTGGGCATGCGTTCTAGTGCCAGGTACCTGTAACCGAATTCATCTCCGACGACGTGTGGCTGGAGTTTTGGTCTATAAATTAGCCTTTTCCCTGTGTGCCATTATAAAAGATGGTCCCTTTCTCCATGCCACTAAAAAGTTAGAACGGACCCTGGCGCCATGACACTTATCTCTTTTGCCCAACATGCCATTCCGTCCGGTTTTGCTCCTAACGGTGGGTAACGACACAGCCAAATGACTTAGATGCCCTTAGGCTTGAGAGACTCTATGAACAAGTTTGTTTGCTTTTGTGCCATTCCTAGGTCAGCCCTAAGTTGAGCATTTTAGGCGCCAAAGGCTTTGTCGTTGGTGCCAAAGGCAGGGGTGTTGGCTGTTGACGATAGATAAGTATCCTTTTTAAACCGTCAACATAGCAAGAGAAAGGGCTAAAACATGTTTACCTACTAGATATAGGGGTTACATTGACAGAATTCCACGAGTTTTGGTGATTGCCTATTTCTACAGGGGGTTATCAGAAAGAGAACCAAAAGAGGTCCACATGTCTGATTTGCATAGAGAGAAACAGGCATACGTATTAAAAAGAATACTCTAGAAGACTAGAGAAGGCGACCCTGCAAACCTGGGCCCACCTGGCAGCCAGCCAGGGGCGACCGCCCAGAGGGCAGGGGCGGCCGCCTCTCCCCCTCCACCAATCAGGGAGAGTCTCGCGGATTATGCCTCCACCGACTTTGAGGATGAATAAAAACCGTTCATTTAGGTCGGTTTGATCCAAGGGTTGTGGTGCATCCTAGAGGGCTATATATTCAGAGCCCCTGGCCCTAGGAGAAACCCTAATCTAATCTAATTCAATTCAATTCAAGAGTTCATTCTCTCATCTGAAGAATTCAGAGAAGCCTAGAGCCACCATCTCAATTAGAGCTCCATAGTAGCATAGCTACATAGGAATAGATCTAGAGGGAGTCGAGCCTAGCTTGGAGTCCGGATCTGTCAGAGTTCTTGGTAATTTTCCTCTACATTCTTGTAATATTCATCATTGTTCTTGCTACTATGAATAGTACTTTATTCTATTCTATTATATCAGAATTGACTTTGCTCTATTTGATTATGTTCTCAATTATATTGTTCTTAGTTTACTTTGATTATATGTTTAGCATAGTTGGACTAGAATTATGTTTATACATAGGATCGTATAGCGTTTGCTCATTAGATCGATGGGTGAGTGGTAAATATTGTGTAGGCGTGGTGCCTAGACCGTATTTATCTGCGATTACACCCTATATTCCGGATCGTGAGGTAGATCGTGGGAGTGACAGTCCTGTTGAGTCCTTTGTAATCCTTCTCCCGAATATAGGACTAGTAGAATACCCCTATTACACTGAAGAGATTGCTCTGTTCTTGATCTTCTTTGATAATATCACTTTGCATAGGTATAACCTTTTCCCGCCATGATTGCTAGATGTTATTTCACTAATCATTGTATGCTTTGACCTTATAGTTAGAATAACTTAGGATTTATCCTTGTAGATCGTCCTAGTCCATGCTAATGTTATAAACTTAGAGTACTCTATTGAGATGATTATCATTGTTTTTATGTGGCTATGTGCTCTCATTTATCATATGTCAATTACTATTCATTTATATATTTTATGTGACACTTACTCTGTATGAGAAGATAGATAAAGACAAGGTTAAGCTCTCTATTATCACAAGCAGTGCTCATTGCTCATTATCCAGCGCATTCCCTTCCTAGTGGTAAAATTATAAATAACGATACCTGGATTACTCCCGATTAAAATGCTATGATGATATTTTCTGTGCGCTTGCGGAACCCCTTTTATTCTAGTTGTGCATAAGAAATGTCAACAAGCATTTTTGGCGCCGTTGCCGGGGAAGATTGAAAGCCACTGGATAATGAGCCATCACTTGCATCCACTAATGGGATTGAGAAAACCTGCTCTACTAACCCTTCTCTACAGGATTACCCTTGTTTTGTCTACTTGTGTATTTGATGCAGGGTAATAAATCATCAGGTTTGGCCGTCCAGATAATTTCATCGATAATATAGAATTATTGTTCAGAAGAGCAAGAGTCAAGCTAAAGAGAGTCCAAGCAGACACATCATCATCTCAGCTTGAAGCTTCACTCTCTAATTCGGAAGGCCAACCAAGCATAGTTCTAAACTTAACACCAGCATTTGAAGCCATGGCCAATAAGTCACTCCGCGAGTTCTCAGCTCCCACTACGGACAACATCCGTACTAGACCAGCTGCAGACATCGACAAGTCTTTTGAGCTCAAGCCTGCGCTGATCAACATGGTGCAAGCAAGTTAGTTCTGTGGGAAGGCCCATGAAGATGCTAGTGCTCATCTTCAACACTTTTTGGAGATCTGCAGCACTTTTACCGTCAAGGATGTCCCTAGAAATGCTATACTACTTCGCTTCTTCCCATTCTCACTCTTGGGGAGAGCGAAGCAGTGGTTCTATGCAAACAAGGAGAAGAATAATACATGGACGAATTGTTCCACTAATTTCCTAGCGAAGTTCTTTCCCATAGACAAGACAAATGCTCTCCGTGGGAAAATATCAAGCTTTCAGTAACAACATGATAAGACTATCCCAGAAGCTTAGGAGCGCTTTCAAGACTACATCCTCGAATGTCCTCATCATGGAATGGAGAATTGGCTGCTCATGCAAACGTTCTACCATAGGCTCAGTAACAGCACTCGTGAGACCATGGATGCTGCTGCTGGAAGTGCGTTCTTATCACTAACCATTTCTCAAGCTATAGCTCTTGTGGAGAAGATGGTGTCCAACCAAGGTTGGAGTGAGGAGAGAACTCAGACCTGCAAGAGAGGTGGAAGTATGCACCAGCTCAAAGGAGGTAGATATGTTGTCTGCCAAGATGGACCTGCTGATGATGAGGCTCGATGAGAGAGCCACCGAGAAGAAAGAAGTCATGCACGTACATGATGCCCGCATGACTTGTGAAGAGTGTGGAGAAATTGAGCATACGGGTGCCAATTGCCCAGAGCTGAAGGAGGATGTGAACTATCTCAACAACAACAATAATAACTACTACCGTTCTCAGCAGAATCAAGGCTGGAATCAACAACAGAGGTCTAACTACTCAGGTAACTACTCAGGTAACTATCAAGGTAACAACTCCTCTTACAATAATTTCAATCAGCCACCTTTAAGAGTTAGTGCTTAGCCAAGGCAAGTTAATGGATAGCCTATCCAAGAAGCTAGCATCCAATGATAAAACTCTAGAAACAATTAGCAATAGAATGGATGGTTTTTCTAATGCTATAAAGAACCAGCTTAGCTTCAACAAGATGCTAAAGTCTCAGTTACAACAGCTTGCCAACTTGTTCCCTCCGCCGATCAAGGTAAAATGCCGGGACAACCGGAAGGGTTAGAAACTACAAATCTTGTAGACATATTCAATGCAGGAAGCTACTGGAGTGACCCTCCAAGAGGATCATGGATTGACTCAACTCTGCCAATCAAGAAGGGCAATCCAGGGAGACCGGTCATCCCGATCTCCATTGGAAGTGTTAACTTCAATGAGGCGATATGTGACTTCGGCACAAGCATCAACATCATGCCTAAGGTGATATATGAGAAAATGTTTAATTGTCCTTTATTATACACAACCATGTGCTTGCAGCATGCAGATCAGTCACTCCGCTACCCCATGGGAATACTAGAAGACATCTGTGTGCGAGTGGGCAATTCGTACGTTCCTGCAGACTTTGTGGTAGTGGATACAAGCAATGACGAAAGGTCCCCATCATTCTGGGACGACCATTCTTGAACACTGCTAGAGCCGTCATGTACGCCAACACTGCCAAGATCATCTTCAACATCAGGGGCAAGAGAGAGACCTTCTTCTTCAAGAACAGGGTGTTACAATTCCCAGCGCACCCTCATCAATAGAATAATCAAAAGAAGAAGATTGTTGACAAGAAGAATAAGACCAAGACTAAGAAGACCAAGAAGACGGAGACAGTAAGGATGGTCACTGCAGTCCACATGGAGCATGACCACCTGCTCAAGTCCCCACATTTGATCAAGAAAGATGACCCAGGTGTCCCGACCATTCAATGCTCCATCAACAGAAGCTCCTTCAACAAAGCTGTCTGTGACACCGGATCGGGTGTCAACATAATGGCCAAGGTAACCTATGAATATCTATATGGTACGATGCCTTTGGAACATACCTATGCACAGCTGTAGATGGCAGATCAAACATTCTGCTTCATCGAAGGAATAGTAAAAGATGTCCCTATCCAAATCGACGATAACTATGTCCCCACAGACTCCCTAGTCGTCGACATGGGAGAAAACTACAATCCACCTATCATCCTAGGAAGACCATTCCTAAACACCACCAAGGCCATCATCTACATTGGAATAGGGGAGATCCACTTCCACTTCCCCTTTGAGAAGGTACGCCGCTATTTTAATGATAACTATATAATTAGTGAGGAACCCAAGAAGAACAAATCAAAGAGAAGGCATCGTACCCATCGCCAGAACAAGAAGAATGTCATAGTAGATGGATGGGCTGACTATGAAGGAGAAGTGACTAGATTTGAGGATCAAGAGAAGGTCACAGAAGAAGTAGAAGAGATACAACCAGCAGAAGAAAAGATAGTGACCACAGAAGCTTCCTCCTCCAGGTCACCCTCACCAACAAAGAAGGTTAGGAAGGTAAAAGAAAAATCAGATTCAGAACTTGCTCAAGGCACAGCACCACCAGAGGTGCCATCTGACGCGCCCCTTGAACAATGAGCGAACAAGGAAGTCCTGTTCGGAGGACTCGAAATCACCGAACGGTCACGCACCTAGGAGAGCAACACGGAGGGAAGTTTGATTGGACGCGGTGGCGCGACGCATCCGATCGACAAAGTCACTCTCTGGAACCTCTCTGGACAGCGATCGAACGCTGGCACTGTCGCGTCCGGTCACACTTTACCTGAGAGCGTAACGTTTCGTGACCGTTGGAAATCTAACGAGCGAAATTCAAAAAGGGACACGTGGCGAGCATCACGCGAGGTCACGCTGGTGCGACCGGACGCTAGCCGCGTCCGGTCGATCAGACCAGCACATCTGGTCAACATGCACAGAGCGGCATCTCGAGCCTAACGACTCTATTCTTTGGGGATGCTTATAAATAGTTGCTTGGCCGGGTTTGGGAGTTTCCTCTGGACTTTTTGAACACTTGAGACATACTTTGAGCTAGAGAACTTCCCCTCCACTCATCTCCTTGCTTGGTTGCATACTCTAGTGAGATTGAGTGAGATTCAAGTGCATTGCTTAGTGATTTGTATCTAGTAACACTTGATCTTTGAGTTGGCTGCGGATTTCTTGTTACTCTTGGGTGTTTCCTGACATCCTAGATGGCTTGGAGCAGCGGTGGTATTGAGCTCATGATTGGAGATTGTTTCGAGCCTCACCAAGTGATTGTGAGGGGTTCTTGAGCCTTCCCCGCGGGAGTTCGCGAATTGGCTACTCTAGTGGAGCTCGTAGCTTGAAGGATCCCTATCTTGTGAGTAGATGTGCGGGACCCGCTGAGGGTTTGACTCTTGATAGTCAATTAGCTCGTGATCCATCAAGTGGGTGCATCGCCATAACGAGGAGTAGCTTGCCGGGAAGCAAGTGAACCTCGGTAAAAAATATTGTGTCATCTCTTGCCGAGGACTCTCTTTATGATTGTGTGTGATTGATTCTTTGGATACATATCATCTCTACACTGTCGGTATAAGAATCAATTCACTCCCCCTTTTCATTCTTGCACTTTATCTTGTCTAGTGTGCTTAGAGTAGTTTGTATCATTTAGGAGTAAGTAGCTTAGTGACTTAGCTTTGTTGGTATGAATTAGAGATCATAGTCTTGTTCACTAGAATTGTATAGATGGCTTGCTTAGTATAGTTTAGCTAGTGCTAGAATTAGCATCGCCATCTTTTATACTAACAATTGTTGTCTAGTAAAGCTTGTAGAATTTTAAATAGGCTATTCACCCCCCTCTAGCCATTTGGACCTTACAGGCACTCATGTTTCTTTGCCTTCTTCTTGCTGCTGCCTCCCTCAAGTGATGATTTCATCCTATTGTTTCTTCTACCTCCTCCTTGGACCTAAGACAGGGAGGGTGCATGAAAAAGCCATGAGTAGCTTTGGGCCACATGCTCTTGTCAGGAATACATGGGATGGAACCCTCATATGCTGCTCTAAATTTGTTGACAGAGAAGTATTCATCCACATGGTCTTCAAGCTTTTCACCAGGAATAAATGTAATGTAGGCTATTGCATGCTTGCATGGGATTCCTGAGCCCTGCCAAACCCTATAGGAATAGGTTCTGTCAGGTAGGCTGACCACAAACCTGAAGGCACTATCTCCCTTAGCACACAGTTCTGCCACACCATCAGGAGAGGCTGTGATGACCTCAATGTCCAGGTTGTAACTGTCTTCCTTAAGTTTCTGCACAATGTGAGGTAGAATCTTTCCATCCAACTTCTTGGCTACCTTCTTCCTATGGTTCCACTTGATCAAAATTTTCTGTCTTATAGTGTCTAGCAAGTCATCCAAGTGCTTTCTCTTCTCAAGCTTGATTTAGTTATTGAAAGACTTAGCCAAATTGTTAGTCACATAATCAACCTTTGACAATGTCCTATACTGGCTCCTGGTCCAAAGCTTCTTATGAGTTTCATGCAGATACTTCATTGCATCTGGCTTGGCTGCAGCCATTGCTTGATAGTGTTTCTCAAACATGTATGGGCTCCATGAGTATGAAGAAGCCCACAAGTGACCACCACCATAATGACATTGTAGCCTTAGGATTTTGGTAAACCCTCCACAAAATCCATGGAGAGATCCATCCACACACCTTCAGGGATAGGTAGAGGTTGGAGCAGGCCTGCTAGTAAGGTGTTGGAGTGTTTAGGTTGCTGGCAAATGCTACATTATTTGATGAAATCCTCCACTATTTTTTTCATTCCTTTCCAAGCAAAGTGGTTCTTCAGCCTTTGATAGGTAGCTTTGGTTCCTGAATGGCCTCCCAGAGCACTTGAGTGAAAAGTAGCAAGCAATTTGGTTTGAATTGCAGTATTGTTGCCAATCCAAAGTTTAGTTTTGTATCTGATCAAACCATTGTCCAAGCTATACACTATAGAATTTGGACTCTAGAGCTAACCGTGTCAACAATTCCTGAGCTCTTGGATCAGTTGCATAGGAGTTAGTCACTTCCTGAATCCAGTCAGGCTAAACTATGGGACAGCTTGTAATGCAAATAGGTGTGGTAATCTAGACAGTGCATCTGCCACCACATTCTCTTTCCTTTTTCTATACACAATCTTAAATGGCATGCCCATAAGTCTAGTCATGGCCTTTCTTTGCATTTTTGAATGGAGGTTTTGTTCCTTAAGGTATGCCAAAGATTTGTGATCAGTGAGAATCACAAATTCCTGTCTCTGTAAATAGTGCTTCCATTTCTCTACAGCCATTACCAGGGCCAAAAACTCCTCATAAATAGAGAGGGCCTTGTGCTTTTCCCCTAGTGCTTTACTGAGGAAGGCAATTGGCTGACCAAATTGCATCAAGATTGCCCCCACACCTTCACCACAAGCATCAGTTTCCACAGTGAAGGTGGCATTAAAGTTGGGTAACGCTAACACAGGTGCTGTTATCATTTTGTGCTTGAGTAAATTAAAAGCTTCTTGGGCTGCTACTGACCACTGAAAGGTGCTGTGCCTGAGCAAATTTGTAAGTGGTTTGACTATGACTCCATAGCCTTTAACAAATCTTCTGTAGTAACCAGTTAAACCAAGGAAGGCTCTGAGTTCAGTGAAATTTATTAGAGTTGGCCAATGTAGCATATCTGTAATTTTGCCTAGATCTGTTGCTACTCCTTTAGAATAGATGATATGTCCCAGATACTCCAATTTGGACTGGGCAAATGAACACTTGGAGAGTTTCAAATAAAACTGATTGTCTTGTAGAGTTTGCAGCACTTGCGGTAAGTGATGACAATGGTCCTCCAAAGAATGACTGTAAATGAGAATGTCATCTAAGAACACCAAGGCAAACTTCCTTAGGAATGGCTGCAAAATTTGGTTCATGACACATTGAAATGTAGGTGGTGCATTGGTGAGACCAAAGGACATCACCTCAAACTCATAGTGGCCATGATGGGTCTTGAAGGTTGTTTTGTATTCATCTGCAGGTAACATCCTTATCTGGTGATAGCCTACTTTCACGTCCAATTTGGTGAAGTGCTGAGCACCATGTAGTTCATCCAAGATCTCTTCTATGAATGACAGAGGGAATCTGTTCTTGATAGTTAGATCATTCAATTTCCTGTAGTCCACACAAAAATGCCAAGTACCATCTTTCTTCTTCACTAGCAACACTGGGGAAGCAAATGGACTGTGGCTATGTGTAATAAGACCAGCATGTAACAATTGCTTCACTTGGTCTTCAATCTCAGTTTTTAACTGTGGAGAATAATGATATGGTCTGGCATTAATTGGAACTGCTCCAGGTACCAAAGGAATGGAGTGGTCATAGCTTCTCTCTAGAGGTAATTTTTGTGGATCCTGGAACACCTCTGAATACTAATCCAATATTTGTTGCACCTCAGCTGGGACTGCTGTAGAGTCCACTGGAAGACTGAGAGAGGTAGGAACTGTGGAGCTGACAATAGCAAATGCCCAAGTATCATTGCCTTTAGTAACATTGCATAACTTGTTTGTAGAGATGGGTGTAGCTTGCAAGGGAGGTGGCAGTAACCCTTGAATCTTAATCTTCTGGCCAAGATGTGTGAATTCCAAGATCTTGTTCTGCCAATCACATGTCATTGGACTATTCTTCTACAGCCAGTCAAACCCTAAGATGGCATCATATGGTGCCATGTCCAACACGATCATATCACTTGACAAAGTATGCCCCTGAATGTACCACTGCAGATTGAGTACCTTCTCCGAAGTAGTGAGCCACTGACCATTAGGTAACTTAACTCTGCGAGGTGTGGTTGGTACTGTGGGTAATTGAGCTATCTTAGCAAAATTGGAGCTAACAAAGCTATGGGAGCTGCTAGAGTCCACAAGAATCAACATGACTTTATTCTAGACTTGTGTCTTGAGTTTAATGGAGTTGTCTGAATCAGAGGTGGAGATAGCATGCAGGGATAGTTGGCAAAAATTTTCAGCAAGAGCATCTTCCACCGCCAATTGATTTAAGTGATCTTCAGTGATTTCCTCTTTGTCCAGATCATTCAGGACCAAGGCATGAACCTGAGTTTTCTGTTTTTAGGGACAAACCTCAGCATGACCAGGCTCATACTTATCACCACAAGAAAAATAGAGATTGTTAGCCCTCCTATAGTCTCTAAGTTGTCTGAGCCTTTGAAGAGTGTTGGTGTTTGGTGCAAGGATAGTATCAACTCTTTACTGTGGTATTCTCTGTATGTTACCTTTAATGTATTTGTTTTTGTTTCTCTCCAAAGTCCTTTGCTGAATTCTGGCAATAACTGATGCCCTCTCTACTGTCACAGGAACATGAGGTTCTACAGTTGCCCTGATCTCTTCCTTTAGGCCCTGGACATATGTAGTGGCAAAGAAGAGTTCATCATAGTGACAGTTGTGCATAGAGATGTCAAATTGCAAAGCCTGGAATGTTGTGGTATACTCCTCTACCATGCCAGTCTGTTTGAGAGAAAGTAACTCATTTATAGCATTTCTGTAATCATCTGCACCAAACTTCTCCTGGATGACTTGATAGAACACCTTCCACTTTGGTATAGCATGGTTCTGCTTGTATGCCTGCCACCATTTGGAAGCATTACCCTCTAAGTGCATAGTTGCAACTGTCACTTTTAACTCCTCAGGAATAGCATATATGGTGAAATAATTCACATAGTTGTCAAACCAAATCTTGGGATTGGACCCATCCAACTTTGAAAAATGTATTTTTGGTAAGCTATGATGAGGTAAAGCTTCCTGCCTTGGCTGATCCTTGGGCTGCCTTGGCTGTTTGGACGTTCCAGGCTTTGAATCATGCTTCTTGCTGGCAAAGAGATTCTGAAATTCTGGATCTTCTTCATCAAAGACAACTGAGGCTCCATCAGTTGTGTTAGACAGAGCGTCTTTCTCCATTTGGCGCAATGTCAACTTGGCCACGGCCTGAGCATTGGCCTGCACTTGCTGTGTAATGAGCCGTTGTTCCTCTTTAGCCGCAATAAGGTCTTTTTTGATCTCTTGTTGGATGGCCCCAATACTGTTCATCTCTGAAAAGAGCATATCAAAGTTCTCCATTACTTGGTCCCAACGATTCTACTCCTCTTTAGAGGTCTTCGACATTGCGTTGAGGACAAACTGTGTCTGTTTGGAGGGTTTTGGTGGAGCAGTGTTGATCCGAATTGGTATAGCAACCAATTTGGTATACACCTCCCTGTGAACTTGCTACACCACATCGCCGACTACTCCTAGAAGTGAGGCACCACCAAGGGATTTTACACAGAGACGTGCTCTGCAACCTGAGTGTGTGGACACTTCCCCACTGTCGCCACCGCACAATAATCAGTTCACGAGATTACAGAATTTTACGTGAGAACTTGTCCCAGAACCCTGGTCTCGACCGATTGCCTACTAATGTAAAGAAGAAGGGAACAGAATTGAGTGTTGCTCACCAAGGTTCTCGCCGCCTGAACCCAATAAGTGTTGATGTAGTCCCCTAGTTGAGTTACGAGCCGTAGAGGTAGTGGATCCAGTGAGGTGAAGGGTGGTGGAGGGGTTACTGGTGGATTGGTGGGTGGATGGTGGAGGTGGTGGAAGTAGGCGACGCCGCAGCCGCTGCCAACCTAGCTCAACCAAAGCCGCCACCCATGCCGAGGAAGATTGGTCTCCGATACCACCTGTCACGCTCCTTGGCCGCCGGCGATCATCGCCGATCGACGTGAGGAGATCGAGATGAAATCACGAGACGGGGAATGGAGGAAGAACCTATCCTCATTCGGAGTTCTATTTCAGATATTCAATAGTTCTCTCTCTCTTACAGAGTTTGCTTAAAAGCTACATCAACGGCCTATGACCCACATGTAATAGTCTTAACATTACACAGAATAATAAAAGACATTTCTCTAAATGAAAGACGTATTGCTCCTTGGTTCATGTCACCCCTTCGTAGTGCCGGGCGTGACATAGTTGAACTCATGTTTAACAGCATGAGAAAAGCATCTATGTCTGAATACACAGTTTCTACTGATATAGGAGGGTCTTTCTTGTCATAATCAACATCAGACATTTGTTCAGGCTCCCTATCTTTAACCATATCATCTATGTCTTCTACTTCATCATCAGAGGTTTCATCATTAAAGTCTATCTTAGAACAGTCATCAGCACCAGAACTCTCACTTTCCCTTTCTTTACTCCCACCTTGGCTCTGAGGATTAGGAGGAGGGGGATAGTTGGGACCAAGATCAATATACAGCCCTTCATCATCAACACCCACATGCTCATTCATTGGATTTGGGTTAGCAAGGTATTCAGGTTCAGCAGATTGAGTGGCTGTGGCATGGCTTGGTTCAGCTAAGTTTGGACAAGCAATTGAAGGGTGAATGGGGGTTCAACAGGGTTCACAATGCTTGGGCTGCCACAATCCCAATCAGGAATCACAGGGGGCTCACTACTTGGGCTATGATATGCAATAGTCAACAAGCAGGTTGTGGAAGCCCTATGTTTTGCAAACATTTCTACCAAATCTTGGTCACTGCGGACTTGGATGTTCACTTTAGTCTCTCTACAGAAATAGAACAAGCTCACTACTTCACCATAGTCATGAGGATACTTCTCGACCACATCAGCAACCAGCCCAGTGAAGTGAGTGCGGTTAGCATCCACCACTTCATTCAACGAAAACCACCGCGCACGATATTTGGGAGCAACAATCCGCATATCTAAGTTGAAGCTACTTTCTGGGTCCATCCTACAGATGAACAAGGAGCACGTAATCAATAAACCCTAACACAGATCGGTAGCGCAGAGCACTAAATATCAAAACATCAAGCACATTGAGACAGTCAAGGTGACCTAAGACCGCGAAATCAAGGGGGCAACAGTGAACTCACCCGTCCTGAAACCAATCCGGTCGCTTGCCCGCGTCGTTCCATGCCATGCCTACTCCGCGCCGTTCCTCTAGATCCACGGTCAAATCCACGCTCCCATGCGTTGCCACAAGCACGGTGGATTCATCATCTTCTCTCCCTAACACCGCTACAGCCGCCGCTAGGGTTTCGTCGCCGCGAGAGAGAGGGATCGAGGGAGAAGAGAGAGTGAGAGACTAAGGCGGATGACGGTCAGCATCGGTCAACACGGTCTCCACATATGTCGGTGACCGAAAGGGCAACATGGACATTTTTCCTGCCCGGTCCCACATGTTATAGCTGCCAAACGGTCAAAACCAAATAGAAAGGAGACGGAATGGTATGTTGGGCAAAAGAGATAAGTATCATGGCACTAGGGTCCGTTCCAACTTTTCAGTGGCATGGAGGAAAGGACCATATTTTATAATGGCACACAGGGAAAATGCTCTTTATAAAGCGGTTTGAGATTTATTTATTTTTCCTTTTCTATTGTAGAGACTGAGAGAGCAACTTTTTTTTTTTTACGGCAGACAGGAATTTGTCAAAAACAAACAGCCCAACAGCGGCCCGAATCGAGCGCCGCCGCATTGCTCTCGGCTCCACCACCGTCCACCACTGCCCTCCGTCTCTGTCCCCGCCTCGCCGCCGGAGACGTGCAAGCCTATCAACCGTTCGCGCTGACAGAGAGTACCCGCAGGCCCGGCATGGGAAAGAAGATTCGCAGCGCCGATGGCACCTCGACGCCGGCCAGGTCCATGAACCAGGCCGTGTCGCTCCGCGAGGAGACCTCCGGGAGGACGCACGTAGACGATGCCTCCCTGCTGAGGGTCAAGCACTTGCAGAGGCTAGCGGCGTGGGCGGGCGCGGAGGCCGGGGTGGGCCCGATCGGCGCGCTGCTGGGGCGCCGCCTCGCCGCGAGCGCCGAGGCCGCCGGAGTAACCCTCGACGCCGCCAGTTTCCTTTGCCAGAGGTGACATGAGAGCTGCTTCTTACTTTACTACTACGCCTTATTCATCCTCTTTGCATGTTGTCTAGCCGCCAGGGCACCACACCTTGTCAAAATCAATTTGATCCTTTCTCGAATCAAATTGTACTGGCTGTTATACATTGGGGAGTATTGTTGTCAATTGTCAGACAGATTTTTCTTCCGCTAGTGACTCTATGTATATGAATATGTTCGACAATCTAACTTTTAAACCAACTATAATTTCTTTCCTACCAAGCTGCTGAAAACATAGTGGCGTAGTGGCGCCGACAACAATTAACAGTTAACAAGCAGTTGATACTGCTTTGTCAGGATATTGATATTATTTCTGATATCCATATTTTGTTGACGTCATTTTCTATGTTTTGATTAGCGCTGTGTTATCTGCTAGTGGAGGACTTTTATGTAATTGTTAAATTGTAAGCAGCCATACCATTATGTATAATTCATTTCTATGAGACAGAGTTGTCAAAGATTTTAGGGTCTGTTGGAAATGATTAAAAAATGGCTGTAACCAATATGTCAGCTTGTCTTGGGTTGTAAAGGATTTTGGTAACTGTTGCAAGGCCTAGAGCATATCTTTCGCAGCCTTTGTCTTTGCAAATGGATTTTTATCAACTCTCATGTTTAACTAGATTTTGTGCTAATCTCCACTCAATCACAGATAACAATATCTGTCGAGATACATGGATGAACAATTAATATCTTTCAGTGGTTTATGTGATGTGATAAAAAATCCATTTCATCAATAAAGTTTCATGATAGCCATTTGACATGTCCTAATAAACATTGGGTGGGTGGTCCAAATGTATAGATCGATCGTGATAGTTATAATCCTGCTGCTTATTAACACACACTGCATGCCAGGATGGTTCTTGGTCAAATATTCATAATACCATAGAAGTAGGGATAAAATTGGATTGGATCTGAACGGATATTATGGATGCTGAATGCAGGTAGTTGTTTCCTTTTGGGATTTGGAGTTGGATAGAGATAGTGTCGGATGCATCTGATATTGATATCTATCCCATATACGCATCAGAAATCCGATGAGTATTTGGATTCAGATACGGTACTGGATTCAGATATAGATTATCCATTTAGTATTTAAACCCTTTTGGGACAGATGGACCCCGTTTTCATCCCTACATAGAAGCAAAAGGTTTCATTGCACCCTGATTGGTTGTTCTTCCTTGTGTCCTGTAACTAGTCAGCTGTGAGACAAACATGTACCTCATTAGTTTACGATAAGCGAAGTAAAATGAAAATGATGTATGGCAATGATCATGTGTGCCTGACTGCACGTACTCATTAGTTTACTATTAGCAAAGTAAAATTAAAATGTTGTGATGACAATAAGGGTGTGCCTTTTCCATTTAGCATGGCCTGCTGATAAAATTTCTATCTTATTCAACCATTACTCTTGGAATTCAGATATATTACGTGAAATTTAGTTGTATCGAATAACTAAGAATACTTTCATGAGCTAGAAGGAAGCAAAGTAAAATTAAAATGTTGTGATGACAATAAGGGTGTGCCTTTTCCATTTAGCATGGCCTGCTGATAAAATTTCTATCTTATTCAACCATTACTCTTGGAATTCAGATATATTACGTGAAATTTAGTTGTATCGAATAACTAAGAATACTTTCATGAGCTAGAAGGAAGCTTGAAATTAAAATAATAAAGTATCCCAGATGGGATGCAATACAATATTAGTGTCCAGGCCAAAGTGATTCTGGAATTCCAAAATTAGTGAAAATCTGTCAAGGGCAGTGAGCCCTAGGGTAGGAGGACCTCGGCTACGTAGATCGTAGCCGCTGTCCGTGATGGCCGGCCGGGTTATACCCCCTTGCCGCCGTTCTTCGTCGGTGGGTTATTCCCCCTGCCGCCGGCTTAGGTAGAAGAAGAGAGAGGATTAGATGGTAATATCTTTCTTGATTGCCAAGCGTTTGATTACAGCATATCTATAGCCTCCGGCTCAACAAAAAGAGTAACAAACTCCGCTAATTAAGGACTAACCAAAATAGCTAAAAGATCTCCTACTTTCCCTCCTAGCCACTGCTGGAGGCCGTGCCCTGCGTGCTTGCCATGCGTGCAGCAGCGCGTTCCTGGGCTCGGCGCACGTCACGGGCCCTATGGCGCCTGGTGTACACTTGTTTGAACATGACATCTCCCTCCCCGTCGAGAGCCAGCTCGTCCTCGAGCTGGAATTGAGGGAACTTGGTGCGGAACGGCGCGACGTCTTCCCAGGTTGCTGATGCTGCCGACGTGCCCTTCAGCACCTGATGTACGCCGCGAGCCAGGTGGTACCGCACCGCGCGCTCGGGTTCTGGGCTAATGGCGCCATGATGCAGGAGCGGCAATGGTGGAGGCGCGGTTGGCGGCGGCCCCTGATACTTCTTGAGCAGCCCCACATGGAACACATTGTGGATGCGGGCGCGGGGAGGAAGCTCCAGCCGGACGGCGACCTCGTTGATGAGTTCGACGACACGGTACGGCCCGAAGAAGCGCGGCTTCAGTTTGCCGCCCACAGCCTGAGGAAGAGACGACGCCGCGCGCTGACGTAGGCGAAGCAACGCCCAATCACCGACCTGATAGGTGACGTCTCGGTGCGCACGGTCGTAGTGGCGCTTTTGGTACGCCTGTGCCTGCTCCAGACGGTAGCGGATGTCCTCCAGGAACTCCGCGCGCTCCTCCATGCTCTTGGCGACGGCCGGCACCCTGGTTTCCCCGGGTTCATAGGACCGGATGGAAGGAGGATCACGCCCGTAAACCACGCGGAAGGGGGTGTCCCGCAGGGACGTCTGGTAGGCCGTGTTGAAAAGGAACTCCGCCCATGGGAGCCACTGGAGCCACTCGCGCGGCCTATCTCCTGCCAAGCACCGCAGGTACATGAGGATGACGCGGTTGGCCGACTCGGACTGCCCGTCGGACTGGGGGTGAAACGCCGTGGTCATCTGCAGCTTGGTCCCCATTAGCCGCATCAACTCCTGCCAAAACGTCGACGTGAACACCGTGTCCCGGTCGGAGACCATGGACTGTGGAACACCGTGGAGGCGGACAATGTCGTTGAAGAAAGCCTGGGCGACGGATTCAGCGGAGTACGGGTGTGCCAATGGGATGAAATGGCAGTACTTGTTGAATCGATCCACCACGGTGAGGATCACCGACTTGCCGCGGACCCGTGGCAGCGCCTCCACAAAGTCTAGCGCGACATCAGTCCACACGCCCTGGGGAACCGGCAGTGGAAGGAGACCCGCAGGGTGCTGGTGCTCGGACTTGTAGCGTTGGCAGACTTCACACGTGCGCACCCGTTCCTGCACAACTTGCTTCATGTTAGGAAAATGGAAGTCACGGCGCAGCCGGTGGAGCGTCCGCTGTACGCCTTCGTGTCCGTCCTCATGTATGGCCCCCATAATTTCTTGTAGCAGCGGGGAGTCGGCCGGGATGTACAGCCGCCCGGAAAATTGCACCATGCCGTCCACCAGCGCCCAGGGAGCTGGTTGGGTGCCCGCTGTGATCTCGCCATGGAGAGCGACAAGGGCCGGGTGGTCCAGCTGGGCCTGCCGGAGCTTGGCGATGAAGTCGAAGCGCAGAGCAGAGAGGGCAAGGAGCTCTCCCTCCACGATGTCGCGCCTGGATAGCGCGTCAGCGACGGCGTTCGTCGCGCCGGGCTTGTACTCGACGGAGAAGTCGAAGCCCAGCAGCTTGCCAACCCAGTGGTGCTGCGGAATGGTGGCCAAGCGCTGGTCCAGCAGGTACTTCAAGCTGTAGTGATCCGTCTTGACAGTGAAACGGCGCCCCCAGAAGTATGGCCGCCAGTGGCGCACCGCCTGGACCAAGCCAATGAGCTCACGCTCGTAGGCTGCCAGGGCTTGATGTCGAGGTGCCACCGGTCGGCTGAAGAAGGCGATCGGATGCCCCTCCTGGATGTGGACAGCACCAAACCCGTGGGACGACGCGTCGCACTCGACGACAAAGGGCTTGTCGAAGTCCGGCATAGCGAGCACCGGTGCCAAGGTGACCGCCTCCTTGAGGGCGAGGAAGGCCGAGGTAGCCTCAGGACCCCACGCGAAGCCCTCCTTCTTGAGTAGCGCGGTGAGTGGCGTGGCGATGGAGCCGTAGTTGTGGATGAACTTGCGGTAGTATCCCGCGAGCCCAAGGAAGCCACGCACCGCCCGCGCCGAGCGAGGTACCGGCCAGTCGTGAATGGCCTGCACCTTGGCGGAGTCCATGGCCACCCCCGCCTCCGAGATCGTGTGGCCGAGGTAGGCGACAGAGGCGACCCCGAACGCACACTTGGAGCGCTTGACGAAGAGGGTGTGCCGACGAAGCTCACTGAGGACGGCGCGGAGGTGACGCAGGTGGTCGGCCCATGACTTGCTGTAGATCAAGATGTCGTCAAAGAAAACAAGTACAAACCGGCGAAGAAACGGGCGCAAGACGTCGTTCATGAGCGCCTGAAATGTGGCTGGGGCGTTGCAGAGGCCGAACGACATCACCAGGAATTCGTAGAGGCCGTCGTGTGTACGGAACGCCGTCTTGTGAACATCCTCCGGCCTCATGCGCACTTGGTGGTATCCCGAACGCAAGTCGAGCTTGGTGAAGTACTTGGCGCCATGGAGCTCATCCAAGAGCTCGTCGACAACGGGGATCGGAAACGCGTCCTTGACCGTCACCGCGTTGAGGGCGCGGTAGTCGACGCAGAATCTCCACGAGCCGTCCGGTTTCTTGACGAGAAGGACCGGCGAGGAGAATGCGGAGTCGCTGCGCCGGACGATGCCATTCTCGATCATGGTCTCGCACTGCTTCTCCAGCTCAGCCTTGTGGGCGGCCGGATATCTGTAGGGCCGCACTGCCACCGGCGCGGTGTCCGGCTTGAGGATAATGCGGTGCGCTTGGCCACGCGCGGGAGGCAGGCCCTTCGGCTCGGCGAACACGTCGGCGAAGGAGGCAAGCAGCTCGTCGAGGAGGGGCTCCGCCACCGAGGCAGAGTGGATGCGCGGCGGTGTTGGCGGTGCGACGCTGCGCCAGCAGACCTGCTGGTCCGCCACCCTGAACTCCATGGTCCCGGCGGCCACATTCCAGACAATATCACCCAAGGTAGCCAGCCATTGAGTGCCTAGCACCAGGTCATAGCCGGCCAGGGGCATGATGTACAAGTCGACCGCGAACGGCCGGCTGTCGATGACGATGGGCGCCTGGCGCAGAACGCCCGGGCAGGCGATCCGTTCCCCGTTGGACATGGTCGCAGTCAGCCGAGGCCGAGGCTCGACGGGCAGGTCGGCCCGCTGTGCGGCCACCTCGCCGATGAAGCAGTGGGTGGAGCCCGTGTCGATGAGGGCGATCAACGTGGCCGCGCCCACCTGCACCTCGAGTTGGAGAGTACCGCACATTGGAACGCCGGCGACGGCGTGGAGGGAGTAGACGGGTGCCTCCTCAGCGGGCTTGTCCTCAGCCAGCTCGACGCCGTCGATGTAGAAGATGCGGCGGCAGACTCTGTTGTGGCCGCATGAGTATGGCTCGTTGCAGTTATAACAGAGGCCGAGGCGGCGCCGTTCCACCTGCTCCTCCGTCGAGAGGCGCTTGCCCCCGCTGCTTGGTGGTGGTGGTGGCGCCGGTAGTGCCAGGGGCTGCGCCTGGGGTGCTGGCAGCGCCTGGACCGCGGGCGCCGGCCGGATGGGCGCAGGGAGGGCCGCCAAGATGCCTGGACGTGGAGCGGGCGGTGGCCCGAGCGCGCGCTGCGCAGCCTTGCCAGGGGTGGAGTTGAGACGGTCGAGCTTGACCAGTTCCAACGCCCGTGCCAGACTCATGGCTGCCGCGAGGGTCTCCGGCGCGTGGATGCGCACCTGGTGGCTGAGCGGGGGCAGCAAGCCGCCGGTGTAGAGCTGCACCCGCTGGCCTTCCTCGAGCCGGCCCGCGCGAGGGAGAAGCGCCTGGAAGCGGTTGGAGTACTCCTCGACCGTCCCCATGCGGCGGCACTCGGAGAGCTCGAACAGCGGGGCGGACCGCAGCACCGGGCCGAAATGCAGGTTTAGGAGTTCCTTGAAGCGCCCCCATGGCGGCGTGCCCTCGTCCTCCTGAAGCTGGATGAACCACAGTTGGGCCACATCCTCCAGGTTGTACGACGCCATCCACACCTCCTCCTCTGGCATGGTGCGTTGCTGGCGGAAATACGACTCACACCGATTGATGAAAATCAGTGGGTCGGACTTGCCGTCGAAACGCGGAAGTCCATCTTCTGGAACCGCGCGGGGCGATCCGTGTGGTGCTGGCCGTCGTGGTGGGTGCTGGATTCGGTCGACGAGCCGACCTTTTCCTTCATGCCCGCCATGTCGGTCTGCATCTTCGCCATGTCGGTGGTCAGGGACTGGAGCATCTGCATCACATCGGCCATGGTTGGTTGATCGCCATCGCCCATGGTTGACGGTGCGGACGTTGCCGTGGACGAAGAGGAAGGAGATGGAGGCGGCGGCTGGAATGGTGGTGAGGCTGCGGTGGAAGATTGGGTGGAGGTGGTGGGAGAGGATCGACGAGACTGAGATACCAGGTTGTCAAGGGCAGTGAGCCCTAGGGTAGGAGGACCTCGGCTACGTAGATCGTAGCCGCTGTCCGTGATGGCCGGCCGGGTTATACCCCCTTGCCCCCGTTCTTCGTCGGTGGGTTATTCCCCCTGCCGCCGGCTTAGGTAGAAGAAGAGAGAGGATTAGATGGTAATATCTTTCTTGATTGCCAAGCGTTTGATTACAGCATATCTATAGCCTCCGGCTCAACAAAAAGAGTAACAAACTCCACTAATTAAGGACTAACCAAAATAGCTAAAAGATCTCCTACTTTCCCTCCTAGCCACTGCTGGAGGTCGTGCCCTGCGTGCTTGCCATGCGTGCAGCAGCGCGTTCCTGGGCTCGGCGCACGTCACAGGCCCTATGGCGCCTGGTGTACACTTGTTTGAACATGACAAAATCATATGTACATTCTGGTAGAATATGTTGTGTTTGTTTCAGATCGTAGTATTGCTATTCTGTCTGTTTTCTACTAGTATTTGGTAACTTCTGTCTATTCACAGCCCTTATTTCAGCCTACAGAAATATCTCAGTAAACAGATCTGTAACATGATGTTTCCAATATTGCAGGTGTGAGACAATCTTAAAGCCAGGCTTCAACTGCACTGTCCGCATAAGGAACAAGAGAAATAAAGCAAAACGTCGGAAGAAATCAAACTGTTGTCAGAACAGTGTTTCCTATGCATGCCATTTCTGTGGAGATCAGAACCTAATATTGGGTAGTGGGAAGGGTGTTCTTAAGAGCCTGTTACCATCAAGAGAGCATGCTACTATGAACTTATCCCATAGAATTATGAGAGGGAACAATAGCAACACAAGAACACATGATAAGAAAGAAGTGCTTGAGCTTTCTCAAGCAGCAATTTTGCAAGTGGAATTGTCATCTCTGTTGAGACAGTCAACTTCTGAAAGTGATGAGCATGGCGAAAGGTTAAAATGTAATCTTGATGAACAGATGCATGAAACTGACCCTATTTCTTCTGAGGTTAAAATATGTGAAGCAACTTCGCAAGCAGAACTTCCAGCTGGTTCATCATTTGTCACGCCTCAGAAAAAGAAACCATGGGTGGCGACTGTCCCTAAAGATTCAGCAGGACTACTCAAGACAGGAAGTAGCGTGATTTCTGGCTCAGTCACTGACACCCTTTCAGGCTCTAGCAAGTCTGCCTCAAATGACTCTAGAAATAATGTGAAATATGCAGCAAGAGATTCTTCTCAGGTTTCTGGTAGCTCAAGGAAGCGGGCAAGAAAGGGGTGGACGACACTGAAACAGATAGCTGAGAAGGATGAGCTTGAAAGGAAGGAGAAGATGGGTAATTTTGTAATCCCGTTCTTCATGCAGTAACTGGGATGTTAAATATGTGCCCACATTGTAATTGTTTGGTCATTAGTTTATATCTTGAGAAGGACAATGTAATTTTGGTAAGGGGGGAGGTGAGCTACTAGGTTTTGCAGTTGGATAGAAGATATGAGGTTACCAAATTCTGGTCGAGTGTGAAAAGTCCCACCGCAACAAGTTCTAACGTTGCATGCAACAAATTATTTTATCAAGACTGCTCAGGTATAAGGGGAAAATCCCATTTTGAATTAGCAATATGTGATTAAAGGGGAACACATTCAAGACGAGCCATCAGCCATAGCAACATTAGATTTTGTTGCGGTGGAATTGTCTACATTCAACCAGAACTTGGTAACCCAACTGCAATGCATGCCATTTGATTCTGAATTTCTGAACCCAACTGCAAAGCATGATAAGTACTCGGCCTTCCAGCAGTGAAGCAGCGCATCAGCACAAGGAATGCATGCCATTTGATTATGAATTTCTGACAAGGACAAACAAGAGAGCCACGCTACAGCACCCAGCCATCTAGACAAAAAAAAAGAACTGAATAATTTTCTTATAAGTTACAAAAGCCATTCAGTCACTGCTACTGTTGTATATCTCAAATGAGGACATGGAAACATCGATAGTTGCTCAAGCTTGGATGCATCACTTCACCAATAAAAACTGAATCAACTGCAGGTTGTTCTCCAGCCTTCATGCTTACACGTTCTATAATCTTTGCAGGTTGTTCTCATCATGTTTGGTCGACTGACCACTCTTTTCACTCCCTATGACAAAACCAAAACCAAATTTTGGAGAATCAGAAAACTTTATTACACAATTAACAAAAGCAACTATCTTGAGTTCTAAAGCACAGTATTATGGCCTAGTCCTTTTATGAGGGCTATGCCTTTGGTAAGTTTTTGGTGTCATGTTGAGATCAAAAAAATTATTCATCCACCTAGGACACGAGCGCCGCCGACTGCCAGGCTGCGTGCATGGCCGACTGCCTCTGCGTTGCCGTGCTGCACAATAGCAACAACGGCACGTGCACCGCCGCGTCGGGCGCTCGGCAAAAAATAAGTGTTGCATCGGGGTCCTGACGTGCGTGTTCGAGCTCCTGTATCCACTCGCAACGGTCGGGAGGGAGCGGAGGTCCGTCCAAAAATTAATGACCACCGCAGCAGCAGTAGCCGCCGTCGCGGACGTGGGCGTCGGCAGCTCCTGCACGGGAGCCGCCGGCAGCTCAGGCGCGTCGTCGGCCGGCGGGGCGTTGGCGTCCGGGACGAGTTGTCGCGGCAGACGGGGCAGGTGACATACTGACGTGCGAGGCGAGCCACGTGTCGATGTAGTCCGGGTGGAAGACGTGGAAGCACTTGGGCAGCAGGCGCAGCGTCTCCGTCTCGTCGTCGTAGAACTTGCTGAGGCAGACGGCGCACTCGAGCGTGCCCTTGCCGGCCTTGTGCGCCTTCACGTCAGTGTACGCCACGGTCGGGAAGGACTCCAGCACCGCCGTATCGAGCCCGCGCTGCTGGCGCCGCGAGCGCGCGGCGGACGGGCTGAAGCTCTGCGAGTAGTATGCCCCTCCAGGTCCAGGCTGCTGCTGTTGCCCCTGGCCCTGCACTACGGCGGCAGCAAGCAAGAGAAAGAAGAATCGCAGGAGGCGGCCATTGCCCCGGAGGCTTCCGTGCGTTCGCCATCCTGTGAAAGTGGAAGATAGGGAAGGGTAAGCCTGTGAAAGAAAAATAATTATAGAGGTTTTTTTACAAATATATACATAAAGGCATGGGCCTGTGGGGAATCACTTAAAAAGTTTATATATAAAAAAAACATGTTTAAAGTTGATGGACCTATATGATACCCCCTCAAAAGTTAATGGACCTCTGGTGTATTTTACTCTATTTTAAATTTGTCTTATGCATAAGTTGCGTCACAATGATATTGCAGCAACAAGACCAACCTGCTTTCTTGAAGTCCCTTGATTTGATAAAGCAAGTGGCCGCTTTCTCATGTTTGTCAATAGAATAATAGATTTCAGCTGCCTTAACAAAATATGAATTAGACCTCCGCCGATTCCCTGAAATAAGATGCTCACCATTAACTACATGCTGAGCTGCTCTTGCCCACTTCTCTCTGTGTTCATCACCAGCCTTTTGAAAGCACATCGGGGCCAATCCAAATTGCCTCTCATTGAAAAGCTGAAAGGGAAAAGAAAGAGATTTGTTAAAAGTTCTAGATGAAATAAATAGATTGGCACATTAGTTGAGCCAAGCACTCTTGCTCCACAGTACTGGAATGCATGTACCAACACCCAGCAACAAAGATTATGCAATTCAAACATCATACACTACCGACCTTGACACCACGTAGCCTCCAGTCATCTGTGCTGCTTGTTTTCTGCATTTCTTCAACAAGTGCAGAATCTAGTTGCTTGACTTGTACCAGGCACAACTATTTCCAGTAATCAAACATAGGTTGGCATAAATCATTTTCATCTTCACATATCCACAGCCTTTGTCTTGTTCTTGTAACAGCAACATAGAGCTGTTTTAGCTCAGAACAAAGAAGAAAGTGATTCCATCAAATTCTGGATATGATATTTGTTTCGATGATGCATTAGTATTATTTTCTTTCCTGTATCCACAGATAACTCTCCATTTATTTCTTAAAGGAGATGAACTGAAAAAGTTGTATATTAGTACATCCTGCATCGTGTATAACTTCAATGTAAGTTTCATGAAAGCCATCACAGACAATTTAGTTAATCATGTCTGTAGAATTAAATAGTACTAAAAACACTATACAGTGGATGTACCTCAAATTCAAGGCCCTTAGATTCAAGTATAGTCAAGACGAGTGCTTGCTTCCCTACAATGTCAGTTACATGTTCCTTTGTAGCATCATCTCGTACCAAAATGACTTGATCAGCACCAAACATACTCCTTTTGCAGCACTCATTTTGTATTTGTCCAAAAATAGTTGTAAGAGCATTTTCACCATTACAGGATTCAAGCAGGATGGGAGCATCTCCATGTACTAGGCTAGTTTCCGGATTCAACTTATCAACAGAAAATGGGAAGTAGTAGTACAAAAGGTCCATGATACTTTGAGCCAACAAGATGGTCAGTGTGTTCGTAAGTTTTGAGTAAGCTGGAACACATCACTGACATTATGTGCCTTTCCGTGTCTTGCCTTTGGGAGGAACTCTCAACTCTGTGTAGAAGAAAGAATGGATATCCTCAAATCTGAAATCAACACCTTTAGCTATTGTCTGGGCCGTGTCACCGGCAAAAACAAAGCCTTCCTTGACGTTTGAGCATACAAATTTAAGTAGTGTCATTTGATTCATTGTTAGATCCTGAACCTCATCTACGTAAACACAATCCACCATATCACCACTGTAGCCTTCAGTGGTTAGATGACAGTGAAGGCTCTTGACAAAATCTGAAATATCAAACTCCTAAGAAATACACTTCCTTTTCTCATAGGAAAGGTAAGATGGGAATCTTCTATCAGAAAGCATGACATAATCCTTCCTTTCAAGTGTTCCATATGGATACTTGCATGCTTGATGCCCACCTTTTATATGAGAAATTATTTGTGTAAAAACAGTGGATGCATCAAGATTCTTGGTCAGATTTGAATTGAAATGAGGCCATTAAAGAACAAGAAAATTTTTCATAGCCAACCTCTTTCATTTTAATATAATCTTGCAATGCACGAGATTTTGACTTTCCACCCTCATGTAAAGTAGTCAGTTCACCATAAAATCTATCAAAAAATGAAGTACGCAATGCACCATCGAGCATCATAAAAAATTTCCAGAATGTGATAGCAAGAGGGTAGTTGTTCTGAGGTATATTACTTAAGTTATCAGGTATATCATTAAATTCTGCAGAATCATCAAAAGATGTCATGCATTTGAAGACCAGATGAATGATCAAATAAGTCACCAGAGGCAAATCTGTAAAAAAAAAAAACTAGTTGAGAATGCAGGCAAATTGGTATGCATTTTAGCTACTTCAAAATTCTATGGCCGTGATTCATTAACTAAAAAGGTTCACTGCACCAAATGCAACCAAGGAACATCAATCAGGATGTAGTAACTGACAACATGTTGAGAACAGGTCTAAAATAATGCAAATTCAAGTAGCTTACCTTCTAAGTCTGAAAATCTGATTCTTTACATATGAGCATAAATGTGAGCTTACAGTTAGAAAAATTTGCCTTATGGAACCTTGTCCAGTGTTCACATCCTTCAGATTCATAAGATCATTTTTATCATTCATACCAGATAATTCAAACTCAAAATTAAGCCCATTGCATGCAATCAGAGATTGTTGCTCCTTTTGAATGAGCTTCATAGTTAAAACAGTTGTCTTCCCTGTGCCTGATCGCCCAAGTATAAAACTACTGCACGGGAATTGAATAATAGCCTTTTCTTCTTCTGTCATTTCAAACGGGATATCAGATTCAGACCCATCAGTGGCTGCCAGTAAATTCTTTGCTACTCCAGATGATAAAGTGTAGAACTTCATAAGCAAAAAGCTCTCACTGACTTTTGAGTGATCTATTGCATGTGATGCATCCACATGATCATCATCTTCCGGTGCATCAACTTGTTGATCCTTCTTAAATCGAGCAATCTCATACCCAACTCCCCAATTTACAGGAACTTCCCACTTTCTGTCAAACAATTGAAAATTTGAAACAAAGCATATAATCAAAACATGTTCAAAGCAGACAAAAGGTATCTGGAAACAACTCATTTGTAAGAGGAAATATTTTTTAAGAATGGTGCTTTTTTCTCGAATATGTAGGAGAGCTATGTATAATTATATTAATTATTAATTATATTAATTATTAATTATATTAACTATATTAATTATATTAAGAAAAAGAACAAACAATCAAATTACATGCCGTTGGATGGCTCAGGTTAGTTTGTAAGAATAATGCTGGAAAGAGATTTAGTGTGTACATAATATTGTAGAACATACCCTTCCCTGTGAACTATTTTGGAGTGTTCCACGTAATCATCAGTGTACATTGAAAATAAATTTTGAAGACGTTCTATAGTCCTTCCAATATTTTGCAATGCCACAAGGCCCCATATTCTTATTATCTGAAAAAGCCCTCCACCATTTTCCAAGTCTATACTCCAAACAAGATAAAGATCACTGATCTTGTATACTTTCGCTAGCTCAAATTTATCAGTAGCGCCAAGGTTCTTCACTCTACTCCGCCAACCACATCCAAGACCTACAAGCTTTTGGAGCACTTCCCTCTGAAGCTGTGCTGATTTTAGTTTCATAAAAGCATTTCTAAACTCTGTGCTGAAAACAATCTGTTATACCAAATGCAGTTTATCAGAGTAAAACATCAAAAGGGCATTCAAGAACAAGCAATAGTTGTAGATATGCGAATGTAAAACTAATAAAGACACAAGTTTTGTTAATAAGCAGAATTGATACAGGTAATCATATGCAAATGGACTACTTTGTATACATGATTTATTATCCAAATGGTTTATGTTAAAGTATATAATGCTGTTATGTACATTCAGTGTCAGTGCTACTTAAAATGGTGATCTTAACAGAGGGGTTTATAAATTGATATATTTATGCAACTTGAAATGGTATAAGAAAAACAAGAAATATCCATAGTCATGCATGCAAACTATCAATCTATCTGATGGTGGTTACGGATGATGATATTTAATATACACAGGCATAGAGGCATCCACACACATTACTATGGGTTCCAAAAAAGAACCACACAAATAATTATCACTGTAATTCTTTTTTTTATTTGCTTTTTCAGCTCTGAATAAATTGTTTCAGAAATCAGTATCACTGCTAGTTGCAAACTTTGAAAAAACAGCAACAATGTTCTCTATACTAGTGTGATAAAGCTTTAGATGATTGAGGTACAAATTAATTTATAGTTACAAAGGGTGAATTAAAGGCATTTAGAATTGCGTGTAGGGAACTTCAGTCACAGGCAATATACCATTACCACACATGAGGTAATCCATCAATCAACAGTTGAGATCTAATACTCAGGCATCTATAAAGTATAGACACAAATTATTGGTTATGGAAAATGTTTTCATGGCCAAGTTATTATCAGAACCTCAGACTGAACTTTCAGACTCTAACTGATTACAGTTACCTTCCATTTGGTATTGCAGAAAGATGCATAACCAGAATTAAGTAGATCACCAAGTTGATCAAGCTCAACCTTTACTTCAAATACCAGCTTAGCCAACGCTGCATTGTCAGTGGCATTGAACAAACATCCACGTCTTTTAGCATCCTCAGCTATAGCTGCCCAGATTGTGCCACTTATAGATAACATGCATGCGTTTCGAGAATCCACAAACAGTGCCTACATTAATGATAGTCATAATCATGTATAATAAAGACTTCAACCAGGGACAAATTCAGAAAGACCAAAGAAATAAGTACTAGTTATTCACACCTTGCTCTTGTAAGAGCAACATTCGTTCTCTGGTTATCAGCAAGAAATCCAATTGCACCTTTGGTATTGGATCTAACTGTTGACAGTATGATTATATCATCTTCTTCACCTTGGAACCCATCAATAGATGCTACTCGTACAGAAAAACCATGACAATTATCATATTTTGTGCCTAATCTCGATTTAATAGCATTCACTTGCGAACTATAAGGTAACACAACACCAATTGTCACCTTTTGCAGGCTATTGTTCCAAGCTGCAATTATAAAACCAAAATGATAGGGTGCTTGGATCATTTTTTTGGTAAGTTATCAACAAATTTCTGAAGTAAATCAAATGAATGGTATATGTTTGTATTCTAACTCAATTATCAATAATTCATTTCACAAAAATATGGTAATATCATAGTGAAAAGTGCCATTTTACTACAACCTTTTTTCCGCAAGACACTGTTTCCCTTTTCTTTTAGAGAAAATACACTGTTGATTTCAAATTTTCAAAGAAACACAACTTTGATGCTACTCCTAAATGTTGGCCAATGTGTTAGAAAAAAATTACCAAATAATAATTTTTTTCTCGAATACGCAGGAGAGCTGCGTCATTTCATTAAGAATTAAGAAGAGTTATAAAGTACAACACGCACACCATACACACCCCTTAACTATAATTTTATTTTATAGGTGCTGAAAAATAACCCAATATATTTCCATGGTAACACCAGAAAGATGGTTTTAGCTCACATGTAAATTGTAATATTAATGTGCTAACTTCAGCAAAAGGGTTCATAGTCTAGCTGTTGTGATTCCTGAGTAGCACCTCTAGCACCTGAGTTCAACTCCCATGAGAGCGAATTTCAGGGCTGGTTAAAAAACCTTTTCTCGCTGGCAACCCATAAAAATAGTGACAGGACGCCGGCCTGTAATACCCGAGAATGCACGATAAATATGGATTTCTTTAATTTGGATTAAGTAATTTATCTATGGAAGGTTGACCGGCTTTTTAAGAGAGGCTGGAAATTTAACTTTTGATCCGTGGTGCTCGGATGGATTATCGGACACTACCTATGCGTAGAGCTCGCCGAATGCATTTTGATTGAGTACACATATGTAGTAATCAGATTTTAAATCACAGTTATATTCATTACTAGGTGAAAGAATAAGAAAAAAAGAAAATAAAGACTACAGTAACCAAGTGGAAAGGAGCATTACGTGACTTCCTGTTGCCGTGGCTGACTTTGCCTCTGTAGCGTGACCGCCCGTTTGTTTGGTTGGCGCAAGGGATAAGGAAAAACAGGCGTACTACAGTAACTCGTGGCTACAGTACCAGCCCAACTTAAGTCCTGGCCCATAGCGTGACGTTCTCTTACTCGGCTCTGATCTGCTCGTGGTTCCTGGTGTTGCCGCCTCTTCACATCACGCAAAAGGCAGGGTAAAGGGAGAGAAGGGAGAGGAGGAAAGGAGAGGAGACCTAGGGCTTGCTGCCATCACCTACGTGCCCCGATCTTCTTGGAAACTGATCGGAACGGCAAGACGATCGTAGCGGCAAGGATCATGGCGAGGTGGAGAAGAGGAAAACACGGAGTGGATCGCTAGGGGTTTCTTCATTGTGCTGGCCGTGGTTGCCCTAGGTGAGATTTAAAATTCTAATCCACTTGTTTGGATAAAGTTTTGCGGATCCTAACATCTCATTAGAAAGGATTTAGTTGGAGTAGTTCCTGAAATTTCCGAATTTGATCTCAGTCAAGTTTAGAAATCCCGTCAGATTATGTAGTTTCTGTTTATCGCTGTTTTAGGGCATCTTAGTGGCCTTAATAAATTTTGGCACTGTGGACAAAGTTGTAGAGGACTTCGTCATGTTTCTTTTGAAGCCAAGAGCACGTTCATAGCCTCTGTATTTTGGGAGATATGATAGTTTGAAGTAGACTGTTTTTCAGTGACGAGATTCTGGACAGTTTTAGATCTAATCTATTTTCGGTCCTCTTACTTGAGTAATTTGAACTTAAGATCTAAATGAAAGTTGTAGGGATTTTCTTTCTCTTTCCAGATTGTTGTAGAACACGTTTTTTGGATGAGTATGTCTCCAGTTATGAATTTTATAAGCTTGCTGTACTGTTTTGACTGTCAGAAATGTTCAGTTAACTTAAGATGATGATTATGGTATCTTGGAAACCTCTAATGCCAAATCTTATAATACCGAAGTTTTAGATAAAGAAATTTTCTATCATCTGGTAGATTAAGGGAATTTATTATTGTATGGTTGTTTGTCTATGAAAAAGAGAAGGGACAGTGCTGCTGTCACAATCGGTAGTGAGACGGTAGATGCTTAAACGGCAGGGTTGGGACACTTTATTGTGTAATTTGTTGATTTTATATGTATGATGGTGTTGGTGCTGAGGTTTGCTTGTGATCAGGTGGTGTACCTTCGGATTGTGCTTAGCTCACTTTTGATCTTCAGTGAAGGCAAGTAAATGTGGCGTTGTAATCCACGTGCTTTGGCTTTGTTGTTTGAATTGCCTTCACTAAATTTCAGTATCTCACACTAACCATATAATCTGAAGTTTGAAGTTATTTGCTTTACTTTGATGTATATTATTTCTTATCTTGTGGTATTACTTTTGAATTGCGAAGTATATGAAGTGCATACATTACAACATTTGCACTTTTTCCTTGATATGCATAAGAAGAAACCGTAGCCAAATTGGTGCGGTAAGTACCGGTACAGTAACGCACGTTGCACTTTTTCCTTGATATGCATAAGAAGAAACCGTAGCCAAATTGGTGCGGTAAGTACCGGTACAGTAACGCACGTTGATGAGCAATGTGGTTGCAGCAACGCACATTGATAAGCATTGTAGTTGCAGCCCTCACTCCCTCTCCATGGGATGTGTGGGTAGAAGTGAAGTCATGCATTGCATTGCATCATCTGCATTGCACCTTTTGCATTGTACTTGGAATTATATTTATATTACTATGAAGCATTTGACGTCTCTATTAGTATGCTATTTAAACCTAATGCTTAATCTACTGTGATTTGAATAACATGGTTGAAGCAGTTTGCTTGCTGAGGTTTTCCATAAACCTCACACGCTTGTTTCCCATCTCAGGTACTTGAGCTTCGAGGATGTTTGGCGGGATGGGAGTAGCTTGCACACATGATGTACACTTCAAACAATCATATGTAACATGCTAGTTGGTTGTAGAGTCGTTTTGTATGTTGTAACAAATATCTGAGGTTTGTTGGTTAGGTTTGAGAAGATGTCTTTTCTTTGTCATCGTAGGAGACTTAATTTAATGCTTAATCTAGATGACATGTTTTTGCTTTCGCGTACTCTGTTGTCTTAGTGTAGTATCGTAATTCTTCAAAGGATTGTTGTTTTCTTCTGGGGTGTTACACGGCCTATGTTAATGTGGCTGCCGCTGGCCTAGGTTAGCTATAGGGTCAGCACTATCAGGGTTCAGAGGGTTTCTCGGTCAATTGAAGACCGAAGTTTTTTCTTCCAAGCAATACCGTAGGACGGTCTTTCCCCTGCCGAGTTTATTTTTTGCGTGCTAACTTCACTTGAGAACACAGGCAAGTCAGTTTAATTTTTACAATTATAGCATTACTGAAATATAGTAACTACAAACTAAGAAAGAATTGTGATGTAATATAATAAGCATTGACAAATACTTGTACGCATCACAGGGAAGGACTAAGTATATACATTTGAAGACTGATTGGATTAGGTGCATAACAACAGCAACTTCAACCATATTCTGCCAACTGTTTCCACTACCTTCCCTTTCTTCCTTCCCGTGAACAATGTTTAGAAAAGCATAAGATGCAAAAGGGCTAAATAATCTTTGTGGTATGCAGCGGACTTCACATTGACACTATCAATTATCCTCCCTTCATAAAACAGAGCATTAGGAAATAAACTGATACAAGGGCTCATTTGGTACTGCATATTCAAAAGATGCTTTTCAAAAGCCAACAAGGACAATCTCTTGAATAGGCTTACACCAAGTCCAGCTTCTTTGCAAACCTGATAGTACAGAGACAACATAAGAGCAGAAAATAGGGGTGCGGCGAGCAAGAAAGGTAAGAAATAAGCCACACGCAGTACTTAAGTTTTCAACATCCCATTCAATAAGAAGAGATTACTATTTGAAACTAAAAAGAGAGTGCTAGAATGAGTATATCAACTAAAGCAGAGTAATTGAGTGGAATGGAAAGGACGGAAACATATAAATGAGCAAAAGACGAAAACATTACACGGCTTTGAATGATTGGTTGTTACTGACAGTCGTCTCCAACCAGAAGAGCGTGTCTCAGCCCATTAAGGCGTAGTGGAATTACTGATTCACATTCTCGTACTTGAGCAGCCTCATCAATGATTAAGACATCAAGAGTAGTCTCCAAGTCATGTATGTGGTAAGAACTTGAAACAGTGCAAAAAATAAGTGTTGCATTGTGCATGCAGTAGTTCCTTGCCCAACTTTTACTTACGTTAACAGGTAAATCAAATTAGATCTTCAAAGATTTCAGCAATTCAAGGCATTTGAATCTTGCTTCGACCCACTTAGTGGCCAATGATACATGCTTTGAGGAAATGGATTCCCCCAGCTGATAGTACATAAAACCCTCTCTTGGAATAATCGTAAGTGAAGTCCTCAAAAGACAAAAGATCACACATTGTTTTCAAGAGGTCTAATAGTTCCAATATGTTTCTCACAACCTATGGGGAAAAACACCTTTCGGGAAGATGAATCCATAGGTTCAGTATGCACTCCTTTAGATCGATAGCTAACTCACCAAACTGCTTATGAAAATCCTGTAAGCATGAAGGACCAGTACGTCCAAAATCCTCTAGGAGAGAGATCAATGAAACGATTCTGTTTTTCCACCCAGATGACGATGAAAAACAATTAACCAGTTGAACCACACGATAATCCAAAAGAATTTCCTGAATATTGTTGGTGTCCATTTTTTGCTTGCTTCCTAATAGTACAATATCTCCAAAAGAATTTGGTAAACCATCTGTATCAGCATATTCATTCAAATCTTTCAGATCCTGCAGCAATCGAGTACAAACTCCAACAACAGAGATGTTTGTCGGAGAACACATCAGTGTTCTGCACTTCAAACTTTTTAATGCCCAGAGTGTAGCGCTAATTGTCTTTGTCTTTCCTGTGCCTGGTGGACCCCATATGAGTTTCACAAGGTTGGAATGCTTACATTGCACAGCTGAAATGATCGATATAATCGCACCCAATTGTGATGTGTTAAGCCTAGTTTGTGTTAGTTTCTCTACTAAATATGGCAAAGAGTTTCCCACATGCTTAGGACAGATGTCACAATTGTCACCCTACAATAGAGTTAACAGAGGGACGGTCAGATGTTCACACACAAGAAATGTAATTGATATGTAAAACAAAATACAAATATAAACAAGAGTTCTTACCATATTTTTGGGGGATAAGAGCGACTTAATTATGGTGATGTTTTTGTTCATGCTTTTTTCAGAGCAAAGCGCATTCCATATCCTTGCATTTGTCATGATATTTGTAGCAAACACGGCGTATTTGAATTTTGTTTCTCTCTCTTCGGTATTGATTTGCCTTAATACTTTAATTATCAATTCTTTCTGATGTTGAACATCTATGGAAACCACCATTACCAAAGTAGCAGCATAGTGTAGCAAGTCCTCAACTATTCTAGGTTTGAAGCTAGACAAAATCAATATATCTCCGTTTCTTGCGATGTAAGCATCACTCGTGTATCCAATATCCAAGTTCATTTTGTACAATAACTTTGTATCTCTCTCTGCTTCCATAGAAATTATTTCTGAATAAGGTGCTTCCCTGATTACTTCCAGGGATGAGCTGATTTGGGATCTCGTTTCTTCAACCAAAGGTGCAATAAATGCTTTGAAATAGTTATCAAGTGAATTGAACTCACGTGGGATCTTCTGAACCTGTCAAATAATTGAATTGTCTTGAGTCATGAGCATAAGCATATGCACGGTTTAATGATCACTGCAAATTCTATAACATAGCTGAAATGGAAACTGCACATAATCATCCATAAAATTAATTACATACACAACTTTTGTTGGTGTGCCAACCTTCTTCTTAGGTTCTGCCTTCATGGTTCTCAGTATTTGGTGGTGGTGGTTCGGATGGTGGTGCTCTTGGTCAGAGATGGTGGTGGTGTCTTCACAATTGTCTTTAGATGCCATTTTTTTGTTTGCATCAATTTGTGGTAGTTTCACAAATCACAAGAGGCGTTGGTGAGTTTTTGGGTAGTTGTCAGCAGTTTGTTATGTTGTCTTTTGGTTTCCAATCTGTTTGTAGTTGTTATTTAAGTTGCAGGTGAGGCGGATTCCATTTTAGAGCCATGCAGTTGTTCAGTTTTCCTAAAAATTGGCGAATTCCTTTTATTCTAAAAAATTATGCCCTAGTGATATTTCCACCCTTTAAAAAAAAGAAGTTAACTCAGGGGGAAAAAAGGCAGGAACTTTTGGACCAAAGCTAATATTTGAGTTTATACGATTAGAAATTTGATATACCATGTGCTGAGATAAAAATTAAATTTGAAGAGAAGATAAGTTGCATTGATAGATATAAATTCAAAACCAGGGAGCACAAACTAATCTCGAAGCAAAAGTCTAAACCAATACATGTAATAAGAAGATATAAACTTTGGAAACTACTCCAGTTAAGCCAATAGGGTCTATCAATGGAAGGAAGAAATGGTGAAATAAAATTTGAAAAGGTAAAAAAAAGAAGTGTGCACCCAGAATGAAGAAGGCCGGAACCACAAGAGGCTAAAAATACGTAACTAACCCCAATTAGGTCTTGTTTGGATGCACATATATTCATCTCAACCACATGTGTTAAGTGGATCAGAGTGGATTTAAACTATCTAATCCACTCCAACACATGTTGAAGTGCATCCAAACAAGGCCTTAAAGCGAACACGAAGCAGGAAACATCACCAAAGTTGGCGCACAATACACAATTGTTTGCTGAGTACATTAGTATAGGATCGGGAGAAGGACCCAAGAAATGAAACCACCGTACCTGTTGTTCAGCGCCCAGGATTTCTTGCATAGACCAAGAAAGTACCACATCGCTGAGGTCTCCTGTCTCCTCCATGTCCGTCGCATAGTCACATAAAACGGGTTCACCACCTTCGACCCTCGACCCAGGTTCGTCGACCCTGACCCGGGTTCACGGGTTCATTTTTGACCCGAAGTGTAAAAATCTCTCGCAATTAGCGTACCACGTACCGCGACCCCGTACCTCGACCCCATCGACCCAGAAACTTTGTGACTATGGTCCGTCGGCCCGGCGTCGGCCAGCATGCAAGTGCAGATGCTTGCGGCTTTCAGGCTTTGCCTCTCAACTTCCCTCTCTACACTTGACTACTATCTCTTTCTCATTTGGTGCAGTGCGAACCGCGAATGAAAGAACAAAGGCCGAGCGACGGGAGGGGAAGAGTTTAAAGAAGCAGCGGGGGAGGGAGGGAGTTAATCGAGTCATGGAGCGGTTTTTTCCCACTTTCTGCGGACAAGCTGATAGCTCGGTTGGTTGCTCTCGGTGGTCGTGGGAAGCTCCAGGTCGGAAGTTCGACTCCCCACCTCTGCATGCGCATATTTGCGCGTCGTAAAAAATCCTCTCGTTAGGTCTAAGGTCCGGCCCAGTCTCACGTAGGCTGCGGTGCCGCTGTGTATGGGTGGGGCAAGTGTTTTGAGGTTTTCTCGACCTGTGTGAGAAGGTCTTCTTCCTAAGCACAATGTCCGGGGGCCGTCATACCCCCCATAGGTCGAGTTTTTTTATGAATGGGAGGTGGCCTTGTGGGGGAGGTGGAAGGACGGAGGAAGAGGAAGAGTCGTCTCGTGCCCTCGGGAGCGGAGAGATCCAAATGGAATGCCGAATGCCAACAATATGTAGTGGGCCTCGTAACCTATCTCACAATGCAGGAACTGTGTTCTAAGCAGTTCGACGGCCAATGCTGCGGTAATATTGTTTCTATAGTATTTTCTTTAAAGTGCAAGGTCTGCTCGGTAGAGGTTTAACTCTCTCAGATCCAGAGCATCAGTCCAGAGCATCAGTATGGATCTAGGATCCCACTATTGCTAAGAAAAGTGTTTGGAGAGCTCCATGGTGGATCTACTAGGCCAGCCAACAGCAAGCCAAATTGTAGCCCATGAGGCTTAATTTGGAAGCAAGGGGAGGCACATCTTGGGATGAAAAACCCTCTATAAAGAACTAAATGGGTTATTCGAATAATATCCCCATGGATCGCCTACCCTGAAAAAAGTCAGGGATACTAAGGGGGTTTGAGTTTCCAAACTAACCCTGAGTGGGAGCTCTTCCTCCCTTTTGTATCCATAACCCCTAGGCCCACGTGTCTCTCCTCGTCCCCTGCATATATTTTGTTTCTCTCTCACGCAGTCACGGGGCAGCGAAGCTGGGGCGTGGCTGGCGTGTGGCGAGCTCGGCACGGCTGGGACCATCGCCGCCAGGTGCGTGTAGCCAGCTGTGGGTGGGGTAGGGCCGAGCGCGGGCGTGGCGCAACCTGCTCAAGGGCGGGCAGGGTTGAGCGACATGGCCGGTGCGACCTGCACGAGGACGATTGTATGCGATCAACAGGGCCTGTGCAGCGCGGCCTTGCGCTAGTCAGCGCAAGAGTGGCCGGGTTCGGTGGACGACTCACCAGAGATGGCCACCGGCTAGAGAAGATGGGCGGCACGGCTTCTGTTCGAGCGAAAGGGAGGGAGCGACGGGAAAAGAAGGGAGATTGACAGAAAGAATTGAACTGGTACGGGGTGGATGTCATGTAATCAATGGCATTGGTAGGTAATTTCCTTCGACTTCATGAGGAGATACAAAACTCAAGTTTTTAGGACACTCCTTGAGGTGCTCCATGCAATCCATAGGCCCAGCCTCCAAATCTGGATTTTGGGTGGATTCACATTCCATGGTGGAGAGGTGTTTAGGGAAAAATCAAATCCAAAGTTGACTTTAGTAAATCTGAAGCACTTAGAGCTCTACCAAACAGGGTCTAAAAGCTTTAGCTCGTCATCTACTCCCTCTGTCTCTTTTTATTTGTCGTTCCCATTCCCCGAGAAGTTAAATGTACTCAATTTTAATTAAATATATAAAGAAAATATTAATATTTATAGTACATAATTAGTATCATTAATAGATCGTTGAATCTATTTCATAATAAATCTATTTAGAAATACAAATGTTGCTAGCATTTTCTACAAACTTAGTCAAACTTGAGAAAGTTTGACCGGTACGAATCCCACGGCGATACTTAAATAGGGACTGAGGAAGTAATCATTAGGAAAATTTATTATTTTATTTACCCAAACAAGGATATTTAACAATGAGGATGGCAATATAGTTTGGAGTAGTGTGTCCCTCGTTGTCTCCTTCGTTCAATGGTGAGTGTAAGTTGTATATTTTCTAACCATTGCAATTGTATTAAACCGTCTGGATCTACCTCTTAGAGGATGATAGCTATCCTTTAGGTGACTTATATTTTCCCCTTACAACCCGCAAAAGAAATCTCCTTACTTTTCATGTTTTCCTGTCCAATGATTTTTTTTAGAATTAGACAGTACATCGTAGACGCCTACAACACGCATGCACACTCACCCCTATGAACACACATATGCGATCTTTACCCATATGAGCAACTCTGAAGGACTGAGCCGGTAGATCTCGAGATTCACGAAGTCACCACAGGCGCCACGATATTGACGGGGACATCGCCTACCATTGAAAGCATAGCGCAGTTAAATTCTGGAATAGATCCAAGAAACTACGAGTACCCGTGTCAAGTCAAGGACTTGAACCCGGTTGGACAAGTTCCACCACAAGAAACCCAATGCAACCAACTGATCTAGATTTATTAGCAAGTGCCAGTTGCTCAACAAGCACTTGAAATGTTTTTTTCAATCCACATTAATTAGATAGATACATATAAACTCTCATTCTTAGTGAAGAATTTCATGACATTGTTTCCAATACTACGGCATCATGTAAAATGAAATGAAACATCGATGAAACATCCATCCTCAATGCATACTTTCATTCTATTGTTTCATAGTAATTCAAAATTTGACTCATGTAAAGTTGGTAATCATACTGAGAGTCATCTAGATGAACTCATTTCTTCTCTTTTTTTAATGTTATATCATCGAAAGTATTTATGTGACAGTCTATTAAATATAGATGAAACTCAAATAAAACTATTACTAAGACTGACCTAAACAAGGTAGGACTAGCGTTATTATTGGACTAGCCTTGTCTTCTTTACATCACCGTTAGTGGACGGTCATTGGCCAACCATGCCTCAGTTCAGAAGAAGATTACGAGGCTCTCATTGTAAGGAGCAGGGATGAAAATGGCCAAAAAATAATTGAAAAGTGTCATTATCATTTGCTAAACATATTTTTAAAAAACACTTTGGAATCATTGTAATATTTTTTTTACAAAATACCCAGCCAAGATGTAAACACCTACATACACACACATACCTAGCTGCCATCACGCACCGGTAGAAAACAGACTTTCAGTTTTTGGCTTTAGTCCCGGTCGGAATTAGGCCCAGGAGTAATAGGTGATTTAGTCCTGATTTGAACCACCCACCGAGACTAGAATCCCCGACCCAACAGCTAGTGCAGCAGGCTTTTCCAGGAGGGACATTTAGTCCCGGTCTGTGGTTTCAACCGGGACTAAAGGTTGACTTTCAATCCTGGTTGGAACCACCAACCGGGACCAAAGGTCCTGATGGCCTTTTATTCCGGGTGGTGGCTCTGAAAGCCCAAGTTTGGTTTTGGTAATTAATGACACCAAGTTGCTAATGCCATGTGTTAAGTGTTTTGAGTTAGGCATAAGCAACACATGTGATGAAGGTGTACGTGGCAAGGAGTGGTGGCCACAAGACCACAAAGAAAAGGTGCATGGACATGAAATGATGATCATGGTGGAGATGCACATGAAATGATGGACATGATGATCAAGTGAAGGAAAAAGGATCCAAGAGCGCAAGGCAAAGGTATAACCATAGGGTTTTCCTTTTGCCGGTCTAAGATGAGTAGAGAAGTGATTGACCGGGTTTAGGATACATAGCCGACTATCAAGAGGGGCAATCACAGTTAGCTCGGGAATCAAGTGCCACTAGATCAATGTCTTGAGCATATGCATTTAGGATCTAGTAGAGAGCTAACATAACGCCTTGGAAAATGTTTGTGAAATGCTAACACACATGCATATGATGGTGTACACTTGGTGGTGTTAGCACATTTGCGAAGGCGGTGGAGTTTGAGTGGTAGAGAGGAGTTTGGGTTCCTCTCTCCCTCCCGCCAAGCTTGCGAGGCGGGATTCGGCGCATTTTGGGGAAGTGAAATGCCTATTTTCTACTGCGCCGAAAGTCGGAAAAGAAACGGAGGCGAACGGAGGTCACTGCGTGCACCGGACGCTGCACCGGACGCTGCACCGGACGCGGGTCTGGCTTGACCAGCGCGTCCGGTCAGTTCATCGCGGCGCCGGTGCTAGGGTTTGTGACCGGACGCGGGTCTGGCCTGACCAGCGCGTCCGGTCAGTTCAACTGGGCGTAACAGTAAAACGCGCGACCGGCGCGTCCGGTGCCTCACGGGACCGGCGCGTCCGGTCAGGCGTCCAGAGAGGCCGAGCGTAGCAAAGCGCGATCGGACGCGGCTGGCGCGTCCGGTCACGTGCGACCGGACGCGTCCGGTCGCGTCGGGTGCTTACTGGAACGCGACCGGACGCTGGCACTGTCGCGTCCGATCGTTCGAAGGAGCGCGTCCGGTCAGGGCAACGGCTAGTTCTAACGCGCGCAATTTTCGTTTGTCGTGTAGTGACCGGACGCGTCCGGTCACCCTGACCGGAGCGTCCGGTCAGTGCGTTTTTCGCTGAGTCGTTCGGTAACGGCTAGCTGCGTACCCCTTCGTTATAAATAGAGGATGTCCGGGGTTTGAGGGCATCTCTTGCACATTTTGAGACCTAGAGACATACTTTGAGCTAGAGAACAACCCCTCCACTCATCTCTTTGATTGATTGCACATCTTGAGTGAGATTGAGTGAGATTCAAGTGCATTGCTTGAGAGTTGCATTCTAGAGGCACTTGATCTTCGAGTTGCTGCGGATTTCTTGTTACTCTTCCGTGTTTCCCGACACGGTAGACGGCTTGGAGCAGCGGAGGTGATCGAGCTCGCAATTGGAGATTGTTGGAGCCCTCACCAAGTGTTGTAAGGGGTTCTTGATCCTTCTCCGCGGGAGTTCGCAAATTGGATACTCTAGTGGAGCTCGTGGCTTGGAGGATCCCCATCTTGTGTGCGGTTGTGCGGCGCCCGCCGAGGGCTCAACTCTTGATAGTTGATTAGCTCGCGAACCGACAAGTGGGTGCATCGCCACAACGAGGAGTAGCTTGCCGGGAAGCAAGTGAACCTCGGTAAAAATCTTGTGTCATCTCTCTACCGAGGATTTCTCTTGTGGTTGATTATTGTGATTGATTCTACGAGTGCATTGCTTCTCATCTCTACACGGCGGTATAATCACTCGAAGCTCTTCTCTAGTATTACTTTTTGTATCTAGCTTGTTGTCGTTGTTGTTGTGTTTAGTGGATAGCCTTGTACTAGACTTGTGTAGGTGGCTTGCTTAATTAGTTAGAGCTAGTGCATTTTGCTCCGCCACCTTTTGTACTAACTTGTGGTTTAGTATTTCTCATAGAAGTTTTATTAGGCTATTCAACCCCCCTCTAGCCTATTTGGACCTTACAAGTGGTATCGGAGCCGAGGCACCGTTTATTTGAGGCTTAACAACCTACGGTGAAAAAGAAATGGCTCAATTAAGTTTGCACATCAACAACACCAAGAAGGCACCTCACTTTGATGGGACAAATTATGCTTATTGGAAAGTTAAGATGACCGCACACCTCAAGTCAATCAATAGAGAAGTGTGGAAAGTCACCGAAACAAAATTTGAGGTTGCTAATCCGGAAGCACCTACACCGGTGGAAGAGAAGAAGCTCCAATGCAATGACATTGCCATTAGTGCTCTTCATGAGGCATTAGATGACAAGACATTTGAGCAAGTGAAAAACATAGAAGTTGCACATGATGCTTGGGCCAAGCTAGAAGAAACATTTGAGGGCACCGAAGGCACAAAGACCGCTAAAGCATATATCTTGCAAGAAAAATTTTCAAGCTTTAAGATGCAAGATGATGAGAGTGTTCCGGAGATGTTTCATAGATTGCAAGTCATTGTCAATGAGCTCAAGGCACTTGGTGAGGAGGTCAAGGACAATCAATTCTCTATGAAGTTTTTGAGAAGCTGAAGGGTCGAGATGACGGACTAGAGGGGGGGTGAATAGTCCTTTCTAAAACTTAAACGCGTTGGCTAACCGAAACAAATGCGGAATTAAACTTATCGGCCTAGCCAAGACTACACCCCTCTATCTAAGTTCTCTAGCACCTTGCAAAGATCCTAATTAAGCAACTAAGGTGCTTTCCTTAGCAAGAGCTCTCCTATTTAATTCTAGAGCAAGGTCACACAAACCTATGCACTAGTACTTTGCAAGCAAGAGGGAGCTCCTACACAATTCTAGTAAGCAAAGCGCACAAAGCCTAAGCTCACTAGCAATGCTCAATAACAAGGCTACACAAGCCAAATTAGAGAGCGCAAACTACTTAGCTATACAAACTAAGTAATGTGACTAACAAGGTTACACAAACCAAATTAGTCACGCAAAGGGAAGCTTCTAGCTACACAAGCAAGAAGACAACTAGCAAGCTACACAAGCAAACTAGTTAGAGAGCAACTACACAAGCACAAGTATATAAGAAAGTAAATACAAGCTTGTGTTGCACGAAGGCAAACCACCGAGAAGAGTAGACAATGTTGACACGGTGATTTTCTCCTGAGGTTCACTTGGTCGCCACCAAGCTACGTCCCCGTTGTGTCGACCAACACTTCGTGGTTCGGCGGCTAATCGGTCACACACCGAGCCTCTCAAAAGGCACCGCAAGAACCCACCATAAAGTGTGGTAGCTCAATGACACGCTCAACTAGAGTTGCTCTTCGCGATCCCCGCGGGGTGAGCACAATCCCCCTCACAAAGCTTCTCCGGAGCCTCGCACAATCTTCTTGTGAGCTTCGACGGAGCCACAAGCCACCAAGCCGTCTAGGAGGTGGCAACCTCCAAGAGCAACAAGCACCACCGGCTTGCAACACGATCACCTAGTGCCACACGATGCAATCTCTCAAAGCAACGCACTAGAATCGCTCTCTCACTCGATCCGATGAACACTATCAAGCATGAGTGAGTTAGAGGGCTTCCAAGCACTACCACATAAGTCACCAAGGCCAAAGTGTGCTCAGCTACCGGCCAAGACCGGCCAAAGGGCTATTTATAATCCCCTCCACGAAAATAGCCGTTGTACCCCTTCACTGGGCACAACACGCGTTGACCGGACGCGCTGGTCTGATCGACCGGACGCTCCGGTCACGTAACGGATAGTTTTCGAAACACCGACCGGACGCGCCGGTCGCAACGACCGGACGCGCCGGTCGCTCAATGGTTATTTCGCGATCTACTGACCGGACGCGCCGGTCGCAACGACCGGACGCGCCGGTCGCTCAACGGTTATTTCGTGAATCACTGACCGGACGCGCCGGTCGCAACGACCGGACGCGCTGGTCACGACCGGACGCGCCGGTCCCGTGACTGACCGGACGCGCCGGTCAACACTGAGTCGCGCAAAACAAACCAACGACCGGACGCGCTGGTGAACTGACCGGACGCCACAGTGCCCGCGTCCGGTCGGAGTCCAGTAAGCTCCCTGGACGACCGGACGCGTCCGGTCGCCTGTGACCGGACGCGCCTCGCGTCCGATCGAACAACTGAAATTCGCGCAGTCACTGGACGCTGACCGGACGCGTCCGGTCAAACAGTGACCGCGTCCGGTGCAGCGTCCGGTGCAGCGTCCGGTCACCTCTGTGACCTCCGTTCGCTTCCGTTTCTTTTCCGACTTTCGGCGTAGTGGAAAATAGACATTTCATTTCCCCGAAAAGCGCCGAATCCCGCCTCGCAAGCTCGGCGGGAGGGAGAGAGAGACCCAAACCCTCTCTACTGCTCAAACTCCACCGCCTTCGCAAAAGTGCCAACACCAACAAGTGATCACCACCTTGTGCACGTGTGTTAGCATTTTCACAATCATTTTACCGAAGGTGTTAACCACTCAACTTGCCACGCCACTCGATCCTAGCAACGATGCATAGTTAGATCACTCGAGTGGCACTAGATGACCGATATGCAAACAAGTTTGCCCCTCTTAATAGTATGGCCATCTATCCTAAACCTGGTCATAAACTTCTCTACACACCTATGACCGGTGAAATGGAAATGCCCTAGGTTATACCTTTGCCTTGCGCATTCCACTCCATCTCCTCTAACGTTGATGCAACACATGCACCAACCATATCACAAATGATATGATCCACTTCATATCATCATGTGACCTTGGTCCATCGATCTTGACCTCACTTGCTCTTCACCGTTGCGTCGGTCCATCGGCGCCAAGTCATGCTCAAGCTTCACCGTCACACGCGGTCCCTCACTCCAAAGCCTCTGACTTGCCCTTCACACTTGCAACCGGTCCGTCGAGCCAAGCCTCATCTTGATCTTCGTCACCTTGGCCACATGACTCCATGTCATGTCTCATATGCAATGAGCTCCTTCATGACACCATCACATGTGGACTAATCTCCTGTGTATCTCACATAACCACACATTAGTCCACCTAAGTTGTCACTCAATTACCAAAACCAAACAAGGACCTTTCAGAAGCTTGCCCAAGAGGTTTGATACATTGATCACCGTGCTAGTGAGGACTACATTGAAGGATTCAACCCCTCAACAAATATTTCAAGAAGTGATGACCGATGATTCATATAGAGAAGATGATGAGAAGGATGAGTTGGTCAAGAAGAAGAAGAAGGAAAATGAGAAGAAGGATAATGAAAGGAAGAAGAGTGTGGCATTCAAAGCCACCACATCCAAGGGCAAGTCCAAGATTGAATCATCAAGTGATGAAGACTCAAGCTCTTGTGATAGTGATGCCATTGATGAGAAGATGGCTCTCTTTGTCAAGCAATTTGGCAAATTCATGAAGAAGAAGGGCTATCGTGCAAGGAGGAGAAAGAACTCATCTAAGAAGAATGAGCATAACATGAGATGCTTTAGATGTCATAGCAAGGACCATCTAATTGCAAAGTGTCCTTATGATAGTGATGATGAAGATGCTATCAAGAAGGAGAGAAAGAAGCTAAAGAAGAAGCAAGAAAAGAATGAGAGCTCTCATAAGAAGAAGAATGATTCTCATGTTGCTACATGGGATAGTGATGATTCCTCAAGTGATGATGAGGATGACTACAAGAGCAAGAAGAAGGGACATGCTAGCATTGCTATCCAAGAGAAGGTCTCCCTCTTCGACACTCCATCGTGCTTCATGGCTAAGGCCGCTAAGGTATCATCCGATGATGAGAGTGATCATGATAATGCTAGTGATAGTGATAGTGATAGTGATGAAGAAGAATTCACTAAAGATGAACTAATCACTATGCTAGAAGATTGCACTCAACATTATAAAGAATCTAGAAAGGAATGCAAGGGCTTACTAAAGGAAAAGAAAAATCTTATGCAAGAACTTGATGAGCTTAGAGCATCTTATGAGAGTCTAAAGGAAGACCATAAGAAGCTTCAAAAGTCTCACACTAAGCTTGAAGAAGCTCATTCCTCTCTAGTTGAAAAATGTGAAAACATGCCAACTAATGTTGAGAAAGCTAAAACTTGCAACATAGGCATATCATGTGATATAATTGATGAATCTTTACATAAGCCTATCATTGTTGCTCCCACTAACCCTTCATGTAGCTCATCTACATCATCCTCATCTAGTAGTGATGGTTTCACTTGTGACTCCACACTTATAGTTGAGAATGAAAATCTCAAGAAGGAGGTAAAAGAGCTCAATCACACCTTAGCTAAGGCTTATGGTGGTGAGGACCGCTTGCTTATGTGCTTGGGTAGCCAAAGAGCTTCTCTCTACAAAGAGGGATTGGGCTATAACCCCAAGAAAGGCAAGGCCGCTTTTGCTCCTCACAAAACTAGTTTTGTGAAGAACAAAGGTAGTTATTGCAAAGTGTGCAAGCAAGTTGGTCACATAGAGCAACATTGCATGAACAAGAAATCCAATGCTAATGTATCCTCAATTAAGTTTGATTCTTTCTATATACTTACCAAGGGTACAAATGGTGTTCATGCTAAGTTCATTGGTGCACCATGGATGGGCTCAAAGAAGAAAGCCATTTGGGTACCAAAGAGCTTGGTCACTAACCTTGGAGGACCCAAACAAGTTTGGGTACCTAAAAAGAATTGATCTTGTCTTGTAGGTCAATTACAAAGCCGGAGGAAGGCATTGGGTGCTTGATAGTGGGTGCACTCAACATATGACCGGGGATTCTTGTATGTTCAAATCAATTGATACAAGTCAAAATGGTGGTTTTGATGCTATCACTTTTGGCAACAACAAGAAAGGCAAAGTCAAGGGGCTTGGTAAAATTGCTATCTCAAATGACATGAGCATATCTAATGTGTTGCTAGTTGAGAGCTTGGATTTCAATCTTTTGTCGGTGGCACAACTTTGTGATCTTGGCTTCAAGTGCATATTTGGTAGTGATGATGTTGAAGTCATTAGTGTTGATGGATCAAATTTGATATTCAAAGGATTTAGACATGGTAGCTTATACTTGGTTGACTTCAATGATAAGGAGACACAGTTGACATCATGCTTGCTTAGCAAATCTAGTATGGGATGGTTGTGGCATAGAAGGCTTGGTCATGTTGGAATGAAACAATTGAACAAACTTTTGAGGCATGACTTAGTTAGAGGCTTGAAAGATGTGACTTTTGAAAAGGATAAACCATGTAGTGCTTGTCAAGCTGGCAAACAAGTTGGAAATAAACATCCTAGTAAGAGTGAAATGAGCACATCAAAGGCATTTGAGCTATTGCACATGGACTTGTTTGGGCCAACAACATACACTAGCATTGGTGGCAACAAGTATGGTTTTGTGATAGTGGATGACTACACTAGATACACTTGGGTGTTCTTTCTCTTTGACAAGAGTGATGTTTATAATCTATTCAAATCTTTTGTCAAGAGAGTGCAAAATGAGTTTGAGACTACCATCAAGAAGATTAGAAGTGACAATGGTAGTGAGTTCAAGAACACAAGAATTGAAGATTTATGTGATGATCTCGGTATTGGACATCAATTCTCTCCAACTTACACTCCTCAATCAAATGGTGTAGTTGAAAGAAAGAATAGAACTTTGATTGACATGGCTAGATCAATGCTTAGTGAATACAATGTAAGTCATTCATTTTGGAGTGAAGCTATCAACACGGCTTGCTATTGTAGCAACCGTCTCTATTGCCATGGAAAGCTTGGGAAGACACCATATGAGCTATTGAATGGAAGAAAGCCCAACATTGCATACTTTAGAGTGTTTGGTTGCAAATGCTATATTCTCAAAAAAGGCACTAGATTGAGCAAGTTTGAAAAGAAATGTGATGAAGGGTTCTTACTTGGTTATTCTACCACAAGCAAAGCATATAGAGTTTGGAATCTCACAAATGGCACCTTGGAAGAAGTTCATGATGTTGAGTTTGATGAAACCCAAGGGTCTCAAAATGAAGCTCAAAACCTTGATGATGTGAGAGGAGATCAATTGGCAAATGCAATGAGAAACATAGACATTGGTGATGTTAGGCCAAGGCAAGTTGATAATGATGATGATATTCATGTGATCAACCAAAGTGTGCAAATTGATACAAATCAAGCAAGCTCTAGTGGTTCTCATGATGAAGTGCAAGATCAAGGTCAAGCAAGTGAAAGCAATCAACTCCCAATACTCCAACCCACTAGTATTGCAAGAGATCATCCATTAGATCAAATCATTGGTGGAATTCAAAGTGGTGTTCAAACTAGATCAAGATTAGCATCCTTTTGTGAGCACTACTCATTTGTGTCACTTGAAGAACCTAAGAAGATAGAAGATGCTTTGAAGGATTCCGATTGGGTAAATGCCATGCATGAAGAACTAAACAACTTTGCTAGAAATCAAGTTTGGGAACTTATGGAAAGGCCAAAGAACTACAATGTGATTGGTACTAAGTGGGTCTTTAGAAACAAGCAAGATCAAGATGGTATGGTTGTGAGGAACAAAGCAAGATTAGTAGCACAAGGTTACACTCAAGTTGAAGGTCTTGACTTTGGAGAGACATATGCACCGGTCGCAAGATTGATAGAATGAGCACAAGTGGCACTTGTCAATTGCTTGGAAGGTCTCTTGTTTCATGGTCATCAAAGAAACAAAATAGTGTTGCACTATCTACCGCCGAGGCCGAATATATTAGTGCCGGTAGTTGTTGTGCACAATTGCTTTGGATGAAGGCCACTTTGAATGACTTTGGAATCAAATTCAAGAATGTGCCATTGTTTTGTGACAATGAAAGTGCTATCAAGATGACACAAAATCCGGTTCAACATTCAAGAACGAAGCACATTGACATAAGGCATCACTTCATAAGAGACCATCAACAAAAGGGTGATATTAGCATTGAGAGCATTGGCACCGAAGATCAATTAGCCGACATATTCACAAAGCCACTTGATGAGAAAAGATTTTACAAGTTGAAGAATGAATTGAACATACTTGACTTCTCCAACTTGAAATGAGTGCACCCCCACTTTCTTATATGACATGCCTCTCCTCCGACATAGCAAGGTAAAGTTGTTTGGCATATCATCCATACTTTGCTAAGGACATGTTTAGAACATATAGACATTTTTGCATGACAAATAGGCTCTTTCATGAAAATCAAATGAGTTTAATGTATATATGGTACCACTATTGCTTCTATGTTTGATTGATCTAGTGGTAGCATATGACATGTTTGTGGGCTTGCAAACCTAGTGTTGAATCTAGAAAATGAGCTCGTGATGTGTAATTCAACATGGTCAAGATAACCCTTATACTTTATGAGGTGTGAAGAAGCTTGTCCTTGGTTCAAACCGAATTACATATTCTAGGCAAGTGATCTAGATTGAACCATAATTTGGACTCCCTCAAATTGATTGACTTAACTCTCACTAAAATTGGCACCTTTTTGGTGATTGTTGACAAAGGGGGAGAGAAAAGTCACAAAGATATAGTAAGGGGAGAGAAAAGTCATAAAGAGATAAAAAGTTAAGTTGCAAAGGGGGAGAAAGATAAAGGGGGAGAAAGATATAGCAAGGGGAGAGAAATTAAAATTGAGCACACAAGTAGGGGGAGCAAGCTCATGATTTATATGTTGCATTTGTATGTGCATTAACATGATGAATTGTTGCATTGCAAAGCTTGAATTCATATTCATGATTGTATGGTGATTGCTAGAAATAGAACTTAAATGATGAATTGTTAAGAGTAGCTTTACAAGTGGTATCTAGACACCTATGCTTATAATGTTGATCTCACGGGGTACTTTAGTGTTTGTGATCTTTACAAGTGATGTATTACAAGTGGTGTCTAGCTACTTCGATGCTAAGGATGGTATATAAAGGCAACTCCGATTGGTATCACGCTTCAAAGGTCCATTCTATATACCTTAGCATCAATTTGATAGTAGTAACTCTCCCAAAACTCTAATCCATACATATGTGCACAATTGAACCAAACTCATGAAAGCACATATGTAGGGGGAGCTAATACTATCGAAATTGAAAATTGATTTCATTTCATATCTTTGTGATGGTTGTCATCAATTACCAAAAAGGGGGAGATTGAAAGCCCAAGTTTGGTTTTGGTAATTAATGACACCAAGTTGCTAATGCCATGTGTTAAGTGTTTTGAGTTAGGCATAAGCAACACATGTGATGAAGGTGTACGTGGCAAGGAGTGGTGGCCACAAGACCACAAAGAAAAGGTGCATGGACATGAAATGATGATCATGGTGGAGATGCACATGAAATGATGGACATGATGATCAAGTGAAGGAAAAGGATCCAAGAGCGCAAGGCAAAGGTATAACCATAGGGTTTTCCTTTTGCCGGTCTAAGATGAGTAGAGAAGTGATTGACCGGGTTTAGGATACATAGCCGACTATCAAGAGGGGCAATCACAGTTAGCTCGGGAATCAAGTGCCACTAGATCAATGTCTTGAGCATATGCATTTAGGATCTAGTAGAGAGCTAACATAACGCCTTGGAAAATGTTTGTGAAATGCTAACACACATGCATATGATGGTGTACACTTGGTGGTGTTAGCACATTTGCGAAGGCGGTGGAGTTTGAGTGGTAGAGAGGAGTTTGGGTTCCTCTCTCCCTCCCGCCAAGCTTGCGAGGCGGGATTCGGCGCATTTTGGGGAAGTGAAATGCCTATTTTCTACTGCGCCGAAAGTCGGAAAAGAAACGGAGGCGAACGGAGGTCACTGCGTGCACCGGACGCTGCACCGGACGCTGCACCGGACGCGGGTCTGGCTTGACCAGCGCGTCCGGTCAGTTCATCGCGGCGCCGGTGCTAGGGTTTGTGACCGGACGCGGGTCTGGCCTGACCAGCGCGTCCGATCAGTTCAACTGGGCGTAACAGTAAAACGCGCGACCGGCGCGTCCGGTGCCTCACGGGACCGGCGCGTCCGGTCAGGCGTCCAGAGAGGCCGAGCGTAGCAAAGCGCGATCGGACGCGGCTGGCGCGTCCGGTCACGTGCGACCGGACGCGTCCGGTCGCGTCGGGTGCTTACTGGAACGCGACCGGACGCTGGCACTGTCGCGTCCGATCGTTCGAAGGAGCGCGTCCGGTCAGGGCAACGGCTAGTTCTGACGCGCGCAATTTTCGTTTGTCGCGTAGTGACCGGACGCGTCCGGTCACCCTGACCGGAGCGTCCGGTCAGTGCGTTTTTCGCTGAGTCGTTCGGTAACGGCTAGCTGCGTACCCCTTCGTTATAAATAGAGGATGTCCGGGGTTTGAGGGCATCTCTTGCACATTTTGAGACCTAGAGACATACTTTGAGCTAGAGAACAACCCCTCCACTCATCTCTTTGATTGATTGCACATCTTGAGTGAGATTGAGTGAGATTCAAGTGCATTGCTTGAGAGTTGCATTCTAGAGGCACTTGATCTTCGAGTTGCTGCGGATTTCTTGTTACTCTTCCGTGTTTCCCGACACGGTAGACGGCTTGGAGCAGCGGAGGTGATCGAGCTCGCAATTGGAGATTGTTGGAGCCCTCACCAAGTGTTGTAAGGGGTTCTTGATCCTTCTCCGCGGGAGTTCGCAAATTGGATACTCTAGTGGAGCTCGTGGCTTGGAGGATCCCCATCTTGTGTGCGGTTGTGCGGCGCCCGCCGAGGGCTCAACTCTTGATAGTTGATTAGCTCGCGAACCGACAAGTGGGTGCATCGCCACAACGAGGAGTAGCTTGCCGGGAAGCAAGTGAACCTCGGTAAAAATCTTGTGTCATCTCTCTACCGAGGATTTCTCTTGTGGTTGATTATTGTGATTGATTCTACGAGTGCATTGCTTCTCATCTCTACACGGCGGTATAATCACTCGAAGCTCTTCTCTAGTATTACTTTTTGTATCTAGCTTGTTGTCGTTGTTGTTGTGTTTAGTGGATAGCCTTGTACTAGACTTGTGTAGGTGGCTTGCTTAATTAGTTAGAGCTAGTGCATTTTGCTCCGCCACCTTTTGTACTAACTTGTGGTTTAGTATTTCTCGTAGAAGTTTTATTAGGCTATTCACCCCCCTCTAGCCTATTTGGACCTTACAGGCTCCAATAAGGACTAAATGTTGACCCTTTAGTCCCGGTAGACTCCACCAATCGGGACTAAATGTCCCCACTATATATACAGTTCCACACGATCTCCCAGCCCGAGACATCAGTTCAATTATTGGTCTTTGCTTGTGCGCATGTGTTCATCCGTGTTCTTGCTTGGGGGAGCAAGTTCTTGCTCTTGGCCGTCGGCTTCGTTCACCTTCAATCTTCTAAAGGATAGCAACTTCATCTTCTAATCTTTCATTGCTAATAATGAGGATCATTTTATGGTTTAGTAATAAACATCGAAATATGTGGTTTTTTTAATTAGGAATAATAATGGTGGATTTTATTTTTATTTATACATCATTTCTATATAACCTTAAACATTTATAGTTTTCTAGATCTTTGTTAGCAACATTAGTTCTTGATGAGAGTTAATAATCGTTAAAAGATATGTGCCAACAATTAGGGTGCAAAATGCTTGCAAAATGTTTAAGTTTACTTGGCATATATATATATGTTTCTCTAATATATATTGTTGCATGGTATATTTATATGGGGGTTCTATTTTTATTGGGATGTTTTTTTAGTTTTTTTAGTTACGATGAATGGCGGCAGACTTCCCCCACTATAGGAACTAGGTTTCCACCATGGCCATCTTCCATTCATGCCATCGCCAGATAGAGTCGTTCCGTGTTACCCAGATCCATCAATAGTATGAAATATTTTAAGTTTTGTGTGCTAATATAATTTTTGCATATATATATTCATTCATAATATGATTGTTGCATATGTCACAGACTATAAACTGGTCAGGTGGCTAGAATCAGCACTATGGCGGCTCGGGGTGTGGGACATCTTTGAGCCGATAACAAGTGAGGTCATCAATGATGAAGGTGGCGAGTTATGGATGAGTAATCTTGCCTTCGACATCCCCATCGGATACAGTGATGATATGTGCCAAGACATCGTGCAGACTGAACAACAGATGCCGACCAAGACAGGCACCCAAATCAATGTCGTACTGCTTTGTATACAGGCAATTGAGCGAATTGACTACCGTATGTCTAATTTCTCGTCCTCGAAGATAGCTTTATGTGAGCATAATCTGGACGTGTAAGCGAAAGGCATGCGACATTCAACCAAATGGATGTGGTACATCATGTATGATATCAGAGTAATTTTTATTTATTCTTATTATTATATATGTGCTTCCTGATATTTTTTGTTTGTCCGCTTGCAGAATTTACTTTATGATTTCACCTATACTACAAATGGCATGCAGCCTATTCTCACGCAAGCTATTGAGCGACTGGGGTACGTCTGGGACTACGTGGAAGACCTGGGCCAGAGGACGACAGCTGGTATCCAGTATTGCGTGAGATTTAGGCAGAACCTGGCCATGAATAGTCCGACAGTAGGCTACATTTATGGGGTACCAAGTCTTTGGTGATGTGAGGCAAGAGAGTGTTTTAGTGCAGGTCTTGCATTACATAGATAATGACCGTGGTTACTCTATCCGAGACATACACTACTGACAGTGGAGACAGGCTAGAGCTGCGGCCGGTTTATAGGGTTTATGTGTTAATTAGGTTTATTCCTATTGTTATGTTTAATTAGATTTATTCGAACGATTATGCATGTTTAGTTAGGTTTATTTGTACGAATATTTTAATTATATTTGTATGCAAGTTAATTATGTTTCATTAGATTTATTTGTATAGATATTTTAATTATGATTGTATGGATTGAAATTTAACTCGTGTAGGATTGAAATGCATATGCAAATAAAAAACAAAGAAATACAAAGACAGAATTTTTGTCGGAATAATAAACACAAACACAAAAAAGGACCTTTAGTCCCGGTTTGTTGTCACACCCGGTTTTAAGGACAAAACCAGACATATACCATATGTGAAATAAAGAAGTCAAATCTCACATATAGCCGCAGATAAGTGTAATATCAAGAGACAAATGCTTAATAAACATAACGCAATAGTATAAGATATAACCTTAGAGAGCAACACAGCGGAAAGACAACTCCGAACACCGGGTGTAGACTTCACTCTAGGAACAAACTGACTGGTTGATCACAAATCTAAAAACTCCAGACACTATCCTGAGATGTGGGAAATAACAAGAGTGAGTCCATGTCAAACTGAGCAAATATATCATGGGGTTCATGAAGCTCAAAAAGATTTGACACGGGTTTACTGCAATAGCTTTTAGTGAGTCATCTTTTTAGCAATTGAGTAGCAACAAGTTTAACATAAGCCCAAATAACCTCATGATTATGTAAACGTGAAGAACGTATAGCAAGAAACAATAATCATTAGTGAGCATCAATATCATCAGTATTATTATTATCATCAGTGTTCATCATTTATTTTGTAAGGGTCCAAGGCCACTCATGACCGTGAGCACGGCTGTTATAACAGTTTTACACTCTGCAGAGGTTGTACACTTTCACTATGAATTGTGATTTACCCTTTCGCCCGAGGTAGCTAATCTCTTGACCCACTTCCAAGGAAGGTCGGTAGGGTTCACTATGAAGTCTTTTAAAGGTTCGTCTAACAAGTTAGGGCCGCTAGGTTTCATTAGTCAGTCTGTGTGATACAACCATGCAGGGATCCACAGTCTGCTTTTCCCCCATTTGCGCCACAAGGGTAACCTCTAACAAGCTAGAAAAGGTCCTCATACTTGACTAAAGCCAGAGCCATATAGCCCTCACAGTTGTACTGTAAGTCCCGGATGTTCGCTTACAGATAAGTCCTTAAGGAGAGAAACTTGAGCACCATAAAAACAACCAAATATGCTCTAGCCCTCTTGAGCCATGTTTCTATAAAGCATCTTTTAAACGTTTATTGCATATAACATTAGTCAAGTTACAGATCATGGTTATTTATCTTGAGCACTAGCATAATACTACCCAATGCAATGTCCCATGGGTGTCAAGGTACAAGATACAAAAACTAGGATATCCTTAATGGTAACAAGGTGATAAGAGTATATGTGTCCCAATCTTTTGGTGGAGAGGATTTCACTGGAGAGATATTCATGACCCGACTACAACCATCCAAGGACGCTGCACCTTAGCGATCGATACACCAATTCCAGCGGTTGTTACTCTCTTGTGGATCACAACCAACTAAACCACTAGGGTTATTCCTGCAAGCAATCAAAGAACAAGCAAGAACAAGTAGAACAAGCACTCAATTGCAAATATGAGATGAAGTTTCAGATCTAATACACATAAAGGTGGGGTTCTAGATCGAGTAGAACAGATGGTCTAACCAACACACGTGTCTACCAGGAAGTAGCAGGAGCTAAACTTACATCAAAACAAAAACCCAATCTCTTTGTGGCGGCTATAGAGGTATATGAGAGGGTAGAGGACGACCTAGACGTGGTGGGGGTCATCCCACAACCCTAGGACACGCCCCTATTGGGCCCCACTTGATACACGGCCCATCGGGCAATAATCAGGTGACGCAGCACCGTGGACAGAAAAGGTCTCGGTATTAAAATGAGAACTACGGATGTATTTAACAAGATATTAATATGAGTCTAGATCCGTTGGAAAGTAGACTTGATAAGCTTTCCAAAAAGTCCTAGAACGTCCCAATCGGAGTCCGTATGAAGTCGTGGCAACCGTCGGAAGTTGGGACTCTTCTGCAGTCCGAATTCATCTTCCAAAACGTGTTGGACTTGGACTCTTTATTTCTTTGAGCCAAAAGTGACGTGGTGGCTTGGTGGATGACATTAAGAATATTTGGACTTGGTCCCCAATCAACTTCATTAACCTTCCATTCTTTCCATATGCAATTGAACCTTCTCTTCATCCATGTAAGTAATTCTAAAAATGAAAATATACACATTTTATGGTGCAGCACCAATTCATCAAATGTATCAATGATAAGCCTCATATAGAATGGTTGCACCTTTAGTTTTGAAGTGGTTAATATGGTCATATTCGAGCCAATGATGTCCTCCTCACAAGGTAGACACATGCACATGAATTAAGTGTATTAAAGGTGAATAGGAAATAAGGATGATCCCATGCTATACTTGCCTTAACTTAGATCCTTCTTCAAGTCCAAACCTCAATGAACTGCTTCTTGATTATCACGTATAGCTCACAGACTAGACAAGATCATAAAAGCACCACACAAGCGTCCATTCAATCATACACGAAGCAAATAATAGAAATAAATTAGAACAATACACCAAACATATGAAACAACGTGTGAAAAGGTTTTAAAGATGTTCTAAGCGTTGCTACGAACACACAGGTGCGAAAAGCACGCTAATCGAAGCTATGGTTGAAAAGATACATCTACCGAAAGGTTTTGTTGTATAAAACGGAAAATTATAGGTCTCATTTGTTTTAACTATATAAAATCATATAGTTCATTTGTTTTAAAATACTTTTTATAGATATTCAAAAGTGACTTAGGCTAAATTACATTTAAATTTAGAAAACTAAAAGAGAAATCAATAATATTTTATTTATAAATCTAGTTGCACAGTTATTAATCAAGTTAGATCTAAACTATGAAATTCTAGAGAGTTTGATAAACAAAACATTAATACTAATACGTAGTTCATGTTGTTATAAATCCATTGTAATTTGAACGGACTAATTCGGAATTAAAACAAATAAGTTATGAATTAAACGAGATTTTCTTTAGTAAAATAATAGATTAAATCTAACATCGAATCTTAAAGGTGAAAAACCTAACCAACAGTAGCACTAACATGTAGATTATGAAATTACAAATCTTACGCAATTTGAACGGGTCAAAACGGAGTTAAAACGTAGAAGATATGGCATAAACAAGATAGTGACAGTTTTGTAAATACCTAGAATTTTAATTTCGAAAATAAATCAAAATCTGGTTTTTAATGTGATCTAGACGGTGGAATTTAAGTAAATACCTCTTCTTCTTCTTGGAGTAGAATGTATGCTCACGAGCAACTATGGTGGAAGTTTCGGCTTGTGCTAGGCAGCCTGGTGGCTTCGTCGGACGGTGACAAGAGAAGGAGGAGAAAATGTAATTTACTATACGAGAGATTTCCCAAACTAGGGGCTCCTCTACGGTGGGCTCCTCTACGGTAGTTTTGGTGTGCTTTTACCTAAGGGATAGGTACATATATATAGGGAGGAAAACTCTCTACCTCCATGTCAACTAGCGATATGGTGCTAATTGACGTTGCACCATCCACCTCCGCTAATAGGCCTAAGTAATCATTTAAGCCTATTAGTAAATAAATGTATGGGCCTTTGAGATTTATTAAGATTATTGCACATGGGCTTTGAGCGTTGGAAAAAAAATTAGAGATTTATTATTTTCGGAATTAATTATTTTCATGGATAAAATAATTCCAGAAAAGTCCAGAATTATTATTTATGCCACGAAAAATACTCCGAAAGCTTTGAAAATTCAGGAAAAATTCCCAGAGACATTATGGAACATGAGAAACCCAAATAAAGTATTTGGAGCTCACTAAAAAGGTAATTTTGGAGCATCTAAAAATTAGATTATGCTCACAGACAAGTGAAAACAAGCTACAGAAAAAGTCAGAAAAATTCCCGAGAAGTTTGTAGAGATTGATTGATGGACAAGAAACTGAAAGGAGTGATTTGGGTTACAAAGAAAATATTTTGGGAAGCTCTCAATGAAACTTGAGCTGAGAGACAAGGAATTTGATTGTAGAAAAAAAATAACGGCGTGCGGAAGAAGGAAGATCGACCTACTTAATGCATTTTAAAGATTTTATTCACTCTCAACACATAAAGAAACAATAAGCAAACATCACATCAAATCATATGCATCGGCATGTATACACCCAATGTTGCTAAACCCTATGATAAATTTTATTTTAGTGAAAAATATTATTTTCCTATGTTTTCATGAGCACTGGAATACAAAATTAAATTACTTTGCATCTATTTTGAAAAGAGTAAATTTTAGGGTGTTACATTTGTACTGTGAAAAATTGTCAAGGCCAACTCGTGTAGGATTTAAGATCATTTTGTTAAGAAAACTATGTTTGAATTTCTCTAATTTAAAATTTGAATATTTAAAATGTAATTATAATTTATAGCATATGTTATTAAACATTTGAAGCATGAAACAAAAAGCATTATAAATTGTATATGAAAGCAAATTTGTATTGCAATTTTTGTGCTTTATTTTTTAAATACGCAATTTCCAATTTGTAGCCTATTTATGTTAAAGGAAATGTTTAAACCTATTGCATGGGCGGGAAATGAAATTGCCGGGTAGACAGCAGTTTCACCACACGCCAAAATTTGGCTTTAGTATTGGGTTTAGCCACAACCCGGGACTAAAAGGCCTCTAGTCCCGGTTGGTGGCCCTACCCGGGACTAAAGGTCAAAACTTTTAGTTTCGGATTGGGCCACCAACCAGGACTAGAGGCCTTTTAATCCCGGTTGGAGTCCCAACCCAGGACTATAAGGTCTAGCCCTTGTTGACGATCACTAACGTCAATTATAAACCGTCAACATTACCTACATATATGCTTAATTACATCACCAAACATAGCTATAGGAGTTTAAACTAATAAGTTCCACCAGTTTTGGTGCTCTCACTTGTTTTGCAGGACATTTAATTTTTCACTAAATAAAAGTATCTCAAATGATGAATTGAAGTGCACCATTTCAAAGAGCTCGCCGAGAGGATCGAAACGGATTTATTATTTGCTATATTTGGAGCCCAGAATCAAGAGATATTAATTCCGCATCAAAATCAAGTTGAGAAGAATCTAGAAGACACGAGAAGGCGTGCCACCGAAGGTGGGGCCCACCTACCATAGGGGCAGGTCGGCCGACCCCACTCTAGGTCGACCGACCTGTGGGTCCCCTTGTCAGCCACCACCTTCGCATGTCGGTTCTCCACCGCCTTAGGGTTTGCATCTCCACCCTCGAGTGAAGTCGGTTTGATCCGAGGGCTCTAGTTCATCCCACCGGTCTATATAAGCAGCCTTGTACCTCCTGAGGTAGAGGCATCCCTAAAACCATAATTCATATCTCTCATTTAGAGATCAGGGTACACTTGGAGGATTAGGTCTAGACTCTCCAATGTAGTAGATTAGTAATTCGGGAGCGAGGATCAAGTTTTCGATCTAGTCTTGGAGGCTTGGCAAAGCCTTATATCTTCACTTCTTCAGCTTGTAAGACCTGTTCTCAATTTATCATATTCTTATCTATATGGCTATGCTTACTTTGAATATATATCTTGATTAGTTAAGTTTATCAATACTTTTGTGTGCGGGTTCATAGAGCGCTTAGCTTGCTACAGTTTATTGATTGGGCTAAGTAGCTGAGCCTCTTGTAAGCATGGTGCTTATACGATGCTCTGCCTATGAGTGTATCCTGTTCTCTGGTTGGGTGGTAGCAGCGGGAGGTGACAGTCCCGTCTATCCTTTGTAGTCCACTCCGAATTGAACATGTTCTTAAATTGTAGGACCGTAGTCACGTCGATAGAGTTATCCATTGTGGGTGCTCTACCGTCTAAGTGGTGTCCCAAAGTGCACAAGAGTAGAGTTAGTCTTAGCTTAGTTGGATACATATATACTTTAACCATGTAATAAGAATGACATAGGAATCCACCTCACCCGAGTTAACTAGTTTACATTACGTTAGTGGCCTATCCCCTAAGTGTCATTATGCTTAACTCCTATCATCACATTTATCCCCTGCTCTAGCTATGTTGGTATGTTAATGGTTACTCCTTTGCCATTACTCAATAAATCTTTACTCTATTATTTCCCTATGGTAAAATATAAATAACGATACTTGGAATACTCCCGATAAAATGCTACAATGATATTCTGTGCGCTTGCGGAATCCTTCATATTCTATTTGCATTAATAAATACCAACAAGCATTTTTGGTACCGTTACCGGGGCAACAATTGACGTAAAGATTTAGATCATCAATATACCACTAGCTTTAGTAGGATTACCCCTGTTCTATTGAATTGTAGAATAAGACAGGACAATAGATACTATTTCGACCTTTCGGCAAGCTTTCACAAGAAAAGAAGAACCCCAGGGTGCTTGAAGATTCAAGATCCATCAACATCGAAACCCTGCCATCTCACAGGTTTGTATAGACACATATATATCATTCTAACCATGTGTAGATTGGAGAGAAGGGTCGTCGTCACAAGATTTCAAATCATATCACAAGTGACGAAAACAAATGCTGCACCTCTCACAAATTCCATCATGTGAGTCATGGTAAGTATGATCAAGAAAGGTGAGATAGTCTTGCTCATGGACTTTAAACTTGATGAATAGTTATCTTTTAAAATCTTGCATACCATTGCATGTTTACTTTAAATAATCCATACATCAACTCTGTTTAGTTTAAATTCTCTCATATCAAATCCACAACATATTTAGCTCCTTGCATATATTCATGCCACTTGCATCTTTGATTTAAAAAAATAAAACAAAAAATCTCACAATGATCATACTTTTTCATCTTCAATTGAATATATCTCTATAGTGCTTTCATGCTACCTTTGTTTGCCATAGTAAGTTTTGATTTGGAAGTACTAGACATACTTTCAAAGGCTTTTAAATTAAGCGTGGTGCTGAGGTTAAAATGCATTCCTTAATAAAAAACTGGACCTGGAGTTTAGTTTGGTTATTGAACTAAAAATTGCTTGTGTAGACACTGGATATTTTGTTGGACTAACCCCTGCAGGAAAATTCTCAAATTCAATCTAGGAAAGTCAAGTGATGAATTCACATTAGAGATGAATCAAGGCATGACAACTTTGCACAAAAGAAGGTCCAGTTCATTCTTCATCAAAGAAGAACTAGTGAATCTACGCTGTGCCTGTTCATGGTTTGGCATGAACCTGCCAAATCACCACTTCAGTGATGGAACAAAGAAGGAGATGAGTGCCATGAAAAGCACTCACTCATAGGAAGTGGAAGAACAAATTGACAGACCACAAGCAACGTCATCTTAGCATTAAACTGTCCCAAGACTCAAGCTAAGATGATAATGAGAAGCAGGCTGCAACCCACCTTGTTTTAGCCAGGATATGCCTGCTTTCATCATTTGCAAGAAGACCAACTCGTACGTTGATAGCAAGGACTAGGATGACAAGAGCCACTACATCATGGCAAGCATCCTTGTATAAATAGACGTCAGAAATCTATGGAGGCCTATCAACAGTATCTTGAAAGGCTATGACCACGGTCATGAGACAACATCCCAAAGTTGTTGAAGATGAAGCTTCTATGCACGTACCAATGAGGTTCTTTCCTTGACAATCAAGACGGCTGGTGTATCGCTTATAAACAAAGAAGCACAACTTTTCGCCACGTCGTTAGACAATCAAGGAGGAACTTGAGTTTGCATCTCCAATGAACCCCAACTCATCAACCAAGGATCAACAAAAATCAAGAGAGGTTGGTAGAAGAAGAGCATGCAATTGTTCATATCCTCATCTCTAGAATTAGAAGGTGCAAAGAAAAGCTAAAGGCAAGAAGAGGTCTTGCTCAATGGGCCTAAAGCCTTGATGCCCTCACTGATAGGTACATCGGGCAAGTTTCCTTCAGAGAAGAAACAATAAGTAGGGCAGAAGGTCCAATAGAATGACAAGATCCACAAAGGAAAGAACATGGCATGATAAAAATGAGACAAAAGGAGTGTGACATAAGAGACAAGATGCTCATGAACAGCTCAAGTAAGGAAAGATTCAAGTAAGAAGAGAAGACCACCGAAACTCGTCTACCCTTCATCACATGGTGTCATCACCCTCTAATGATGAAGTTAACATCTTAAGGAAGAAAGAATAATGCACATAATATCAACCTTATCATGATTCAATGTGCCTAGGGCTAGAAAAGAAAAATATAAAGTTTTGGTTCTGTTGGTGTTTTCCCACCAATAGAGCCCATGCACTTGATCTCTACCTTGTCATTATGAGCAGAACACACTTCGAGCAAGTGTGGGAGAGCTGATCCCCCAAATTCTACAAGTGAAAGTTCTGAACCAGAGGAGGAACAAGTTAAGAAGGAAGGACCTATCAAACCAAAATCGAATTCAAAACCAAGACGGGTTTGGCAGAAAAAGGTGGCACCACCATTGGAAGTGCCACTAATAGAGGCACCACCATAACAATCCTCATCCTCGAGAGCGAACCAAGACATCTCACTCTATTCGTAGATGAGAAGGACTAATCGCCGGCAACCATGCTCTAAGAAGGATCACTCAACATTCAACCGACCACGACAACATCTAGCTTGGGAGAGGAGCATCTCCCGTGTATCTAGCTAAGTATTTCTTTCCCTTTATAGTTTTACTATTTTAAGTTTTTTTTCTATTAGTTAAAAGAAATAAAAAATGAATAACAAACTAAAACAAAATAAAAATTTATCTTAGCTAGTTATATATATTAGTAAGGTGTGATCTTAAAACTTTGAAAACAAAATAAAAAGTGTGTTTATTTTTCTATTTTTAGGAGCTAAATAAAATAATGGAGCCTAGGATAAACTCTTGCAATGGAAATGATGAATAGTTGCTCTATCGTAATTCCTTTCAAGTACCTAGTTTTCAGCCTTGAATTCTCCCGAGTTTTGGATGCGACTGATTTGATATAAGAATTTATTCTGAACTTGAAACTCGTGGGTAGCATACGCCTGATCTAGGTCTAGGTAATTGATGGATATGATATGAGATGGTCTGAGCTGCGGTTTATTTTGTTCCTATGGATACTAGAGTTCCAGAGATTTATCTTTTGAAAAACATAAAATCTTTCATGATGAGTTCCTGTATGACAAAGTTTGAATTCCCACTAGAGCCATATATGTTATTTAGGCTAGGAAAACTTTCAATCATATATGCTGCTTGCTTTTTGCATTGAGTTTTGTTAAGCTTTGTTGACCCTTATGAGAGGTTTGTCATGCTCTTAAAATCAAGATCACGTACACACCATCCACATATGCACTACTCCTACACTGGGGGTAGGTGCAAAACATGTCATTCCATCCAGATCCACCTAAAAATGTTTTACTCCTACACTAGGAGTGAACACCAAAAAAACATGTTTGTTAGGTTTTCCATCCACCAAATAAATGCTCCAAGTTCTTGTTGATATTTCTCTCAAAGTTTTGTTGCAGAAAGAGACATAGGGCTATGCAAAAGTTATTCATAAAAAAAGAAAGAAAAAAAAGAAGTTGAAAAAATGGACCAGTGTCTGAGATATCTAAAACAATGGGTACTTAGATGCCCACCTGAAAAAAAGAGATGAATAAGATAGCCCCTGCTCTTTAGCAAATGTTTCTAAATTTTAAAAGAGGGATATGTTTTCAAGGAGCAAAGTAGAATTAGGTTAGCCACTATATATATCCACCATATATCACACACATGCATATCTTGATTTGATAGTATGACTTAACTATCTTTGGATCCATTGTTTGACTTTACAATATATGCATTGCAAGTATGCTCTAGCTTTCTCCCTACCTATGAACTCCACATAAGCCTTAGTGGTAGGAAGAGAAAAAGGCATAATATCGTTATTGCCACAATAATGATCTACAAATATCATATATATTAAGAGACTTGAGAGTATCATACAATGGAATCTCTGAGTTTTATTTTGAAAACTTATAAAAACTCTGGAACAATGGTTGAACAAAGAACTTGAGATATAGTGCTTGACTTGATCGTTCTGTCTTTCAATTGCTCAAGACCCAAGTGAAGGCTAAGAAGCCACATGGTTGAAGGTAATATGGATAAGTTTAAAAGTTAGATCAATTTATTCTAATCCAGAGGAGAATTCTTGTTTGAAGGCATGTGTACTTTTGAGGCGTGAAAGCATTGTAGCAACTCCTGATCCATTGCTAAGTTTAGCTTTGCTAAGGGACTAGCAAAGGTTAAGTGTGGGAGAGCTTGTTGACAGTCACTAACATCAATTATAAACTATCAACATTACCTACATATATGCTTAATTACATCACCAAACATAGGTATAGGAGTTTAAACTAATGAGTTCCACGAGTTTTGGTGCTCTCACTTGTTTTGCAGGACATTTAACTTGTCACCGAATAAAATTATCTTAAATGATGAATTGGAGTGCACCATTGCGAAGAGCTCGCTGAGATGATTGAAACGGATATATTTTTGCTATATTTGGAGCCTAGAATCAAGAGATATTAATTTCGCATCAAAAGCAAGTTGAGAAGAATCTACAAGACACGAGAAGGCGTGCCACCGAAGGTGGAGCCCACCTGCCATTAGGGCAGGTCGGCCGACCCTACTCTAGGTCGGTCGACCTGTGGGTCCCCCTGTCAGCCACCACCTTCGAATGTCGGTTCTCCACCGCCTTAGGGTTTGCATCTCCACCCTTGATTGAAGTCGATTTGATCTGAGGGCTCTGGTTCATCCCACCGGTCTATATAAGCAGCCCTGTACCTCCTGAGGCAGAGGCATCCCTGAAACCCTAATTCATATCTCTCATTTAGAGATCAGGGTACACTAGGAGGATTAGGTCTAGACTCTCTAATGTAGTAGATTAGTAATTCGGGAGCGAGGATCAAGTTTCGGATCTAGTCTTGGAGGCTTGACAAAGCCTTGTATCTTTACTTCTTCATCTTGTAAGACTTGTTCTCTATTTATGATATTCTTATCTACAAGGCTATGCTTACTTTGAATATATATCTTGCTTAGTTAAGTTTATCAATACTTTTGTGTGCGGGTTCGTAGAGCGCTTAGCTTGCTATAGTTTATCGATTGGGCTAAGTATCCGAGCCTCTTGTAAGCATGGTGCTTATACGATGCTCTGCCTATGAGTTCATCCTATCTCTGGTTGGGTGGTAGTAGCGGGAGGTGACAGCCCCGTCTATCCTTTGTAGTGCACTCTGAATTGAGCAAGTTGTTAAATTGTAGGACCATAGTCACGTCGGTAGAGTTATCCATTGTGGGTGCTCTACCGTCTAAGTGGCGTCCCAAAGTGCACAAGAGTAGAGTTAGTCTTAGCTTAGTTGGATACATATATACTTTAACCATGTAATAAGAATGACATAGGAATCCACCTCACCCGAGTTAACTAGTTTACATTACCTTAGTGACCTATCCCCTGAGTGTCATTATGCTTAACTCCTATCATCACATTTATCCCCTGCTCTAGCTATGTTGGTATGTTAATGGCTACTCCTTTGCCATTACTCAATAAATCTTTACTCTATTGTTTCCCTGTGGTAAAATATAAATAACGATACCTAGAATACTCCCGGTAAAATGCTACAATGGTAAAATGCTAAGAAACAAAAAGGAGAACAAGGTTGTGGAGCCATGGAGTCAGTTGCCATTTGGTCACCTCTCACTTACCATTTGTATTAATTTTTTAGTATTAATAACTTGGCTATATGGCAGAATCTTTTGTACTACTATCAGCTTGAACGACTATAGTTCTCAAGACAAGGGAACTTATGATACAAATTTTAGATCAAAGTTTCACCACTAAAAAATGATTTTTAGAGGTGCCTCTATTTTTTTTCTAAACATGGTTTAATTTACACAATCACCTCTACAAATATCATTGTTCATCTAAATGATTGTTTAACTCATTTATACACCATTTAAATGGTACATAGTGGTATACATTTTCATTTAATGGCCGTTTTGCCCGTTTGGCTGTTTAGGCTGAATAATAGCTAAATAGTAAGTACCCAATTGTTCACTACGTAGAGGTTAGGATAATATTGACAAGTAGATGGGAGGACCTCATCTTTTTAACTGACTCTAAAGCTTGTAATTCCATTCCAGTGATCATTCTGGTTTAGTATCTAGAACGAGATGTTCCATTACCGGTACTTTCTAGTGTACCATTCTGGATTTTATTATTTTATAGATATCTAATATTATACATGGAGTACATAAGTAGCTAAAAAAGTGTGAAAAGGCCTGTAGCCTAGCAACACTTGAGGTCTTGGGTTCGACTCCCATGGGAGCGAATATTCCAGGATTTAACAAATTTGTGCTTTTAGTGGTAGGCGACGTTCCTATTGATAGCGAGACTCCTGTTATGATTTTGTCAATCTCGTCTTAAGGATTTGTTGACCTAGTCTTCGAAAGCGCTCAAAGAAGATCGAGTTTGTGTGCATACGTTCATAGGGGTGAGCGCACATTGTGAGCATCTGCGTTGTACCGTTGTCACGGGGTCGAAACTGTGGCAAGCATTGTTATTCGAGTCGGTGTCAGAGTACATGTCTTCGGTGGCTCGAGTGGACTCAAGAACATAAGAATCACAGAGAGGACACAACAGTTTATCCTGGTTCGGGCCGATCAATGCCCTACGTCCAGCAGCTGATGATCCTTATACTCAAGAGCACCCAAAATCGGGGGGTTACAATAGAGTGTATAGGAGGTAGAGAGAGATTTGGTAGGGGGTTAGCTTAGTGCTAATCCTGAGGTTGCCTCACCACCAGTGGAGCCTTCCCCTCGTTGGAGAGGAGGAAGACGACGGGTGCAGTGGAGGAGCTCTCAGTGCCCCTCTCTGGGTTGCTATGCTCTCGGTGCCGAGCAGGAGCGGATCGATGAGGAATGGAATGATCTGCCTTGGATCCCTCCCCCCTCTAGGATCTGACCTTATCCCTTATATATCGAAATAGGTCGGGTACATGGCGGTTTGGGGGTTGAGCCTATGGTCCACATGCGCCGAAGTCTAGGAGGGTCTTGCAGCGGTGCTCTGTGGACCGTGGCGGTGTCGTGGAGCCGAAGAAGCCCTAGGCATCGTTCGGCTGGCCTGTTCTGACACGCTGAGTGTCAGGCTGTGTCGGCTTGGATCGACCTCCCCTAGGCACACCTTCTAGAGTCTTCTTGGTGGCGAGGGAGGTTGGCTTAAGGGTCTAATGAGCGGGCCCAGTAGCCCCCGAGCCCCCAGAGGTTGAGGAGAGCTTGTCTTCATGTGTCGCGCCCCATGCATGACCCTGTCTGGGGAGTGGCGAGCAGCACCATGCCCAAAGTGTAGCATCGGGGAGCCCCCTGAAAGGCCCTAGTATGGCTAGAGGGGGTGAATAGCCTATTTTAAAAAATCTACAAGACACTAGATCAATTTATTAGTAACACAAATGGCGATAAAAGCGGTTTGCTCTAGCTCTAATTGTTAGGCAAGCCACCTATTACAATTCTAATAATTATAGTCTCTATGGCACTCAATTTCTATGTCTCTACTCTAACTAATTAGAGAGCTAACAAGATAACTAAATTACTCTAAGCTTCTCTACTTGCAACACTACCACAATAAATATTGCAAATATGAAAGAGAGGGGAATTTGACTTTTATACCAACGGTGAAGAGTAGAGGATGATGCCAATCACCAAATAATCAATTCCAACAATATATATATATATATATCAATCAATCCAAAAACACCGGGAGACAAGAGATGACACAATTATTTTCTCCCGAGGTTCACTTGCTTGCCGGCAAGCTACGTCCCTGTTGTGTCGACCAACACCTCGGTGGTTCCTCGGTTGTGGCCCTCAAGCCAACGTCCCGCAAGACACCGCAAGAACCCACACACAAGTGTGGTAACTCAATGACACGAGCAATCCACTAGAGTTAGAATTTGGCAGTCCACCGGGGAACCACAACAACCCCTCACAAATTCACCTTGATTGGGGGCGGACACAATCACCAAATCCCCTCACCAATCAATCCAACACCAACCGTCTAGGTGACGGCAATCACCAAGAATAATAAGAATTCAACAATTGCAATCACTACTAGTGCCACAAATATGAATCACAAATGCATGAACACTAGGGTTTCCCCAACTCCTCTCACCAAAGAGAACCAACCATGAAAATGGAGAGGAGAGGGAGGAGATCTTTTGGAGCTCTCAAATCGATCCCTAGAGCTTGCTCTCTCACTTGATTAGGGCTCAAATCAAAGGAGTGAGAGAGGGAGGATGAGAGCTTTCTTTCTTCTCTTGAGTGTTCTTGAGAGTATGAGCAAAGGAGAAGAGTAAGTGAGAGAGTGAGAAAAGGAAGGGGGAGGCGCTGGGTATATGCCACACATGATGAGATCCCGTAGGGTTCACTGGCCGATTTTTCGATGAGAGATGGTGGATAACTCGATTTGTGGATGGAGACAACGTTCATGGCCTGACTACAACCGTCCAAGGACGCTGCGCCGTAGCAACCGATACACCTCCTCCGATGGCTGCCGTGATCTTGTGGCGCGACAACCAGCCACTAGGGCACCCATCCTGCAAGCAATCGAAGAACCAACAAGAACAAGAAGAACAAGCACTTAATTGCCAAATAAATTTGAAGGTTTCAATCTGAAAACACAAGATGGTGAGGTTCTGAAAACAATCAGTCAGGCGGTTGATCCAACACGCGCGCTGAAAGGCGGTAGCAATAGCTAACTCAACGAAACAAAACCTAATCTATTTGTGGTGTCCCTAGAGGCATATAAGTAGATGGGAGGATGACCACAAGGGTGTTTGGGTCATTCTCCAACCCTAGGATGCGTCCCTAATGGACCCAACTTGATACATGGGCCATCGGCCCAAAATAAGGTGACGCAACACCATTGACAGAAAAGGTCTCAGTACAAAAATAGTTACTGCAGCAGCATCTGATAGGATATATCCATGTGGCTGGATCCGTTGGAAAGTAGACTTGATAAGCTTTCCAAAAAGTGCTAGAACGTGCCAATCCAAGTTCGTATGAAGTCGTGGCATGCATCACAAGTTGGTGCTGTCCTGTAGTCCAAATCCAGCCGGCGTCAATCCCCTGCCCTTCTGATCCTCTCCATCATTCCTAAGTAAAACAAGAGTGCACGTGTTTCCATTGTCTAAATATGATAGACAAGAGTTTAAGAATAAACTTACTTGATGGTTGAGTTGACGGGCACGAGCACGAGTAAGAGGACCAAGTGGTGCTAGCGATGGTGTAGGTGTGGTGTTGATGTCCTCATCATCCTCCCCTTCTTGCATTTGAATCGTCCTCGACTCAAGCTCAATGTCCTCACCCAAATATGGCTTTAAATCTGCAATGTTGAATGTGGGACTAACCCCAAAATCTACAGGCAGATCCAGCTTATATGCATTATCATTAATTTTCTCTAATACTTTAAACGGTCCATCAGCCCTAGGCATCAATTTAGACTTTCTTAATTCAGGAAACCTATCCTTTCTTAAATGCAACCAAACTAAATCTCCAGGTTCAAATATTAGTTCCTTTCTACCTTTATCACCAGCAAACTTATATTTAGCATTCATACGCTCTATGTTTTCTTCAGTTGTTTCATGCAGTTTCAACATCAATTCAGCACGCTTAGTAGCGTCAAAATTTAGTTTTTCATAAGATGGCAAAGGCATCAAATCAATAGGAGCACGAGGCAAGAAACCATATACAATCTGAAATGGGCACATCTTTGTAGTAGAATGCAGTGAACGATTATAAGCAAATTCAATATGATGTAAACAATCTTCCCACATCTTAATGTTCTTCTTTAAAACAACCCTTAACATAGTAGACAAAGTTCTATTGACAACTTCAGTTTGACCATCGGTTTGGGGATGACATGTAGTAGAAAACAAAAGCTTAGTTCCCAGTTTTCCCCACAAAGTCTTTCAAAAATGACTAAGAAATTTAGCATCATGATCAGAAACAATTGTGTTGGGCACACCATGTAAACGAACAATTTCTCGAAAGAACAAATCAGCAATATGAGTAGCATCATCAGTTTTACGACATGGTATGAAATGTGCCATCTTAGAAAATCTATCAACAACCACAAACACAGTATCATGTCCCTTTCTAGTCCTTGGCAAACCCAACACAAAATCCATAGAAATATCTTCCCAAGGAGCACTAGGAACAGGTAGAGGCAAATACAAACCGTGTGGATTTAACCGTGACTTAGCCTTTTGACATGTCGTGCAATGAGCAATAAATCTCTCCACATCTCTTCTCATCTTTGGCCAAAAGAAATGACCAACAAGGATGTCCTCTATTTTCTTGGCTCCAAAATACCCCATCAAGCCACCTCCATGTGCCTCCTGCAGCAACAACAAACGAATGGAGCTAGCTGGAATGCATAGCTTGTTAGCTCTAAACACAAATCCATCACTAAAGATGAATTTGTTCCATCCTTTCCCATCTTTACAATGTAGAAACACTTCTTTAAAATCAGCATCATTAACATATTGGTCTTTAATTGTTTCTAATCCAAAGATTTTGCAATCAAGTTGATTCAGCAAAGTATATCTCCTAGACAAAGCATCAGCAATAATATTCTCTTTACCTTTCTTGTGCTTAATAACATAATAAAAAGATTCAATAAATTCAACCCACTTAGCATGTCTACGGTTCAATTTTCCTTAACTACGAATATGCTTCAAAGATTCATGATTAGAATGAATAACAAACTCTTTGGGCCACAAGTAATACTGCCATGTTTCTAATGTGCGAACAAGAGCATACAATTCCTTATCATAAGTAGAATAATTTAGAACAGGCCCACTCAATTTTTCACTAAAATATGCAACAGGTTTGCCTTCTTGTAACAAAACACCACCCAATCCAATTCCACTAGCATCACATTCAAGCTCAAAAGTCTTAGTAAAATCAGGAAGTTGGAGGAGGGGTGCATGTGTCAACTTATCTTTCAGCATGTTGAAGGAGTTCTCGTGTACTTTGCCCCAACTAAAAGGCACTCCCTTCTTCGTAAACTCATTCAAAGGTGCAGCAATGGTGCTGAAGTCCTTCACAAAACGGCGATAGAGACCAGCAAGTCCTAGGAAACTTCGCACTTGGGTGATAGTCTTTGGTACAGGCCATCCCTGTATAGCTTCTACCTTGGCTTGATCAACCTCAATTCCCTGTGGAGTCACAACATAGCCAAGAAAAGACACTCGATCGGTGCAAAAGATGCACTTCTCAAGGTTACCAAATAAACGTGCATCTCGTAAAGCATTAAAAACAGCACATAAATGATCAAGATGTTCATCCATAGATTTGCTGTAAATCAATATATCATCAAAGTAGACTACAACAAATTTTTCAATGAAAGCACGCAAAACCTCGTTCATTAATCTCATGAAAGTACTTGGTTTATTAGTTAACCCAAAAGGCATGACTAACCACTCATATAAACCAAATTTAGTTTTGAAAGTAGTTTTCCATTCATCTCCCAATTTCATACGAATTTGGTGGTACCCACTACGCAAATCAACTTTGGAAAACACAACAGCACCACTTAGTTCATCAAGCATATCATCCAAACGTGGAATAGGGTGTCGATATCGAATGGTGATATTATTAATAGCTCTACAATCAACACACATGCGCCATGTACCATTTCTTAGGCACTAAAATAACAGGAATAGCACAAGGACTAAGGGACTCATGCACATAACCTTTGTCAAGTAGTTCTTGCACTTGTCGCTGTATTTCCTTCGTTTCTTCCGGATTTGTCCTGTATGGCGCACGGTTTGGCAAAGATGCACTAGGAATAAGATCAATTTGGTGCTCAATCCCTCGTATTGGTGGCAGCCCCACTGGTATCTCACTTGGAAAAACATCGAAATACTCCTGCAAAATGTTAGCAACAGCAGGGGCAAAGAATGCTGCATATCGTGAATTGAAATAAAAATGTCCTTGCACACCAAAGCATAGGCAACAGAAGTGGAAGCAACCAATTCATTAATATCAGATTTAGTAGCAAGCAAACAATGTCCTTTCAATCTTATCTCATCTTTCTTACTACTCATAGATTTGGCATTTTTATTGCTCTCACTTTTAGCTTTTGCAGCTTTAGCAAGATCATTTTGCATAATAGCTTCAGGAGACATAGGATGCAACACAATTTTTCTATCATGGTATAGAAAAGAATACTGATTTGCTCTACCATGATGCATAGATTCTCTATCAAATTGCCAAGGTCTACCTAGCAGAATATTACAAGCTTGCATAGGCACAACATCACATTCAACAACATCTTTATAGGATCCAATGGAAAAATTGATTCGCACAAGTCTAGTTACCTTTGCCTTACCACTGTTGTTCAGCCATTGAATGTAATATGGATGTGGGTGTGGTTTGGTGGTAAGCGTAAGCTTCTCCACCATGTCGCTGCTGGCCAAGTTGTTGCAACTACCTCCATCAATGATCATGCAGCACGAACGCTCTTTGATGACACACTTTGTTTGAAACAATGTGTGTCGCTGATTTTGCTCCGCCTTCTCCATTTGGGTGCTAAGCACACGCTGCACAATGAGGCTCTCATAATGATCTACATTCTCTGCACCAATTTGCTCTTCTGGTTGTTCGTCACTACCTGCATGGTCAGTAGCAAGCAAAGCAAATGCATCTTCATCAAAATCACTAGCAGAGGAATACTCACCATCATCTTTGACGACCATAACACGCTTGCTTGGACAGTCACGCATCACATGTCCATACCCCTTGCACCAGTGACACTGAATGTGTCTTGTTCTACCAGTAGATGCCACGGATGAAGCACTTGCAGCAGGCTTCTGGATCGTCTTGGCCACTGAATTTGCGGGAGTAGCACGTGGCTTGTCGCTGGATGATGGCATAGGAGTACGTGTAGTCAGAGTAGTACTCGTGCGGGGCTGCCATGAATTACTCTTCCCTGCAGAAAAATTATTCTTGGTACTGGCACGTCGCCCCTGCACTTCCCTTTCAGCTTTACAAGCAAGATGAAACAAACGGGTTACGTTAGTGTATTCTTTATAAGCAAGGATGTCCTGAATTTCTCGATTTAACCCACCCAAAAATCTTGCCATAGCAGGTTCCTCATCCTCATCTAAATTACAACGCAACATACCCATTTGCAATTCTTGATAATATTCTTCTACACTTTTAGCACCCTGTCTCAATTGTTGCAATTTATGTAACAAATCACGTGCATAGTAAGAAGGAACAAATCTAGCCCTCATGATTCATTTCAAAGCATTCCAAGTTCATGGTATGTTATTAGGATTTTTCTTGCCATGTTCTATCCACCAAACAGTAGCAAAGTTAGTAAACTCACTAGTAGCAGCCCTAACACATGTATTCTCAGGAAATTCATGACATGCAAACTTCTGGTCAACAGCAATTTCCCAAGAAAGGTATGCATCAGGATCATACTTACCATCAAAAGGCGGTATCTTAAATTTAATCTTACTGAAAGCATCATTATTATTGGGTACCTCGTGTCGGCGGTGACCACCCATACCTCTACGATTATGGCATAGGCGACGCCGATCACGAGTGTCATGATCATCCTATTCAGTATCAGCAGTATAGTCATCATTAAAATTATCTTTGAGTTGCTCTTCGTCCTTTTTGTCTTCATTATGCTGCTCTTTGTCTTTCGTGTGGAAGTCATCAAAACGCTGCAGAAGAGCAGCAAGGCTTCTGTCCACACGAGCAATAGATGCCTCCAATACTGTTAGCTTGGTGTTGGTGGCAAGTTGGGTGGCCTCCAATTGCTCAATCTTGTCATTGGTCACCTATAAATCTTGATCAAGTCCTTCTGTATGCAGCTGCACTTGCCTTGTAAAATGTTGAATGATGCCCTTGGTGCGAGGAGATTGTGGCATCCTATTCTCATCCTCTGACCCTGTCATGGTTTAAAAGACAAGGACAACAAGAAAATAGGTGAAGAAATAAAAGCCCTACAACTATTAGGATGTAGCTACAGCAAGACGCTCACTCTCAACCTATTTCTCAAGCTCTTACTAGTTCTTACCTTGCTCAACAAGAGGGGTCAACAACCAGCAAGTCTGCAACCTTGGAAGAGAATGTATCGGTACCGCAACAACAACACCTGTCAAGCTGTAGTCGTATATGTGGAGCTGTAGGTGGGCCAAATGCTATGCACAAGGAAAGATACTAGCACCACGTTAGTCATAAAAGCGAGCTGAATAATCATTCAACGGTGGTACCGTGCTGGTCCTAGCCTAGACCGTGCTAGAGACACGAGCCTGGAGACAAAGGAAATCACAAACTCCACCTAACAAAAGGAGGACACAAAGGAAATCACAAACTCCACCTAACAAAATGAGACAACACAAAGATTAGCCCCTTTTCCTTTTTTTTTCTTTTTTTTCTTTTTTTTGGGAATCCTTAAAACTGATTATATGATCAGAGAGATATCAAATGAGCAATTCACCACACACACTTTTTCTGAAAAAACAGGGGTATTCCGGTAAAAAAAGAGTAAAAACGAGTCAAAATGTATATGCAAGACGTGGAAAGTTTGAGTATAGGTAGGACTACTGTTGCACAAAGATGTACTTAGATTCAGACTCAAAACAGCAACAAGGCAGCTGTCAATTTGGACTCTAAATTGATTCCAACTCAAACTTAACCCCACGTGGAATTCGGTTTGAAAACAACTCAGATTCCTACTCGGACTTGAACACAAGGATGTATTCGGATTCAGCTAACAAAAGGTTTATATGGTAGCACACGGCTGTGACTAGAACGTGACAAGAACTCGAAACTCTAAAGGACTAAAACTAAGACCAGCAACTCGATGCAATCGATGCAACTGACGACTCAACAAGCCCTACTAAGCAGTGCTAGCAAAGGCTCACAAGGTCTATAGGATTACGGAACCCTAATCTACTAATTATTTTTTGGCTTTTATGGACTATAGGAAATTAAAAACAGCGAAGGATTAGAAGTCTCTCAACGATCAACCTTGCTCTGATACCAACTGATGAGATCCCGTAGGGTTCACTGGCCGATCTTTCGATGAGACATGGTGGATAACTTGATTTGTGGATGGAGACGACGTTCATGGCCCGACTACAACTGTCCAAGGACGCTGCGCCTTAGCAACCGATACAACTTTTCCGATGGCTGCCGTGATCTTACGGCGCGATAACCAGCAACTAGGGCACCCGTCCTGCAAGCAATCGAAGAACCAGCAAGAACAAGAAGAACAAGCACTTAATTGCCAAATAAATTTGAAGGTTTCAATCTGAAAACACAAGATGGTGAGGTTCTGAAAACAATCAGTCAGGCGGTTGATCCAACACGCGCGCTGAAAGGCGGTAGCAATAGCTAACTCGACGAAACAAAACCTAATCTATTTGTGGCGGCCCTAGAGGCATATAAGTAGATGGGAGGATGACCACAAGGGTGTTTGGGTTGTTCTCCAACCCTAGGACGCGTCCCTAATGGACCCAACTTGATACACGGGCCATCGGCCCAAAATAAGGTGACGCAGCACCGTTGACAGAAAAGGTCTCGGTACAAAAATAGTTACTGCAGAATTATTTGATAAGATATATCCATGTGGCTGGATCCGTTGGAAAGTAGACTTGATAATCTTTCCAAAAAGTGCTAGAACGTCCCAATCCAAGTCTGTATGAAGTCGTGGCATGCATCACAAGTTGGTGCTGTCCTGCAGTCCAATTCTAGCCGGCGCCAATCCCCTGCCCTTCTGATCCTCTCCATTATTCCTAAGTAAAACAAGAGTGCACGCGTTTCCATTGTCTAAATATGATGGACAAGAGTTTAAGAATAAACTTACTTGATGGTTGAGTTGACGGGCACGAGCACGAGTAAGAGGACCAAGTGGTGCTAGCGATGGTGTAGGTGTGGTGTTGATGTCCTCATCAACACAGCCGGTCACCACAGCTGGCCCTCTGACCACACGGCCACCCTAGGGCCCAGGCCCAATGGCTATAGGGCAGCTGCCTCTCTCATGTTCCTTCTGTGACAAACAGCAGCACCGGCAGCAAGCAACAGCGCCCAAACGATAAATTGTCGAGCGGCAACGACAACAAAACAGCAAGGGGCAGCGGCGCCACCCACATGCCACGCCCTGCTCCAGAACGTCAGCCAATAAGTTGACGACAGCGGCTTCACTTAGCTGGCCACGGTCCCCACACAGGCAACCTCACTGTTCAACAACGCACCAACAGCAGGCCACCGTGCGGTCAACTCTCCTATCGATGTCTCTGGCCGATTAGAGCAGGCAACGGTAGGGAAGGCAACTTCCATGAGCACTCACTGGACCATGGCCCCCACACGCATGCAGCTCCCAATCGGAGTTGCAAATTTACACCATCCTTAGCACCATGGATAACTAGACATTTATCAAAAACTCAAGTACCCCGTGAGATCAACATTATAAGTAAAGAGAGCACTTGATTCACTTAAAAGCATAAAAGTCTAGTTACCACCTATGCATGCTAGTATTTCATTTCACCATTTAATTTATAGTACTAGCATACACCACACAAACATGAATTTGGAAATTAAATACATATGCAATGAGCAAGTCATATGTTAATGCACAAACAAATGCAACAAATTGTTTATGAGCTTGCTCCCCCTACTTTTGTGCATCAAAATTTCATTGATCCCTTTCCTTTCTCATATCTCTCCCCAACATTATCTTTGTGACTTATCTCTCCCCCTTTGTCATCTATTTTTAAAAAGGTATGGTCAAATTGTGGAGAGTAAGTTGCATTAGTTCTTTTGAAGGGGTGAATTAGGATCAAATATTTCAAATTTGGTTCAACCTAGAACACTTGCCAAAGATATTTAATTTGATTTGAACCAAAGACAAGCTTCTTCACACCTCATGAAAAGGGTTATCTTGTCTATGTTGAATTAAACACTTATAGCAAATTTTCTAGATTCTACACTAGGATTGCAAGCCCACAAACATGTCATATGCCACCACTAGATCATACAAACATAGAAGCAATAGTGGTAACATATATTCATCAAATTCATTTGATTTATCATGAATGCTCCCAAATGCAACTTGTATGTCTATATGTACTAACAAGTCCTTAACATAGCATGAATGACATGTCATACAATTTTACCTTTGCTTTGTCGAAGGAGAGGCATGTCGTTTATATATATGGGGTGCATTCAACTCATGTTTGAGAAATCAAGAATGTTCAACTCATTCCTTAGCTTGCAAAACCTCTTCTCATCAAGTGACTTAGTGAATATATCGGCAAGTTGATCATCAGTGCCCACACTCTCAATAGCAATGTCACCCTTTTGTTGATGATCTCTAATGAAATGATGCCTAATGTCAATGTGTTTTGTTCTTACATGTTGAACCGGGTTGTTTGTCATCTTGATAGCACTCTCATTATCACATAGCAATGGCACATTCTTGAAATTGAGACCATAGTCCTTCAAGGTTGATTTCATCCATAGCAATTGAGCACAACAACTATCGGCACTCATATATTCGGCTTCGGCGGTAGAGATTGCCACAATATTTTTCTTGTTAGATGACCATGACATAAGTGATCTTCCAAGTAATTGACATGTGTCACTAGTGCTCTTTCTATTTATCTTACATCCCCATAGTCGGAGTCTGAATAACCAATCAATTTAAAGTTTGACCCCTTGGGATACCATAGTCCAACATCTTTTGTATGCTTCAAATACCTCACTATTCTCTTAGTTGCGGTGAGATGACTCTCGCTAGGTGAGGATTGGTATCTTGCAACATGCATACACTAAACATGACATCCGGCCTTGATACGGTCACATAGAGTAGGCTTCCAATTATAGACCGATATAACTTTTGATCCACCATATTGCCACTAGTATCACTATCAAGAATACCATTTGTGCCCATAGGAGTAGCAATTGGCTTTGCATCTTGCATTCCAAAGTTCTTTAACATGTCCCTTATGTACTTTCCTTGACTCACAAAAGTGCCATTCTTCAATTGTTTGATTTGGAGACCAAGAAAGTAACTAAGTTCACCAATCATGGACATCTCAAACTCTTTTGCCATCATTTCTCCAAACTCTTCACAATATGCTTGGTTGGTTGACCCAAATATGATATCATCCACATATATTTGCAACACAAACAAGTCATTATTAATCTTCTTAGTGAAGAGAGTAGTATCAACCTTGCCCATTTTGAACCCCTTAGAGAGTAAGAAATCCCTTAACCTCTCATACCATGCCCTATGTGCTTGCTTCAAACCATATAATGCCTTTTTCAACTTGTACACATGCTCGAGCTTCTTGTCATCTTCAAAACTAGGAGGTTGTTCAACATACACAAGCTCAGTAATATAGCCATTGAGAAATGCACTCTTCACATCCATTTGATATAACTTGATGTTGTGGGCACAAGCATAGGCTAATAAGATTTTAATTGCCTCCAATCTTGCAACCGGTGCATATGTTTCACCAAAGTCAAGACTCTCTATTTGAGAGTAACCTTGAGCAACTAGTCTTGCTTTGTTTCTCACCACAATGCCATCTTCATCTTGCTTGTTTTTAAACACCCATTTGGTTCCAATCACATTGTGGTCTTTTGGCCTTTCTACCAATTCCCAAACTTCATTTCTAGTGAAATTGTTGAGCTCTTCATGCATAGCATTAACCCAATCCGCATCTTTCAAAGCTACATCAATCTTGGTTGGTTCAATGGTTGAGACAAATGAGAAATGCTCACAAAAGTTGACCAATCTTGATCTTGTTTGCACACCACTTCTTATGTCACCAATAATCATATCCATTGGATGATCTCTTGCAATGTGAGTAGGTTGAAGCACTTGAACTTGATTGCTTGAGCTTGGTTGATCATTTGATTTGTCTTCATGAGATGAACTAGCACTTTGATCTTGCAAAAGAGAGCTACTAGCTTGCTTCATTGGAGAGGTGAGCACTTGATCTTTGTCATCTTGTATGTCAATCACTTCTTTTGCAATGATGTCCCCAATGTCCATGTTTTTCATAACTTCCCCCAATCTTGGTCCACCAACATCATCTAGATTCTCTTCTTCATCTTGTGACCCATTGGTTTCGTCAAATTGCACATCATGGACTTCTTCAAGAATGCCACAAGAATTGTTCCACACTCTATATGCTTTGCTTGTAGTTGAATAACCAAGTAAAAATCCTTCATCACATCTTTTGTCAAACTTTCCCAATCTAGATCCCTTCTTCAAGATATAACATTTACAACCAAATACTCTAAAGTATGCAATGTTGGGCTTTCTTCCATGGAGTAGCTCATATGGAGTCTTCTCAAGCAAAGGATGACAATAGAGCCTATTGATGTAGTAGCAAGCCATGTTGATTGCTTCATCCCAAAATGATTGACTCACATTGTACTCATGGAGCATTGATCTAGCCATATCAAGCAATGTTCTATTCTTCCTCTCTACTAGGCCATTTGATTGTGGAGTGTACTTGGCCGAGAATTGATGTCCAATGCCATAGTCATCACAAAGATCTTCAATTCTTGTATTCTTCCATTGTCACTTCTCACTTTCTTGATTCTAATTTCAAACTCATTGTGAACTCTCTTGACAAAGGTCTTGAATGTATCAAACACTTCACTCTTGTCACTAAGAAAGAACACCCAAGTGAATCTTGTGAAGTCATCAACTATGACAAATCCATATTTGTTGCCTTCAATGCTAGTGTATGTTGTTGGTCCAAATAGATCCATGTGCAACAACTCAAATGCCTTGCATGTGCTCATTGTACTCTTATTTGGATGAGAGCTTCCAACTTGCTTTCCGGCTTGACATGCACTACAAAGCTTATCTTTTCCAAAATCAACATCTTTCAAGCCATTGACAAGATCATGCCTCAAAAGTTTCTTTAATTGTTTCATTCCAACATGACCAAGCCTTCTATGCCATAATCAACCCATGCTAGACTTAGATATCAAGCAAGTTGACAAAGATGTTTCACTAGCACTAAAATCAACTAGGTAGAGGTTCTCATGTCTAAATCCTTTGAATGCCAAGTTTGAACCATCCACACCAATGACCTCCACATCATTGACACCAAATATGCATTTGAAGCCTAGATCACAAATTTGTGCTACCGATAAGAGATTGAAGTCCAAGCTTTCAACTAACAATACATTTGAGATGCTCATGTCATTCGATATTGCAATCTTTTCAAGCCCAATAACCTTGCATTTCTTGTTATTGCCAAAAGTGATAGAATCAACACCACTATGATTGTCATTGATTGAGTCAAACATTCATGATGTACCGGTCATATGTTGAGTGCACCCACTATCAATAATCCAATGCCTTCCTCCGGCTTTGTAATTAACCTACAAGTAAATCAATGAAGCTTAGGTACCCACACTTGCTTGGGTCCTTGTAGGTTAGTGACTAAGCTCTTTGGTACCCAAATAGCCTTCTTTGGGCCCACAATTGGTGTACCAATAAACTTAGCATGACACCCTTCACACCCTTGGTAAGCACATAGCAAGAATCAAATGGTATAACATTAACAAATTTCTTGCCATTATTCTTTTTATTGCAATTATGCTCTAGGTGCCCAACTTGCTTACATCTATTGCAAAACCGACCATTGCTCTTCATAAAGCTAGGCTTTGGAGTTGCAAAAGTCATCTTTCCTTTCTTGGGAGTATAGCCCAATCCCTCTTTGTTAAGAGAGAATCTTTGGATACCCAAGCATTTTAGCAAGCGGGCCTCACCCCCATAGGCCTTGCCTAGGGCATGAGTGAGCTCACCCACCTCTCTCTTGAGAGTCTCATTCTCAACCATTAGTGAGGCATCACAAGTGAAACCATCACTACTAGTGGAGGTAGAGTTGGTGGTGGTGGATGAAGAGCTATAAGAAGGGTTAGCATTTGACATGATGATAGGTTGATAAAAGGATTCATCAAGAATATCACAAGATAAGCCAACATCACATGATACAACAACCTTTTCACTTTCATGTTGCTCAAGTAGCAAGGAGTGAGCTTTTTCAAGCTTGGAATGAGCCTTGCCAAGTTCCTCATGGTCTTCCACTAGATACTCATGAGAGGCTTTAAGCTCACAAAGGGCTTTCTCAAGGGTTTGCACCTTCTTGATCAATCCCTTACACTCTTTGCTCTTGGCTATAGCAATGTCTTTAGTTTGTTGTAGCATATCATAAAGTTGATCTTTAGTTGGTTCATCATCATCGTCATTATCACTATCATGAGCATATTCAACTTCACTATCACTACTATCATCATCATGTACCTTAGTATCCTTGGCCATGAAGCATGAAGAGGATGAATCAAATAATGAAGACCTCTTGTTGATAGCAATAGAAGTAAGTGCTTTGTTTGATGTCTCTTGCTCATCATCATCCTCATCATCACTATCCCAAATGACCACATAGGCACCATCTTTGCCTTTCTTGAATGTCATCTTGGCCTCTCTTTTCTTCTTCTCAATCTTGTTCTTCTTGTTTTTCTTCTTCTCATATGGGCATTCCGCTTGAAGATGATCTGGACTATCACAATTAAAACATAGCCTTGGTTGCTCTTTGCTCTTGAAGTTGTCGCTTCTCTTTCTAAAGCCTCTTCTCTTAATGAACATCTTGCCAATTTTCTTGACAACTAGAGCTAGTGCTTCATCATCAATCTCTAAGTCCTCATCTTCTTTATTGTCACTATCTTCTTGGACTTTTGCTTTGCCCTTACTCTTGGAGGAGGTGGCCTTGAATGCCACGGTCTTATTCTTCTTTTCTTCCTCCTTCTTCTCCTTCTCATCGGCATCTTGATCATACTTGTCATAGGTCAAGACTTCTCCAAGCAAATCATTAGGCTTCTTTGTATCAAGCCCATCTCTTTGCAACATCATGATCAACATCTTAAATCTTCTAGGTAAGCTCAATAAGAACTTGTGGTAAAAATCTTGGTCTTGAGTCTTGTGCCCTAAGCTCTTAAGATCATTCACAATGACTTGCAATCTATGAAACATCTCCAAGATTGTTTCATCTTCCTTCATCTTGAAGTTCTCAAACTCACTCTTGAGCCCATATAGCATGACACTCTTCACAACCTTAGTGCCCTCATAGGTCTCACTCAACCTTGTCCACAACTCACTAGCAAACTCCAAATCCTTGATGCCCTCAAACACCTTTGAGTCAATGCTATTGTAGATGGTATTAAGAGCCATCCGATTTTATGTTCTATTATCTCTATCATTGGGAGTGAGGTTATCAGGATCAAGAATAACATAGTCATGTTCGGTGACTTCCCAAACCTTCTCATGAATAGAACCAAGATACATTGTCATCTTCCTTTTCCAATAGTCAAAAGAACTAACACCATCAAAGAAAGGTGGTTTGCCCCCAACATGATTAAACACAATTTGAGCCATAATTCAACACCGAAGGTTGTTAAGCCTTAATTAAACGGTGACCTAGCTCCGGTACCACTTGAAAGGTCCTAGTATGGCTAGAGGGGGGTGAATAGCCTATTTAAAAAAAATCTACAAGACACTAGAGCAATTTATTAGTAACACAAATGGCGATAAAAGTGGTTTGCTCTAGCTCTAATTGTTAGGCAAGCCACCTATTACAATTCTAATAATTATAGTCTCTATGGCACTCAATTTCTATGTCTCTACTCTAACTAATTAGAGAGCTAACAAGATAACTAAATTACTCTAAGCTTTTCTACTTGCAACACTACCACAATAAATATTGCAAATATGAAAGAGAGGGGAATTTGACTTTTATACCAACGGTGAAGAGTAGAGGATGATGCCAATCACCAAATAATCAATTCCAACAATATATATATCAATCAATCCAAAAACACCGGGAGACAAGAGATGACACAATTATTTTTCTCCTGAGGTTCACTTGCTTGCCGGCAAGCTACGTCCCCATTGTGTCGACCAACACCTCGGTGGTTCCTCGGTTGTGGCCCTCAAGCCAACGCCCCACAAGACACCACAAGAACCCACACACAAGTGTGGTAACTCAATGACACGAGCAATCCACTAGAGTTGGAATTTGGCACTCCGCCCGGGAACCACAACAACCCCTCACAAATTCACCTTGATTGGGGGCGGACACAATCACCAAATCCCCTCACCAATCAATCCAACACCAACCGTCTAGGTGACGGCAATCACCAAGAGTAATAAGAAATCAACAATTGCAATCACTACTAGTGCCATAAATATGAATCACAAATGCATGAACACTAGGGTTTCCCCAACTCCTCTCACCAAAGAGAACCAACCATGAAAATGGAGAGGAGAGGGAGGAGATCTTTTGAGCTCTCAAATCGATCCCTAGAGCTTGCTCTCTCACTTGATTAGGGCTCAAATCAAAGGAGTGAGAGAGGGAGGATGAGAGCTTTCTTTCTTCTCTTGAGTGTTCTTGAGAGTATGAGCAAAGGAGAAGAGTAAGTTAGAGTGAGAAAAGGAAGGGGGAGGCGCTGGGTATATGCCACACAGCCAGCCACCACAGCTGGCCCTCTGACCACACGGCCACCCTAGGGCCCAGGCCCAATGGCTACAGGGCAGCTGCCTCTCTCATGTTCCTTCTGTGACCAAATAGCAGCACCGGCAGCAAGCAACGGCGCCCAAACGGTAAATTGTCGAGCGGCAACGGCAGCAAAATGGCAAGGGGCAGCGGCACCACCCACATGGCACGCCCTGCTCTAGAACGTCAGCCAATAAGATGACGACAGCAGCTTCACTCAACTGGCCACGGTCCCCACACAGGCAACCTCACCGTTCGACAACGCACCAACAGCAGGCCACCGCGCGCGTCAACTCTCCTATCGATGTCTCTGGCCGATTAGGGCGTCACCAGCGGGACAATCAAATAGCTAGCTGACGTGTCATCGAAATAAAATAAAAAATGAGAAGTCCAGCGCACTCTTGATCTGTTGTCTCTGGGAACGCGCGGAGCAGAGACACAGACTCTCTTGGAAAGCGTGCGAGACTATCGACGAGACACTCGCTAGCGAGTTCATTTTTCCTGTCCTCACTCCTCCACGTCGGACATATCCTGACGTAAGCCAGCGACTTCGATAGCCCGATGGGGCGCCCTTAGAGCAGGCAACGGTAGGGAAGACAACTTCCATGAGCACTCACTGGACCTTGGCCCCCACACGCATGCAGCTCCCCACTCCTATTTTTTTTTCTCTCTCGGCTTGGGGCCGGTTTAGATGCAAAATATTTTGCAAAATGACACTGTAGCAAATTTCGTTGTTATTTGGCAATTAGTGTCCAATCATAGTCTAGCTAGGCTTAAAAGATTCGTCTCGTCCATTTCGTCTGAACTGTGTAATTAGTTTTATTTTTTATCTATATTTAATATTTCATGCATGCGTCTAAAGATTCGATGTGACGGGAAATATTGAAAAATTTTGCAAAATTTCTGGCAACTAAACAGGGCCTTGCATGGCAAACGGCGCCATGAGCAGGAGCAAACGGCAGGAACGGCCGACGGGATGGCCACCCAATGGGTGGTGGACAACGGCATGCACGGCGGGACCACTCCTCTCTCTTCTCTATTTCTGACTGCACCGAGCACCAAAGAATTGAGGACAGCGCACGCATGGCCTACCCCCACACGGTCCCATTCCAAGAATAGCAGTGCTCCTCTCAGGTAAAAAGGTCACCACGCGAGCGGCTCACGTGCTCACGGTGGCCATGCAGAATTTCTAGTTCGGCTAGCATAAAATGCCGAGGAGACCTTCTCTGTTATAACACCAACTGAGGCGACAGCTGCTCAACCAACAGAGGACCTCTCTCCGGAAATTCAACCAAGTGAACCAGAATTTAGTCAGCAGCCTTCTTTCTCCTTTTCTTTCTCAACCCATTTATATGCTAACTTCACTGAAAAATTCCAAAATAAATTTGGCACTTAAGTTAGCTTTCACAAATAATTTTAGGGTTAATTCTCACACATTCTCACCACGTCACTAAGCGCTAAGTATATGCAAATAAGACTCACACTTAGTGGCACTAGATAACCATTGCAATTAAAGATCTCACCTCTTTATAGTACGGTTATTTATCCTAAATCACTCACACCCTCTATGATGTCTTGAGTGCAAACAAAAAATGGCCATACAAATTATACCTTTGCCTTGAGCCCATTTCTGTTTTTCTCTTTCTTCTTTTCCAAGCATGAGCACTTTATCAATCTTTTGGAACCATCTCCATCCACAATGATGCATCACTAGCTCCATCACTTGGATCAGACCACCTTGTCTAATTCAACCACTTAGCACAAAGGTTAGTCCTAGCTTGTCATTAATTATCCAAAACCAAACATGGAGCTTTCACCACCGAGCCTCGATGGCTCGGGGCGTGTCTTCTAGTGCCCGGGCCTTGGCTGGCACCGTAGGCTAGGCAGGATCCAAGGATCGGGCTCAGTCATGTCATCGATCCAGTGCCTGAAGCTCGGGCTAGCCCCCGAGCCAGAGCAGTGGCCTTGGCGTGCAGGCTCGGCCAGGTTCCTTGGTCTAAAGGTGCGCGTGAGCATGCCTAATGGGTGTAACACCCTAAAATTTGCATTCTTCAAAAATAGTTAAATTTGATTTGTTTATGCAATTATGTGTGCATTCAAATGTAGGAAATAATATTTTTTGTGAAATTAAAATCAATCATAGGGATAGATACATGTTGATGCACTCATGCTGTTGCATTTTATTTATTGAGATGTCTAGTTTTGATCCAAAACTCAAAAGGGTTTAAAAATCCATTGAAAATGAATTTGGAAAATTGTTTTGGAAAAAGAAAAGCAAATTCTTTTCCCCCTTCTCCCTTCCCTCCTATTCGGCCTGCTGGCCCAGTCCGCCGAGCCGGCCCGCTCGCCTCCCCACCGGCCCGCGAGCCCTTCTTTTCTCCCCCTCCTCTCCTTTCTCTTCCTGGGCCGGCCCAAATCGGAGGCAACTGTTGCCACCTCCCCACTCTTCCTCTCTCCCGCTGACAGTCCGAGCCTGCTAGTCAGCTCTTTCCCCAACCTCCTCCTTCGCTACCGCGCGCACCACTCGGGCGAAACCGCCGCCTGCGCCCACGCTCCGAATCGTGGGAGCGCCCCCCCGCACCTCGGGCCCTTTAAAGGAGAGCGCGACCCCATCTCCACCTCCCCCTGCTGCCCTCCCCGCTCTAGTTTCTCTCACAAGCACCGCAACCGCAGCGCCATGATCCGCCAGAGCCCCCCGTCCGCCCCTTCGCGTCGCCCGTCGTTCCCGAGCCGCCTCCGCCTCTGTTTTTTTTTGCCTTGGTGAGCTCGCCATCTTCCCCTCTTTCTCCCCGTACTCTTCCCGCGTCGATTGGTGGCCTCTAGGGCCGTTTTCACGTGCGCCGGCAAGCTCCACGCCGCCGGCCATGGCGCGCACACCGCGCGGGCTGTCCTCCGGCCGCGTTTTGCTCTGGGACGACTTTGTCTTCACCCCTGCTCTCTTCCAGTGCTCTCGGCTTGGCGAGACGAGGCTCGTAGCGCCCTAGCCACCTACTACGGCGAGCCACATGCGGCTGGGCATGGAGCGCCGCCGCGTCCTCTTTCCCCTTTGGCAGCCGCACCCTCTCTCTACCCCTCCATCTAATCCTGGCCGTCCATCGCAAGATCAACGCCCGAAATCGGCTGATACCCGTTCGTCCGGCACTTTTGCTAAAGAGTCCCTCCCTTTTCCCATAATAGAACCCGCAGTCCTTGGCTGATTCAAAATCTGGATTTTCTTTTATTTATTTTAATTCATTTAAACTTCATAGTATTTATAGAATTGCCACTACATTTTCTTGCTCATAAAATCGTCATTTTAACTCCGATTTGACCCGTTCAACTTGCGTTAGGTTCGTAATTCTGTAATCTACGCAATGATGCTACTGTTAGACCTATTAGCAACTTTTAAATTTCATGATTAGGTTTAGTCAATTGACTTGATATAGGAATCTAGTTTAAGTCATAACTTTCGCGTTCTAGCTCCGAATTTTGTGAACTTCGCGTCGATGTGATCGTAGCGAGACGTAGATGATCTTCATAAACTTTTTATCTTGTTTTATTTACTATTGGTGTACTATTCAAACCATAGGATTGTTTTTCTTGTATGATTGTCTTCAAAATGTGTGTTGTTGGTTCGTGTTGATCGAGTTCAGATGGTGAGGAGTATTTTGGGAACCCGGATTCTTTCGAGGACCAGCAGGACTTTGTGAACCAAGGAAAGTATAGCTTGGGCCTACCTTGATGTCCTATTCACTTTAATCATCTACTCATTTTGCATGTGTCTAATTTTGCCAACCATAAGTACTTCCTAATATTTGATGACATGCTCCTTGACTCCTACGGGTTAATTGCATATGGGTAGATTGCTAGTGCTCTAACTGAACATGATCTATATAATGGTTAATGGTTCTATGGAACAAAAGGTAAAACATGCTTATGACAACTGATCCATAGTGTGAAGGAAGAAATGACTTTGATCATGTTGCCCTAAATCCTCCGTAAGGACTTATCTGTCAGCAAAAGCTGGGATTGACAGTGCAACCGTGAGAGTCACATGGCTCTGACTTTAGCTTAGTAATAGGATCTTTTCTAGCTTGTTAGAGGTTACCTTTATGGTGCAAGAGGGGCTTGCCACTTTTGGTATAGGACTACCCTTGTTCTTATGTGTATAGCCACGAAGGATTTGTACCATAGAAAGGGGGGTTCCTACATCTGCCTGCCGAGGAAACCTCGCGGCCCTAACATGTTAGAGAGACCTATGGAAGGCTTCATAGTGTACCCTGCCTACTCACCTTGGGAGTGTTAGGGGGTCGACGGGCCCCGAACATTTGGGCAACATGACTCATGGGTAATGCACAACCTCTGTAGAGTGTTAAAAACTGTTATAACAGCCATGCTCACGGTCACGAGCGGCCTGAAAAACTCACAGAATAAATGGTTACTTGTTATGTGGTTAACTCATGATGATGATGTTATAATGATGTCCAATGATTCTATTGTTTCTAGAAAATGATCATGTGGGTTAACTTGGGAGCCTAAGCATAACTTGATACTAATCAATGATAAAATCTTGACTTACTAAAATGCTAAATGCAGTAAACCGTGTCTACCTTTTGAGCCTCATGAATCCCCATGTTATGCTTATGGAGTATGAAATGTACTCACGCTTGTTCATTTTCTATTTTTGGATAAAAATCCCGGATGGGTAATACATGGCAGTTGGTATGAGGAGTACCCAGAGGACTTCTAGGTTTGAGTCAACCAGTTGATCGTCCTTGTGTTAGAGCTACCACATCTGAGAGTTATCTTTAATTTCCACTTGTGTTGTATAAGACTAAGTGTTGTATTAAACGTGATGTAAGATACACTGTGATGATACTTCCTATAATTTGTTGACTTATGTGTGCGACTGTTCCTGGGGCGCACATAATGTTTATGCACTCTATCTTGTCCTTAAAATAGAGTGTGACAATGGGTATAGCCCTCAAACCCCCGGGCGATCCTGGAGGGGTCGATCGATGGGTCTCTTCGGTCGGGAACCATTGATCCCAAGGCTTAACATAGCCATATGTTAGGATCTTGTCAGGAGCCCCTGAGCCCTTCGTGGCCTCACTTGGCCTGGTTCATGATGGCGATGAAGGGCTAAATTCAATCTTCTGGTGACCGAGCCAGCCATGGTGGGGATGGCTTCTGCTGACGAGAGTGTGATGCCCTTCGTGGGGCCCTCTCCCCATGTGTGATGGGGGTTCTCAACTGTCGAGGTCGAGCAGTAGTAGTGCTGACCCCTTCTTTGGCCCTATGTCACATAGGTCTATGGCCCAAGTGAGGGTTTGGTGAACTCATCTAAAAGTTACCAACTTTAGGCCTGGGGCACCCTTCCTTTTGGTCAGAGCTTGTCGTGGGTCGGGTGATCGAGAGCGTCTGGGCTTTGGCTCGGGGCCACCTAATCACCCAGCGCGTTGTTGGTATTTATTAACACACACTTATAAATCCGCAAGCGCATGGATACCGCTGTAGGTTTCACCCAGAAGTATTCCAAGTATCGTATCCACAGGGAAACGTGTGAGACTAACTACGGTCTAACTTAACTAAGGGTAGCGACAAGGTTAGGATAAATAGGAGTGTAGAGAGGATAACTAAGGTTCTCTAGTTCTGACTTTGGTAAGCTATGTCTTCTACTATTCAACTAGGGATATTACTAGGGAAAGACACTAGCAGAGGATGCTTTCCTTCATAACCGGGTCCTACTTGGCCTACAAACAGGAGGTGGACTACAAAGGATTCAATGAGGCTATAAGAGTCACCCTCACGAGCTACCACCGATCCGGAATGCAGGGTGCATCCATGATTAACCTAAGTCTAAGCACCACGCTTACACTTATGATTAATACTTTACTCCCTCTAGGAAGAGAATAAAGCACTCAAAAGAGTCATGATCCTAATGAACAATATAAACAAGATGTTTACTTGAATCAAAAGTTGATTACCAGAGAAATCTCATAGGCAAGCTCAGATAGAACTTGGATCCGCCAAGGTACAAGCCGTAGAGAGAGCACCGACAGGCCGACATCTCCTCCAAACTCTTCCCTCACTCTTCATCTCACTATTATTTACAAGACTAGATCATATGGAGGACTAATCTTCTCTTGATAGCTGGCTCTGATCCTGATGAGGAGAATATGAATTAGGGTTTCAGAATGGCTCTCCTAGAGGGGGTAGAGGGCTCCTTACATAGGGGAGATGGAGTAGGGGGCAAGGAACTACCACGTCATTGATCCGCGTCAACTCCCTCGACCATCGTTAGATAAACCGACCTAAAACCGCCTTAAAATCAATGGTGTAGATTGTAGGAAGGAGTATGAGGCGGTGAAGAGCGATTGGTGGGCCCAAGGGGCTAGGCGCCCTATAGGTGGGGTCGGCCGGCCTCACCTGGCAGCCTCTCTGGCCCCGCCTCAGTGTATTGCCTTATGGTGTCTTATAGATCCTTCTTGAGTTATTTACGCCGTGGATAAACATGATTAAATATGACAATTAGGTCCACCTTGCTTGTTTTCTGGATAAATCCTCCTGCATTCACATATTCACCAAAACTCATGGATTTTTTAGTTTGAACTCCTATACCTATGTTTGGTGATGGAATTAAGTATATATGCAGGTTATGTTGACTGTTTATAATTGACGTTAGTGACCGTCAACAAGCTCCCCCAAGCTTAACCTTTGCTCATCCCTGAGCAAAGCTAAACTCAGGAATGGATCAGGAGTTGCTACAATGTTTTTACACCTCAAAAGTACACATGCATTCAATCAAGAATTCTCCTTCGGATTAGAATAAACTGATCCAACTTTCAAACTTACCCATATTACCTTCAACCATGGGGCTTCCTAGCCTTCACTTGGGTCTTGAGCAATTGAAATATAAAACAATCAAGTCAAGTACTATGTCTCAAGTTCTTTGTTTCACTATTGTCCCAGAGTTTTTATAAGTTTTCAAAATAAAACTCGGAGATTCCATTGTATGACACTCGCAAGCCTTAATATATGTGGTATTTGTGGATCCTCACCAAGGCCACAAAGATGTTATGCCTTTTTCTCTTCCTACCATAAGGCTTTATATGGAGTTCATAGGTAGGGAGAAAACTAGAGCATATTTGCAATCCATATTATAAAGTCAAACAACGGATCCAAAGAGAGTTGAGTCATACAATCAAATCAAGGTGTGCATGTGTGTGGAATATATGGTGGCTAACCTAATTCTACTTTGCTCCTTGAAAACTTATCTCTCTTTTAAAACTTGGAAACATTTGCTAGAGAACAAGGGACATCTTATTCATCTGTCTTTTTTTCTCTCTTTTTTTCAGGCAGGCATCTAAGTACCCATTGTTTTAGATATCTCGGACACTTGTCCATTTTTTCTCAACTCTTTTTTCTTTTCTTTCTCTTTTTTTATGAATAACTTTTGCATAGTCCCATGCCTCTTTTCTGCAACAAAACTTTGAGAAAGATAGCAACAAGAACTTGGAGCATTTATTTGGTGGATGAAAAACCTATCAAGTATGTTTTTGTGTTCATTCCCAGTGTAGGAGTAAAATATTTTTAGGTGGATCTAAATGGAACACATATTTTTGCGCCTACCCCAGTGTAGGAGTATTGCATATTTGGGTGGTGTGTATGTGATTTTGATTTTAAGAGCATGACAAACCTCTCATAAGGGTCAACAAAGCTTGACAAACCTCAATGCAAAAGCAAGTAGCATATATGTGGAAGTTTTTCTAGCCTAAATAACATGTATGGCTCTAGTGGGAATTCAAGCTTTGTTATACAAGAACTCACCATGTAGCATTTTTGTGTTTTCAAAAGATAAATCTCTAGAACTTTAGTGTCACTTGGAACAAGATAAATAGCAGCTCAGACCATCTCATATCATATCCTTCAATTACCTAGACTTAGATCAAGCATGTGCTACCCACAAGTTTCAAGTTCAGAGTAAATTGTTATATCAAAACAATTTTATCCAAAACTTGGGAGAATTCAAGGTTAAAAACTAGGTACTTAAAAGGAATTACAACAGAGCAACTATTCATCATTTCCATTTAAGAGATTATTCTGAGTCCTCTTTATTTATTCAACTCTTAAAAACAAATTAAAGCAAACTAGACACACCTTTTTATTTTGTTTTTAATTTTACTAGATCACACAATATTACTATAAATGACTAATGCAAAGATAAATTTTTATTTTGTTTTTCATTCATCATTTTTTACTATTTAAAAGAAACTAAAACTAAAACAAAAGGGGAAAAGAATATTTACCTGGATACACGGGAGTGCTTCTCCCCCAAGCTAGCTCTTTCGCTAAGGGTTCAGTGTTGTAAACCCTTCGAATTAGACTTCTCCTAAGTTTATTGATCAAATACCTCAGTTTACTCTAAAGAGGTGGATTCTTGTGATGACGCCTCTAATGGTGATGTCACCATCTTCTGCCAAACTCGTCTTGGTTTTGAGTTTGGATTTTGGTTTGACAGATTCAGAACTTTCACTTATAGAAATTTGGAGAATCAACTGACTCTCCCGTACTTTGCTTGAAGTGTGTCCTACTCATAAAGACAAGATAGAGATCAAGTGCATGGGCTCTGTTGATGGGAAAACACCAACAAAACTAAAACTTTATTTATTCTTCTCTTCCTTAGGTACATTGAACAAGATGAAGTTGATGTTGTATGCTTTGTTCAATTATAACATGGGTGGTAAGATCAGAAGATTGAACATGAATGTAGAATTCAAGTTTATTTGGCCAAAAAGGTCAAGTTTCTTAACCTATAGAAGGATTGTCCATAAGGTATTAATCTTTACATGATTATGACTATCATCTTTCAGAGATAAGTTGTGCACTTTTTTAGCTTGTTTGGTTGAGACTTGTGAGATCAAGAGAGTGGTGCTAGGAACAAGCTTAAGGAACTAAACATGTTGAGTTAGTCAGGTTGGATCAAGTAATGGAGTTGTAACCCAAACATTTTGTTTCTTATTTATGTGCATACTAGAATCAGGGAAAACTATTTAAATAATGACCATTTACCTTAGTATGTTACCTTTGTCATTAGAGCGTAATGACACCATGTGACGAAGGGTAGATAATTCATGATGGTCCTTACCTTTTGTTTAAAGTTTTCCTTGCTCGGCTAGCCTCGCAGTTTGAACTGTTCATGAGCTTCTTGTTGCCTAGATTGCACCATTTCTTTCTCATCCTTTTGTCATGCCATCTTTCTACTCTTTGATCTTGTTGGATCTTCCGCCTCACTCATTGTCTTATGTTTGCAAAGGATTAGTAGACAACACATACCCGAAGGATTGTACAACTAACTCAAGGCAAAGGTAGTATTGTAATAGGGCTGGAGGTCATCTTTCTATGTTAGAGTTGGTTTTAACATGTTAATTAGCATAGAACTTTTTATCCCATGTTTTAAATGATGTGCCTTGCTTCATCTTTGATTTGAATCCATCTCGTGACTTACCCATATTGACTTTGAGAGTTTCCTGCAGGGGTTAGTCCAACAAAATATCCAGTATCTACTAAAGCATACTCTTGGTTCAAAAATTAAACTAGACATCATATCTAATTTAATCTAGGAAAGCATTTTAATGTAAGAACCACGCATAATTTAAAAAACCTTTGGAAGTAAAATCAGCACCCCCTAAACTAAGCTCCATGCTTAATTTAAAAGGTGTATGAACATACTCCAAATCTTAAGTATACTATAGCAAACAAAGGTAGCATGAAAGCATTATAGAGATTTATTCAAATAGAGATGAAAGAGTATGATTGTTATTTAGCAAATTGAGCATGGCTTAAAGGTAAAGACAACTAATATGAATTGGCAACATGGTATAAGATTTTTTAGAGAAGACCATCCCCCATGCTTGAATTTTGTAAATGTAAAAATTGAGTTTGGATGGATGTGTTTAAATGTTGCATGATAATTGATTGGACATACCTTGCATCATCATCATTCATTCTTTTTGCTTCAAACCTGGAATGGTTAGTGACAAAAATAACCGAAGGAGTATTCACAATTATATTTCTATGCTCATTTCACAAGGGCATTATAGCAAAAGGTGAAGGCTCATGTTATCTCCTGAAAGTGCTTGTTTTAGGACATGAGCTCGTCCTTGGAAAACCTTTGAATTGTGCTTCTAATTGGTGAAGTGGTTTCCCCTCCAGCACCAACCTTTGGGTGCCTATCTCAAGATTCATGCTAATGATATTTGCAATATTTATGATAAACGAAAGCATCTACAACCACCCTTTTAAAAGTCTTTATGAATAGGGAGTATGAGGGGGGTTGAAGATCTCGTGTGTGGCAATGTTGGAGAGACCAATTGATTCAGGAGATTTCTCATGTGAGCATTGATTTGATGACGTGTTCATGAAATAACTTCCATGCTCGTTGATGTAATCTTCCTTTTCAAGCTCCAGGGTTGATTCTTCATGAATGTCTATAGGTGACAACATTATGTCCATCATTCCATGCCTATGATATTCACTGCACGTTTTATTGTCCAAGATTTCCCTTGGATGGTGACTCTCGGGTTAATCTTGTCTAAGGTCTCCTCCAAACTTGGATGAGTCTTGTTTATTAAGGAGATTGACTTAAGCTCACCGTTTGGATCTAAATTAAGTTTGGATTCTACCCATAAGATTTTGTCCTTGTCCATCCATTCTTTAGCAACGACATATGAGTTTTTAATATATTCCAGCCATTATCATTGCTCTTCTTGATCATCCTTGTGGTCTTCATGACTCCTATGCTTCGGTTGTCTTAATGGATTTCTAGGATCATCATGACTTAGGAGAAAGATCATAAGGGGAATCATCGGGATCAAGGGTGGGTTTGAATGAGACATCTAATGTGGGCATAGTAGGGGAGAAGATAGGAATTGCTTCTAAATGACTTGACTCTCCTTCTATGGGTTCACTAGACATGCCATCCTTAAATTCTTTCCAATGTCCTACATGGGAATAAGAACACTTTCTAAGAGATCCCTTCTTGAGAGGAATTGAATTATATTTGCTCGAAGGTCTCTTGTGGAACTGGAAGTTAAAAGCTTTTTCTAAAATTAGCATAAAAAAGATCATCCTCACAAAAAGGTTGGATTTCTTCTTCCCTTGGAGGATTTTGGGGTATTGATGGTTCGGGATTGATAGCTAAATCTTAGGATTGGGGTGGTTGTGATTTGGCTATCAAAACTTCTTCTTCCTGATCGGGAGATGATTCCTCCTCTTCGTCGGGGGGTTCATTATGAATGCTAGTGCAGGGAGTCTTTCCACTAATTCAATCAAGCATTGACCTTGCTTCATTAGTAGACAAATGAAGGAAAGCTCCTTTAGAGGCTTGATCAAGGGATTGCAAGGAATCCTTGCTAAGACCCATATAAAAATGTTGTAGAAATACCGGGTCTTGAATGGCAATGTCCGGACCAGTGATGATGAGGTCATTAAAATGATCCCATGATGTGGCAAGAGATTCTTCTTCTAGTTGTCTAAAATTTAGAACCTCTTTCTAAAGGTTGACTACTTTAGAGATGGGAAAGAAACGTAAACAAAATTTAGAGCATAGCGTTTTCCAATCTCCTTGCACACTTGCTATGGTTTGTCTATACCATGTTTTAGCTCTTCCCGTTAAAGAGAATAGAAACAACTTTCATCTTAAGGTTTTATCAGACATGCCAGTGATACACAAACATGCACAAGTCTGTGCAAACTTCCATAGGTGTGAGTATGGGTTTTCATTGCCTTCTCCCGAGAAGGATTGTTCCTGAATCAATTTTATAAAACACGTGCACATCTCATAGCCATGTGCTAGGATAGGCTCTGCAGATTTTGGTGGTTCTAGGCATGCGCTCATGGGTTTAGCATATTGATATATAGGAGTGTTATCCATAGTGAAAAGTAAAAGAATAAAAGATAAAAGATACAAAGTTAAGCTACGTTCATAGTTAATTCAGCAACCTTTTCCTCGGCAATGGCGCCAGAAAGCTTGTTGATATTTATTAACGCACACAGATAAATCCATAAGCGCATGGATATCGCTATAGCTTTCACCCAGAAGTATTCTAAGTATCGTATCCATAGGGAAACGTGTGAGACTAACTACAGTCTAACTTAAATAAGGGTAGCAACAAGGTTAGCATAAACAGGAGCGTAGAGAGGATAACTAAGGTTCTCTAGTTCTGACTTCGGTAAGCTATGTCTTCTACTATTCAACTAGGGATATTACTAGGGAAAGACACTAGCAAAGGATGCTTTCGTTCATAACCAGGTCCAACTTGGCCAACAAACGGGAGGTGGACTACAAAGGATTGAATGAGGCTATAAGAGTTACCCTCGTGAGCTACCACCAATTCGGAATGCAGGGTGCATCCATGATCAACCTAAGTCTAAGCACCACACTTACACTTATGATTAATACTTTACTCCCCCTAGGAAGAGAATAAAGCACTTAAAAGAGTCGTGATCCTAATGAACAATATAAACAAGATGCTTACTTGAATCAGAAGTTGATTGCCAGAGAAATCTTAGAGGCAAGCTCAAATAGAACTTGGATCTGCCAAGATACAAGTTGTAGAGAGAGCACCGACAGGCCGACATCTCCTCCAAACTCTTTCCTTACTCTCCATCTCACTATTATTTATAAGACTAGATCCTATGAAGGACTAATCTTCTCTTGATAGATAGTTCTGATCCTGATGAGGAGAACATGAATTAGGGTTTTAGGATGGCTCTCCTAGAGGGGGTAGAGGATGCCTTATATAGGAGAGATGGAGTAGGGGGCAAGGAACTACCACGTCATCAATCCGCGTCAACTCCCTCGACCACCATTAGATAAACCGACCTAAAACCGCGTTAGAATCAATGGTATAGATCGTAGGAAAGAGTATGAGGCGACGGAGTGCGATTGGTGGGCCCAGGTGGCTGGGCGGCCTATAGGTGGGGTCGGCTGGCCCTACCTAGCAGCCTCTCTAGCCCTGCCTTAGTGTATTGCCTTCTGGTGTCTTCTAGATCCTTCTTGAGTTATTTACGTCGTAGATAAACGTGATTAAATATGACGATTAGGCCCACCTTGCTCGTTTTTTGGATAAATCCTCCTGCATTCACATATTCACCAAAACTCATAAAATTTATTAGTTTAAACCCCAATACCTATGTTTTGTGATCGAATTAGGTATATATGCAGGTTATGTTGATGATTTATAATTGATGTTAGTGGCCGTCAACACGTGCCACGCCCTTCTGGAAGCTTTGGTTGTAGGCCTCGATCCTCTCGGGCTGGCCTTCTTGGGTTGACCTTCCATAGCCATATGTCGGGGTGTGGTGAGCGTGCTGAGCTCGGGTAGGGGTCCCTCATTGGGCCCACCACTCAGCGGCTCCCGACCCAACTCCAAGGAGTTGGTTGGATTTTGGGGTGCGCCGCTCAAGCACCCATTGATCGGGGGGCGGGTTGCTCCGTCTAAGGAGCCAGCGCAGCCCCCGAGACTGACGTGGGGCCTTCTTGCCAACAGGAGCGATGGCTTCTAGGTGTGTCCCTCCCACTAACCTTTGCCCAGGCGGTTGATGGCGCTTGGGCTGTCACGCCTGACAGAGGAGTTATGGCATGCGCTCCCACGCCGTCCCACTTTATCTGAGAGATGGGTCGTCGGGCCACGTGGAGCTAATCTGGCAGAGGATAAGCCACAGCACTTGGTGCACATGGATCCAAATCCTTGATGGCGGCTGGTGGGCCTAAGGGGAGTCGGATCCCCTTAAGTCCCATGAGGAAGCATGCGCGGAGTGGGCGGTGTGCTTGGTGGAAAGTGGCGCGGGGACTCGTAATCAGGTCATTCCCAATTAAGGAAATGAAATTACTTTCATTTGTAATCCCATTGCTCATGAGTCATGGTCCTCATTGGGATGGGCTATTACGACAATGGCTTTGGTGGCCAAGATTGCCGTGCCCATGCTGCTAGCAGGTGAGTCCATGAGAACCCCAGGTTTACGGTCGTTTCGTGCCCTAGTCATGTCCTCCAGAGGGGAGATCCTTAGCCTCCTGACCGAGCCACTCATATAGTTCCCAAGCCCATCTATCAGTGCTTAGGGGCTCGCTGCCTCCCTCGTTGGGTCACCACGAGTGGCTCGAGGTCAGTACTCGGACATCGTTCGATGGTCGGTCGGTTTTGCTTCTAAGCACCCGGCTTAGGCCTCTGGTGCCCGACCATGAACGTCCCCCTCACTTTTGGATGCTTCGAGCGGCCTTGAAGCTCGGTGGGCCGGCCCAAGAACCCTTGGCGATGCCCCTTCTAGGGGTCCCCATACCATCATGCGTTTGGGAGATGCAATCCGATGAAGGATCAGGAAATAGGGAGAGAGCTGCAAATGAACAAAATGGACACAAGAGAAGGAAAAGATGACATAGCTGGTAACACAACAGTCAGGGCCATTTCGTTAGCACTTTGCTAATCTCACGCTCGATCCTCCTGTTCCATCCGTCCTGTCCTTGCCTCGCTTAGGGGCCTTCTACTGTAGTCCTCCTTCAAAGAGGGCAACGAGTGGTTAGCTTACTCAGTCCTTTGGGGTGGCCAAGCTACTGCTAGAGTTGCTCGGGATAGGGGATACGGTGAGAAAGGCAAGCAAAGCAAGAAGGTCAGGAGGATGGGACTTATCTTGGTTTTTGTTATTGGAGAGGTGGGCCGGCGAAGGAGGTCAGCAAGCGGCGACTGACTCGGGAGGCAGCGCTTCTGGGTGGATGGCTTGGCGGTGGCCTTCCCTCATGGGGAAAGGTTGAAACTCACCTCGATAGGGTCAACCCCTTCTGGGGGGTCGAGTGCCTGGATGGACGGGCTAGCCAAGCCATCACTGCAGCTAGGAGCCTTGGCCGCCTCGCCGATGCTTGGTTGGTCAGGCGCCACCATTGCCTTGGCTGCTTCCTTCGCCGGTGCCCTTCCTGTATCACAGCCGGGGCCGTCGGGAGTACAGGGGGCGATCAGTGTAGCTGCTTTTGCGACGTAGTCCTACTCGCAGTAGTAGGCTTGTTCAACGTTACCCTTGACGGTGATGACCCCCTTAGGGACGGGCATCTTCAACTTCAGGTAGGTGTAGTTGGAGATGACCATGAATTTGGCGAAGCAAGGCCGACCCAGGAGAGCATGGTAGACACCAGGGAAGTCGACCACCTTGAAGGTGAGCGGCTCCTTGCAGAAGTTGTCCGGCTGCCAAAAGTGATGTTGAGCCGGATGCGCTCGAGAGGCATGGCTTCCTTCCCTGGGATGATCCCATAGAACGGTGCCTTCCTGGGGCACAGGCTACTCTACGGGATGCCCTTCCTGTCTAGGGTGCTAGCGTAGACTATGTTGAGGCTGCTGCCCCCATCCATCAACACCTTGGTGAGGCGCGTGGTGCCCACGATCGGGCTGACCATGAGCGGGTAGTGTCCCAGGTGAGGAACACGATTGGGGTGATCCCCATGGTCGAAGGTGAAGGCCGTCTGGGACCATCGGAGCCGCGTCGGGGCGGCAAGTGTGTGAATGGCATTCACCTCCTGCTCAGTGATGTGGCATTACCGGTGGGACTCTGTTGACAGTGAAAATGTCACAAAATTACACACTCAAAACACCATCAACAGCCTCAGTTTCAAAGGAAGAGTAACATGACATGAACATATTTTTTCAACAACAAGTTCCACTTGTACCTTGAGGTATTTTTATGCAGGAGTTGACAAATAGAGGCAAATGAGCTAGTGGGGCCTCCATATGCAGATCGCCCGACCTGCATATGGACCCACTAGGTCATGCCAAGGTGGTAGGATCCATGTGAAGTATCCTAGAGCCATTCCCCACCCTTGGATCACATTTGTGTTTTCACTCAAGGGTGGAAGATGAAGTCACACAAATTCATGGGTCCATAATGAAGCATCCAACATGACAAAAGTGGCCAACACACTCCATGACATGTGAGGACACCTTCAAGAAGGAAGTAGTGGGGCCCAGCTACCATAGGCATGTCAACCGACCTCCCCATGGAGGCTCTAGCCCTTCACCACCTTCCCCACACATTTAGCACATGCCAAATGACCTTGGCCCTTGGATTTAAGGCGGTTCTATGGCGGTGGATCCAATGGTTGCATGATCAAGGTCACATGGATCGCTGATGTGGCGCTCCTCCACCTCCACCTATAAATAGAGGGTCACTCCCCCTTCTCCATTCATGGTGATGAAGCCTACAAGCTCAAGTGAAGAGTAGTTAGTCCACTTTATCTAAGTAGTGTAGTCTAGAGTGGGAATTAGAGTTGAGTAGTGCGCTTTGCTCGGGTCTTCTAGAATTGTCTTCTGGAGAGTCTGGTATAGCTCTTGTACCTTTTCCTTTGTAAGACTTTACCTTATTCAATATGTTACTCTTTCTCTACTTTACTTAGTCTTTACTTTGTGCAATATTATACTAGTTATAGTATTGTTGTGGTTTATCTGGTCATAGAGTTGTTATACACTAGATTGTGGTCCTAGAAACACACCTGTATTACGATCATCGCCTGTCACAGGGTGCTCTAGTTGGCCTCGTAATTACAGCTAGAGTAGTGAGATATGGTATAAGCGTGGCGCTTATACACGATCTTGACTTTGGTTACCGCTTGTTGAACGAATTATTTGTGGTAGCTAGCAGGTGGTGATAGCCTTGTCTAGCCTTTGCATTCCACCATGTGTTGTAGGCAAGTTCTTAAAAGGTACGGCCCCCATAAAAAGGTAGCCGCTTCGGATAGGGTTTCATCCCCTATTATGTCACCTATCAACTAGCGTACTTGTTGTCAGGTATCAATCTATGTGTCTCGACTGTGTGATTTGGTTAAGTTACAGGAGCATAGTTAGAAACATAGGAGTCCTATACTCTCTCGTTGTCCTCCCACCTAGCTATACTTACTAATTATCTTATTTATCTTTATATTGGCTTGCTTCATCATCATCCCTACCTACCATATTCCATTTACCCCTCCTATACTAGTTGATACTAAGTTGTGGCATATAAGGATCTCTCTTTTATTATCATTCCTAGCTACCGTTTTCCCTTCGGATAAAAATAAATAACGATACCTTGGAATACTCCCAGATGAAGTGCTACAGCGATATATTCTGTGCGCTTGCGGAATTCTCCAATAGACATAAGAAATACCAACAAGCATTTCTGGCACCATTGCCGAGAAAAGCATCAGCCTAGGAATTTTAATAAAATTGAATCCAAAATTTACCATCAAATTAGTTATCAATTAGTGTAGGAGCTTACCTCTGTCTTTGTTTCTCGTTATTGTGAAGCAAGGCAGTGTATGAACGGTTTCCAATTGCTAAGAAATTTCATAGAAGATCCCAAGCAATTGTTGAGGAATACTAGACGCCGTAAAGTTCCTCCTCAAAGGTTCATCTCAAACCTGAATCCATTCTAGGAAGGAGGCTTCGCACCACCACCTAGGGAAGCTATGGTTCAGAAGTCGAACGCTGACTTCTCAGCCCCGTCAACCGCTGACGTGGCCACGGGACCCCAATTCAACTTGGGGGATGCCACTTTTGAGCTTAAGCCTGCGCTTATCAACATGGTGCAAGCCAACCCATTTTATGGGAAGCCTCATGAGTACGATTGCAGGCGGGGTGGGCTCTTAACGCAACCCGCATGCTCGCCCCGCAAACTTTCACTTCGTGGCTACTCCGGTCCAGCTGCAATTTGTTTGTGGCTCAATGTCCTTTAACCCACAAAGCCCGTTGGCAAAAGAGAGAAGTCACAAGACCCGCAAAGAACCCGCGGGCGACGTCGTGGCCGTAGCCACCTAAGCGGCCACCATTCTGCCCCTAGCGTCGATGTCGACATCATACATAGACAAGGCACGCAGCGGAGGCAGATTCGCCATTGCCAGCCCCGTCGCACGACTGCGCGGTGTGCCTCTCTGAGCTGCCGGCCGGAGTGAAGCCCTCAGGCTCTGAACCGGCGGTACGGGCGCTGCCGGTGTGTAGCCACGCGTTCCACGTGGACTGTATCGGAAGATGCCTGCCACTATGCCCCGAGTGCCCTCTCTTCCGCCACCCCGTGCTTCTCGCCGATGCCGGCGGACAGCAGCGACCGGCCACGGCGCCTGCATGAGTGCGGCGTCTGCTTTCCCAACTCGCAGTCGCAGGCCCTTCGGAATGTATGCGTCGCTGAAAAGGCATTGAAAGGGAGCGTAACCATTGTGATTAGAGGCTTCTGGATTACTCTCGGCAGAATTTGTTTGTGGTTTGTACTTTGTACATTCGGGTTTCATTTATGTGTCCTGCTTCTGCAAGAAAATTAGTAGGCAGATTGGCAAGGCCAAAACAGAAAGTTAAGAACACTCAACTAGTCTTGTATAATTTTACAGTGGCTGAAAATTTCTTGTTTACCCAGGTAGAAAGCATTTGCAGAGAGGTGTTGCGAGTCATGCGGGTTTTGCAGCCAAGTTTTTTGTGCCCGCGGAAAGCTTGTCCGCAAGGTCCGCAGCTTAGTGGCTAGCCGCAAGCCCGCTAATAAACTTTGTGGCAAGCGATGCAGGTTAGTGGCCGGCCGCGAACGAGCCCGCCTGCAAGGATACTCATGAGGATGCCAGTGCCCACCTTCAACATTCTTGGTGGTGTGTGGCACCTTCACTATCAAGGGTGTGATAGCCGACGCCATCCGCCTTCACCTTTTCCTGTTCTCTCTGCTTGGGAAGGCGAAGCAATGGTTCTATGCCAATAAGGATGAAGCCACCACTTGGGAGAAGTGCGCCAATGCATTCCTCAAGAAGTTTTTCCTATTAGGCAAGACCGATGCCCTTCGTGGAAAGATTTCCAGCTTCCAACACTAGTCTAATGAGATGATTCCCTAAGCATGGGAGCATCTCTAGGAGTACATTCGTGCATGTCCTCATCATGGGATAGAAGATTGGCTCCTAATCCAAGGTTTCTACCATGGGCTAATTGGCGTGGCCTGTAGTCACCTGGATGCTGCCGCTGAAGGGGCATTCCTTCAATACAATGTGAAGGATGCCACGGACCTCATCGAAAAGATGGTGGTCAACTAAAGATAGAATGAAGAGTGCCTCCTGCCAAAGAAGAGAGGTATGCACACCGTCAATGAGGTGGACATGCTCTCTGCCAAGATGGATCTCTTGATGAAGAAGATTGAAGAAGGTTCCAAAAAGGAACACGAGGCCATCCAACTCCATGCCACCGCACGAGCCATTGAAGCAGACCCCTGGTGCAAGGTATGTGGCAGAGATGATCAGTCGGGCAGCAACTGTCCTGAAACAAGGGAAGACGTCAGCTTCATCATCAACAACAACAACAATGGGTATCGATCCCCACAACAAGGAGGATGGAATTTGCACCCCTTCTACCAAGGTAATGGAGGTAATGGTTACAATAATAATTTCAATAATTCTTACAATAACCAGCCTTCTTTGAAAGATCTTGTCTTAGGCCAGTCTAAAATCAATGATAGCATTAATAAAAAGATGATGGCTAATGATAAGATTCTTGAAAACCTTAGTGAGAAAATGGATAGTTTTTCCTCTGCCGTTAAAAATCAATTGAGCTTTAATAAAATATTAAAAACACAATTAGCTCAATTAGCGGCTGTTATCCCATCATTCAAACAAGGTAAGATTCCTGGAAAACCCGAGGATCCGATTGAAACTATTAACTGGGTCACAACAAAGTATGGTAAGCCTTCGCTCTGATCAAATTGGGGCTATCTTCTCGATCCTCCCTTCATCACCAAGAATGAAGATCTAGGCCATCCGATGATCGTGTGCTCAATCGGACCACAAACCTTCCGCAACGCCTTCTACGACCTTAGATCGGGCATCAACATCATGTCCAAGGTAACTTATGATAATTTGCTAGGGGGACCCTTGTCCCCTTCATATGTTTGCTTGTAGATGGCGGATCAAACAATCCAGTTCCCAGAGGGGTTAGCACGGGACATTCTGGTGATAATCCAGGACGAGTACGTCCCCGCTGACTTCCTCATCCTAGACATGGGAGCCGATGAAGATGGTCCCCTCATCCTGGGATGGCCATTCATCTACACCATGAACGCGGTCATCTACGTGGGATCCAACCAAATCCACTTCCAATTCCTAGGAAGGAAGGTAAAATGTGCTTTCAATGGTTATAAAGCTAATAAGCAGGGTAAGGCAGTCCGTCCCAAAAGGAGGCTCGCCCAACAAAGTGCCAAGAAAATAATTAGGACAAATAGGCCAAGAAGGCCAAACAAGTCAAGGAGGACAAACCCATCGAACCAAAACCACAACCTAAACCCAAAAAGGTTTGGCGGAAAAAGGAGGTGCACACATCTCGGTCTCCATCTCTGGGACCGACCGAAGCACTCGAAGCATGAACATGATGGAGAAGTCCTGCTCTAAGGACATAAAAAGGAGCCCTCGCCGATAGGTAAATCGGTAGTTATCTCATATTTTGATTTTTCAATTCAAATTTTACATTTTCATTTTGCATCTTTCATTTGCATATTTCCTTTTGAATTTTGCATGTTTGATTTTTGAACAAACTTAATTCCACACTAAATAAAACCATGAGATTAGTCTTCCACAAAAATCTAAGCTATTGGAGGGTATCTTCTCCCTGTTTCACCTTGGAACAATGTGTCTCACTGTTCTTGATCAAATAGGGAATATATAAAATATATGGGACGCATTCTTTGGAGGTTGGCCAACCTAGCCATGACCTCTCTGAAAGGACCTTGATGTCGCATGGAAGGGGGGTGAATAGGCCTACAAAAATTTTAGCTCAAACAAAAGTTAAAACTAAGGGCAGCACTGCCTCCCTTTGAGGACGGCACTGCCTTCCTGCGACCATGAGTTCAACACAGCCCAAACTTGGTGGAGATGTACTAGGGATATCCAGTGACGATCCTACAAAATTTTAGCTTGAAGCACTGTCAGAATAGAGGGTGGCACTGCCGGCCTATGAGGGCAGCACTACCGCCCTTACGCAGAAGGAACTTAGCACAATTCAAAATATAACCAACGAAATTTAGATCAGGTAAATTTCCTGGCTTCCTGCAGAAGTATTAGTCACATAATATCAACTAGAAGCTAAAGATTGAGCACCACCAAGTAGATCGGGACCAAACCCTAGAATCACCACAAATACAAGGCAAATCACAAGAACACAAGTGAGACACCGATTTGTCCCGTGGTTCAGCTCACCACTAAGGCTTGCCTACGTCCACGTTGTTGAGGTTTGCCACAAATGGCTAGGGCTTGCCCCAAGGCTTGCCTTTCCCTCGTTCTCAAATCAAGAGAGTGAACTCTTGAAGTGAGGGGTGACTTCACTAGATGATTGGGGTGATTACAAACCTCCCGGGGCTGCCACACAAGTTGGCAAGCTCATGGGTGACGCTCTTGCCAGCTAGGAGCAAGCTCCAAGAGTAACAAACACAATCCACTAGCTTGAATGTGAACCAAGTGCTCTAGGAGATGAAGAATAGGTTGGAGATCTCTCTAGCATAGTTTGGAGGCTCAATCTCTCAAAGAATCAGAGAGGAATCAAAGGAAGAAGCTTGAGGGGCTCCAATGGTGAGTAAAGGAGTGAGAGAGCTGCTCTGGTCGCACTTGGAAGGGAATGGTCGAGTGATGACCGTTAGAAGGGATGAGGAAGAGATTAAATACCCCCTTAGCCCAACGATCACTTTAAGTGTGGCACTGCTGCCCTCACCAAACAGCAAAGAATGGAAAACTATTTTGCTGGCTATTTGGTGGATGAATAAGGAGGTCCTAGACAAGATATGAGCACTTGGTCACACATTTAAGCTTGTGCATTGTATCCCCCTTTATAGTACAACATTTGCTAAACTCAAAAACAAAACATGAAAGAATTTAACCTCATTTGAGTTGGTTGCTGCTTTCTTTTGTAATTGGGGTTTCTACCATTGAATGGACTGTCCTCATTCTCAATATCACTTCATAAAAGCTTTGCAATCTTCTTTGTTTCATCTCTTAGAGCAAACATACTTTGACCATGTGACTTGAACCATTTCCATATATATGAGTTCACCTCATGGCTTCAAATCACTTTCACTAATGATTTGATCCTCAACACAATATGACTCCTCATAGCTTGATTAGTTCCTCGACTCAATGCAAGTACTCTCTTCTTCACCTTAGCCATGGTACCTTGGTCCTCAATCCGTCGCTTGCCTTCACCTTCGCTTAGTCCCTCGAAGCCTTTTCCTTGCTATCTTCACCTTATCAAGCCATACTCAAGTCACAGCATATTAAGCATCCATTGAGAAACCATTTCTTCAATATTGTGATCCTTGCTTGAATATCTTCTAGATATGAATGTTGAGATCAATCAAGCTCTAGTTTGACTCACATAGAGACATACATGGATTAACATCAATATGGTCAAGCCAATTCATGATTCCTTATATCCTCTTTATTTTGGCTTGACACTCCTAACACTTACTTCAATCTCTATCTTCATACTTTTAGCTTGATCAAATCAATGTAAAGTGATTTCCCAAATCTTTATCCATACAAGCAAACCAATGTAGAGAACATCCCATATTCATTATACATTGTCTCCATTGTCATTTCTCCTTTGCTTGACATTTCCTCACTTATGCACTCTTGATTCATTCTTCAACCTTGATCAAAGCTAGTCCACTATCCAACTCTTCTTGTTCATGCAAAGCAAGCCATTATAGAGACCAATCCAAAACCATCAACTCTTGTCTCATTTGTCATATACCAAATATGCTTGCTTTCACATGATGCTATGATATCCCACAACATAGGAGCCATTTCATTAATTCCATTTGCATTGTTGTCTTTTGCTTGAACTAGATTGTTTCCATAATCTTCCAATGCAACAATACACAATTCGGCCTTTCATTTCAACACTATATGGAATATCATCAAGTTTGCCTTCTTGTTGAAACTATGTATGCTTATCATTCCATAATCCGCAAGTGTATGCAATAAACTAAATTTCCTGTTCAACACTTAGCAAACTTGTTAGACCTTTAATTATGTTGTCATTCAATTCACGAAAACCCACTAAAGGGTTAGATGCACTTTCACTCTCCCATCACTTCCTTGCCTCCCACTCACCATGGCTAAGTATCAAATGTGCTCTGCTTTGAAAAATTCCTAGAGGAATGGTCACCAAGAGGTTGGCCGACCTGGCTATGACCCTTCCTATCAAATCCTTGTCTGCCATTCTTTTATATTCTATACCCAATGCAATTTCCACTGCTCAAAGTTGGCAGAAGGGGGCATAAGGAGGTCGGGCGACCAGTAGATGGTGCACCCAGCACCTTCCCTTCCTCTGGCTATAAAATGACATGCAGGGGACCTCATCTCCACACTCAAACCTACAGAAACATTTCAAGCTCCCCATCTCCCTCCTTCTCTCAAGCTTAGTGTCAACTAATCTCAAGTTTAGTTCATAGTTAGCCACATATACAAAAACCCAAAAAGATTTGTAATTTTTTATTTGCATTTTAGTTGCATTTCCAAAGCCTGTCTTGCTTTAGTCACTCTCTCAAGAACGGTTTGTGGAGTGTCATTAGCCACAAGAATGGTTTTATGGAGGAAACCACACCCCACAAGGACTACTAATACTTGGACGACTAATACTAACACTAACGCTAATCCTTGTTGTCCTAGTGTGTTCTTGTGCAGGAAAATGATGAACCCAGTCACGTTAGCAATCAAGGAGATGAAGGGTGCCATTGGTGGGAGCTCTTCTAGACACTCCCACCATTCTGATGGTGACTCCCGAGGAAGGAGAGTGGGAGCCTCTGCCCGTTTCTCCTGGGAGGACTCACCAAATGATGAACAGGCCGAGAGGAGCAAACTACACCAAGCGAAGACCAACACCATGGTGCACGCATGGTGCCCTCAATGAGAGCACTAGATCCTGAGAGCAGTCTCTTGTTCAACCAACAAGAGTACCAGAGATACCTCTCTATCCGGGAGTGCACATATGAGCACACCACGGTAATTGATCCTGCTCTCCTTAGCTGCTCAGGTATGGATATTGAATTCACCACTGTCTTTTCTACAATTGGTTGGGAAAGTTTGTGGCAAATTGATGAACTAGGAATAAAACTTTTTACCATAGAGTTCTTATGCTCTCTGCAAGTCACTCATGATGGAATTTATTTTCATATGTTCAACCAAGAGTATAATCTTACGTGGAGACAACTAAATGTTGCTCTTGGTATCGATGATGCAAACTTGCTAGACTTAGACCATGCCACCCGTAGGTTCAAGAAAGTTGAGTTTTGGGAAGCTATAACAAACTCTCGTAATTGCTATAATCCAAGACCTGATGAAATCCATAATCCTACCTTGCGCTTTCTTCATTATTGGATAGCTATCACACTTTTTCCTGGCAATGATGTTCACTCACTAAGTATGAAAGAATTAAAATTGTTGTATGCCATGAACCATAAAATTCATGTTTCACCTGTCAAGCTCTTAGTTGCTTTTTGGCAAGGAGTGTTTAGTAGAGGGGGACCCATTGAGTTCACCTCTCTAATCACTCGTATTGCCGACACAATGACCTGCTAGATGGTGCACATGCGTTTGAGTTCATAACTACGGATAGGGGCATAATCACTGAGGAATATTTCATACATGCCCACATGCTAAAAAGAGGTCCAAGGGGTGGTCTAAAAATTATTTATCACAGCCATACAGCTGAAGTCCCTCTCCCAAATGAGAAACATCAGCTATATAGGGTCCGCCAGCTAACCTTTGACTTGGACCCAGAGGCGAGATGCCAAAGTTTTGCAAGTACAGACAGGGTGACAAGAGGCATGTCATGGGCTGCTCAATTTGAGCAAGGTGGCACCTTGGGAGCTGTAGGTGATGATGAAGAAGATGGCGAGGAGGCGACATCAAATGCCATGGACATATCAGGTTCTAGGGGCATGCCTCCTCCGCGTCCACCATGCGCCCACGGTGCACGAGCTTCCTTCTCGTCCGCACAAGATAGGGAACATCGTGGCCATTGGCAGGAGATAGAACAGCTTGCTAATGGGATGGGCGAGCTACGCATTGAGCAAGAAGCCACCTTCTACGTGGTCCAACAGAATGCCCAACTCATTGAAGCTCTAGAAGAACAAAACCGTCAATGGGTAGGATGGTGGGAATTCTACCCACCACCACATCCAGGACAGTGAGCAAAAGGAAAGCTTGGGGGAGGCTCCCTCACCCACTAAGGTAAGTATTCCCTACCTTTGCATGTTGCATTCTACTTGGTTCATTTTATTTCCATCATTGCATTGCATTATAAAAAAAACTGAATATGATTAAAAAAAGACCAAAAACATTTCCCTTTGCTTATATATGCTTCATGCATGTTTATCTTCCACATGGAAATGATGAATAGTTGCTCTGTTAATGTTTCTCTAGTACCTAGTTTACTACTTGATATTTCTCTAAGTATGGATTACTTGGCTCATATGAAACCATCATGAACCTAAAACTTTGTGGGTTGCAAGTGCTGTAACTAAGTCTAAGTTGTTGTGAGATATGAAATAGTGAGACAAGAGCTGCTATAATATTATTCCAAACATGAATGATTATTGGAGTTTTATTTCTTAAAATGATAAAAAAAACCTTATTGTTCCTCAATGGTGATAAATTCCTACCAAAGCCATATATGCTCTTTCATGATTTAAGCCTTCCACATAAGCTGCTTGCTTTGTGTTGAGTTTTGTCAAGTCTTGTTGACCCTTGTTGAGAGACATATCAAGCTCCCAAGATCAAGATCACGTACACACCACATATATATGCTGCTTCTACACTAGAAGTACACAAAAACATGCTTACCATTTTCCATCAAAATAAATGCTCCATGCTCTAAAAGTGTGATCTCTCTCTAAATATGATTTTTAGTAGAAGAGACATGGGCTATGCAAAAATATTAAAAAAAAAGAAAAAAAAAGAATGTGAGCACATGATGGCTCATGAATAAAAGTGATAGCCATGTCTCAAAATAATAAGTTAGAGGGAGAGATCATAACAAATAGAGGAGCATCATATTTACCATCACATTTACCATGTTTCACACACATGCACATCTTGATCTAAGAGTATGACACTTCTCTCCTTGGATCTGGGATTTGGCTTTACAACATCTGCAAGGTAAGTATGCTACATTTCTTATCCCTGCCTAAGCTCCACATAAGCCTTTTAGAAGTAGGATGAAAAAGAAGGCAACCTCAAAAATGTGCCTTGGTGAGGAATCATACATCATTTGAGTGACATGAGAGAACCACTTGAGGAACACTAGGCTTTCTTTTGAATAAAATGTTGCAAAACCTCTGATAAGAAACTTGTGTGGAATAAGAAAAATAGTGCCCAAGTCAAAAGCTGTTCTATCTCTCAATCGCCCAAGACGAAGGAAAAGGCCATACGCCCCATGAAGGACTAGGGTAATATGAGTGAGTTTTCAATATTGCTAATTTTTCCATTCAAAGAGAAGTATGTTTGTTGTACACATGGTACTCTTGAAATGTGAAGCATAGTAGCAACTCCTGATCCACCGAGGCTAAATTTAATTGTTTGCTTAGGATGAGCAAAGGTTAATCTTGGGGGATCTTGTTGATGGTGAAAATATCACAAAACTACACACTCAAAACACCATCAACAGCCTTGGTTTCAAAGGAAGAGTAACATGACATGAACATATTTGTTGTTCCACTTGTACCTTGAGGTATTTTTATGCAGGAGATGACAAATGGAGGCAAATGAGCTGGTAGGACCTCCATATGCAGGTTGCCCAACCTGCATAACCCACTAGGCCATGCCAAGGCGGTAGGATCCATGTGAAGTATCCTAGAGCCATTCCCCACCCTTGGATCACACTTGTGTTTTCTCTCAAGGGTGGAAGATGAAGTCACACACAGATTCATGGGCCCACAGCGAAGCATCCAACGTGACAAAAGTGGCCAACACACTCTATGACATGTGGGGACACCTTCTAGAAGGAAGTGGTGGGGCCCAGCTGCCATAGGCAGGTTGACTGACCTCCCCATGGAGGCTCCAGCCCTCCATCACCTTCCCCACACATTTAGCACATGCCAAATGACCCTGGCCCTTGGATTTAAGGCGGTTCTATGGCGGTGGATCCAATGGTTGCATGATCAAGGTCACACGGATCATTGAGTGGTGCTCCTCCACCTCCACCTATAAATAGAGGGTCACTCCCCCCTCTCCATTCATGGTGAGGAAGCCTACAAGCTCAAGTGAAGAGTAGTTAGTCCACTTTATCTTAGTAGTGTAGTCTAGAGTGGGAGTTAGAGTTGAGTAGTGATCTTTGCTCGGGTCTTCCGGAGCTGTCTTCTGGAGAGTCTGATATAGCTCTTGTACCTTTTTGTTTGTAAGACTTGTTCAATATATTACTCTTTCTCTACTTTACTTAGTCTTTACTTTGTGCAATATTATACTATTTATAGTATTGTTGTGGCTTATCTGGTCATAGAGTTGTTATACACTAGATTGTGATCCTAGAAACACACATGTATTACGATCATCGCCTATCACAGGGTGCTCTAGTTGGCCTCGTAATTACAGCTAGAGTAGTGAGATAAGGTGTAAGCGTGGTGCTTATACATGATCTTGACTTTGGTTACCGCTTGTTGCACGAATTATTTGTGGTAGCTAGTAGGAGGTGATAGCCCTGTCTAGCCTTTGCATTCCACCATGTGTTGTAGGCAAGTTCTTAAAAGGTAGGGCCCCCATAAAAAGGTAGCCGCTTCGGATAAGGTTTCATCCCCTATTGTCTCGCCTATCAACTAGCATACTTGTTGTTAGGTATCAATCTATGTGTCTCGACTGTGTGATTTGGTTAAGTTACAGGAGTAGAGTTAGAAACATAGGAGTCCTATACTCTCTCGTTGTCCTCCCACCTAGCTATACTTACTAATTATCTTATTTATCTTTATATTGGCTTGCTTCATCATCATCCCTTCCTACCATATTCCGTTTACCCCTCCTATACTAGTTGATACTAAGTTGTGGCATATAAGGATCTCTCTTTTATTATCATTCCTAGCTACCGCTTTCCCGTTAGATAAAAATAAATAACGATACCTTGGAATACTCCCAGATGAAGTGCTATAGCGATATATTCTGTGAGCTTGTGGAATTCTCTAGTAGACATTAGAAATACCAATAGACTCATACGCCTGGGAGCCCCTGAAGATCATGAGGCAGCAATCGGCCTTGGGGAACTCGGTGTCGTCCTTGGGGCGGCGTCCGCTGGCTCAGCGGCCTTTGGGGCAGGATTCTGGACCTTGCCCTGCTTGCCGTGGATCGTGGCACAGTCTTTGAGGAGGTGCTTTGTCTGCCTCCAAGGAACGGGCATGGAGCCTCGAGCGCCTTCTCAAAGCGCTCGGGGTGCGCTCCAAGCCCATGGGGCTAAGGCCTGGCGGCGCGGTCGGCCGCAACCACCATCTCCTCCCATCGGTGCTTCCAGTCCTTGTTCCTCTTATCACGGTGACGCTGGGACGAAGCAGGGTTGTCGCCCCATCCCCACCGCTAAGGTGGCCGGCGGCTTTGGCCTTGTCGCTGAAGTTGGCCTGGACGGTCTCCTCGCCGGTGGCGTACTGGGTGGTGATGTACAGGAGCTCCAGCGTCGTGCATGGGGTGTAACAGAACCGACCAAATTATAAGAGCACAAGTACAAAAATAAGCGCCCAAAACGCTCAAATTTTTGAACTTGAGCCCATATAATCCCGGTAGTCAATCGAAATCACGAAGGATTTCAAACTAGCTCGTTTACAACCAGGATCGCATCATTCAACATAACATATCACACATTACATTTCACAAGTAGTTCGGAAATTAACTTACAACACCACGAAGTCGCAATTATTACAAACCAAGTTTATAAAGTAGCAGAAGCATAACACACACACACTTAGATCCCACAAAAGCATTAAGGAAAGTAAACTAACAGATGATCACGCCCGAGTGATCTATTCCTCATCACCCGCCGGGTGGAGGCAATTCTCGCAGAAGCCCTGATAAAGCATGTCATCTGCAACAGGAGGGAATAAACCCTGAGTACGGGAATGTACTCAGCTAGACTTACCCGTCGAAATGGAAAATAAAAGACACCAAGGGTCATGCAAGGCTTTCTTAAAGTGGAGCTGGCTGACATTATATTTTGTGGAAAAGCATTAGTATTAATAATTCTTTTAACCTATACTAGCAGTTATTTTTAGCATTAACCTGTCAGCTATCTTAGCACCTGTACTAAACATAATGTTTTCCTAAACGCTAAACGGTAAACAGTCGGTCATCCTTTGTTTAGCATTTAAACCGTTTAAACGGTGTTTAAACAGAGTTAAACGGCCTAAACGGTTTTGTACAATAACAATAAAATATACATATTTATGTAGGTAAAAATAAAATTTGCTAGAACCCATACATATTTACACATGTAAAAATCAAATATTCTACCAAATAATCTTGTTGGAAGAAATCTAAATCCCACAACACTTCATATAACTACAATGTTAATTAGTTTCATGTTGATTGTGATAGATGTAGTTCTTTAATTCACTTAATTATGGATTAAATGGTTGCTTAACTCATTTAATCACGTTTAATCTGATTTTGTTTAGACTGTTTAGACGGGATTGAACGGTTTAAACGGGTTTAAATGACCCAACCGTTTAATTCACCGTTTAGGGCCTGAAAGCATCTAGGCCCCGAGAGTTGGTTTCAGCAATTGATGACAATGCTTTATTACCATGACTAACGTATGTTTTGCAGAAACTTTGGTAAGTTAGGTCATGGGGTTGATAACTGCTTTGGCACTATGGTATTCATGCCCCTTGATGGAAATCATTTTGGTTTTCAAAGGATTAACGTCAAAATTAAGGACGGTTAGTTCCGGATGTCAAGGTGTTGAGTTACATTCGGAATAGTCGTTAGGATCTTCGTTTTCTCTTTTGGCTGTACTATAAAGGGGGGCGTGAGCGAGTAGCTTGACCTAGGTGAGTCTTGTGTTTAGGTGTGGTGCACACTTGTCAAACTTAGCACTAGGTAGCTCTAGAATAGCTCAAAGTTCAGTTGGAAGTAACTTGGTTCAAGTTGCGTCGCGTTTCGAAGTGTTTAGAGACGTTTTCCCTTGACCAAACGCGGTGTCTGACTTGACCGGACGCGTCCGGTCAGTTCTAAACCGCTACTGCATCTCAGCGCTGTTGACTGGATGCGGTCCTTGCGAGGACCGGATGCGGTGTTTAGGCTGACATGTGTCACAGGAGGGAAATCACCTAATCGGACGCGACTGGGATGTGATCGGCGCGTCCGGTCATGTTCCAGTAAGGTACTCTGACGACCGGACGCATCCGGTCATCACTGATCGGACGCGGTCGCACGTCAGGTCAGAGTACAGTAAGCTCCTTGCATGACCGGACGCGTCCGATCACCCTTGATCGGTGCGTCCGGTCACTCAACCGGTATTTTAGGTTTTCAACCGTTACGATCGACCGGCGCGTCCGGTCACCTCGTATTTTGCTGAGTTGGCAGGTAACAGTTGGATTTGACTGTGGGGTGTATAAATACATCCCCTCCAACTCTTTTAGAGGTCTCTTGCTCATTTGTTCAGCTGAGAAACACCTTTGGAGTGCAAGGGAGTGCAAGAGCTCTAGTGAGGGTTGTGATTTGAGAATCAAAGCTTGAGAGTCCCTCATTAGTGACTAGGGAGTAGCAAGTGTGCATCCATCTTCTCATTAGGCTCGTTGTGGTCAAGTGAGAGTTCTAGCTTGTTACTCTTGGTGATCGCCATCACCTAGACGGCTTGGTGGTGATTGAGAGTTTGGTGATCATCCGGCGGAGCTTGTGGATGACCCAACTCATCTTGTGAGCGGTTTTGGGTGATTCACCGCGATGAAGTGTCGAAGAATCAGCCCGTAGAGAGCACTTGATCCTTGCGCGGATCAAGGGGGAGCTACACCCTTGCGCGGGTGCTCCAACGAGGACTAGTGGGGAGTGGCGACTCTCTGATACCTTGGGAAAACATCGCCTTGTTCCTTGCCCCTTACTTTCAAGCATTTACATTCTTATATTACTTTCATTGCTTGGTTTACTTTCCTAGAATTGCCATGCTAGACTAGGATTGGAACTTAGGGTGTAAAACTTTTACCGGTAGAATCTCTAGGAACACAAGTAGGCACTAGGGGTGAATTTCGGCTTGTAGGATTTAATTCTTGTAATTAATTTTTAGAAAAGCCCAATTCACCCCCCCTCTTGGGCATCTTGATCCTTTCAATTGGTATCGGAGCCGAGTTGCTCCTAATTTAGGCTTTACCGCCTAGAGCAAGATGTCTAACGGGGAAGGACCACCTCCCACCTTTGAGGGGGACGATTTTCCATATTGGAAAATCTGAATGGAGGCGTACCTTGAAGCCATAGATGTTGGGTGTCTTAGAGCCGCAATCCAAGGGCTTCCCGCTATCAAGGATCCCGCCAACCCAAGTGGTGATGAGGAGAAGTACGACCGGTGGAATGCAAAGGCCAAAAATGCACTCTACCGGGGCTTAGGCAAGGATATCTTCAATCGTGTGCGTAATGCAAAGAACACTCATGAATTGTGGAAAAACCTTTGTGCTCTCCATGAGGGAACTAAGACTGAGTGTGAGGAACGCTATCATATTGCTTTAAAGAAAATCAATTCTTTTGAGATGCTTCCTAAAGAAAGCGCTAATGACATGTACACTCGATTGAATGTTCTTGTAGAGGACCTCAATGCTCTTGGGCTCACCCAAATGAGCCAATCGGATGTTGCAAGGAGGATCTTAAGTGTTCTTCCCATTGAGAAGTATGGTCACATTGTCGCCGTGCTTCATCAAAGTGATCTCTCCACCGCAACACCGACACAAGTATTAGGGAAGATCAATGCACATGAGATGTATATGCACATCACTCCGAAAGAGGGCTCATCATCTTTCAAGAAGAAAGAATTGGCCTTCAAAGCTAGCCATGACAAGAAGAAGAAGAAGGGCCAAGTCATGATGGTGCAAGAAAGCTCAAGTGAAAGTGATATTGATGATGCATCACTTGCACTCATGGTGAGGAAGACCACCAAGATGCTAAAGAAGCTCAACAAGAGTGGCATCAAGTTCGATGGCAAGAAGAAGAAATTCTTCACAAGTAGCAAAAGAAAGCCTATCTCGGAGATGGATTGCTACAATTGTGGTGAACTTGGCCACTTAGCTCATCAATGCCCTAGACCTCCAAAAGACAAGTACAAGAACAAGAACAAGGGCAAGAAGAATTATTCAAGTGATGAAGAAGAAGAGAGGAAGAAAAACAAGCCATACAAGAAGAGGGATGGCAAGAAGAAAGAGTTCCACAAGAAGAAGAAGGGAGGAAAAGCATACATTGTTGGTGATTGGCTCACCGACATTGAATCATCATGTGAATCCTCCGGTGATGAGAGCGATGATGAGAAAGAGAAGGTTGCCGCATTTGTGATTGGGCCATCATCTTCACCGACATCTTCATCACCACCTTCACCGCCATCTTCACCATCATCGTTCACAACTCACCTATGCCTTATGGCCAAGGGTGAACGAAAGGTACAAAACCATGATAGCGATGATGATGATAGTGATAGTGATGATGAATATGATGCACCTTCTTATGATGAACTTGTAAAATTGTTGAACAAATACTCTAAAGTCATAAGAAGAACTAGAAATGAAAATGATGAGCTCCAAAATGAAAATGAATCACTCTCATCTAAGCTTGAAAGTGCACAAAAGGCTAGTGATGAGCTCAAAGATCAAAATGAAATTATGTCTTCTACTCTCAAGGAGCTCAAAACTTCTAACAAAGAGCTTAGAGATCAACATGATAAACTTGAGAAGAAGCATGATGAGCTTAACACTAGGCACAACTCTCTAAAAGACAAATACACTACATTAAAAATTGACTATGAAAGTCTTGTGGTTGCTAATGAGCTTTCTCTTGAGACACATGATGCTACTAACCAAGTTGTCAAGATTGATATAGCTACATCATGTGATGACTTGATCATTGAAAGCATTGAGCAAGGCTCTGTAGCAAAGGCAAGAGTGTGGTTGAGTCCAACAACTATGATGATTATGCCAAGATCAAGAGTGAAAATGAGAAGCTTGCAAATGAGAACAAGAAGCTAAAAGGGTTGATGGTTCTTGAGAAGCAAACATCAAATGAGTCACTTATTGAAGAAAACAAAAAGCTCAAGCAAGAGAAAGAGCATCTCAAGACCAGCCTAAGCAAGTTCACAAGAGGCCAATATTTGCAAAGTGAGCTACTCATGAAAACCGTAATAAAGATGGATAGAAGTGGCATTGGTTATTTGGCAAATCAAGAGAAGAAGGCTAAAGCTCAATAACAACAAAGCAAGTCAAAGCCCAAGCCAAAGAGATGTGTTGAGTGTGGACAAGAAGGCCATTTTGCTCATGAGTGCAAAACTCCACCACCACAACCCTTGCCCAAGCATGCTAGACCCTTTGCCTTCAATGCTCATTACATGCTAAGAAAAGATTCAAGTGGAAAGATGAAAGTTATGTTCTTGGGTCCCCCAAACAAGAATAGGCCTAAGAAAATATGGGTTGCCAAGTCACTAGTTGAGAAAGTCAAGGGTCCCTCTCAAGTGTGGGTCCCTAAACAAAAAGCTTGATCTCTTGTGTGTAGGTGAACTACAAGACCGGTGGATCTCATTGGGTTATTGATAGTGGGTGCACTCAACATATGACCGGTGACCCTCGTATATTCACCTCCATTGAAGAGAATGGGGTATGTCAAGAGAAGATCACATTTGGGGATAATTCAAAGAGCAAAGTCAAGGGTATAGGCAAGATTGCAATATCAAATGATCACTCTCTCTCAAATGTGCTCTATGTTGCTTCATTGAGTTTTAACTTGTTATCCGTTGGGCAACTTTGTGACCTTGGCTTCCAAAGCTTGTTCACACCAAATGAAGTGGTAGTTTCAAAGATAGATGACAAGCAAATGATATTCAAAGGCTTTAGATACAATAATCTTTATCTTGTTGACTTCACCTCCGAAGATGCAAACTTGATGACATGCTTGTTCACCAAGACCTCACTTGGATAGCTTTGGCATAGGAGGCTTGCTCATGTTGGAATGAACACTCTCAACAAGCTATTGAAGAAAGAATTAGTGAGAGGATTGAAGGATGTAAAGTTTGAAAAGGACAAACCTTGTAGTGCATGTCAAGCGGGCAAACAAGTTGCAAACACTCATCCAACCAAAGCCTACATGTCAACTTCAAGAGTGCTAGAACTTCTACACATGGATTTGTTTGGGCCTACAACCTACAAGAGCTTGGGTCGAAATCTCTATTGTCTTGTGATAGTGGATGACTACTCAAGGTACACTTGGACTTTCTTCCTTCATGACAAATCCGAAGTGGCAAATTGTTTCAAGAAGTTTGCAAAGAGAGCTCAAAATGAATTTGAAGTCAAGATAAAGAAGATTAGAAGCAATAATGGGAAAGAGTTTGACAACACAAACATTGAAGCTTATTGTGATGAGATTGGAATCAAGCATGAAGTCTCTTCAACCTACACTCCTCAACAAAATGGTGTAGTTGAGAGAAAGAACCGGACTTTGATCACCCTTGCAAGAACAATGTTAGATGAGTACAACACTCCGGAAAAGTTGTGGGCCGAGGCAATCAACACCGCATGCAATGCTTCAAATCGCCTCTTTCTACAAAAGTTTCTTGGCAAGACCCCCTATGAGTTGCTAAATGGGAAGAAGTTGGACGTCTCATTCTTCCGGGTGTTTGGTTGCAAATGCTACATCTACAAGAAGCGTCAACACCTAGGGAAGTTTCAAAGACGTTGTGATATTGGTTTTCTTGTTGGTTACTCATCAAAGTCCAAAGCATATAGAGTATTTAACCATACCACCGGTTTGGTTGAAGAAACATATGATGTGGAATTTGATGAATCTAATGGCTCCCAAGGAGCAATTGAGAATTGTGATGATGTAGGTGATGAACCATTGAGGGAGGCAATGAAGAACATGCCGGTGGGAGACATCAAGCCAGAAGATGATGAAGACGATGTACAAATTATCGATCCACCATCTTCATCACATATACCTCAAGATGATAAGGATGAGAGAGGTGAAAATAAAGATACACATGTCTCTCATGAACAAGCCGAGGCACAAGCTCAAGATGTTGATGCTCCCCATCCTCCGCCTCAAGTGGTTGATAGAAGAAACTCACCTCTACTTCAAGCACATCCACAAGATCTCATCATAGGGAGTCCTATAAAGGGAGTAATGACTCGATCCCAAAAGCTTGCTTCTTTTGTTGAACATCACTCTTTTGTCTCTTGTGTTGAACCTAAGAATGTAGAAGAAGCTCTTCAAGATCCAGATTGGGTGAATGCTATGCATGAAGAATTGAATAACTTCATCTGCAATCAAGTGTGGACACTTGAAGAGCATCCAAAAGGTGCAAGAGTCATTAGAACCAAGTGGGTGTTCCGCAACAAGCAAGATGACCAAGGCATAGTAGTGAGGAACAAGGCAAGACTAGTAGCAAAGGGGTTCTCTCAAGTTGAAGGTCTTGACTTTGGAGAGACCTTTGCACCCGTTGCAAGACTTAAAGCCATTCGTATCCTTCTTGCATATGCATCACATCATGATATGAAACTATATCAAATGGATGTAAAAAGTGCATTCTTAAATGGCTTCATAAATGAACTAGTCTATGTTAATCAACCTCCCGGGTTTGAAGACCCTAGATATCCTAATCATGTTTATAGGTTGTCCAAGGCGCTATATGGGCTCAAGCAAGCCCCTAGAGCGTGGTATGAGCGCCTCCGGGACTTCCTCATAGAGAAGGGCTTCACCATTGGGAAGGTCGACACCACACTATTCACCAAGAAGCTTAATGGGGAGATCTTCATTTGTCAAGTGTATGTTGATGATATCATCTTCAGATCAACAAATGAAGAGTATTGTAAGGAATTTGGTGAATTGATGTCAAAGGAGTTCGAGATGTCTATGATTGGTGAGCTCACATTCTTCCTTGGTTTTCAAGTCAAGCAAATGAGAGATGGGATTTTCATCTCTCAAGAAAAGTATACCAAGGATCTTCTCAAGAGATTCAAGATGGAAGAATGTAAGCCAATCAAGACCCCAATGCCATCTAATGGACATCTCGACCTAGATGAGGGAGGTAAATCGGTTGATCAAACTCTCTACCGTTCTATGATTGGTAGCTTGTTGTACCTTACCGCATCTAGGCCCGACATCATGTTTAGTGTGTGCATGTGTGCTCGCTTTCAAGCGTGCCCTAAAGAATCTCACCTAAGTGCCGTAAAAAGAATTTTAAGATATCTTAAGCACACCCCAAGCATTGGTCTTTGGTATCCCAAAGGAGCTAGATTCCAACTAGTTGGCTATTCCGATTCGGATTATACTAGTTGCAAAATTGATAGAAAAAGAACATCCGAAGGGTGCCATTTGCTTGGGAGGTCCTTAGTATCTTGGTCATCTAAGAAGCAAAATAGTGTGGCTTTGTCCACCGCCGAGGCGGAATACATTGCCACGGGGGCTTGTTGTGCACAAATCTTATACATGAAACAAACAGTCCTAGACTATGGAGTTGTTCTTGAAAAGGTGCCACTTTTATGTGACAATGAAAGTGCCGTTAAAATTGCTAATAATCCGGTACAACACTCTCGCACCAAGCACATTGATATCCGCCACCATTTTCTAAGAGATCATGTTGCTAAAAATGATATATCACTAGAAGGTGTAAGAAGTGAAAATCAATTAGCGGATATCTTCACTAAACCCTTGGATGAGGCTACCTTTTGTAGGTTGAGAAGTGAACTTAATGTGCTTGACTCTAGTAACTTTAAAAAATAAGCTTGTGTTGTCCCTTGCATTGCATTGTATTATATGCCATGTTTAAATTCTCCGTAATGCATCTAGGGCTTGTCTAACATGGTTACGATAACCCTCCTTTGGAGGAGTGAAGAAGCCTAACCGTGGATCAAACTTGACAAGCAACCTAGTTTTTACTTACTTGTATTGCATTGCATATGCATGGTTGTTGCTTTGTCGTTTCTTTTCGGTTTGGCTTTGAGCAACCTCTATGTTCGTCCATGAATAGAGAGAGCATTTGATGCTCCTAAGGGTTCACAAACTCTATTGCATGGCCATATGTTGCTCCTCGGGTGTTTATTGCTTATTTTCCTAAAAATAAATATTAGCCTAAGGCAAATTATTTGAAAAACTTGAGGGTTTGAGTGAGGTCACTCATATCAGGTTCCAATTGGTGTTTTATTTGAGTCTCTTTGAATTGGAACTTGATTGGGAGAAGTCGCGTCAAAGATCGGTTTGAAGAAAGGTGTTTAACAGTGACCGGACGCTGGACCGGACGCTGCACCGGACGCAGTGATGCTTCACCACCGCGTCCGGTCCCGGTGACCACCAGTGCGTCCGGTCAACCTGAAGACTTTCTCTTGGACCTGTGACCGGACGCTCGACCGGACGCGTCGTTGTTGACCACCGCGTCCGGTCCCGGTACCCACCACCGCATCCGATCATGCGCGATGAGTTTCCTGGATGACCTTCGATCGGACTCTGTCCGCGTCCGGTCAGCCCTAACCGGACGCGTCCGGTCGCTCCAGGAGCTTACTGGACTGTGACCGGACACTGCCCCACCGCGTCCGGTCATGCGACCACCGCGTCCGGTCAGTGCACAGCGAGCGGATCTGAGTCCTCATATAACTCTTCGTTTCCGATCTATTTTTTTCTTATCCGCCGCCCGCGCCGCTCCCGTTCTCGCCGTGTTTGTGCCCTAGCTCACCGGGACCGCTGCCTGCGCCATCTCCACCGCCGCCCGTGCTTCCTCTGCCACCGCCCGTGCTTCCTCCACCGCTGCCCGCGCCGCGCGCCGCCCTGCGCCCGCGCCGCAGGCCGTCGTAAGCTCGCGCCGCCGCTGCCGCGTTGCCCTAACCCGAGCCATTGCCGCGCTGCCTGCCACCACCGCTGCTCGCTCGCGCCTCCACCGAGCCAAGCCAGTCGCCGCCCTAGCCACCGCAATCGCGCCAACCCTAGGCCGAGCAACCAGCATCTCCTTCGGGCTCGCGTTTGCCCTAACCCTCCTCGTCAAAGGTGAAATCGATTTTTCGTTTTCAATCCTTCAATTTCATCATTAGGGTTTGCCGTGATAGTTGCATTCAATCACTTACCATCTTTGATTGTCTCGACGTTTTCAGCGCTCATCCGGCGTTTTCGGGAACTCTCGCGAATCTAGGTCATTTCATCTCTTCACCGAGTTCTCGTCGATCCGAGGTAGCCATCGCTGTTCGATTCACTTCTCATCTCATATGCTTGCTACCTTTAGGGTTTCTTATCTTTTAGAATATATATGTTGCTTATAGTAGATCTATCTATTCCATCTTTTCAACGAGTTTTTGTCAGTGTGTTGGGTGACAGCAGGTCAGTGGTTAAATCCGAGGCTAAGCCTGTGGATACGGATTGAGGCCAAGCCTCTTGAGTGACAGTTCATCATCTTTCAGAGTCTCTCCGTAGTTTGTCAGTATGGTTCGCTGCAAGAATGCTGGAGGTGCTCCTAGTGACGGGGACGAGAGTCCTCCTCGTCTGACAGAGGTTGCGCGTGGTAAGCGCGTAAAGACCATGGCCAGAAAGAAGAAGAAGACTCTTACAGATACAGAGATTGCTCAGGCAGTTGCAGATGCAGCAGAGCAGGTAGAGAGGGGAGGCAGGAGCAGTGGGATTCACATTAGCAAGCGTCGCTTTCATCTTGAAGGTCGATAGCTCGGTACTGAGGCCACAGAGGGGACAGAGGGGATAGAGGCTATGTCAGTTGACCCACCTGCAGAGGCTCCAGAGGAGACAGAGGAGCAGCCAGTCCAGACTCCACCGCGTCATCGCTCAGGACGTACGCGAGCTCAGGTGACTCCCAGGCCAGAGGGCCAGCGTCGTGGAGGACGCCCACCTCCCAGGGCTCGAGGACACCCCCCCAGTCGAGCACTTTGACTTGAGGGGAGCTACAGCACGCTAGGTGCAGGCCCTGAGGTTTGTTGAGGTTGGTCGGTGGTTCCCACCTGTGCGGGATCCCAGAGCGTCAAAGGGATTCTACACACCTCTACAGGAGGATTTCTACAGAGCATATGTCGACAGTGGGATTGCTTTTCGACCTCAGAGGGTCTGTCGTCTTGAGGCTCTTGTTGAGGTGGTTGGTGAGCAGCTTCATCCGCACCTGTCCTTTCTTCCGGGCTTATCAGATTTTCTTGGACGGACAGGAGCATACTGCGGCACTTGGGTCAGGGAGTTCTATTCTTCACTATGGATTGACCCGGCACATGAGTTTATTCACTTTGCATTCCAAGGCCATGACCGCAGACTCTACAGCACCAGAGTATGGGAGATTCTCAGACTCCCAGCTTCAGACATGAAGATACATCAGCTGTGCTTTGGTCAGACTGCTCCACCTAGACGCCCTCACGGCGGGACAGTGCCCCCTACTGATCTGATCCGACCCTGCTTTCGTGAGCCCTTTGGCAAAGGGTCCTGACGTACACCCACCAGCCTGACACCTCTTGCCAGAGTCTTGGACGCTATTGTCAGACATACACTCCTTCCGAGGCTAGGCTACAGAGAGGGACTGACCCATATGCAGTTGTGGGTAGTGCACCACCTTCTCTCGCAGACTCCGTTTGATATATGGGATCTTATGCTATGTGAGATGGAGGACACCTTGGCAGAAAGCTTCAAGGGACATCGTCAGCTGCCCTATGCTCATTGGATATGCTTTCTCATCAGATCTTCATGCGAGCTGCCTCCTGAGATTAGAGCTGAGATATCAGACACTACCACTGCTTTTCCAGAGTATGATATCCGTCAGCTATGGGCTTCTGTTACCAGAGAGCAGGCCCTAGTGCTAGGACAGAGAGAGAGACCTAAGGTGCCCGAGACAGCAACTGAGCAGGACGCGACCGTTGAGGGTCTTGCTGAGGCAGAGCTTGCTGATCTAGATGCTCAGCCTGCTGATCTAGTTGAGGATGAGGCCTCTGATAGCACTGATGAGGATTACTAGCCTATCCCCTGGTACCGCTCTCCTCGGCCTCACGACCATGAGGCCGGTGGTTCAGGCTCAGCCTCCCGCTCAGACCCAGCCATGGTGGCTATACTTGAGAGGCTGACCCAGGCACATGAGAGACAGGAGCTTCAGATGCAGAGACAGGCTCAGGACACGGCCGCCGCTTTTGCTCAGATTCAGGCTAGACAGGATGAGTTCTAGAGGCAGCAGCTTGAGCTACAGCGTCAGCAGTTCGAGATGCAGCGACAGCAGGCAGCAAACCAGCAGCAGTACTTAGAGCTCCTGTGTCACTTGGTTACAGTTGGGGTACCTCCTCCTGCATCTATCCTGACTCCAGCATTACAGTCTAGTGGACCTTCGAGTCAGGGACAGCCGAGCTTCCAGTTCACTTCTCCACAGCAGCAGGTTCCCCAGACGTTCCAATCTCCGAGCTACATGCCTATTTAGATGGGGTTCACTCCTTCAGACCAGCCTCACCCTCACCTTCTGACAGGCACTTCATTTGCTGACTTGAGTGCCTCCTATAGCGAGTTGACTGGTCAGCCGACGCCCTCACACACCACTCTGGTGACTACTTCAGGGTTGTCTGCTTCAGAGGCAGTTATTCCTCCAGTGATAGGGACGGGCACTACAGAGACTGTACCTTCGTCCGTTGCCTCGACAGATCCTCCAGCTGTTGGCTCACTTCAGGCTCAGGTTACTCAGACTGCTCCACTTGTTGCTACTTCTTCATTAGTACCTGCTCCTGTTGTTCAGACCCAGACCGCTTCGTAGCCACGTGTTTCTTCAGAGGGTCAGCCTGACAGCTCAGAGTCCGAGGAAGACACTTCTCAGTTTGTGATCACTCCGCGCTCCTCGGCACCCGACTCGACTCCGTCTGTTCCCCCGTCAGATCCTTAGTTTAGTTTTTTGCGGTTGATGCCAAAGGGGGAGAGAGTAGATTCAGGGGGAGTTTTGATAGAGGGTTTTCGTTCTTATTTGTGTGCTACATTCATGCATCATGTTTACATTCCCGTACTTGCATTTTGTGACATGTGTGCTTGTGAGATACTTTGAGTCTATGTGGTCTATCTAGTCTCTTTTTAAATCATGTCACTTGTTTGGTTATAGCTCATAAGGTTGTGCTTCCGTGCCTTCTCTGATTTCTTTTGAGCTATGTCTTTATGTGTACTAACGCTTCATGTTTTATCTTATGAGTACACAATGTTGGCTTGGGGCACATAAGCAATTCCTAACCCCTTGTGCTTATTGTTTTTTACTTATGTGAACCAAGCATGTTCGAAAACCTTAACTCTTATCTTCTGAATCTTAGTGTTGTCATCAATCACCAAAAAGGGGGAGATTGAAAGCATCTAGGCCCCGAGAGTTGGTTTCGGCAATTGATGACAACGCTTTATTACCATGACTAACGTATGTTTTGCAAAAACTTTGGTAAGTTAGGTCATGGGGTTGATAACTGCTTTGGGCACTATGGTATTCATGCCCCTTGATGGAAATTGTTTCGGTTTTCAAAGGATTGACGTCAAGATTAAGGACGGTTAGTTCTGGATGTCAAGGTGTTGAGTTACATTCGGAAAAGTTATTAGGATCTTCGTTTTCTCTTTTGGCCGTACTATAAAGGGGGGCATGAGCGAGTAGCTTGACCTAGGTGAGTCTTGTGTTTAGGTGTGGTGCACACTTGTCAAACTTAGCACTAGGTAGCTCTAGAATAGCTCAAAGTTCAGTTGGAAGTAACTTGGTTCAAGTTGCGTCGCGTTTCGGAGTGTTTAGAGACGTTTTCCCTTGAACGGACGCGGTGTCTGACTTGATCGGACACATCCGGTCAGTTCTAAACCGCTACTGCGTCTCAGCGCTATTGACCGGACGCGGTCCTTGCGAGGACCGGACGCGGTGTTCAGGCTAACACGTGTCACAGGAGGGAAATCACCTAATCGGACGCGACTGGGATGTGATCGGCGCGTCCGGTCACATTCCAGTAAGGTACTCTAACGACCGGACGCGTTCGGTCATCACTGATCGGATGCGGTCACGCGTCAGGTCAGAGTACAGTAAGCTCCCTACATGACCGGACATGTCCGGTCACCCTTGATCGGTGCGTCCGGTCACTCAGCCGGTATTTCAGGTTTTCGACCGTTACGATCGACCGGCGCGTCCGGTCACCTCGTATTTTGCTGAGTTGGCAGTTAACGGTTGGATTTGACTGTGGGGTGTATAAATACATCCCCTCCAGCTCTTTTAGAGGTCTCTTGCTCATTTGTTCAGCTGAGAAACACCTTTGGAGTGCAAGGGAGTGCAAGAGCTCTAGTGAGGGTTGTGATTTGAGAATCAAAGCTTGAGAGTCCCTCATTAGTGACTAGGGAGTAGCAAGTGTGCATCCATCTTCTCATTAGGCTCGTTGTGGTCAAGTGAGAGTTCTAGCTTGTTACTCTTAGTGATCGCCATCACCTAGACGGCTTGGTGGTGATTGAGAGTTTGGTGATCATCCGGCGGAGCTTGTGGATGACCCAACTCATCTTGTGAGCGGTTTTGGGTGATTCACCGCAACGGAGTGTCGAAGAATCAGCCTGTAGAGAGCACTTGATCCTTGCGCGGATCAAGGGGGAGCTACACCCTTGCGCGGGTGCTCCAACGAGGACTAGTGGGGAGTGGCGACTCTCCGATACCTCGGGAAAACATCTCCTTGTTCCTTGCCCCTTACTTTCAAGCATTTACATTCTTGTATTACTTTCATTGCTTGGTTTACTTTCCTAGAATTGCCATGCTAGACTAGGATTGGAACTTAGGGTGCAAAACTTTTACCGGTAGAATCTCTAGGAACACAAGTAGGCACTAGGGGTGAATTCCGGCTTGTAGGATTTAATTCTTGCAATTAATTTTTAGAAAAGCCCAATTCACCCCCCTCTTGGGCATCTTGATCCTTTCAGGGCCAAAACAATACGACTGACTTCTGTTTACCGTTTAAATGGTGTTTAAACGGACTAAACGGCCGTTTAGGCGAACAGTGACTTAACATTCACTTGATTATAAGCAAACAGTAATAACCATAGCAGGTATAAATTGAGGCAACATTATATTATCATCCACTTAACCATCTGTTCAATTTAATGGAATCTACGTTGCCGCTGCTCAAGTCAAGTGCTCACTAACCGGGAGCGACGGCGATTTGAATCAAGTTCCTATCCAGCTGGAGGGGTATTTATAACACTCATCGCGCAGGCCCCTGCCAGGGTCGCACAAGCCACCTTTCATACAATTGAGTCACGGACTCGACTGATGCCGCATCCCCAAGGGCAACACTCTGCCAGGTATAGGGACTCTAACCCCCCTTGGTCTCACGCCAATGTCCCCAAGCACATCCTTACTACCTCCAAGATGCGACCTACCATTTGATTCCTGGCCTGAACTGTATTACTCGGCTTCGTGGTCGGAAAGACTTATCCGGCCAACTAAGTGTTAGACTACGTTCAACATGACTCAAGGACGTACAGCGAATCGGTCCTTAAACGATTCAGACGGGCATAGCTTCGCACCCAAGATGTGAAGTGTCTTGCGGCTACACTATCGAGCTCTCGCCCAGTCTCAAATTCATCTTTAAGCATGGTTCCATCCACGATAGCTAACATAGCCACTCATGACCCACTTCACCTAAATCTCACGGATGACCGGAAATTACCCGACTTCTATCGCACTAAGCAAGGCTAAGCATTAACACATGCCTAAACTTAAATTGGGATTCAAATTCTATATCTGGACAAGGATAGATATAATGCAACAAGTGTTTTTACCCAACTCCTAAAACTTAATGCAGTAAACAAGTAGAAGTACTCAATATATATATATATATATAAACTGGGTCAGCATGCACCGGGGCTTGCCTTTCAAGAAAGAGGAAGGGCGATGGTTCGGGCGCTCAGGTAGCTCGTCTGCGGGAACTCCTTTGCCGGCTGGTTCCTCGGGCTCCCTTGGCTGCTCCTGATCCTCCTCCGGAATTGCTCCCTCGAACTCTAGGAGTGTCACTCCCTTCGGTACACCTATTGCATGAATTCACAATAATTCTCATGGATGCATAAGAAGGAATGCAACATGCTCGGAATGAAATGTAACTACAACAGTCCTAGTGCTCTATTCAAATCACTTCATAAAAAGTGCATATTTCTTCTACGGTAGAGAAGTACTTACCTAATCTACATAACCTAATGTACAATTATTCATCCTCAGTTAAGGGTCTAACACCTAACAATCAACAAGAACAACATTATTTAAGGTTACCACCAACCTAAGCACAAAATAGCACAACGACAAATTCTGGATAGCAGCTAAGTATTTCCACCATAACTGTAGATTCATAAATCCAAATGGCATGATACAAGACAATATAGAAAGCGTATAAAATGCTCTACAAATCATTTTTAGACCAAAACACTTAATTCCAAAGTTTAACTAGTCGAAATTCTAAAGTTTCAGAAATCTGTCCTCTCCAAACAGAGAACAGTCATTTCTAGACAGCCACTTTAAACAGCCACAACTCATAAACTACTAGGCCAAATGCCACCAAATTTTGATACAAGCTAGTTTAACAAGTTTACCACCACTTTGGTATTCACAAGTTTTCCAGAAAACACCTTTATCAAGGTCCAAACCCAAAAATACTACCAGCTGTCCAGAGAACCTAGAAATATGAAAAATTAAATATTTATTCACGTGTCAAACTACCCTTATGACCAAACTAATGATACTACTAGGTCACATATGACAAGAAACCACCGGAAAGTAAGGTATGTTCACTCAAGTCATTTATTTTAATCCCTTTCTTAATTTAATTAATTAATTAAGTGGAAAATTAAACTTATATGTAAACTGCTCAAAAAATTCTACAACAATTACAGGAGACTCTATACCCTACTAGGAGGCTACTGTAAAAAGTTGAACTAAAGTTATATAGAGAAACTCCCTACACAAAATTCACAAGACAAAAAGGCTGATTTTTGTATAATTAACAATTCATAAAGAAAAGTGTCAAAATACAGAAAAAAATATTTTTCTTAGCAACCTTAGGATACCAAGACACTCTCCATAAAATTTCATGAGGATTGCACATATAGAAAAATTATTAAAATTCATTCAAGTATCTCCTAATATAATATGACAACATCATAACTTGAAAAGTACTCAAGCAATAGTACCCAAATTTTTACCAGAGCTAGTATAGACATGAAATAGCATACCCACCAAATTTCATTTTTTTTAGCACTACAACTCAAGTTATCCATTTAACAAATTTACATCCATTTTAAAACACATTTCAAAGACCTATTTAAATCTTCTAGAATTGGAATAACACATATCCATTTTATATTTTTCATAAATACTATACTTTACAAAGAACTAAACACAATTAGAATCACCTCAATTGGATCTATATTGCATGAGATATGGAATTTATAATATAGCAAGAAAATCTATGAAATAAATAAAGAAAAACAAAAATAAAACGGAAGTCTTCTGCTACTGGGCCGGCCCGACACGTCAGCGCAGCCCACAACCGCGGCCTGCTCCCGCTCCCGCTCGCGCGCGCCTGACAAGCAGGGTCCACCAAGCAGAGAGAGAGGCAGAGGCGAGGCGACGGTGGCCGGAGTTCGTCGCCGGTGAGTCGACCGACGAAACCGAGGTCACCAGCGCGACCTCCGTCTTTCCCCAAGCCAATTGAGGTAGAATGGAGGGGTTAGGTCAACCAGAGGTGGCTCACCGACATGAATGGCGGCTCAGCGGTGGTAGACCGTCGTGATCCAGTCATCTCCGGTGACCAAAATGGCAAGGCAGAGAGGGAAAAGGACCAGCGAGCACTGGCGTAGAAAATGAGGTACACGAAATTGGCGGTGGTCCGACGGAGAGGCCGGCCCACGTGCTTCATACCACGGCGGCGCACAGGTTACTCCGGTGAGCTCCACGTTCCGGCTAGGCTACGATGGGATCGAGCACTACATCATCGGAGGATGCACTACGACCGAAGGCGCACCCCATGCGCACCCTAACTCGGCCAAGGAGCAACTACAGAGGGAGAACGGGAAGAAGTTTGCCCAGGCGGCAATGGCGACCGCGGCGAGAGCGTGCTATGTTCCCCTTCTATTCCGACCTCTGCAACTCAAACCGTGAGATGACATCTTCGCCTAAGCTTCTATAGGCCATGAGAAGGATGAAACGGGGGTGAGATGGGACGGAGGCGTGCTGTGTAGTGCTGGCCACGGAGGACCGCAGGGGCGGCGGTGCTCCGGTGAACTCCGAGCGGGGAAAATCGGCAAATGTCACTTCCCCTAAGCTCGGCTGTCTCAACTGAGTGGTCGACAAGGTCCGTAAGGTGGTGGCAGAGCTGTGGGCGCGATTTGGTGGGCTGTGGTGGGATGTCATGCATGGGTGGCCGTGGCGAGCTCGCGGTGGCGCTGCTCGTCGGAGAAGGCCGCGAGAGGAGAAGAGAGGCGACGGGAATGAGGAAACTGAACGGAAATCCAGGTTTCTACTTTCATGCCATGCACAAGCAACGCCGTGGCGGCCTACACGCGCGCGAGAGCAGCCATGTGGCGCTCGGCTCCTGACCGTGGTTGGCCACAACGCTGCTCTGTCGGTCTGAATGGGAGCCGAAAACGGTGACTGACAGGGCGATTTCGTCGTTGATTATCTCCTAAACTGGCCTGATTTAGCAAGAGGTGATAACAACAAAGTTGTAGAGCCACACGAGTACTACAACTTTGTGAATTGAAGCTTGGACTGGTTCGGCATGGTTTGTGAATTACATGGCTCCAAAGTAGGGTACCTTGAAACGGTTTCAGTGTTTGACTTAGCCAAAAATGCTAAGTCACAAAACAGTCCTCAAAATTGACTTGTGGGCCACTTTTGAGCATGTTCTAGCCATTTTCATGAGATGGTCATATTGAGACTTTTGTTCCTTATGAAATTCTCTACAACTTTGATTAAGGTTGCTCATCCATGCAAGATATCTACGCTAGACTTTTTAAACAGTCAAACTAAAGCACTCTAGGGCCCAAGGCTTGGTCAACAACACATAGGAGGGTATTTTGGTCAATTTGGTCAACATGAACATTGTTCCACTAATAATCCTAAGTGTAATTAAGATGTTTTAGGGAATAATTACCCACACCACACATTGATCACACCAAAATCAAGCATCACATGCATTGAAACAAGGAAAAACAATTGAATTGCTACTTTTGTTTCCAAGCCATGTTTCCTATGTTTCATGAGTGTGTTGCATAGCACTTGCTAATCATGTTTCACTAAAGTGGGTGACATGTCTCAAAAGGAAGTTGCACTTGGGTGTTGCACACTACTCATTTCATAGACACACATGAAATATAAGCACATGTTGCAATGTTTCAAAAGCATGTTTCACACATTATAAGCTCATGCATGAATGAATGATGCTCAAGTTTATGAAATGCAAGTGCAATTATGGAAGCCAAACACCTAGGGTGTTACAGCCCTCCCCCCTTATAAAACTCTCATCCTAAGATTTGGAAAGTGTACCATTATTGATAGAATTCCTTATAACCCTCTCGTAAATAATCTTTTCTCTCCCACATAGCGTCACTCTCACTACCTTGATTACTCCACATTACTTTATACCACTTAACCACTCGACTCCTAGTTACCCAATCTCTAGTATCAATCACACAAACTGACTTTTCTTCATATGTTAGATCAGATTCTAGCTTGATGTCCCCTAACGGAACTCTTTCTTCAGGAACCCGAAGACACTTCTTTAACTGAGATACATGGAAAACATTGAAAATGGCGCTCATTTCAGGAGGTAACTGGATCTTATATGCGACAGCTCCACTCTTTCCTATGATCTGGAAAGGACCCACGTATCTTGGTGCAAGCTTCCGCTTCACACCAAAATGTTGTACACTCTTCATAGGTGAAACTTTTAGATAGACGAAGTCTCCAACTTCAAACTTGATCGGTTTTCTACGATAATCAGCGTAACTTTTCTGTCTAGATTGAGCTGCAGCCATATGTATTTTGATGGTACGGACTTGTACTTTAGCTTCCTTGACAAAATCAATACCATAATACCTTCTTTCACCGGCTTCTACCCAATTCAGTGGGGTTCTATGATCTGGAAAGGACCCACGTATCTTGGTGCAAGCTTCCGCTTCACACCAAAATGTTGTACACTCTTCATAGGTGAAACTTTTAGATAGACGAAGTCTCCAACTTCAAACTTGATCGGTTTTCTACGATAATCAGCGTAACTTTTCTGTCTAGATTGAGCTGCAGCCATATGTATTTTGATGGTACGGACTTGTACTTTAGCTTCCTTGACAAAATCAATACCATAATACCTTCTTTCACCGGCTTCTACCCAATTCAGTGGGGTTCTACACTTACGACCATACAATGCTTCGAATAGGGCCATCTTAATGCTCTCTTGATAACTATTATTGTACGAAAACTCAGCTAAAGGCAACCATTTCTCCCATAAACCCTTGGATGAAATAACACATGCTCGTAACATATCTTCTAAGATTTGGTTAACTCGTTCAGTCTAACCTGCCGTCTGGGGGTGATACGCAAAGCTTCTCACTAGCTTGGTTCCTAGAAGATGGCGCAAGTGCTCCCAAAAACGAGCAGTGAACTGTGGACCTTGGTCAGAAACAATAGTACAAGGGATCCCATGGAGTCAGACTATCTGATTGAAGTACAACTCAGCATAGTCAGTAGGACGATAGTCTGCTCAGACAGGAATGAAGTGAGCCGACTTGGTTAAACGATCTACAATTACCCAGATAGAGTTATGATTCTTAACAGTAGGAGGAAGTCCAACAATGAAATCCATACTTATCTCCTTCCATTTCAACCTGGGATAGAAAGTGGCTGAAGCAATCTAGCTTTCATGTGCACAGCTTTAACCCTACAACAGGTATCACATCTAGCAACATATGCAGCTATCTCTTTCCGCATTTTGGTCCACCAATAGTATGGCTTCAAATCGTAATACATCTTACTACTACCAGGATGGATGGACAACTTAGAGGAATGTGCTTCAGACATAATATGATTCCTAAGCTCTCGGTCCTTAGGCACAACTAACCTATCCTTAACCATAGCACACCCTCTTCATCTACCCTGAAATGTTTAGTTTCTTGCTCTTTCATCTTACGCTTGATGTGGAATATACCAGTGTCAGTCTTTTGGAGCTCAATAATTCTACTCTTGAGAGTGCAACTGACAGTGATATGGTGCAGAACTGCGGGGTGTAGAAGGCGAGACAGATGAAAATCACTTTCAACTAAGGAATGGCAACGAGACTTATGGCTTAAAGCATTGGCAACCACATTTGCCTTGTCAGGATGATAGTGCAATTGGATATTATAATCTTTAATCAACTCAAGCCATCTTCTTTGACGCATATTCAACTCGGGTTGAGTGAAGATATATTTGAGGCTTTTATGGTCAGTATAGATATTGCATACATTGCCCAACAGATAATGTCGCCAGACTTTCAAAGCATGAACAACTGCAGCGAGTTATAAGTCATGCGTTGGATAATTCACCTCATGTTTTTGAAATTGACGGGAGGTATATGCAATCACCCGACCTTCCTGCATCAGAACACATCCCAAACCTATGCCTGAGGCATCACAATACACATCAAATGGTTTCTCGATATCCAGTTGTACCAAAACTGAAGCCAAGGTTAGGAGGGTTCACAGTTTGTGAAAAGCTGCATCACACTCAGGAGTCTAGACAAACCTGGTGTCTTTTTGCAGCAACCGAGTCATTGGCTTGGCTATTTTAGAGAAATCCGAGATGAAGCGATGATAATAGCCAGCTAGTCCCAGAAAACTCCGGACCTCGTTGAAAGGATCAAGATGCCCAAGAGGGGGGTGAATTGGGTTTTTCGAAAAATTAATTGCAAGAATTAAAACCTATAAGCCAAAATTTACCCATAGTGCCTACTAGTGTTCCTTGTGATTCTACCGAAAAAAGTTTTGCACCCTAAGTTCCAATCCTAGTCTAGCATGGCAATTCTAGGAAAGTAAACCAAGCAATAAATGTAATACAAGAAAGTAAATGCTTGAAAGTAAGGGTTAGGAACACGGCGATGTTTTCCCGAGGTATCGGAGAGTCGCCACTCCCCACTAGTCCTCGCTGGAGCACCCGCGCAAGGGTGTAGCTCCCCCTTGATCCACGCAAGGATCAAGTGCTCTCTACGGGCTGATTCTTTGACACTCCGTCATGGTGAAACGCCCAAAACCGCTCACAAGATGAGTTGGGTCATCCACAAGCTCCGCCGGATGATCACCAAACTCCCATTCACCACCAAGCCGTCTAGGTGATGGCGATCACCAAGAGTAACAAGCTAGAACTCTCACTTGACCACAACAAGCCTAATGAGAAGGTCGATGCACACTTGCTACTCCCTAGTCACTAATGAGGGATTTCAAACTTTGATTCTCAAATCACTACCCTCACTAGAGCTCTTGCACTTCCTTGCACTTGAAAGGTGTTTCTCAGCTGAACAAATGAGCAAGAGGCCTCTAAAAGAGGTGGAGGGGATGTATTTATACACCCCACAGTCAATTTCAACCGTTACCTGCCAACTCAGCAAAATACATGCTGATCGGACGCGCCGGTCGACGTGACCGGACACGTCCGGTCGATGCAACGGTCGAATTTGAAACCAACATCGCTGAGTGACCAGACACACCGATCAGGGGTGACCGGACACGTCCGATCATGCAAGGACCTTACTGTACTTTGATCAGACGCTCAGTCGAGTCCGATTAGTGATGACCGGACGCGTCCGATCAGTGAAGTACCTTACTAGAACGCGACCGGACGCGTCCGATCGTTTACCAGTCGTGTCATATTAGTTAACTTACCCTCTGTGACACGTGTCAACACGATCAACGCGTCTGGTCCTCGCAAGAACCACGTCCGGTCAACCAAGTTGAAACGCAGTGACTGTCAGCACTCACCGGACGCGTCCGGTCGAGATAGAGACCGCGTTCGGTCAAGGGTAAACGGCTCAAACGACTTCGAAACGCGACGCAACTTGAACCGAGTTGCTTCTAACTAAACTTTGGGCTTCTTTTGAGCTACCTAGTGCTAAGTTTGACAAGTGTGCACCACACCTAAACAAAAGACTCACCTAGGTCAACCTACTCGCTCATGCCCCCCTTTATAGTACGGCCAAAGGAAAAGAGCGAAGATCCTAACGACTATTCTGAACGTAACTCAACACCTTGACGTCCGGAACTAACCATCCTTAATCTTGACATTAATCCTTTGAAAACCGAAATGATTTCCATCAAGGGGCATGAATACCATAGTGCCCAAAAACAGTTTTTGATCCCATGACCTAACTTATCGAAGTTTCTGCAAAACACACGTTAGTCATGGTAATAATGTGTTGTCATCAATTGCCGAAACCAACTCTCGGGGCCTAGATGCTTTCAATCTCCCCCTTTTTGGTGATTGATGACAACACTTTGATTCAGTAGATATAAGAGTTGAGGTTTTCGAACATGCTTGGTTCATGTAAGCAAAAGACAATAAGCACAAAGGGGTTAGGGGTTGCTTATGTGATCCAAGCCAAAGTGTGTACTCATAAGATATAACATGAAGGGTTAGTACACAAAGACATAGCTCATATGAAATCGGAGTAAGGCACGGAAGAACAACCTTATGAGCTAGAACCAATCAAGTGACATGATATAAAATAGTAACAAGATAATCCACAAATGACTCAAGTATCTCACAAGCACACATGTCACAAAATGCAAGTGTGGGAAAATAAACATGATGCATGAAAGTAGCACACAAAGAAAAAATGAAACCCTCTCTCAAAACTCCCCTGAATCTACTCTCTCCCCCTTTGGCATCAAGCACCAAAAAAAACTAAGGATCTGACGGAGGAACAGAGGCAATTGTGTCGGGTGCCGAGGAGCATGGAGTGATCACGAACTGTGAAGTATCCTCCTCTGACTCTAAGCTGTCAACCTGACCCTCTGTAGATGCATATGGTAGTGAAGCAGTCTGGGTCTGTAAAGCAGGGGCAGGGACTGACAAAGTAGTAGCAACAAGAGCTGCAGTCTCTGTCACCTGAGCCTGAAGAGTACCAACTATGGGAGGATCTATCGAGGCAACTGACGAAGGCACTGTCTCTGTAGTTCTGGTCCCTGTCATTGGAGGAGCCATAGTCTCTGAAGTGGACATCCCTGAAGTAGTCACAACGGTGGTATGCGTGGGTGTCGGCTGACCAGTCAACTCACTGTAGGATGCACTCAAGTCAGTGGAGAATGGAGTGCCTGTCAATAGGTGAGGCCTGAGCTGAGCTGGTGGAGTGAACCCTGTCTGAATGGGAGTGTAGCCTGGAGACTAAAACGTCTGAGGGACCTGCTGCTGGGGAGAGGTAAACTGAAAGCTTGGTTGTCCCTAACTCTGAAGTCCACTGGACTGTAATGCTGGAGTAAGGATAGACAGTGGTGGAGGAACCCCAACAGTGACAAGGTGTCGCAGAAGCTCAAGGTACTGCTACTGGGTGGCTGCCTGCTGTCTCTGGATCTCAAGCTGCTGCCTCTAAAACTCGTCCTGACGAGCCTGAATCTGAGCGAATGCAGCAGCATTATCCTGAGCTTGTCGCTGTAGCTGAAACTCCAGCCTCTCCTGAGCCTGGGTCAGCCTCTCAAGTATAGCTACCATGGCTGGGTCTGAGCAGGAGGCTGAACCTGAACCACTGGCCTCATGGTCGTGAGACCGGGAAGAGCGGTACCGAGGAATCGGCTGATAGTCCTCATCTGTGCTGTTAGAGGCGTCATCCTCCTCTGGATTAGCTGGCTGAGCATCTAGATCTGCAAGCTCGGCCTCTACAAGGCCCTCAACTGTCTCATCCTGCTCAGCTGCAGTCTCTAGAACCTCTGCCCTCTAACGTTGTCCCGATCTAGTTGCCTGCTCTCTAGTAACAGAAGCCCACAACTGTCGAATATCATACTCAGGGAATGCAGTAGTGGTGTCAGAAATCTCAGCTCTAATCTTAGCAGGCAGGTCACATGCAGATCGGATAATGAAGCAAGGCCTGATCAGGTCTGTAGGTGGCACAGAACCTCCGTGAGGATGCCTCGGTGGTGAAGTCTGACCAAAGCACAACTGGTGAATCTTGGTCTCTGAAGCAGGGAGCCTAAGAATCTCCCGTACCCTGGTGCTGTACAACCTGCAGTCACGGCCTCGGAATGCAAAGTGTATGAACTCATGAGCAGGGTCAATCCAAAGTGAGGAATAGAACTCTCTGACCCAAGTACCGCAGTAAGCTCCAGTTCGTCCCAGAAAGTCAGACGGTCCCAGTAAGAAAGAAAGGTGTGGACGGAGCTGCACACCAACAACAGCAACTAAAGCCTCAAGTCGACAAACTATCTGAGGTCTGAAAGTAATCCCGCTGTCAACATAGGCTCTGTAGAAATCCTCATGCAGAGGTGTGTAGAAGCCCTCTGAGGCTCAGGGGTCCTGCTGAGGTGGGAACCACTGACCAACCTCGACAAACCTGAGAGCCTGGACCTGTCGTGCTGTAGCTCCCCTCAGGTCAAAGTGCTCGACTGGGGGTGACCTCGAGCTCTGGGAGGTGGACGACCTCCACGTCGCTAACCCTCTGGCCTAGGTGTGACCTGATCACGCGTATGTCCTGAGCGACGACGCGGTGGAGTCTGAACCATCTGCTCCTCTGTCTCCTCTGTCTCCTCTGTGGGCTGCTCTGCAGGTGGGTCCTCTGTCTCCTCAATGGCCTCTGTACCGAGCTGTTGACCTTCAAGATGAAAGCGACGCTCACCAATGTTGATGAGGACATCGCCACGCTGGACACACCGACGCTATGGTCTTCCCCAAGTTGCAATTCGTCCCCGACTCAGCTGCCACGTCAACCTCGGATTCAGCAGACACATCGTCACTGTTTCGGTCATAATTTTCTCATACGACATCGAAACGGGGCGTTCTTGGATGTGTTGGAAAGGGGACGATGACGCCGTCGTTTTGGATCTGGTCCCAGCTCCAGAAGGTTTGTGGGTCATTCTGTGTGATCACGGCAAGATGCTGCATCACCTATTTGGGCCAACTTGGCCATGTATCATGTTGGGCCTTAAGCCCTAGTTGTGGGCGCCCAACCCCTGGCTGTCCTCAACCCTAGGTCGACTCTTAGACTATAAACACAGTCACCACCGCAGCTAGACAATTGAGTTTTGTTTAGAGTTTAGTTTTCCATCGAGAAACTGAATCATTCATTGTAACTGTGGTGACAAATCCTTTTACAGTGATCTAGGGCCCCTGTTCTTGATCTCCTCCACTGTATCGATTAGTCCTTTGGAACTGAGTTCTCGAACCCTCTACTGATATTTGCGTCATTCATATTTGCAATTTCAGATTGCGTGTTTTACCTTCTTGCTTGTGCTCTTCAATTCGCTTGTAGAAAAAGCCTTCTTGGCGAGGTCAATCAAGTTGTGCTTGGTTGATAACCAACGGAGCAGTGGTGTAACGGTTGTAGGGTTCGAATCGTGTCTGATTTGAAGCCGGATCGCCAACATCGAGATCTCCACAAATCAAACTTACCGGCTACCTCTCGGAAGATCGGGCCTGTACATCATCAATTGGTATCAGAGATTTTAGGTTTACCACGAGGTATAATCTCATTTGCCTTCGATTCATATTTGTTCCTTACCTAGAGTCCACAAAAAGCCAAAAAAATATTTCAATTTCTGATGTCCTATCACCCTTTGTGCCTTTGCAATTTCGTTTCAGATTCGTGTTGTTGAGTTTGTGTCCGTGGTCGAGTCTTGTTGCTGGTTTAGGATTGTGTTCGTGGTTGTAGTTCAATCGCCCGTTGCTGTGATTTTTGTTTTCTGCCGCTCTTCCATCCACCGTTCCCAACCAACAAGTCGAAGCCACCACATTACTCGACTTGCCCCGTTAGCCGCCTTGTGTAACTTCTCGCCGCCGCGCAAACCCTAGATAGGTTGGCAGCCGCTCTTATTTTGCCTGCATTGCAACCCTCCTTACATCATCAGGCGCATACGTACTGCTATTCATCACAGGGACGATCTTGTGATCGGTGTTGGAGTTTAGGGACGCTTTGCCCTAACTGTCGCTGCCGTGTTGTGCCTTTCGAAAAACATAACTCGAGATACCTTCGGTAAAATAGGCATAACTTTTCGCTCGTTTATCAGAAAAATCAAAAATTTTTACAGCAGCATCTTGACACCATTTGGAGCCAACCCAAACTGGCTTCGTCCTGTTTGGTTTCATCAAAATTGCCAAAAAAATTAGGAAAATAAAGAAAAAAAATTGTCAAAGTTTTTGCACGCTTTTCAGAGAACGTGTTGTATTTCTATAGACCACATCCCACCTCAGTTGTAGGTGCCAATTTTTGTGGTTGCATCTTTTTTGATCCTTGTTCAGAGAAAAATATAAAAAAATAGTGAAAAAATAAAAAAAAAGTTTGATTCCTACTAGTGCCTTTTGGAAAAAACAAGGAAAAATTCAGGAAAATGGAAAAATCTGGGCTATTTGCTTGTTCTATGAGTTCTTTTCATCGTCCTTTGTTTTCACCTTGTTGCGCTACGTCTCGACACGTCTTAGCCAGCACATGTGATTTGTACTTTGGATCCGGATTGAACAATCGCTAATCTGCATTCGTTAATTGCTACTCCTTGCTGTCATATTGGTGCCTACCCATAGCTCCACATATTCTTCTGTCAGCACAGATTCATCTTGTAACTGTTACCCACGTTCAACAACAGATTACTTCATCACTTTGGTTTTGCTCCTGTTTGGCGTTGGTAAGAATACAGGCAAGACGGTGATAAGCCGCTTGTGATTTTGCATTCCACTTTCACCACCACCACCACTTGTTTCCTTTTAGTTGATAGGGATAATACTTTGGTGTTATCTTTTTCTATCTTCTAACCATGGCAGGATCTCTGACGGACTTCATTGAGTGCGTGTCCAAGGGCGAGCTTACAACGTTCATGACTGAACAATGTAATCTTATGACCGAGCTGACGCGCAATGTGAACAATCTGGTCACCCGCATTGAACAACTCGAGCAACGTCCTCCACCTCATCGTGCTGCTGATGAAGATGCAGATGATTTTGGTGATGAAGATGCGGATGCGAATGTTGACGGTTATGCCCGTCGCCGCCTCAACTTCAACCGTCACGGTATGGGAGGTAATAATCATGGTAATAATGATCCTTTTGCTAAAATTAAATTTAGCCTTCCTCCTTTTGCTGGTAATGTTGATCCAGAGGCTTATTTAGATTGGGAGCTTGCTGTTCAACAAAAATTTGATTCTCATAATGTTCCTGCTGAGCATAGAGTTAGACTTGCTACTAGTGAGTTTACTAATTTTGCTTTGTTCTGGTGGAGTGATCTTTGCAATGCTAATAATGCTGCTGCTGTGCCTCAAACTTGGAATGCTTTAAAGCAACATATGAAATCTCGTTTTGTTCCTCCTTATTACCAACGTGATTTATGTTTGAAACTACAAACTTTAAAACAAGGTGATAAAGGAGTAGAAGCTTACTATCAAGAATTGCTTATTGGTTTAGCCCGTTGTGGTATAAATGAAGATGATAATGATGCTAGTGCTAGATTTTTTGGTGGTTTAAACCATGATATACAGAACACACTTGATTATAAAGAATGGCGCAATTTTTTCCAATTGTATCATCTTGCTATTAAGGCAGAACGTGAAGTACAGGGACGCAAACAACACCAGCCTTTCAAGTCTAACAATGGGAGGAATTTTTAGCAGCGTTCAGCGCCAGATACGCCCTAGATTCCTGTTGCATCACAGCCATCTACACCTCCATTTTCTTCTGGGGTAAGTCAATTGTCTAATGTGCAGAAGAAAGATGCCACTCCGGGTGCTTCTACTAGCTCCTCCTCGTCCAGTTCTAAAATCATTTTCCACCGCTGCAAAGCCATGGGACATGTCATGAAGGATTGTCCTAGTCGTCGTGCTTTCATTGCTACCGAGGATGGATATGTAAGTGCTAGTGATGTTGAAGATGATTTAGCCCTTGCTGCTAACATTGATGCAGATTCCACTGAGGGCGATCACGACAAGGAGGCCATCATCATTGACTCCGTGGCTGCTGCCGCAGACTACCCTAGCCTTCTTATGCAGCGTGTGTTGAGTACACGTGTAGGACATGAAGAAGAGCTGACGATCCAATGCCACAATTTGTTCCACAAGTATTTCATTGTGCAGGGTTGTCGTGTTCTCACTATCATTGATAGCGGAAGTTGTAATAACTTGGTGAGTTCAGATTTGGTTGAGAAGCTGGCTTGACCACACGACAACATTCGTATCCATATAAACTTCAATGGTTCAATAATAGTGGTAAGACTAAGGTAACTAAATCAGCACGCATTAGCTTTTTCACAGGTTCTTATCATGATACTGCTGATTTTGATGTTGTCCCTATGCAAGCTTGTTCCATTTTGTTAGGTCGTCCATGGGAATTTGATAATGATGCTTTACACCATGGTAGAACTAATACATACACTATCATACATAAGGACAAGAAAATTACATTGCTGCCTTTGTCTCCTACGGAAATTATTAAACATGCTAAAGTGATTAAAAATAAACCTCCAACTGACATTGCTAAAAATAATGGGATTAAGTTAAAAGGAGGTACTTTTCTTGCTACAACTTCTGCTACTGCTGAGTTATGTGATAATCCTGATGCATCATGTTATACTATGTTTTATCAACCTATTATGTCTGGTGCATTGCCTGCTGTCACTAAACTTTTGCAGGAGTTCGCTGATGATGGGATGAAGTCGAGGACGACTCCAATTCTAGAAGGAGGGGATGATGAGGACGTCGCCAAGATGGAGTCGAGGACGACTCCAATTCAAGAAGGCGAGGATGATGAGCACATCGCCATGCTGGACACACCGACGCTATGGTCTTCCCCAAGTTGCAATTCATCCCTGACTCAGCTGCCACGTCACCCTCGCATTCATCAGACACGTCGTCACTGTTTCGGTCATAATTTTTTCATACGACATCGAAACGGGGCGTTCTTAGATGCGTTGGAAAGGGGACGACGACGCCGTCGTTTTGGATCTGTCACAGCTCCAGAAGATCCGTAGATCATTCTGTGTGATCACGGCAAGGTGTTGCGTCACCTATTTGGGCCAACTTGGCCGTGTATCGTGTCAGGCCTTAAGCCCAAGTTGTGGGCGCCCAACCCCTGGCCGTCCTCAACCCTAGGTCAAGTCTTAGACTATAAACACAGCCGCCGCCGCTGCTAGACAATTTGGTTTTGTTTAGAGTTTAGTTTTCCATCGAGAAACTGAATCGTTCATTGTAACTGTGGTGACAAATCCTTTTACAGTGATCCAGGGCCCCTGTTCTTGATCTCCTCCACTGTGTCGATTAGTCCTTTGGAACCGAGTTCTTGAACCCTCTACTGATATTCTTGTCATTCATATTTGCAATTTCAGATTGCGTGTTTTACCTTCTTGCTTGTGCTCTTCGATTCGCTTGCAGGAAAAGCCTTCTTGGCGAGGTCAATCAAGTTGTGCTTGGTTGATAACCAACGGAGCAGTGGTGTAAAGGTTGTAGGGTTCGAATCGTGTCTGATTTGAAGCCGGATCGCCAACGTCGAGATCTCCACAAATCGAACTTACCGGCTACCTCTTGGAAGATCGGGCCTGTACTCATCAATTGGTAGCCGGTAAGTTCGATTTGTGGAGATCTGAACGTTGGCGATCCGGCTTCAAATCAGACACGATTCAAACCCTACAACCGTTACACCACTGCTCCGTTGGTTATCAACCAAGCACAACTTGATTGACCTCGCCAAGAAGGCTTTTCCTGCAAGCGAATCGAAGAGCACAAGCAAGAAGGTAAAACACGCAATCTAAAATTGCAAATATGAATGATGCGAATATCAATAGAGGGTTCAAGAACTCGGTTCCAAAGGACTAATCGACACAGTGGAGGAGATCAAGAACAGGGGCCCTGGATCACTGTAAAAGGATTTGTCACCACAGTTACAATGAAGGATTCAGTTTCTCAATGGAAAACTAAACTCTAAACAAAACCCATTTATCTAGCAGCGGCGGCGGCTGTGCTTATAGTCTAAGACTCGACCTAGGGTTGAGGACGGTCAGGGGTTGGGTGCCCACAACTTGGGCTTAAGGTCCAACACGATACATGGCCAAGTTGGCCCAAATAGGTGACGCAACACCTTGCCGTGGTCACATAGAATGATCCACGGACCTTCTGAAGCTGAGACCAGATCCAAAACGACGGCGTCGTCATCCCCTTTCCAACGCATCCAAGAACGCCCCGTTTCGATATCGTATGAGAAAATTATGACCGAAACAGTGACGACGTGTCTGCTGAATCCGAGGTTGACGTGGCAGCTGAGTCGGGGACGAATTGCAACTTAGGGAAGACCATAGCGTCGGTGTGTCCAGTGTGGCGATGTCCTCATTATCCTCCCCATCTTGAATTGGAGTCATCCTTGACTCCATCTTGGCGATGTCCTCATCATCAAATGATACATCCGGCCCAGGTGAGGTTGGCCGAGGCCCAAAAATTAAGGTTGCCCGGACCCCAACAGTTCTTATGCACACTCACTCGGGAAAAGGCCCAATGTCCCTAAAAGACTAGTCCGATAGGGGAAGGGTGGCTCTCTCTTTTAAGGTGGCTTCCTCCTCCCAAGCTAAGCAAGGTGGGATTATTCAGAGACTCACACGATCGCCGCCCGACTATAACTAGGCCACTTGGCCTTTTTGTTGCATCTTTGCTAGCGGGTAATAGTGGAGGATGTCCTCATCAAATGTGAATGCCACTACCTCTGCCACCTCTCTCTGCTAGATCTGCTACATCAGCTACTGCCTATGCTATCTCTGCCTCAGTAAGTGTCCTCTTTCTCTTCTTGGCGGCAATCTTCTTACGCTTGCCACGGGCAACCTCTGTCAACCTAGGAGGACTCTTGTCCCCGTCACTCGGTGCACCACCAGCATTCTTGCAATGAACCATACTGACTAACCTCTGTGACTGAGAAAACCCTGACAGTGAAAGATGATGAGCTGACTCTTGTGAGGCTTGGCCTCAATCCGTATCCGCAGGCTTGGCCTCGGATTCAATACTGACCAAGAGAATCAACTACCACACACAGAGGACCGACAAGACTCTCTACAAAGATAGAATAGATAGAGCTACTATTAAGCATTATATTTTAACTAATAGATGAGCGAAGTCCTTAGGAGAGCAAGCATGCGAGATAAGAAAAGAATAGATCGCGATGAGCTACCTCAGACGAGCGAAACTCCGATGAAGAGGTAAGTGACCTAGACGCGCGAGGGTTCTACGAAAATGACAGATGAGCTCTGGAGTGCCGAGACAAACAATGATGAATTAGAATTCGACGGGATTTCATCGGCAATCCAAAGAGAGATCAAGGTAACGCGAAACAACCTCGCGGAGATGGAGTCGCGCGAAAGACCTTCGCCGGAGGACAGCCGGAGAGATGTTAGAGACGTCGCGACTGTTAGGGTTAGGGCACAGCGTTGGCAGTGGAGGAGCACGACTGCGGCAGTGCGGCGCGGCTGTTCGACGCCGCGGCACGGCTGCGGCTATCGGCGGTGACACAGGGGCGCACGGGCGGACGTGGAGACGCGGTGGAGCATGGGCAGACGCGGAGGCGCAGTGGAGCAGCGGAGAAGAGCGGCTGACGGTGGAGGCACGGCGAGCACGGACGGTGGCGCAGCTTAGGGTTAGGCCTAGGCGGCGGTGGCGGATGAAAAGAAGACGGAAAAAGGATTGAGACGTACGGTTAAAAGAGGCTCAGATCCGCTTTTCACGGGGTGACCGGACGCGCTGATCGCCTGATCGGACGCCACTCGCGTCCGGTCAGAGTCCAGTAAGCTCCTTGTGCGACCGGACGCGTCCGATTAGAGCTAACCGGACGTAGACAGAGTCCGGTCAGAGTTCACCCGGGAACCCATCACGCATGACCGGACGCGGTGGTGAGGTCCGGGACCGGACGCAGTGGTCACAGCGTCACATCCGGTCCAGCGTCCGGTCAGAGGTCCTTGAGACTTGTCTTCAGGATGACCGGACGCGCTGGTGGTCGCCGGGACCGGACGCAGTGATGAAGCAGCATCGCGTCCGGTCCAGCGTCCGGTCGCTATTTTTCGCCTTTCTTCAATCCGACCTTCGACGCGACTTCTCCCAATCAAGTTTCAATTAAAGAGACTCAAATAAACACCAATTGGAACCTGATATGAGTGAACTCTCTCAAACCCTCAAGCTTTTCAAAATATTTTGCCGTAGGCTAGTATTATTTTTAAAAAAATATGCGATAAACACCCGAGAAGCAACGTATGGCCATGCAATAGAGTTTATGAACCCTTGGGAGCGTCAAATGCTCTCTCTATTCATGGGCGAACACAGAGGTTGCTCAAAGCCAAACCGAAAAGAAACGACAAAGCAACAACTATGCACATGCAATGCAAAGCGAGAAAGTAAAGACTAGGTTGTTTGTCAAGTTTGATCCACGGTTAGGCTTCTTCACTCCTCCAAAGAAGGGTTATCGTAACCATGTTAGACAAGTCCTAGATGCATTGCGAAAATTTAAACATGACATATAATACAATGCAATGTAAGGGACAACACAAGCTCATTTTTTAAAGTTACTAGAATCAAGCACATTTAGTTTACTTCTCAACTTACAAAAGGTAGCCTCATCCAAAGGTTTAGTGAAGATATCCGCTAATTGATTTTCACTTCTTACACCTTCTAGTGATATATCATTTTTAGCAACATGATCTCTTAGAAAGTGGTGGCGGATATCAATGTGCTTGGTGCGTGAGTGTTGTACCGGATTATTAGCAATTTTAACGGCACTTTTATTATCACATAAAAGTGGCACCTTATCAAGAATAACACCATAGTCTAGAAGGGTTTGCTTCATGTATAAGATTTGTGCACAACAAGCCCCCGCGGCAATGTATTCCGCATCGGCGGTGGACAAAACCACACTATTTTGCTTTTTAGATGACCAAGATACTAAAGACCTCTCAAGCAAATGGCACCCTCTGGATGTGCTTTTTCTATCAATTTTGCAACCGGCATAGTCCGAGTCGGAATAGCCAACTAGTTGGAATCTTGCTCCTTTGGGATACCAAAGACCAATACTTGGGTGTGCTTAAGATATCTTAAAATTCTTTTTACGGCACTTAGGTGAGGTTCTTTCACTACTAGAAATACCTCCTTAGTGACGCTTTATTTATATATTAGACACGTTTTATTTCGTCTCTATAAGATTGTAGGCACGTTTTTATAAAGCGTGTTAGAAGCGTCTTCGCATGGACCGTGTCAGGACTTGTAGAGACGAGTTCCCTAAGCGTGTCAAGGTGATAAAGAAACGTTTTGTAGAGACGCTACTTGCATGCCTACGCGTATTGATACTTTTATAGATACATTTATATAACGTTTCTATTTGTGTAGTAACGTTATATAGCAACGCTTTATTATATGCTAAGAAGTGTAGAGATGTTCTCATAGAAATATTTATATTATGTGTGTACTAATGTAGTGATGTTTTGTAGTGACGCCATATTGTGTATTAAGAAATATAGAGACGTTTGAGTAGATACATTTATATTATGTGTCTAACAATATAGATACTTTGTCTATTAACATCATTTTGCGTTTCAAGAAAATGTAGAGACAATTTTATACACGCATTTATATTTCGTGTCTACTAATATAGACACATTATATAGTAATGTTTTGTAATGTCATAAAAAATACGGATATTTATGCATCTATAATGTGTGTCTATTACTATAGACACATATGTAGTAATGTCTTCTTACTTATAAGAAATAAAGAGACATCTTTTACAAATTTAGACACAAATGAATTTGGATGATTAGATAACGAGAAAGTGAATCATGAAGGCAATGCATTAAAAATCTATTATCTTTACAAAAACAAGATATTGATTAATAACTCATTAAAGTGTACTCTCAAAGACAAACCATATTCATAAAGAAGCATAAGAAAAGTGGCAATATCATACAAATATCTATATTTTTTGCTAACATCTAAGATTTATCTTGTTCACTCCGAAACTTGTAGCTTGTCTTTCCATCCACACCAAGTTACATGTTTCCATCATGCTGCAAAATTGAGAGGAAATTAAGTTGACAACATGAATTCTAATCAAACAGATCTAGCAACAAAACATACCAAGGTTGTACAGGTTTGAGTAGTAGTAAATATAAAATTTTGGATATCTTATATGGATCAAGTAGTGGTAAATATAGAAAGTGTTTAAGTCGCACTCTTTGTCAATTCAAGCCAACACTGATCATGTTAAGCATGACTGACCTTGTGTTTTTAAATCAACTTGCAACTGGCACAAGCAGAAATACCTACTCCCTTTCCAATTATACTATGTAATTTTTTTTGCTTCAGGTGCATTAATAAAGACGCAAGCTAAAAACTAAACTTTGAGCTCATCATTTTAAGAACCTATATATGGAATTAAATCTAAATCTAAGACTCACGGTAATCTAAATCTAGAAACAATATTAAAGTAGACATCAAGTCTACAAGTATATATAATAATGAAGGTTCGATCAAACAATGCCAACAATATAGACAACAAACTGTATATACTTGAAGGGATAGCCTGGCCTTGCCAGGCCTCAGTTTCTTAATAAAGACTAGTAAAAAGCGTGTGCCCTCACTTGCGTTTGTAAACACAGTATGTCTTATTTTACCAAGTAGTAAAGGCTGGGTCTAACAGGCACAAATATGTTCTAATGTCCACGTGTCATGATGATCAGTATCTCGAACTCACCTCTTTGCCAAGGGCTTTGATGATGAGGTACCACTGTTTTTTAGCAACTTGAATAGTTTTGACACATTTCTTCACTGGTTGCCCATTCCTGCATATATTAGATACAGTGTAGCAGCCTGTGAGGTATTTTTCTGCCGTAAGGATGTTACTGTAGAAAGTAAATATACTTGAAAGGAATACCATTCCACATGACTAGTAAATAAAGTGAATCAGGTTATCATCTCCTCCATCTATAAATGCTAAAGTATGTTCGTAGCATGGAGGACAGGTAATATTATTTTTTCTTGTTTAGGGGAAGTGGAAACTAACACTAATAATTGATATGTCAAACAGGCAATGAGACAAGCGTTTTGTTCAACGAACTGGATATAGATTAAATTGAGATAGGACAACTAACCAAGGCAGACAGAATTGTGCACGTTAACTGATGGTAGGATAGCAAGGTGGCAGTGATATTCAGATGATGAATGACCAGAGCTGTGAAAATATATAGCAAATTAAACAAAATCCGCACCTGTCAACTACAGAATCTGTGAAATGAGGAAACACAGGTATGTTATACTTATACAAATTGCATTGTTGAGATAAGACAGCTCACCAAGAAATTCTGCACGCTAACTGATGGTATATATAGCAAGGTGACTGCAATATTCAGACGATGAAAGTCCAAACCTTCAAGGAATATACAACAAATTAAACAAACTCTGCACCTATGAACTGTAGAATTTGTAAAACAAGCAATTGCGTATGTGGAAATTCCAACATGTTCCTACAATCTGAGGTGACAGTGTGCCGAGCTCTCTAAGGCAGCAGGTGGTGCGGAACGCCTTAAGAGACATTTCATCGAACACCAAGGGAGCGTCTCTCGAGTAGCTGCAGAGGGCAAGTAAACCGCAAGTGCTAAGAATCAAAGCACACATGGATTCCCCAGTCCCCACACAGATTAGCACACGACGAATCAGAAGCAGCAGCACCAAGGGCGGGGAAGCACTCACAGCATGGAAGACGAAGGGCGGATCAGAAACCGCCGCACCATTGACGAGTTGGCTGCTACCACCAGAGACCTGCCGGCCGGCGCTGTAGAGGACCCAAGGACGGCACTGGCCGCCGGCGCGGGGATCCACTGACTGTTGGCGCAGGGATCCGCTATCCGCCAACACCGTTCCACGACCATGGAAGAGGAGTGGGTGCCTGGAGAGGATGTAACGAGGGCCGGTGAGGAAGAGGGTTGCCGCCCTGGAGGGGAGGAGCAAGAGTGTGGCGCTGCAGGGGCTGTAGAAGAGGAGGCCGGCATGTGACTGGAGGAAGGAGATGTAGCGCAGGGCCGACCTAGGCGGTGGATCCGGGGCCGCGTGTTTGGACGGAGAGGGGCGGCACTGGAGATTGGAAATTTTCTTTCAAACTTTTCAAGCGAGCGCGGGACTTGGCAAAAAAGTTTTGGCTCGGGGCTACGTGGTGAGGTAGAGGGCGGGACTTGGCCAAAAAATTTTTGGCTCGCGGTAAGGCTGTCCACACCGGGCAACTGCAAAACGCTCGCTACGCTATATTTGGCGTTTGCACGCCCGCACCGCGCAACGCGAAACGAGCCGGCAACGCTGCGTTCGCTACAGTAACACACCACAGGCAGCGTTCGTGCGGGAGCGCCTGTAAAAGAGAAGGAGGAGAGAGAAAGAGAGAGAGGAGAGAGGAGGGAGGAGAGAGAAAGAGAAAATAGAGAGAGGATATGAGATGGTTGTTGATATAGAGTATGATATAGAGTAAATATGGGTGCAGGAGGAGTTGGTATAGAGGTGAGAATCCTAGATGACTAGGACGAAATATTCCTTTAGAGATGTGTTTAGAGAGTGGTGCGATGCGGATAGCCTAAGGTGTAGGGGAGTTGGGATTGTAATTTTTTAATAAATGTTTTAATTATTTGTCAAAAAAGTTTGATCTATTTACTATGTGTAATATATATACTATACATACGTTGGAGTTTTAATACTTTTTGAACTATACTATTTTCTGTACGGGATGGGAGTTGGCACTAAGTTTATAGTCAATAATTTTTGAATTTATACATACTAATTGAAAATAATTTAAATTTAGACTATATGTACCCTAAATAAGGTTTAAAAAATATTAAAAATATATTTTAAGGACATATGTCTAGAAAAGCCTCAACTACTTGTAATTTAGAATGGAGGGAGTATAAAATAAGTAGCATTAAATATAGGGGCTGCTGGTATTATCAGCCGCCCCTACAAATGACTCGAATTGTAAAGGCGGCTCTATATCCGGCCGTCTCTACAACAATAACAACAACAACATAGCCTTTTGTCCCAAGCAAGTTGAGGTAGGCTAGAGATGAAACCTAAAAGAGACGAGAAATAGGGAGGCACATAAAGGGACATAAAGGGCACAAGACAAAAGGAGGTCACGGCTCAGGCACGTTGATTGCCAATCTCCAAGCGCTCCTATCCATAGCTAAATCCTTGGAGATATTCCACTCCTTAAAATCTCTCTTAACGAACTCGTCCCAAGTTAGTTTAGGTCGACCTCTACCGCTCTTTACATTATCGGCCCGCTTTAGAACTCCACTACGCACCGGCGCCTCAGGAGGCCTCCGTTGGACATGTCCAAACCATCTCAACCGATGTTGAATCAATTTCTCCTCAATTGGTGCCACCCCAACCCTATCCCGAATATCGTCGTTCCAAACTCTATCCCTCCTTGTGTGCCCACAACACCAACGCAACATACGCATCTCTGCTACACTCAATTGCTGGACATGTCGCCTTTTTGTAGGCCAACACTCAGCACCATATAACATCGCCGGACGAATCGTCATCCTATAGAACTTACCTTTCAGCTTCTGAGGCACCCTTTTATCATAGAGGACGCCAGAAGCTTAACGCCATTTCAACCAGCCGACTGAAATTCTATGCCTAACATCTTCATCTATGTCTCCGTCCTTTTGTAGCATCGACCCTAAATACAGAAAAGTATCATTCTTGGCCACCACTTGCCCATCAAGGCTAACGTCTCCCTCCTCATGCCTAGTCACGCTGAAATCACACCTCATGTACTCGGTCTTAATCCTACTAAGTCTGAACCCTTTCGACCATCTCTACAAATCGGATTTGTAGGGGCAGAGCCGTCCCTATGAATAAATACTAAATAGTAAAAATTAAGCACTAAAATTTGAATTTTTTCAAATGACCTCGGATGGAGAAATGACCGAAATAAAAATTGTTGATATCAAAAAGTTATGAAACTTTGTTGTTTACAACTTTTTCATTTAAAATCATTTAGTGCTTCAAAATTTAATTTTGAAATTATCGAAGAACTCTGATATCTCTTTTTAATCTTTGGCTAAAACTTGTAACTAGTCTTTCTCCCTCGTACTAACTTCAAATTTGATGATTTTTTCCTAAAATTTTCTAAAATCATGCTCTATCAAATTATTGTGTTGTTACAACTATTATTTTGTCCATCTCTTTCATGTGATTGTGTTTTATATATTTGAATTTTGAATTTCAAAAAATAGCAACTTCAAACGTCATTTTGAAAAATTAAATGATTTTAACTGAAAAAGTCATGAACATAAAAGTTGTAAAACACATCAAAATCTACAACTTTTATTTTGGTCATTTCTTCATCCGATAAAGTGGTAGTAACATTGTTTATAAAATTTACATCTCTCTTGTAGTTTCATAAACTATAAGAAGGATATGTAAAATTTATAAATAATGTTACTATCACTATGTCGGATGAATAAATAATCAAATGACCAAAATAAAAGTTTTAGATCTTGAAAAGTTATGAAACTTTATAGTTTACAACTTTTTAATTTAAAATTATCTTGTCAAGTAAAACTATATTTGAATTTCTCAAATTTGAAATTTAAATTTTGTAAACAACCTCAAGTGGAGAAACTATTAAGATGAAAGCTGTAGATCTCGAAAAGCTATGAAACTTTGTAGTTGACAACTTTTTTCTTTTGAATTCGTTTAGGGCCTCAAATAATCAATTTAAACTCGGTTTAGGATAATACGTGGGGAACCATAATCCAATATAGACACAAGTGGCTGTGAGGTGTAGTGGTAGAGGAGGGTATATGTGAGGGGGGTTGCGATTTCGAATCCCTACAAATTTTTTTAGCCCAATTTCATGAATTTTCAGAAATTTCTGCCCCTATAAATCAGCGATTTGTAGCCACCCCTCTATTGGGGCGACCGGCAAAACCGCCCCTATAAAGGGTGACTAGCCGCCCCTAAAAATCATGGCTGGCGTAGTGTGAGAACATTTAGGTATTACTATTTAGTTACAGAATATGTGAAATGGTCAAGAAAATAAGACTGTAAAACATACAAACATTTGAAATTTTCTTTCAAATTTGCATGTACTACTGAAATGAATAATTTAATTATATGTACAGCAATGCAATTTATGGATTTTTTTGGTAGTAAATGTAGTTCAAATTCGAAGTCATTCAATAAATTCGGATGGTGAGATACGAATTTTGGAATGTCGGCTGTTAGTTTAATTTGAAGAAAGAAAAATTAAAGGGATAAATGATTGGGCGCCTATAGAGAGGCCTACAAACCGAGTAGCTCACGTCCAAGAAGAAGGTGAACTAGCGACCCAAAGGAGGCTGCAGTCTAGGAAGTCCTAATTGATACAAATAAAATACAGTAACACAATTGTCAATCTATACCTAATAATAAAACGTGAAAATTTCTGCACTCCTTTTTGTTTCCGCTCAAAATTTCTGTCTGCCACCCTTCTATTCTAGCCGGTCAAATTTTCACGAGGTATAGAAGTAACGGACTCCACCTGAGAAAAAAAATTAGGACTCCCTGTTCATAAACTCCCGGTATCCAGTCCGCACACAGCACATACCTGGTATGGACCGGTACCCAGCAAACGAAGCCAAATCCAGATTTATAGATCGATCCAAAACAAAATCATGTCCCTGTTTTCTCAGATATCTCCTGGATCCCTTGTCCTTCCCAAAGTAAAATACAATACCTCCAGCCAATAAATTGAACACGAATTAACTTAAATCGGACACCAACTGGACTATAAATACAAGGCATCGGCGTCACCACTCATCGAATCAAATCCATAAATAAAAGACCAAAACAAATCGAGAAACGACAGGACCAAATCAAGACAGTCAAGCGCGCACCATGAATCAAATTGGTGCCTCACCATGAATCAAATTGGTGCCTGCTACACATAAACTGCCTTAGGGCGTATGCTGAGCATACGTGCGCACGCCCGACGCTCTGCCTCTGTCTCCGTCCACAAGACGTCGTCGCGTCTGGATCGGCCGTCCTCCAGAAGCTGTAGGCTGATTGAAATTTATGGGATCTTCTGCTGTATAATATCCTATATATGAAAATATAAAGAGACGAAATTTGCCGGTAGCCAGATGCAGATCTACGCCGGTAAAGTAAATCGGAAAAGCAATCCTAAAGGAGGTTAAAAAGATTTGTAACCTGGATGAGGACTCCGGCGTACCAGCCAGCCTCATGGGCGAGTTGAGTATTGGCAGATCGCTACGATGGAGACGCCGATCTGCAGTAGGGGAAGAATGAAGTGGAGCAGTAGGGCGCCATCGATTTGGGTGCCACAGGAGGAAGAGAAGGGGGCAGGGAAAGGGACTCGGCACTGGGGAAGGGAGCACCGAGGGAGGAGAGGAGAGGGACGCACGGGAGGGAGAAATCGAGCGGACAGAAGGGGCACGGAAAGGGAGCCGGCGCTGGGGGAGGGAGCACCGAGGAAGGAGCACGAGGGAAGAGAGACGCACGGGAGGGAGAGATGGAGCGGACCGGAGGATCAGGGGAGGATCAGGCAGGAGCATCGGCGGCCGTGCGTGTTTTTTCTCCCTTCTTTGTGGTGTGCGTGAGTTGCTTTCTCCCTGCCTTTTCTTAAAAAAAACAAATCAGAAAGCATATAAATAAATAATATACATACTTATAGAATTCTAGGAGCTTCCTTTAGTGGGTCTCAAATTTTATATACCTATCTCGATAAGTAAAAATCTATCTTCTATACCTTCTTAGAGTATCTCCAAGAGTATTTTAGATTTTTCTCCCAAAAATTCTTGTTTTCCAACTCCTAAAAAGTATTGTGAGAAAAAAAGAAGACCATCTCTAATAGTTTTCAATAATTCATTCCTAAAATATAGAAGATAATTTTACATCAAGAATGCTATAATATTTCTAAATTATTTTAACTAATTTTATATATTCTTTCTCTCTTATACATTTGCATATGAACCCTTTCATTCTCTTTATTCTTTTTCCGCCCTTCCACCTTTAATGGGCCGAAGGACACACGTGTATTTGTGTGACCCCGACTCTGCGCAAAGTTATGCGCAACGGGGGAGGATTTTCAAAGTACGTAAATTTCATAAGGATTAGAAGTTGTTGGAGAGAGATTTTTTCTCATCTTGCAAAAACCAAAGATGAGGAAGGAAAATAGGGTATTCCTGAAGATGCTCTTATCTATTATACTTATGGACTGTTTTTGTCCTTATTTTTTTATAAAATATTAGTTATTTTCTCCCGTTGCAACGCATGGGCCTATTTTGCTAGTAATGCTTATGTATCAATGTGGTTAGTTGCCTTCTCCGCTTGTTCTCTCGGAGGAGAAAACCAGTACAAAAGAAATACAACACTACTAAAGACTACAAGAGAGTGGTGTCCTAGTGGTTTGTAAGCTCAAGATGTGAGTTGAGAGGTTGCAGTTTCAATTCTTCATCCATGAACCAAGGGATTTTGTCTGTTTTCTGTTTTTTTTCCTAACACCTAAAATCATTTGAATTTTTTATGGAAACATTATATACCAAAAATTTAAAATCCCAAAATCTAAAATTTCAAATTTCAAAATCTAAAATTCCAAACAACTTGGAATGTTCAAATAGTTATACTAAAGTTGTAGTGGCCAAACTGATCTAAAAGTTTGTCGTTTATTAGGTTTTTATTGAGCTGTTGCGAGTCTTAAATATTTGTTTTAAATTTATATATTTTGATTTGAGATTTATTTTTTTAAAAAAAAAATTCAAACTGCCTGAGATGAAGGCACATCCTATGTCAAAGTTGTAGTGCTTGATAGGATTAAAACTTCGTAGTTAAAACATTTTTTCATTTGAGTCGTTTAGTACACAAAATTATTTTAAAATTTTAAAACTTCAATTTTTATGTCAATATAAGACATAAGTACAAATGTTTAGTAACTACAAATTTGTAGAAAAAAGTGTATGAGAGAGGACTTAGATATGTAATTGATGTTTAATACTCCCTCCGTTTCAAATTATAAATCACTTTGACTTTTTGGGTTCATCCATTTTGCTATGTATCCAGACATATTATTATATCTAGATGCATAGCAAAATGGATCTACTAAAAAAGTCAAAATGACTTATAATTTGAAACTGAGGGAGTATATTTTTACAACGTCTCTATGTGCTACTGATGGATGACGAAGGCACATTTAATTTCGTTTCACTTTGAGATGTTTTCAATATCGTATCAAGAAGCATGTTTACGTGACTATGTACTATTATTAATACGCTTTGCAACGTGTATAAATTATACTAACGGTTTAAAGCATGTCTAACTTCGTGTTATTTTGAGACGACTTTAGTATTGTATCAAAAACATCTTTAATTGTCTATGAAGCGTTCTATGATACGCTTTGTAACGTGTCTAGAAGCTATTGACGATTAAAAGCGTGTCTACCACCGTGTCACTTTGAAACGCTTACAATATTATCATAAAAAGTGTCTTTAGATGTCTTTTAACACTAAAAATATGTCTAATATCGTGTTATGTTGACACGTTCATAAAATCGTGTTAAAAACATCTTTACATGACTATGTAGAGACGCTTTTAGTGTGCGTTACTATAAAAGCGTGCCTAGAGCGACTTTTTCTTGTAGTGAGGGCACGCTTGAAAGCGAACACACATGCACACACTAAACATGATATCGGACCTAGATGCGGTAAGGTATAACAAGCTACCAATCATAGAACGGTAGAGAGTTTGATCAACCGGTTTACCTCCCTTATCTAGGTCGAGATATCCATTAGATGGCATTGGGGTCTTGATTGGCTTACAATCCTCCATCTTGAATCTCTTGAGAAGATCCTTGGTATACTTTTCTTGAGAGATAAAAATTCCTTCTCTCATTTGCTTGACTTGAAAACCAAGGAAGAATGTAAGTTCACCAATCATAGACATCTCGAACTCCTTTGACATCAATTCACCAAATTCCTTGCAATAATCTTCATTTGTTGATCCGAAGATAATATCATCAACATAGACTTGACAAATGAAGATCTCCCCATTAAGCTTCTTGGTGAATAGTGTGGTGTCGACCTTCCCAATAGTGAAGCCCTTCTCAATGAGGAAGTCCTGGAGGCGCTCATACCACGCTCTAGGGCTTGCTTGAGCCCATATAGCGCCTTGGACAACCTATAAAAATGATTAGGATATCTAGGGTCTTCAAACCCGGGAGGTTGATCAACATAGATTAGTTCATTTATGAAGCCATTTAAAAATACACTTTTCACATCCATTTGATATAGTTTCATTTCATGATGTGATGCATATGCAAGAAGGATACGAATGGCTTCAAGTCTTGCAATGGGTGCAAAGGTCTCTCCAAAATCAAGACCTTCAACTTGAGAGAACCCCTTTGCAACTAGTCTTGCCTTGTTCCTCACAACTACTCCTTGGTCATCTTGCTTGTTGTGGAACACCCACTTGGTTCCAATGACTCTTGCACCTTTTGGATGCTCCTCAAGTGTCCAAACTTGATTGTGGGTGAAGTTGTTCAATTCTTCACGCATTGCATTCACCCAATCCAGATCTTGAAGAGCTTCTTCTACATTCTTAGGTTCAAGACAAGAGACAAAAGAGTGGTGTTCAACAAAAGAAGCAAGCTTTTGAGATCGAGTCATTACACCCTTTGTAGGACTCCCTATGATGAGATCTTGTGGATGTGCTTGAAGTAGAGGTGAGTGTCTTCTTTCCACCACTTGAGGAGGGGGTTGGGGAGCATCAACATCTTGAGCTTGTGCCTCGGCTTGTTCATGAGAGACATGGGTATCTTCATTTTCAACTCTCTCATTCTTGTCATTATCTTGAGGCACATATGATGAAGATGGTGGATTGACAATTTGTACATCATCTTCATCATCTTTAGGCTTGATGTCTCCCACCGGCATGTTCTTCATTGCCTCCCTCAATGGTTCATCACCTACATCATCACAATTCTCAATTGCTCCTTGGGAGCCGTTAGATTCATCAAATTCCACATCATATGTTTCTTCAACCAAACCGGTGGCATGGTTAAATACTCTATATGCTTTGGACTTTGATGAGTAACCAACAAGAAAACCAATATCACAACATCTTTGAAACTTCCCTAGGTGTTGCCACTTCTTGTAGATGTAGCATTTGTAACCAAACACCCGGAAGAATGAGACGTCCGGCTTTTTCCCATTTAACAACTCATAGGGGGTCTTGCCAAGAAACTTTTGTAGGAAGAGATGATTTGAAGCATAGCATGCGGTGTTGATTGCCTCGGCCCATAATTTTTTCGGTGTGTTGTACTCATCTAGCATTGTTCTTGCAAGGGTAATCAATGTCCGGTTCTTTCTCTCAACTACACCATTTTGTTGAGGAGTGTAGGTTGATGAAACTTCATGCTTGATTCCAATCTCATCACAATAAGCTTCAATGTTTGTGTTGTCAAACTCTTTGCCGTTGTCACTTCTAATCTTCTTTATCTTGACTTCAAATTCATTTTGAGCTCTCTTTGCAAACTTCTTGAAGCAATTGGCTACTTCGGATTTGTCATGAAGAAAGAAAGTCCAAGTGTATCTTGAGTAGTCATCCACAATCACAAGACAATAAAGATTTCCACCCAAGCTCTTGTAAGCTGTAGGACCAAACAAATCCATGTGTAGAAGCTCTAACACTCTTGAAGTTGACATGTAAGCTTTTGTTGGATGAGTATTTGCAACTTGTTTGCTGGCTTGACATGCACTACAAGGTTTGTCCTTCTCAAACTTGACATCCTTCAAGCCTCTCACTAACTCTTTCTTCAATAGCTTGTTGAGGTTATTCATTCCAACATGAGCAAGCCTCCTATGCCAAAGCCACCCAAAGTGAAGCTTTAGTGAACAAACATGTCATCAAGTTTGCATCTTCGGAGGTGAAATCAACAAGATAAAGGTTGTTGTATCTAAACCCTTTGAAAATCATTTGCTTGTCATCTATCTTTGAAATTACCACTTCATTTGGTGTGAATAAGCATTGATAGCCAAGGTCACAAAGTTGCCCAATGGATAGTAGATTGAAACTCAAGGAAGCAACATAGAGCACATTTGAAAGAGAGTGATCATTTGATATTGCAATCTTGCCTATCCCCTTGACTTTGCTCTTTGAATTATCCCCAAATGTGATCTTCTCTTGACATTCCCCATTCTCTTCAAGTGAGGTGAACATACGAGGGTCACCGGTCATATGTTGAGTGCAACCACTATCAATAACCCAATGAGATCCACCGGCCTTGTAGTTCACCTACACACAAGAGATCAAGCTTTTTGTTTAAGGACCCAAACTTGAGAGGGACCCTTGACTTTCTCAACTAGTGACTTGGCAACCCAAATTTTCTTAGGCCTATTCTTGTTTGGGGGACCCAAGAACATGACTTTAATCTTTCCACTAGAATCTTTTCTAAGCATGTAGTGAGCATTGAAAGCAAAGGGTCTAGCATGCTTGGGCAAGGGTTGTGGTGGTGGAGTTTTGCACTCATGAGCAAAATGGCCCTCTTGTCCACACTCATCACATCTCTTTGGCTTGGGCTTTGACTTGCTTTGTTGTTGCTGAGCTTTAGCCTTCTTCTCTTGATTTGCCAAGTAACCAATGCCACTTCTATCCATCTTCATGACGGTATTCATGAGTAGCTCACTTTGCAAATATTGGCCTCTTGTGAACTTGCTTAGACTGGTCTTGAGATGCTCTTTTTCTTGCTTGAGCTTTTTGTTCTCCTCAATAAGTGACTCATTTGATGTTTGGTTTTCAAGACCCATCAACCCTTTTAGCTTCTTGTTCTTATTTCTAAGCATCTTATTTTCACTCTTGAGCTTGACATAATGATCATGATTGTCGGACTCAACCACTTTCTTGCCTTTGCCACTAGAGCCTTGATCAATGCTCTCAATAATTAAGTCATCACATGATGTAGCTATATCAATCTTAACAACTTGGTTAGTAGCATCATGTGTCTCAAGAGAAAGCTCATTAGCAACAACAAGACTATCATAATTGATTTTTAATGTAGTATATTTGTCTTTTAGCAAGTTGTGCCTAGTGTTGAGCTCATCATGCTTCTTCTCAAGTTTATCATGTTCATCTCTAAGCTCTTTGTTAAAAGTTTTGAGCTCCTTGAGAGTAGAAGACATAATTTCATTTTGATCTTTAAGCTCATCACTAGACTTTTGTGCAATTTCAAGCTTTGATGAAAGTAATCCATTTTCATTTTGAAGCTTATCATTTTTATTTCTAGTTCTTCTTATGACTTTAGAGTATTTGTTTAGCAATTTTACAAGTTCATCATAAGAAGGTGCATTGTATTCATCATCACTATCACTATCATCATCATCACTCTCATTGTTTTGTACCTTTCGTTCACCCTTGGCCATGAGGCATAGGTGAGTAGTGGATGATGACGGTGAAGATGGCGGAGAAGGTGGTGATGAAGATGTCGGTGAAGATGATGATGGCACAATCACAAATGCGGCAACCTTCTCTTTCTCATTGTCGCTTTTATTACCAGAGGACTCACATGATGACTCAATGTCGGTGAGCCAATCACCAACAATGTAAGCTTTGCCTCTCTTCTTCTTCTTGTAAAACTCTTTCTTCTTGCCATCCTTCTTCTTGTATGGCTTGTTCTTCTTCTCATCTTCTTCATCACTAGAATCATCTTTCTTGCCCTTGTTCTTGTTCTTGTACTTGTCCTTTGGAGGCTTAGGGCATTGATGAGCTAAGTGGCCAAGTTCACCACAATTGTAGTAATCCATCTCAGATATAGGCTTTCTTTTGCTACTTGTGAAGAACTTCTTCTTCTTGCCATCGAACTTGATGCCACTCTTGTTGAGCTTCTTTAGCATCTTGGTGGTCTTTCTCACCACGAGTGCTAGTGATGCATCATCAATATCACTTTCACTTGAGCTTTCTTGCACTATCATGGCTTGGCTCTTCTTCGTTTTCTTGTCATGGCTAGCTTTGAAGGCCAAGTCCTTCTTCTTGGAAGATGATGAGCCCTCTTTCAGAGTGATATGCATGTACATCTCATGTGCATTGATCTTTCCCAATACTTGTGTCGGTGTTGCGGTGGAGAGATCACTTTGGTGAAGCACGGTGACAATGTGACCATACTTCTCAATGGGAAGAACACTCAAGATCCTCCTTGAAACATCCGATGGACTCATTTGAGTGAGCCCGAGAGCATTGAGATCCTCTACAAGAACATTCAAGCGAGTGTACATGTCATTAGCACTTTCCTTGGGAAGCATCTCAAAAGAATTAATTTTCTTCAAAGCAATATGATAGCGTTCCTCACGCTCACTCTTAGTTCCCTCATGGAGAGCACAAAGGTTTTCCCACAATTCATGAGTGTTTTTTGCATTACGCACACGATTGAAGATATCCTTGCCTAGGCCCCGGTAGAGTGCATTTTTTGCCTTTGCATTCCACCGGTCGTACTTCTCCTCGTCACCACTTGGGTTTGTGGGATCCTTGATTGCGGGAAGCCCTTCGGTGGCGGCTCTAAGACACCCAACATCTATGGCTTCGAGGTACGCCTCCATGCAGATTTTCCAATATGGAAAATCATCTCCCTCAAAGATGGGAGGTGATCCTTCCCCATTAGACATCTTGCTCTAGGCGGTAAAGCCTAATTTAGGAGCAACTCGGCTTCGATACCAATTGAAAGTATCAAGATGCCCAAGAGGGGGGTGAATTGGACTTTTCTAAAAATTAATTGCAAGAATTAAAACCTATAAGCCAAAATTCACCCCTAGTGCCTACTAGTGTTCCTTGTGATTCTACCAGAAAAAGTTTTGCACCCTAAGTTCCAATCCTAGTCTAGCATGGCAATTCTAGGAAAGTAAACCAAGCAATGAATGTAATACAAGAAAGTAAATGCTTGAAAGTAAGGGTTAGGAACATGGCGATGTTTCCCCGAGGTATCGGAGAGTCACCACTCCGCACTAGTCCTCGTTGGAGCACCCGCGCAAGGGTGTAGCTCCCCCTTGATCCGCGCAAGGATCAAGTACTCTCTATGGGCTGATTCTTTGACACTCCGTCACGGTGAACCGCTCACAAGATGAGTTGGGTCATCCACAAGCTCCGCCGGATGATCACCAAACTCCCAATCACCACCAAGCCGTCTAGGTGATGGCGATCACCAAGAGTAACAAGCTAGAACTCTCACTTGACCACAACAAGCCTAATGAGAAGGTGGATGCACACTTGCTACTCCCTAGTCACTAATGAGGGATTTCAAACTTTGATTCTCAAATCACTACCCTCACTAGAGCTCTTGCACTTCCTTGCACTTGAAAGGTGTTTCTCAGCTGAACAAATGAGCAAGAGGCCCCTAAAAGAGGTGAAGGAGATGTATTTATACACCCCCACAGTCAATTCCAACCGTTACCTGCCAACTCAGCAAAATACATGCTGACTGGACGCGCCGGTCGACGTGATCTGACGCGTCTGGTCGATGCAACGGTCGAATTTGAAACCAACATCGCTGAGTGACCGGACACGTCCGGTCGTGCAAGGACCTTACTGTACTTTGACTAGACGCTCAGTCGAGTCTGATCAGTGATGACCGGACACGTCCGATCAGCAAAGTACCTTACTGAAACGCGACCGGACGCGTCCGATCGTTTACCAGTCGCGTCTGATTAGTTAACTTACCCTCTGTGACACGTGTCAACACGATCAATGTGTCTAGTCCTCGCAAGAACTGCATCCGGTCAACCAAGTTGAAATGCAGTGACTGTCAGCACTGACCGGACGCGTCCAGTCAAGACAGAGACCACTTCCGGTCAGGGGTAAACGGCTCAAACGACTTCGAAACACGACGCAACTTGAACCGAGTTGCTTCCAACTAAACTTTGGGCTTCTTCTGAGCTACCTAGTGCTAAGTTTGACAAGTGTGCACCACACCTAAATAAAAGACTCACCTAGGTCAAGCTACTCGCTCATGCCCCCCTTTATAGTACGGCCAAAGGAAAAGAGCGAAGATCCTAACGACTATTCCGAACGTAACTCAACACCTTGACGTCCGGAACTAACCGTCCTTAATCTTGACGTTAATCCTTTGAAAACTGAAACAATTTCCATCAAGGGGCATGAATACCATAGTGCCCAAAATTAGTTTTCGATCCCATGACCTAACTTATCGAAGTTTCTGCAAAACACACGTTAGTCATGGTAATAATGTGTTGTCATCAATTGCCGAAACCAACACTCGGGGCCTAGATGCTTTCACTCATGAACCGAGATAGGAGCCTTCCAGTCTAGTACTTCTTGTACCTTGGTGGGATCCACCATAATTCCCCCATCGGACAATACATGCCCAAGGAAAGGTACCTCACGAAGCCAGAATTCACACTTACTGAATTTTGCATACAATTGATGTTCACGCAGTCTGGTGAGGACTATATGCAGGTGTTCAGTGTGCTCTTCCTCATTTTCAGAATACACCAAGATTTCATCTATAAATACCACCACGAACTTGTCCAATCCGGTCATAAACACCGAATTCATCAAGTACATGAAGTGCGCGGGGGCGTTGGTCAAACCAAAGGACATAACAAGATACTCATAGAGACCGTATCTTGTAGAAAAAGCAGTTTTTGGAACATCTTCAGGACAGATTTTAATTTGATGATAACCAGACCTTAGATCAATCTTGGAAAAGACTTTAGCTTTAGACAACTGATCAAACAAGATGTCGATGCACGGTAGAGGATACTTATTCTTGACAGTAACTGCATTCAGAGGCCTATAATCTACACACATCCACAACGACTGGTCCTTCTTCTTTACAAAGATAGCAGGACATCCCCACGGAGACGAACTAGGACGAATTAGCCCTTTCTTCAAAAGTTCATTCAACTGTACCTTAAGTTCAGCTAGTTCATTCGGAGGCATCCTATAGGGTCTTCTAGAGATGGGTGTCGTGCCAGGCAACAACTCTATTTTAAACTCCACATCCTGATCCGGAGGCAATCCCGGCAGATCATCGGGAAAAACATTAGTAAACTCGCATACTACAGGAATATCAGCTATGGACTTCGCTTGCACCACATGAACTTCACTAGAAAGATCAATTTTTTTGGGAAGTTGCACTAGAAAACCTTTTTGATTAGTAGGATCTCTGAGCATAACTACCCGGGTTGATGTATCAATGAGTACCCCATTTTAACTCATCCAATTCATGCCCAAAATAACATCTATGCCTAGTCCAGGCAAAACCACTAAGGTAAGCAAGTACTTTCGCCCTTCTATTTCAAATTCTACATCCTTCACTACTTGATTTGTGGAAATATTACCACTTGCAGCTCTAATGCAATAACCCCCATCTTTAACAGTATGTAATTTGTGTGCAAACTTCAATGCAAACATAGGACTGATAAAGGAATGCGAAGCACCTGAATCAAACAGCACCACTGCAGGATGTTGGTCAACTAGAAACTTACCAGCAGTGACTACCTCACCAGATGGAATTTCTTCAATACTATTATAATGAACATGCCCCAGACGACCACCTTGATTTGCATTCTTCTTAGGATACGGGCAATTCATAGATCAATGACCTGGTTTGTTGTAGTTCCAGCAAGGCATGTTGCTTGGAGGAACACTAGAGCTGCCTTGGCCAGAACTACCCTTCGGAAGAGAAACTGTATATGCTTTACGAAACCCAGTCTTGGCTGGAGCCTTCTTCTGCGGGGGACGGAACTTAGCACCCGTTGCAGGAGGACGAGAAGGAGTCCTCGGTGCAGCTAGAGCTCGGGAATGTGAAGCACCCGCCTCAAAGGCCCTCTTACGGCTCTTAGAAGCAGCATAGATAGAATTATTGTTCTATTGGGTCAGGGCATCACTGATAAATTCATTGAAAGTGGCACATTTGCTAGTGCCCATGGTATTCATCAACTTTGGACTGAGTCCACGCTTGAAACTAGCAATCTTCTTTGCCTCAGTATCCACAAACTCAGTTGCATACATTGCAAGGTTGTTAAAGGCTCGCATGTATTCCGTCAAACTCTTATTGCCTTGAGTTAATCTCATGAACTCAGTGTGTTTCATTGCCATCAAATCTAGAGGAATGTAATTCCCACAGAAAGCCGCCTTGAACTGGTCCCAAGTGATCAAGACATTAGGATGCAACGTGGAGCGGTAGTGACTCCACCAAATACCCGCGGGACCATGTAGTTGGTGGGAAGCATACTCGGTCTTCAGCTCATCGATCAGACGAAGCAGACGGAACTTCTGCTTAATGGTATTCAACCACTCATCAGCTTGTAGAGGTTCCTCTGCCTCCTTAAAGAGCGGGGGCTTGGTGTCGAGAAAGTCCTTGAAGTCACTATGCTGATTTGGTTCCGATCCCTGACGACCATGCCAAGCATCCCGGTTGACTAACTGGCGCATGGCGTTTGCTAACAGGCGCTGCCCTTCAACCACCGTTTGCATCAATTCTGCTGGGGTGGGTGGGTGGTGGAGGTGGTGGCTGTTCCTCCTCCTCAACGCCATGACCACGATGGAGGTTATACGCCATCTGCAAAATGCATAGCCAATGAGCACTAATGATGTGGGAAATTTATAGATGAATTTTATAAATATGCCAAACTGATTTCATTAGGAAAAATGAATTCACACAACAACCGAGGCACAATAATTTATCACAACCACACAACCTCATCAAGCGCATCAATTGACGCAATTATGCGATGTACTTAACAAACACTATAGCTTCCAATGAAAAGATGGAATTTATTAAAGGCTCACATACCAGGAGCACAACGTGACTTGACAGGTTACATCCATATCAACAGGGTTTCAACCTTACATAACAGGGGTGTTCGGATTTGATCTAAACTTCTAACCAAATAGGAGAGGCTACCCAAGGAAATGACCACAGGAGACAACCCATTGGTAGAGTTCCATGATGGATCATGACTAGCCACCTCGATACCAGCACGTGCCAAGCAGCACAGCCTTATGTCGCGCGCCACAGGAGGCCCTCAATTTCGTCGTAGCATCGGAGGGTGCTAATCGTGACACCATCACCGAACACACACAATGAGACATCCTTTGTGACCGAAATTTAGCATGTTCAACAACATCTAGGATAACATAGGGTTTGATGTTACATCCCAAAAGCTAAGTTATTACAAAGCCCCACTCCCACACATGGAGGGCATAAAAGATAACTCTAGCACAATAGCTATGCGATGACTACTCTAAGCATCGTCCTCCGAGTTAGTGTCAAAGATCTCCCCACCATCCTCGTCACTAGCAGGCTCTAGCTCCTCATCATCATCTTCTTCTTCTGGTGGAATATCCTCTGGCCCATTGATCTCCATGTCATCATCACCTTCAGCCATGAAGACTCCAGAGCTCATCTCCTCATCATCGTCATTGTCATGAGGGAGCAGAGGATTGAGCTGAATATTTAGGCGGTGCACTTCCTCATGAAGATTGTCGTTGTATTCTTCTGCAGCTTCTAACTGTTGCTCAAGCTCCACCTGGCAAGCTCTCATGATGTTCTCTTCGTGCCAGGCTTCATCCCGCTGGTTCATCATGTGGACTAGCATGCGCTAACATTTGCGATGAGCCACTGTCAACCTCTGGACCGCAAGTGTCTCTTGATCTCTGTCATGTATCACTTGCTCCAAATGTTGCTGAGTTGCATCTCTAGTAGCAGTCACCTCAGCCAACTCGGCCCTCAACCTTTCCGCCTCGGTGGGCTCAGGGCAGGGCTCACGTGGAGCGAGCTGGTGTCAAGGAGCCCGACCTCCAGTGGACTTGCGAGCGGTCCTCTTGGTGCGAGCCATCTGTAGAAACAAGGTATAACTTAAAGTGAGGATAATTTAGGGGATACGAAATTTAATTTAGTCAGGACAATCAAAATTTTAAGGAGTGAGTAAAATGAAATATATGACATGAATTAAACATGATGCATGCACGTTCCATACGCCCTCTCAACCTAGTAGAATCATAAACTTCTAACGCTAGGCGGTGGCATACATACACTCTCTCATATAGGCGAAACTATCGGTCTACTCATTTGTGCTGTTAGTGTACCTGCAGAAAATCTCATTTCAGCCCAACAGTTTTCCTATATAAGCATGCAAGTAAGCAGTAAACTAAATACTTTCCATATACACATCCCCGATGTATATACTTCAGTATCACAACTGCCCGACAGATATACCCACAATTAAGTACTTTCATAATTACATGATTGAACATGTAAGTATGCAAGTAACCACAACTACTCTCCCCTAGACCGCCGGTTGGACGATCATGCTCTCACAACTCACACTTACCAAAGCGTCAAGGTGTTTGATCCATACATTACCACCCAAGCGGATGACATCCATACAATATCACGTCATATGGACGATGAAACAGAAACAAACATGACCCCCCAAGTTAGTATTTTACTAAGCCACCTAAGAGTCCTTATTTGGGCTAAGGGATGTGATCACTGACATACTAAAGAAATAAATTTTAGATTTTTAACACTTTTTACAAACAAAAACTTTTGTTTTCAAATATCCATACGATGTCTTTAATGTTGAATTCTGCTCCGATACCAGCTGTAACAGAACCGACCAAATTATAAGAGCACAAGTACAAAAACAAGCGCCTGAAATGCTCAAATTTTTGAACTTGAGCCCATATAATCTCGGTAGTCAATCGAAATCACGAAGGATTTCAAACCAGCTCGTTTACAACCAGGATCGCATCATTCAACATAACACATCACATGTTACATTTCACAAGTAGTTCAGAAATTAACTTACAACACCACGGAATCGCAATTATTACAAACCAAGTTTATAAAGTAGCGGAAGCATAACACACACACACTTAGTTCAAATACCACTGCCAGTCTTACAGATCAACATCCCACAAAAGCATTAAGGAAAGTAAACTAACAGACGATCACGCCCAAGTGATCTAGTCCTCATCACCCGCCGGGTGGAGGCAATTCTTGTAGAAGCCCTGATAAAGCATGTCATCTGCAACAGGAGGGAATAAACCTTGAGTACGGGAATGTACTCAGCTAGACTTACCCGTCAAAACGGAAAATAAAAGACACCAAGTGTCATGCAAGGCTTTCTTAAAGTGGAGCTGGCTGACATTATATTTTGTAGGATCGCATCAGTATTAATAATTCTTTTAACCTGTGCTAGCAGTTATTTTTAGTATTAACCTGTCAGCTATCTTAGCACCTGTACTAAACATTCACTTGATTATAAACAAACAGTAATAACCATAGCAGGTATAAATTGAGGCAACATTATATTATCATCCACTTAACCATCTGTTCAATTTAATGGAATCTACGTTGCCACTCCTCAAGTCAAGTGCTCACTAACCGGGAGCGACGGCGATTCGAATCGAATTCCTATCCAGCTGGAGGGGTATTTCTAACACTCACCGCGCAGGCCCCTACCAGGGTCGCACAAGCCACCTTTCGTACAATTGAAGAGTCGCGGGTTCGACTGATGTCGCATCCCCAAGGGTAACACTCTGCTAGGTGATAGAGACTCTAACCCCCCTTGGTCTCATGCTAATGTCCCCAAGCACATTCTTACTACCTCCAAGATGCGACCTACCATTCGATTCCCGGCCTGAACTGTATTACTCGGCTTTGCGGTCGGAACGACTTATCTAGCCAACTAAGTGTTAGACTGCGTCCAACATGACTCAAGGACGTACAGCGAATCGGTCCTTAAACGACTCAGACGGGCATAGCTTCGCACCCAAGACGTGAAGTGTCTTGCGGCTGCACTATCGAGCTCCAGCCTGGTCTCAAATTCATCTTTAAGCATGGTTCCATCCACGATAGCTAACATAGTCACTCGTGACCCACTTCACCTAAATCTCGTGGATGACCGAAAATTACCTGACTTCTACCGCACTAAACAGGGCTAAGCATTAACACGTGCCTAAACTTAAATTGGGATTCAAATTCTATATCTGGACAAGGATAGATACAATGCAACAAGTGTTTTCATCCAACTCCTACAACGTAATGCAGTAAACAAGTAAAAGTACTCAATATATATATAAAAACTGGGTTAGCTTGCACCGGGGCTTGCCTTTCAAGAAAGAGGAAGGGCGATGGTCGGGGCACTCAGGTAGCTCGTCTGCGGGAACTTCTTCGTCGGCTAGTTCCTCGGGCTCCCTTGGCTGCTCCTGATCCTCCTCCGGGATTGCTCCCTCGAACTCTAGTAGTGTCACTCCCTCCGGCACACCTATTGTATGAATTTACAATAATTCTCATGGATGCATAAGAAGGAATGCAACATGCTCGGAATGAAATGTAACTACAGCAGTCCTAGTGCTCTATTCAAATCACTTCACAAAAAGTGCATATTTCTTCTCTGGTAGATAAGTACTTACCTAATCTACATAACCTAATGTACAATTATTTCTCCTCAATTAAGGTTCTAACACCGAATAATCAACCAGAACAACATTACTTAAGGTTACCACCAACCTAAGAACAAAATAGCACAACGACAAACTCTGGACAGCAGCTAAGTATTTCCACCATAACTGTAGATTCATAAATCCAAATGGCATGATACAAGACAATCTGGAAAGCGTATAAAATGCTCTACAAATCATTTTCAGACAAAAATACTTAATTCCAAAGTTTACCTAGTCGAAATTCTAAAGTTCCAGAAATCTGTCCTCTCCAAACAGAGAGCAGCTATTTCTGGATAGCCACTTTAAACAGCCACAACTCCTAAACTATTGGGCCAAATGCTACCCGATTTTGACACAAGCTAGTTTAACAAGTTTACTACCACTTTGGTATTCACAAGTTTCCCATAAAACACCTTTATCAAGGTCCAAACCCAAAAATGCTACCAGCTGTCCAGAGAACCTAGAAATGTGAAAAATTAAATATTTATTCAAGTGTCAAACTACCCTTATGACCAAACTAATGACACTATTAGGTCACATATGACATGAAACCACCGGAAAGTAAGGTATGTTCACTCAAGTCATTTATTTTAATCCCTTTCTTAATTTAATTAATTAATTAAGTGGAAAATTAAACTTATATGTAAACTGCTCAGAAAATTCTACAAAAATTACAGGAGACTCTATACACTACTAGGAGGCTACTGTAAAAATTTGAACTAAAGTTATTCAGAGAAACTCCATACACAAAATTCATAAGCCAGAAAGGCTGATTTTTGCATAATTAACAATTCATAAAGAAAAGTGTCAAAATACAGAAACAATATTTTTCTTAGCAACCTTAGGGTACCAGGACACTCTTCATAAAATTTCATGAGCATTGCACATACAGAAAAAGTATTAAAATTCATTCAAGTATCTCCTAATATAACATGACAACATCATAACTTGAAAAGTACTCAAGCAATAGTACCCAAATTTTTACCAGAGTAGTATAGACATAAAATAGCATACCCACCAAATTTCATAATTTTTGGAGCACTACAACTCAAGTTATCCATTTAACAAATTTACATCAATTTTAAAACACATTTCAAAGACCTATTTAAATCTTCCAGAATTGCAATAACACATATCCATTTTATATTTTTCATAAATACTATACTTCACAAAGAACTAAACACAATTGGAATCACCTCAATTGGATCTATATTGCATGAGATATGGAATTTACAATATACCAAGAAAATCTGTGAAATAAATAAAGAAAAACAAAAATAAAACGGAAGTCTACTGCTACTGGGCTAGCAATGGCGACCACGGTGAGAGCGCGCCATGTTCCCCTTCTGTTCTGACCTCTACAACTCAAACCGCGAGATGACATCTTCGCCTAAGCTTCTATAGGCCATGAGAAGGATGAAACGGGGGTGAGATGGGATGGAGGCGTGCTGTGCAGTGCTGGCCACGGAGGACCGCGGGGGCGGCGGCGCTCCGGTGAACTCCGAGCGGGGAAAATCGGCAAATGTCGCTTACCCTAAGCTCGGCTGTCTCAACTGAGTGGTCGACAAGGTCCGTGAGGTGGTGGCGGAGCTGTGGGCGCAATTAGGTGGGCTGTGGTTGGATGTCATACGTGGGCGGGCGTGGCGAGCTCGCGGTGGCGCTGCTCGTCGGAGAAGGCCACGAGAGGAGAAGAGAGGCGACGAGAATGAGGAAAACTGAATGGAAATCCAGATTTCTACTTTCATGCCATGCTCAAGCAATGCCGTGGTGGCCTATGCGCGTGCAAGAGCAGCCACGCAGCGCTCGGCTCCTGACTGCGGTCGGCCACAATGCTGCTCTATAGGTCTGAATGGGAGCCGAAAACGGTGACTGACAGGGCGATTTCGTCGTAGATTATCTCCTAAACTGGCCCGATTTAGCAAGAGGTGATAACAACAAAGTTGTAGAGCTACATGAGTACTACAACTTTGTCAATTGGATCTTGGACTGGTTTGGCATGGTTTGTGAGTTACATGGCTCCAAAGTAGGGTACCTTGAAACGGTTTCAGTGTTTGACTTAGCCAAAAATGCTAAGTCACAAAACAGTCCTCAAAATTGACTTGTGGGCCACTTTTGAGCATGTTCTAGCCATTTTCATGAGATGGCCATATTGAGACTTTTGTTCCTTATGAAATTCTCTACAACTTTGATTAAGGTTTCTCCTCCATGCAAGATCTCTACGCTAGACTTTTTAAATAGTCAAACTAAAGCACTCTAGGGCCCAAGGCTTGGTCAACAACACATAGGAGGGTATTTTGGTCAATTTGGTCAACATGAACATTGTTCCACTAATGATCCTAAGTGTAATTAAGATGTTGTAGGGAATAATTACCCACACCACACATTGATCACACCAAAATCAAGCATCACATGCATTGAAACAAGGAAAAACAAGTGAATTGCTACTTTTGTTTCCAAGCCATGTTTCCTATGTTTCATGAGTGTGTTGCATTGCACTTGATCATCATGTTTCACTAAAGTGGGTGACATGTCTCAAAAGGAAGTTGCACATGTTGCACTTGGGTGTTGCACACTACTCATTTCATAAACACACATGAAATATAAGCACATGTTGTAATGTTTCAAAAGCATGTTTCACACATTATAAGCTCATTCATGAATGAATGATGCTCAAGTTTATGAAATGCAAGTGCAATTATGGAAGCCAAACACCTGGGGTGTTACATGGGGTGTCATGACCGAGCGCATGGATGAGTGCCTCGCAAGTCGTGCCATAGATGAAGGTGTTGATCACGTCGGCGTCGGTGATGTTGGGGAGCTCATTGCGCTTCTAGGAGAACCACTAGATGTACTCTCGAAGGGCCTTGTTGACCCTCTGCCTATAGTTGCGAAGGTCCCATGAGTTCCCAGGCCAAGTGTATGTACCCTAGAAGTGGCCGACGAAGACGGAGCGGAGGTCACCCCAGTAGCGGATGCTATTGGGATCGAGCTGTTGGTAAATGCCCAAGAGTCAAGCCTAAGGCCCAATTGGATTGGCCCATATTTGTGCTAGCCTATATAAGTTAATCACTGGCCATAGGGTGTGATTAACCCTAATGACCTAGCCACCAGGAGAGAGAGCAGGCAGCCGCCACACTAGCTTGTGCCTAGACGTGCACATGCCTCCGTACACACTGGTCCTGGTCGTGCTTCTCTGTTGGTACTGCTACTATCCCTCCAGTGTAGCGTTGAGTGCTAGCATGCTCCGTTGCGCTATTCTCCTCTACATACATGTGGACACCCGTGGATCTGCTACTGCATTGTGCACTATGTTGTACGGTACGACTACTTCCTCGATGCCAACTACATCGACTATGCGCGTTCTGCTAATTCTTCCGCTGTGCCGCGCATCGGGAAGGTATAATCTATGATCATCTACATGCAAGTGATCCTATTTTTATGTGGTTATTATTTTGTGCTAGCATCTAGCCATACGCGTAACCCAACATGAGCTGCTCAAGCCAAGCTCTAGTCGAGCTCAACTGGAGCAGAGGAAGGTACTGGACAGTGAAGTCATCATCCGCCCCCCCGGCCCTCATGGCGAGGCTGTAGTCCTCGATCCAATGGTTTGGGTTGGCCTCGCGTCGTACTTGGAGACGTGCATCGGTGGTAGGAATCGCCTAGGGTAGGGGGCCGCCCAGATCACTGCCCCAAACGCCTGGGGGCCGAAGTGATCCAGGGCGGTGCCCCTGCCCCTCCACTTAGGAGTGTGGGACTGCGCCTGAGCATGGCGCCTAGCCTCGATGGTGTCACAGACATTGCGGTAGTCGCTGATTCAGTGGTGCATGGGGGGACGCCGAGGGGAAAGCTCGCATCTTCACTCCTATCGGGGCTTGGCGCCCCTGGTCCGCAGGTGGTCAGAGCTGCTGCCGGAAGAGTCGCCACCACTCTCGCCCATCGACAGAGCGTGAGCGTCAGAGCGATCCCTGTTGGCGATGGTCATTGGCTGGGACAGTCTAGAGAGCACGACGCGATGCCAGGAAGCAGAGCTGTCGGCCTACTGCTCGAGCGACACGGAGAAGCCACCTTGACTCATGTAGCCACTTGTTGGTCTTCGGGTCCGGCGTGTCGGAGATGTCCTCTAGCCAGTAGGCGGCGACCGCCATGTTGTAGGCCACCTGGGGAAGCGCAAGGTGCTAGGAGCCCTCGTGCGGGCGTTGTTGTCGTTGCCAGGAGGCTGCACGGCTTGTTGCCGTGCAGGGTCCTGCCTTTGGCACTCGACCTCTGTCTCGACGGCCTCCAGGTCCACCTGTCGAGCCTGCAGGCAAGCAGCCTTCTCCCGAAGGTAGTTTGCATGGCTGCGAGGACTTTGGTCCAATGGTGTGAGCTCAGGCACCTCGTCAGCGAGAACCTCGCCATCGATGTGGTAGCATAGGCGTGGCCGGGCATAGCCGTCGATGTCGTCTGAATTGTACTCTGTGTAGTTCCTCGAGAGGATCTCGAGGAAGGTGCGCAGCGAGGGGACATCAGCCCCCGCGGCGCCAGAGGGGATGGGGCTCCGTGGCGCCTCGCGGCTATCAAGGTGCTCTAGCTCCAGCTGGAAGGACACCGCCGCATTCTGGATCCCAAAAGGCGGTCCAGGAGGTAGTACCAGAAGCGGTTGGGCGGCAGGAGCACCTCGCCGGTGGCGATCTAATGGTGGACGTTGGCTAGTATGTAGAACATCCGGCGGCGGTCTGACATGGTGGTATGCGAACCCAGACTTGGCCAGATCTACTGGGCCAGGACCTCGAGATCTGCTCCTAGGAGGCCCGGCAAAGGGGGTGGTGTCGGGAGCTCGCTGCCCATCGGTGCGGCATCGTTGAGCAGATGAAGCTCACTGCAGCAGTCGATGATGTAGGCCAGGCTCCCGAAGTTGAGGACTTGGCCCAGAGTGAAGGCGCCAGCTGTGATGAAGAACTCACTAGGGAAGCGGACACCGCCATCTAGGGTGGTGCCGCTTGCTCCGGCGACAAGGCAGGTGGATCCGCCCACTGTAGAGCCTGAATCGCACTTGACGCTGCCCACTACCTAGCGTGCCAGCTATTGCAGGGTCGGAACCACGACAAGCATTGTTGTTCGAGTTTGTGTGAGAGTACGTGTCTCCGGTGGCTCAGGTGAACTCAAGAACACAAGAATCATAGAGAGGACGCAATGATTTATCCTAGTTTGGGCTGATCGATGCCCTACGTCCAGCAGCTGATGATCCTTATACTCAAGAGCACCCAAAATCGGGGGGTTACAACAAAGTGTACATGAGGTAGAGAGAGATTTGGTAGGGGATTAGCTCGGTGCTAATCCTGAGGGTGCCTTGCCACCGGTGGAGCCTTCCCCTCGTCGGAGAGGAGGAAGTCGATAGGTGCGGTGGAGGAGCTCTCGGTGCCCCTCTGTGGGTTGCTCCGCTCTTGGTGCCGAGCAGGAGCGGATCGATGAGGAATGGAATGATTTGTCTTGGATCCCTTCCCCCCTCTAGGATCTTACCTTATCCCTTATATATCGAGATAGGTCAGGTATATGGCCGTTTGGGGGGGGGTTGAGCCTATGGTCTACATGCACCAGAGTCCAGGAGGGTCTTGCAGCGGCGCTCTGTGGACCGTGGCGGTGTCGTGGAGCCGAAGAAGCCCTGGGTGTCATCCGGTTGGCTTGTTCTGACACACTGAGTATCAGGCTATGTTGGCTTGGACCAGCCTCCCCCCAAGCACTCCTTCTGGTGTCTTCTTGATGGCGAGGGAGGTCAGCTCGAGAGGCTGACGCGCGGGCCCGGTAGCCCATGAGCCCTCAGAGGCTGAGGAGAGCTTGTCTTCTTTTGTCATGCCCCTTGCGTGACCCTGTTGGGGGAGCGGCCAGCAGCGCCACGCCCAAAGTGCAGCGTCGAGGAGCCCCCCGAGCCTCAATGGCTCGGGACGTATCTTCTAGTGCCCGGGCCTTGGCTGGCGTCGTAGGTCGGGCAGGAGCCAAGGATCGGGCTCGGGCATGTCATCGATTGGGAGCCTGAGGCTTGGGCGATCCTCTGAGCCCGGAGCAGAGGCCTAGGTGCTCAGGCTTGACCAGGTTCCTTGGTCTGAAGGTGCACGCTAGCGTACCTGATGGGTATAGCCTCCGAGCCCCTGACGATCCTGGAGGGGTCGATCGGGGTCCTCTTCGGTCGGGAACCATTGATCCCGAGGCTTAACATACCCATATATTAGGATCTCGTCAACCGTATAATCTCAAAAAAAGTAACTAAAAATCTAAGAACATATATAAATAAAAGTAATATATGATGGGCTTGTGCTCTAACCCAATCCAACAAACCTCCCAACTGAATTCCTGAAGCCACGAAGTAGGGAAGAGCATGCTGCTTTCTTTGGGCCTCTTTGGCACAGCACCAAGTCCCAACTTCACTCTCAGCTTCCATGGCTTGTTATAATTTCGTCAATCTTGTCTTAAGGATTTATTGACCCAATCTTCGAAGGTGTTCATAGAAGATCAAGTTTGTGTGCATACGTTCATAGGGGTGAGTGTGCGCGCGTTGTGAGCATCTGCGTTTTACCGTATAAAGTAGCTAAAAAACTAAGAACATATGCAAATAAAAGTAATATATGATGGGCTTGTGCTCTAACCCAATCCAACAAACCTCCCAATTGAATTCCTGAAGCCACAAAGTAGGGAAGAGCTTGCTGCTTTCTTTGGGCTCCTTTGGCATAGCTCCGAGTCCCAACTTCACTCTCAGCTTCTATGGAGCCCTGCCAAACACTTAAAATGGAACTAGATTCTTGTGAGAAGCTGACGAGAACATTTACACTATGAGCTGGGAGCTAAAAAACTGCTCTCCACCGCTTCCCTCTGCTCCCCATTCATTTGCCACATGAATCACTTTAGAATTGATCCTCACCTGCTTCCCACCTTACTCCCCACTAGAATTACTCCTTCGAAGAATCAAGAAGTGAAGCTCTACCAAAGTGGCCCTTTGTTTCTCCAACTGAGTTCAAAAGAGAGAGAGAGAAAAACATATACAGACCGAGAAAAATATAAGAGCACATGCTACTATGAAATCAGGCGAAGATGATCGTTTCTGTGTTAGTACTGTATAATCTTAAAAAAAGTAGCTAAAATTCTAAGAATATATATAAATAAAAGAAACAGATGACGACAGGTTGTTGGGCTGATGTAATATATGATGGGCTTGTGCTCTAACCCAATCCAACAAACCTCCCAACTAAATTCCTGAAGCCACGGAGCAGGAAAGAGCATGCTGCTATCTTTGTTTCTCGAACTGAGTTCAAATGAGAGAAAACATACACAGACTGAGAAAAATGGAAGAGCACATGCTACTATGAAATCAGGTGAAGGAAGATCATGCTATTGTCTGTCTTGATGGCCGAGACGACAGGTGAGGGAAGATCAGGCGCTACAGGAGAACGCTCTCGCCACGTGGAGGTAGCAGGGCAGCGGGCTAGCGCCTGGGCGCCCACGTCCACGTGAGCGCGTTGGCAGGCAGCACCAGTGCACCACTAGTCTAACCTGTAACAAGGAGTCACGGTAGTTAAGCAAGAAAAAAACAGAGTTCGTTACTGAAGTGTTACCTGAATTATGCGTGATGTTATTGTGTTTCGTCCACGCCTGCCAAAAAACCAAGATCAGCAGCTCGCCCTCCCCCTTTGTGCATCTGTCCAGCAGGGGTCAATCAGGTCCTGTTCGTCTCAGAAGGCGTTCATCCGGTAGTGGCCAATGCTCCCTCATAGCCGAACACAAGGTCCTGGCCTGCGGGCATTCAACCACGGCGTGGAAGCTGTCTCAGGAGCATTACCGCATAGGGAGCAGCAGGCATCCATCTCCATCCTTCTTATATGCTTATTTTTCTTAGTCGGGAGAATATGTTTGCTAAGCTTCCATGCAAACATCCAGATCTTTGGACGCACAGCAAGCGACCAGAGACCTTTCCACAGCGCCCGATCCCCGGCCAGAGCAGAGCTTGATGCGCTCGCCTGTGCGCTGTTCTGAATATCCAAGCCAAGCCTGTGTGCACCGCTAGCAGAAAACACTCCAGACTTTTCCATGTGCCAAGCCAGCACGTCCTCCGATCTTCGCTCTGAAAGCTTAATTTTCGTAATTGCTTCAGCGTCTGCATTGTTAAAAACAGCCACGATCTTATTATAGTCCCAATCTGAATCCTCGGCATTCAGCAGTTCCGACACAGCCGACATCAACCGCGGCCACAGTCACAAAGTTCCCGGAACGATTGGGTCGTGGAACGAGGATCGTGGAACGTGGAACGCTCCTTGAGAAAGGATTTTCCACTGTCGGGACGAAACTGATCTATGTTTCCGGAACGGGAACGCACGTTCCCGGAACGTGGAACGTGGCACCGTACCACGTTCCCGGTGACTATGACCGCGGCGCGACGAAGTCCTGCAAGTAAAATGCCTGGGAATCCAGGGATCACGCCAAATCCGCATGCTCGAGCCATCTCCGATCCTTCGTAAGGCCTTTTTTTTCAGGAGTTCAAGCCCATGAATGACTGCCTGCCAGGTTTGTAACGAGTTCGCCTGGGGGACTGAATCCACCAGCGAACCCCTAGGATAATATCGAGCTTTCAGTAGCCTGGCACACAGACTATCCGAATTTTCCAGGAGTCTCCATGCTGGTCTCCCAAGTAAGGCTTGATTAAAAATCCTGGGATCCCCAAACCCTAAACCTGCTTGTCTTTTCTGGTTGGTCAAGTCCGGTAAACTACATCTAGGTGCATATCAAAAGCTAAAACTATATCTAGGTGCATATCAAAAGCTATGTATTGTGAAAACCTAACCGACTTATTACAATTCGGAACGGAGGGGTAGTAGATAACAATTGCTATCAATCACTCTTTTGTATAGTGTTATAGTAGCTCAATTGTTCCACCTTTGATTACCGCCTAATGTGATGTTCATTGATGTTCTTTGTGGACATTGATATCTATTTACTGCTTGATATGGCATTGACTCGGCATGCATATCCATGATGATGTGCATATGTCTGGTAGGCGAGCTGGCAAGCATGCGTGTCTACCTCTGCACTGGTCAATCTGGTATATCTTAATAGATTGCCTGGAAGACCTTGCGCGCTGTTATTAGTATGTTAATAGCATAGCCGGCCTATGCCACAGGTTCAAAGAATGTGACAGTGCTGGTTATTAGTTAAGCATCACTGTCATTGTCATGAATAGGTTGAATCTAAAACACAAAGTATATATATGCTATTTTCTTTATCTAAAAATATATATGCTATTTTTGGTCAGTAAATCATGTTAAGTGAACACTAACGTACTACGGCACAAGTTATACGTGGCTATATAATATTTAAACTCCATGGTAACAAATAAGAAACTATGAAGTAAAAGGAACCATGCTGTTCGTTTTAGTATTACTGTATGAAGGAGAGATGGAAAACGATAGCATTCATACCGTAGCTAGGGAAACCAGATTATAATTGCAGATATATATGCTCGTGCACTTTCTTCTTTCAATTCGTTTGATGATTTTACTATGATTAGAAACACTAGTAATGTTGTCATCTCTTTGGGGTCATCAGTACATAAGGTTAATTCCTCTGTAAAAAACCTTGGAACCCTAAAGCTTAATAGAAACAATTAATTAAATCTAGCTGATTGTTTACAAAAAAATAGTAATTCGTTTGAGATACTAGCAAATGAGCATAACGATGATGAAGAACTGAACCTCCTTACCTCGAACCACATGTATGGAAACGTAGTGGAAGGTTTTTCAGATGGGGAATATGACGACATGCTGTCTTATCATAACTCCAAAGGGGAAGCTAAGTTCTAGAGGTAAATCGAAGAAAAAAAGGAAGAAGGTAAAAAAATGAAAGGGTTTTTTGAAAAGTATAGTTTGGGACCCTAAAAATAAAAGTTTTTGTTAGATCTTGCTTTAGACAAAAATCTAGATTTTATTGTTTTATTAGAAAGTAGAAGACGAGGGGAAACAATTTCTTGTGGCATGTCAAGTCTCCTCAGGGTAGGTCTAGTGGCATGATTCTAGGCATTAATTTGCTCACTTTTGACATAGGGGAAATAGAGGAAGGGACTGCTTCGTTAAATTTAAAATACGAGACAAGGTCAATGGCTCTTAATTACTTCTAGTGTCTGTATATGGTGAAGCATAAGAAGAAAATAAGGAGGCTTTTCTAACAGAGCCTGCTTCTTCTTCTGTTTTCTTGCTTCAAGCCGGTCATCACCACGCAGACCAGTCAAAGTCCAATAGGTACTCTCAAGACCCTGGTATGCTCTGATAGCTGCATACATTGCACTCATAGCATGGTTGTCGCTAGCCCGTCCTTCATTTGGGCCTCTGACCAAGGCACTGCCTTGCGGCTGAACCCAGATAGCATCGCGAGGATCATCTCTTGGAAAAGTGTCGGCCAAGGCTGCTGCCAACTCGTTGGGAAATCTACTCATTATGTCTCGGATGACACGAAAGGCTGCTCCCTCTGCACCCTCAACCGGAGTGCGTCCCTCAAACTCCAAGTGCCAACCATCCCACTCTGGAGCATCACCAAGAGCAGGGACGGTTATCTCCACTACTGCAAGTCCATCCTCGGCTAACTGGCTCTCACTCCAAGAGTACACCGGCTCCTGACCCTCCAGGTACCCCACATCATGGAGCACTCTCCAAAGCAAAGTTGGCATGCCAAACTCGCTCAGAAAAGTGTCCGTGCTGCGGCGCTCCCGCGGGGCCAACTGGTGTCGGGGTGCTCTTCCGCCAGTGGACTTACGGGCAGTCTGCTTCGTGCGGGCCATCTGTAGCAAAAGTTTTGATTACCCGGTGAGAACATATTTTAAGTTGATACAAGTTTTATCAAAAGGGGACAATCACTTTATAAGGGGAGGAATGCATGACATGAATGAAATGCACAAGCAATATGATATATGCACATATCTTACGTTCTCACAAACTTAAGAAATAATAATATCTAACGATGAATTCGGTGGCATACAGGCGATCTCTCATATACGTAACTAATACGTTCTACACGAGAAACGTTGTTATGTACCTGCAGAAAATTCATTTCAGCCCAATTCCCCATGAATGCATGAAAGCAGTAAATTTACCTACACGCTCTACACGAATCCCCATATACGTGTACAACGGTAGTAGCTACCCAAAACATCGTCCTATTGACGGCATCGCCTCAACGGACGGAACAACCACACATGCGACACTTTTGTAAAAACATGCGTAGAACATGTAATTACTCCAGTATCATATAAGCACTCTCCCTAGATCGGCGGTGTATCCGATCATACTCTCACAGCTCACACTTATCGAGGCGTAGAGGCAGCTGATCCATACATTACCACTCAATTAAGTGGCACTCATACAATAGCACGCCGTATGAGCAACGAAAAGAGAAATATGGTGCAAAAAACCCCCAAGTCAGTACTTAAATAAGCCACCTAGAGTCCTTAACTGGGCATACAGGATATGACCACTAGCACACTTTTAGTTTGGAAATCACACTTTTTCAAACATAATTTTGTTTTAAATACACTTATGAATAGTAACACGCTAAACCATGCTCCGATGCCAGCTGTAACAGAACCGACCAATTATACAAAATTAAGTAAGAAAATCATCCATCACGCAGACGATTTAGCAAACTTAAGCCCGTATAACCCGGTAGTCCGTGAAATCACGACGGATTTCAAACCAACTTATATACCAGCCAAGATCATAATAAGTTTAGCGGTCACCATCACAAGTTACATAAAAGTTCGCGTCACAAATACATCAGAGTTTAAATATAGTTATTACAAACCGAGTTCAAATAAAAGTAGCGGAAGCATTTAGTTCAAACCACACACACGCACACAGCGTTCGAAATAAGGTGCCAGCTCACGATCATCTCCAACAAAAGCATGAGACGAGACGTAGTGAATGACCACTGCCCATGGTCCTAAGCTTCACCCATCGCAGGATAGAGGCAGTTGATACAGTAGACGTAATACACCTGCCCATCTGCAACAAGTGGGAACAAAGCCCTGATTACGAGAAGGTACTCAGCTAGACTTACCCGACATAACCGAAAATAAAATGACACCAAGGATCATGACAGGCTTTATGGTGGGGTAGCTGACTCATTTGCAAAAGGCATGTTTAGTATAAAAGAATTTTTTCCCAAAAGCTTGCATCAAGTTAAATTTTTATTAACCTGTCAACTACATTTGCACCTGTACTAGAGTAACATGTAATTAAGCAGGTAAGGATAACCAATGATCATTAACAACCTTCATCATGTCATATTCCACATAACTGTCCAAGTGTTCCATCAATATTACTACGATGAAGTAACTCAAGTCAAGTGTTCACTATCCAGTGAACGATGGCGATTCGAATCGATTATTAACCGGCTAGTAATTTATTTCTCACATAAACCTCACTCACCCGGTAAAGTGAGGTATTGGTCACCGAGTCAACTATTCAGGTAAAGTCGCGAGTTTGCCAGGAACCACATGTACCCGGGGGCCGCCCGACTGCTCTTTGGCCTTATCATCGCGCCCCCTATCCTGCCACTACTGCTCCGGCACAGTGCGTTGCGAGCAATCCACTCGGTCCAAATAATCTCCCAGCTTCGCGGTCGAAAGGTACATTATTCGGCCAGCTAAATGTGAGGCATGCGTTCAACATGACTCGAGGCCCAACAACGGTCGGTCCTTAATCGACACAGACAGAAAACACTACAGTCCGAAACCCTGCAAGTCTCCGTCCGGTCTCAATTTCAATTCAACACTTAGTTATTCCCGTATGACATACTCTTCCAAACAGATCCAGGTAACCACCTATAGCTCGCAGGTGACAGGCAATCACCCGACTTCTACCGGTCTAAGCAAGCCAAGCAATTCTTGACTGCGAATACCAAGGTAACAAGGATACAGTAGAGCATGGGTAAACAAGGTATAATGCAGCAACGGTTGCACACAACTCCAAAATGTAATGCACCAATTAAAGTAATGCATTTAATAAAATATTTGCAAACCGGGAGGGAAATGCTCCGGGGCCTGCCTCTTTCGAAAGAGCTCGGACGGTGGTCTGGGCACTCTGGAAGATCCTCACCGACCTCCTCGTCGGCTTCGAGCACCTCCTGCTCTTGCACCTCGGGCTGTTCTTCCGGCTCCTCAGGAATTGCTACCGGGGTTACTTCCTGCGATCCTGTATGATGCAGATGTATAAGTGCTCCTGCCTAGGTGCATTGCAGAGGTGACATGAGATGATGATGATGAATGAGATGTAGATGAACAGGTTTACTTTATTTGGATCAAGTGTGAATACAACCCTTCTACAAGGTAGTCTACATCATCCAAGAACATGTACTCATAAACTACCACCAACATTCTCTACCATGCAAGGTCACCCTAGCACCCTAAGATGCTTCAAAGACACACCAAAGCAAATTTTATTAACTAGTTTTGCATTAACAATGTTAATTAAACTCTAGTTGACACTAGGTTTGAACAGCAACACTTATTTTGGTAACATGGAAAAATCTAATAAAATTACACTGGATTACTATCATCTACTTCAGCATGTCACAAAAATTTCATTGAAATTGGAGTACTATAACTGCCTACACAAAAATAACAATCTAGGGTCTAAAAATGAGCATAAAAAATACTTTATACTATGAAAAGTATCAAACAACAGATTTAGCAATTTTCCTACATTCTACACACTAAACAATCCCTATAGAAAAATTAGTATATGCATGTTTTATTTATACTTTTCTCTCTATCAAAAATAACAATTTCTAACAATAATAAGCACCTGTACTACACATAAAAAATTTTCTACAGAACATGCATGATACATATTTTTCCTAGAGAGTATATTGCACAAAAAGATTAACAAATTTGAAACCATATTTTTCTAGGTTTTCTGTAATTTAATACATATTTATCAAGAAAACAGCCATTTCAATGATTAAATAAAAACCCTACAGAAAAGTATTGCAACTTTGACATGCAACAATTTTAGATTGCAGATATGGTCCTAAGAAGTCCATAAAAATTTATTTCACAATTTTTGGAGCTAAAATAATCACACAAACATTTTCTAAAGCATTTTTATTCTAAAATAATAAAAGAAAAACGAAAACCAATTTCTCTTTTCGATAATGGGCCGATCCAGTGAAAGCATCCGGCCTGATTCGTTTTCGGCCTGGAGGTGCGCGCGCGGGGGAAAGGGGATGACCTGGCTGGGCCTACGGCCCAAAGCCGTTCGTTCGCGAGGCCAGGGGGAAAGACGGGGTCACGCCGGTGACCATGGCGTCGCGGTGAAAGGTCCTTGTTTGGTTTTGGTAATTGAGTGACAGCCTTAGGTGGACTAATTGTGTTTATGTGAGATACACAGGGAATTAGTCCACAGATGATTGTGTCATGAAGGAGCTCATTGTATATGAGACATGACATGGAGTCATGTGACCAAGGTGGCAAAGATCAAGATGAGGCTTGGCTCGACGGACCGGTTGCAAGTGTGAAGGGCAAGTCGGAGGCTTTGGAGCGATGGACCGTGAGGCGGTGAAGCTTGAGCAAGACTTGGCGCCGATGGACCGACGCAATAGTGAAGAGCAAGTGAGGTCAAGATCGATGGACCAAGGTCACATGATGATATGAAGTGGATCATATTATTTGTGATATGGTTGATGCATGTGTTACATCAACGTCGAAGGAGATGGAGTGAAATGCGCAAGGCAAAGGTATAACCTAGGGCATTTCCATTTCACCGGTCATAGGTGTGTAGAGAAGTTGATGACCGGGTTTAGGATAGATGGCCATACTATTAAGAGGGGCAAACTTATTTGCATATCGGTCATCTAGTGCCACTCGAGTGATCTAACTATGCATCGTTGCTAGGATCGAGTGGCGTGGCAAGTTGAGTGGTTAACTCCTTCGGTAAAATGTTTGTGAAAATGCTAACACACGTGCACAAGGTGATGATCACTTGTTGGTGTTGGCACATTTGCGAAGGCGGTAGAGTTTAAGCGGTAGGTGAAATGTCTATTTTCTACTGCGCCGGAAGTCAGAAAAGAAACGGAGGCGAACGGAGGTCACTGGAGTGACCGGACGCTGCACCGGACGCGGTCTGTGTTTGACCGGACGCGTCCGGTCAGTGTTCAGCGTGTGCGCGTTTTTCGGTTTGATGATCGGACGCGTGGCGCGTCCGGTCACAGTCGACCGAACGCGTCCGGTCGATCAGGGAGCTTACTGGACTCTCACCGGACGCTGGCACTGTGGCGTCCGGTCAGTTCTAACAGCGCGTCCGGTCACTGTTTCGTTGTGCGTGACTCAGACTTGACCAGCGCGTCCGGTCAGTTACGGGACCGGCGCGTCCGGTCGTTGCGACCAGCGCGTCCGGTCGTTGCTTCGCGGGCGCGCGGTACTGTGCGACCGGCGCGTCCGGTCGGTTGAAGCAGCGCGTCCGGTCATTGCGTTTGACCGTTGGCGCGCAGTGACCGTTGGAGATCTAACGGTCGCGTTTGAATTCGAGGGACACGTGGACGGCGCAGGGCGACCGGACGCGGTGAAGCGCGTCCGGTCAGTTTCAACTGGCGCGTCCGGTCGTCTCGATTTTTGCCCAGTGAAGGGGTAACGGCTCTATTTGACCGTGGGGTTATAAATAGACGTTGTGGCCGGCCATGGCCGGCAGCTGAGCACACTTTGGCCTTGGTGGCTTATGTGGTAGTGCTTGGAAGCCCTCTAACTCACTCATGCTTGATAGTGTTCATCGGATCGAGTGAGAGAGCGATTCTAGTGCGATTGCATCGTGAGGTTGCATCAAGTGGCACTAGGTGTTCGTGTTGCAAGCCGGTGGTGCTTGTTACTCTTGGAGGTTGCCACCTCCTAGACGGCTTGGTGGCTTGTGGCTCCGTCGAAGCTCGCAAGAAGATTGTGCGAGGCTCCGGAGAGGATTTGTGAGGGGGATTGTGCTCACCCCGCGGGGATCGCGAAGAGCAACTCTAGTAAAGCTCATGGCTTGGAGGATCCCCATCTTGAGAGTGGATGTGCGGCACCCGCTGAGGGTTTGACTCTTGATAGTCAATTAGCTCGTGATCCATCAAGTGGGTGTATCGCCACAACGGGGACTAGCTTGGTGGCAACCAAGTGAACCTCGGTGAAAAACCGCCGTGTCAACATTGTGTATATCTTCTCGGTGGTTTGCTTTCGATACACAAGCTTGTATTACTTTCACATATATATTGTGCTTGTGTTGTTGCTCTCATAACTAGTTTGCTTATGTAGCTAGCTAGTTACCTTCTTGCTTGTGTAGCATAGAAGTAGCACCCGTTGCGTGGCTAATTTGGTTTGTGTAACCTTGTTAGTCACATTGCTTAGTTTGTATAGCTAAGTAATTTGCACTCTCTAGTTTGGCATTAGTTACCTTGCTATTGAGCATTGCTAGTGAGCTTATGTGGCTTTTTGCTTTTGCTTACTAGAATTGTGTAGGAGCTCCCCGGCTTTGCTAAAGTACTAGTGCATAGGTTTGTGTGACCTTGCTCTAGAATTGTTTAGGAGAGCTCTTGCTAAGGAAAGCACCTTAGTTACATAATTAGGATCTTTGTGAGGTGCTTGTGAACTTAGATAGAGGGGTGTAGTCTTGGCTAGACCGATAGTTTTAATTCCGCATTTGTTTCAGTTTGCCGACGCGATTAATTTTAGAAAGGACTATTCACCCCCCCCTCTAGTCCGCCATCTCGACCCTTCAATTGGTATCGGAGCCGGGTCTCTCTTTTGTGGTCTTCACCGACCCGAGAGGATGGCGGAATATGGGCTAGATGTTGAGTGTCCACACATGTTTGATGGCACACACTTTGCACGATGGAAAAATTGGATGATATGTAATTTTAAGTTTATTTGCCCTCAAATGTGGTGGATGGTAGATGTAGGCTTTTCTCATGTGTTGGATGAAGATAATCTAACTCAAGCACAAGAGAAATGCCTAGATCTTGACATCCAAGCTACTAATATCATGTATAGATCTTTGGATGATAGCATCTTTGGTAAGATCATGGACCTCAAATCCGCTCATGAGATATGGGCCTATCTCAATGAAAAGTATGGAGCTATCACCGATGATGACGATGATGTCAAGCCCAAGGAGGTTGCACATGATGATGTTGAGCATGACCACAACACGATGGTTGTGGAGGATTGCTCCACCTCATGGTCAAGTGATGATGATGATCGATCTACCACAAGTTCACTTGACAAGGATGGTGATGATGCATCAAGTGTTGCAAGTGATGTTTCTACCCCAAGCACACTTGATGGTGACAACGTTGGTTCATGCTCGGGCCTTGATGATGCTACTACAAGCCCATCCACTACATCACATTGCTTCATATCACAAGGTGACACAAAGGTATCAAATGATAATGTGATTGATCATGTTGATTCATATGATGAGCTTGTTAGTAGATTTGCTAGCATGACCATGTCTTTAGAAAATGAGAAAGCTAAAACAATGGAATTGGAAAATGAAAACTCATTTCTAAAGAACTCATGTGAAGAACATAAGCACTTACTTGATGTTCTTAAATCTTCACATGAGAAGCTAATGTTGACTCATGAGAAAGTACTTGCATCTCATGAGGAATTATTAGAAAAACATGCTTCTCTCATTAAGATGTTTTTAAAGAAAATTAAAAATAATGAGAGCTCATCACATGGATCAAATGATCAATTGCAAAATGTGACTAACTCATGTGATGTAGGGAGAAAGCATGTATCCACCTCTTGTGATGACTTATTAGATATGTCATGTTCTTCACATATATATGCTTGTTCTACGTCTATGTCTTGTGAGACTAACATTTTGAAGGAGAACAATGAGCTCAAAAGTGAAGTGAAGAAATTGAGCTACAAGTTAGAGAGGTGCTACAACTCAAAAGTCACCTTTGAACACATGATAAAGACTCAAAGAAGCTATGGTGACAAGAGTGGCATTGGCTTCAACAAGAACAAGGGCAACAAAAAGAAGCAAGAACAAAAGAAGCTATCTCATTTCATGTGCTTTAAATGCCATGAGATGGGTCACCTTGCCAAGTCTTGCCCAACCAAGAAGCCAAAGATGAGGCCACAAGATGAAAAGAAGATACCCCAAGCTCAAGTCAAGATCAATCATGATGTTGGTGACTTGATGATGATGAAGAAGAAAACAAGAAGGGGTGGAAGAGGAAGGCATCCAATACAAATCCAAGATGCCAAGATGATGAGCAAGAATCAAGTTGAGAAGAGAGATTTGGCTCACATCAAGTGCTTCAAGTGTGGAGATATGGGACACTTTGCCTCGGGGTGTCCTACCAAGCTTGAGAAGAAGGCTCAAGCAACTCATGAGAGGCAAGGCAATGAAGAGCATCACATGAGCAAGGAAGAAAAGGCTCAACCAAAGAGAAGATGCTATTCATGTCGGGAAAGGGGACACATGGCTCATTCATGTCCCCTAGGTAATAATTCTAAGCCTAGTTCAATTAATGATACTAACATGCTTAGAAAGGATGGCAATGGTACCTCATTGGTTGGAATTGCAAAACATCCCGCTACCCATACTAAGGCTTTGCCTAAGTATGTTGCTCCTAACTTGAGAGGACCCAAATTTGTTTGGGTACCATCAAAAAGTGGATGATTGGTTGTAGGTACCATCGGCATTGGAGGCTTGATTCATTTGGATTCATATTGGTCATCATATGGTGAATCAAGTTTTAAAGCTTAGTGCATATTCTATCCCAATGCCAAGTCAAAATAAGTGGAGTCCACATGCTACAACATATAAGTGCAACATTCAAGATTGTGGTGATTTATTGGATATATTTGATGGCTTGCAAATATTTGAGTTAGAGCTTGCTAAGTGGATGATCATGTGATAACCAAGGTATATCTCTAGTTGATCATTTTATTTGGGTGCATATGAGTTGATTGAATTGGATATATATGCAATGTTGCTTGCTATAAGATGATTGAATGGATTAAATGCCTAGCAATCAAATTTGGATTGATTTGTGTTGGATAAATTCATAAGATGACATTTAGTAAGTGGATTGAATGGATATATGTCTTGTGAGAGTGTTCAAACAAGTTAATCTCAAGATTGATTCATATTTGATAAAGTATTGCTCAATGTATTGAAATCTGTCCAAAGTTGAAAATCTGAGCTAGCAGTGATCAAGTCTGAGTTTGGATGATCAAATCTATTTGTATTGGCTTGAATTTTGGTATACATGCTCTAGACTTATGTTATAAGATGCTGTACAAATTTCATGAGAATTGGATAAGAGATGCTTCGGCTTTGGAGTACATCTTGTAAACTATAGAGCAGCAGTTTTCAGCATGTAGCAGTGGTGGAAGATTTGAAATCTAGTAGCAATCTAGAAGTCAAATGAAGCTAAAATTTTTACAGTTGCTAGATGACTTAGTGAATCACATCTCCACCAAATTTCATAGCATTTGGATCTGTACATTGGGAGATATGAATTATTCTTTGAAGAGTACAGAATCTGCCAGAAAAGTGACAATTATTGGATTGATCTAGAGTCACTTTAAGTGAAAGGTCCTCAAGTTGGAAACATATTTATAAGTGTTTGAGGAACCTAAGTTTGGTTTTGAATTGATCTAGAAGCATGACAAGAAATGAGTACAAGGGCATTGATTGTGGAATGTACTTAGTGTACAAATTTGGTACTCAAATTTGAAAATGAAGATCAAACTCAAGATGAAGATGAGGTTCAAGTTCTAGTAATGATTGGAGATCATTTGGTAGAAAGAAAAGGACTTAAAGAATAAATTCAAGGTTACTCATCAAGTTAAGTCCATAGATCAATCAATCAAAGGCAATTCAAGCAAGTGTCAAGGATGGTTCTTTGGAGAGAGGTCACTTCTCCCTGCTGAGGGGGCTTGCCGCCCATGGGTGGGTAAACCGAGCACCGGCTTGGAAGGCTAACATGGAAGTGATGAATTCAAGGGACATTTGAGATGCTTAATTGAAGCAATCAATAGGGTTGATCAAGAAAAGCAAGCAACACCCAAAAGAGAGCTAGTCATGGTTATAAAATTGGTATCATAAGTACTTCTCTCATGCAAGCATTGATCAAAGAGAAAAAGCAAGCTAACCACAACAAGAGATAATGCACTTGATTATTAGTGGTTCTCATTTCATATGGGTGAAGAATGGATTTCTCTATAATGATTGGTCTTCACCAAGCTTATAAATTGGACTTCACATTGCTATTGGAGTAATGAATTAGAATCTTTGTGACTATCCTCTACTCCAATATAACAAAGGTATCATTGCAATGTGCATGATCATTTCATCCCTTACTAGTATGCGATTAGTGCATATAGTACATGCTTACTAAGGATCATGCATAACAAATGAAATGTTTAAAAATTCATAGCCTACCACTATTGCTTGAATTGTTTAAATGATCTAGTGGTATGTGTATGAATTTGTTCATGAGCTAGTGAACCCAAGTACTTGATCTAGTTTGAATTGCTAACAAGTGACAAGTACAACATTGGCAAGATAACCCTTAGTATGAGGAGTGAAGAAGCTTGTCATTGGATCAAACCGGACTTAGAATCTTAGGCAAATCAACTTAGTTCAAGTCATACTAGAAGCTCATGACAATGATATGGGTATAAGCACAAGACAACAATGCAAATGGATATCTAGGGTGTTTGAAATGGTATCTAGACCCAAAGTATTTCTTCAAGTGGTATTTACAAGTGGTGTCTAGATCATGATCTACAAGTGATATCCTACAAGTGGTACTCATAAAGATAGCAAATGTTCAAGAAAAGATCATATTGACAAATCCTACAAGTGGTTTCATGATAGAGGATTCTTCAAATTGGTATCACACCCTTATTTGTGGTATTTCTACACATGATATCATTTATACAAGATGGTGGTTCCACAAGTGATCCTCAACTTTAAGTGATCATCAAATGAAGAAAGTTCTCTCACACACAAGAGCTCAAGATTATCAAGTGAATGACCCATGCTATGACATAGGGGGAGGAGCCCCACCTAATGGTATCAAGGTCAAAGATCCTAAGTGGTATCTCAAGAGCAACATACAAGTAATGTCATTCCAACATGTGTGGTGATGTCCATAAAAATGCAATATTCAAGTCTCAACCATCTACCCCAATGCAAGCCTTTGTATCAATTGAGAAGAACACCTTTTATGGAAATTGATGACAAAGGGGGAGAAGTTGGAACAAAGATATGTCAATGCACCAAGAGAGAGGTTTGGGAAGAGATTGAACAAAGATATCATGAGAAGATGAGTTTGGACATGGAGATGGACAAAGAGGGAGCAACATTGAAGAAATGAGAAGGATCAAAATTCTTGGACAAAAGAAGCACACAAGTAGGGGGAGCAAGCTCATGAACATTGTTTGGTTGCATTTGATATGTGCATATTCATGTGCTTGCTTGCATTGCATAAGTTTTATATTTAATATGCATGCTTGTGTGTTGTTTGCTAGTTATAGAACTTGAATGATGATATGATAACTAGCATGCTTAGGGTGATAGCTAGACTTGTGTTTATCATGAAAAACTAGAACCTTGCTTATAATGTTGATCTCACGGGGTTTCTAGTATTTTTGATGTCTAGCTACTCATGATGCTAAGGATGATGGCAAACTTGTGATTTTCAAATGGTATCAAGCTACTAATTGGTATCGAGCTACAAAGGTTTATTCTATACACCTTAGCATCACTTAGTAGTGCTAACCCTCCCACAAATTTCATATTTATGCATATGTGTGAGCTTGAAACCAAACCATTTGAGCACATATGTAGGGGGAGTTATCACTACCAAGTCGGATTTTATGGTGCTTATCCAAATCCTAACATAGAGCTTAAATGTTGGATAAGTGGCATAAAGTCCAAAAGAACTTATTTTCCATATCTTTGTAGAGTTGTCATCAATTACCAAAAAGGGGGAGATTGAAAGGTCCTTGTTTGGTTTTGGTAATTGAGTGACAGCCTTAGGTGGACTAATTGTGTTTATGTGAGATACACAGGGAATTAGTCCACAGATGATTGTGTCATGAAGGAGCTCATTGTATATGAGACATGACATGGAGTCATGTGACCAAGGTGGCAAAGATCAAGATGAGGCTTGGCTCGACGGACCGGTTGCAAGTGTGAAGGGCAAGTCGAAGGCTTTGGAGCGATGGACCGTGAGGCGGTGAAGCTTGAGCAAGACTTGGCGCCGATGGACCGACGCAATGGTGAAGAGCAAGTGAGGTCAAGATCGATGGACCAAGGTCACATGATGATATGAAGTGGATCATATTATTTGTGATATGGTTGATGCATGTGTTACATCAACGTCGAAGGAGATGGAGTGGAATGCGCAAGGCAAAGGTATAACCTAGGGCATTTCCATTTCACCGGTCATAGGTGTGTAGAGAAGTTGATGACCGGGTTTAGGATAGATGGCCGTACTATTAAGAGGGGCAAACTTGTTTGCATATCGGTCATCTAGTGCCACTCGAGTGATCTAACTATGCATCGTTGCTAGGATCGAGTGGCGTGGCAAGTTGAGTGGTTAACTCCTTCGGTAAAATATTTGTGAAAATGCTAACACACGTGCACAAGGTGATGATCACTTGTTGGTGTTGGCACATTTGCGAAGGCGGTAGAGTTTAAGCGGTAGAGAGGGGTTTGGGTTCCTTTCTCCCTCCCGCCGAGCTTGCGAGGCGGGATTCGGCGCTTTTTGGAGAAGTGAAATGTCTATTTTCTACTGCGCCGGAAGTCAGAAAAGAAACGGAGGCGAACGGAGGTCACTGGAGTGACCGGACGCTGCACCGGACGCGGTCTGTGTTTGACCGGACGCGTCCGGTCAGTGTTCAGCGTGTGCGCGTTTTTCGGTTTGATGATCGGACGCGTGGCGCGTCCGGTCACAGTCGACCGAACGCGTCCGGTCGATCAGGGAGCTTACTGGACTCTCACCGGACGCTGGCACTGTGGCGTCCGGTCAGTTCTAACAGCGCGTCCGGTCACTGTTTCGTTGTGCGCGACTCAGACTTGACCAGCGCGTCCGGTCAGTTACGGGACCGGCGCGTCCGGTCGTTGCGACCAGCGCGTCCGGTCGTTGCTTCGCGGGCGCGCGGTACTGTGCGACCGGCGCGTCCGGTCGGTTGAAGCAGCGCGTCCGGTCATTGCGTTTGACCGTTGGCGCGCAGTGACCGTTGGAGATCTAACTGTCGCGTTTGAATTCGAGGGACACGTGGACGGCGCAGGGCGACCGGACGCGGTGAAGCGCGTCCGGTCAGTTTCGACTGGCGCGTCCGGTCGTCCCGATTTTTGCCCAGTGAAGGGGTAACGGCTCTATTTGACCGTGGGGTTATAAATAGACGTTGTGGCCGGCCATGGCCGGCAGCTGAGCACACTTTGGCCTTGGTGGCTTATGTGGTAGTGCTTGGAAGCCCTCTAACTCACTCATGCTTGATAGTGTTCATCGGATCGAGTGAGAGAGCGATTCTAGTGCGATTGCATCGTGAGGTTGCATCAAGTGGCACTAGGTGTTCGTGTTGCAAGCCGGTGGTGCATGTTACTCTTGGAGGTTGCCACCTCCTAGATAGCTTGGTGGCTTGTGGCTCCGTCGAAGCTCGCAAGAAGATTGTGCGAGGCTCCGGAGAGGATTTGTGAGGGGGATTGTGCTCACCCCGCGGGGATCGCGAAGAGCAACTCTAGTAAAGCTCGTGGCTTGGAGGATCCCCATCTTGAGAGTGGATGTGCGGCACCCGCTGAGGGTTTGACTCTTGATAGTCAATTAGCTCGTGATCCATCAAGTGGGTGTATCGCCACAACGGGGACTAGCTTGGTGGCAACCAAGTGAACCTCGGTGAAAAACCGCCGTGTCAACATTGTGTATATCTTCTCGGTGGTTTGCTTTCGATACACAAGCTTGTATTACTTTCACATATATATTGTGCTTGTGTTGTTGCTCTCATAACTAGTTTGCTTGTGTAGCTAGCTAGTTACCTTCTTGCTTGTGTAGCATAGAAGTAGCACCCGTTGCGTGGCTAATTTGGTTTGTGTAACCTTGTTAGTCACATTGCTTAGTTTGTATAGCTAAGTAATTTGCGCTCTCTAGTTTGGCATTAGTTGCCTTGCTATTGAGCATTGCTAGTGAGCTTATGTGGCTTTGTGCTTTTGCTTACTAGAATTGTGTAGGAGCTCCCCGGCTTTGCTAAAGTACTAGTGCATAGGTTTGTGTGACCTTACTCTAGAATTATTTAGGAGAGCTCTTGCTAAGGAAAGCACCTTAGTTACATAATTAGGATCTTTGTGAGGTGCTTGTGAACTTAGATAGAGGGGTGTAGTCTTGGCTAGACCGATAGTTTTAATTCCGCATTTGTTTCGGTTTGCCAACGTGATTAATTTTAGAAAGGACTATTCACCCCCCCTCTAGTCCGCCATCTCGACCCTTCACGCGGCCGCGCGAGGAGGTGCGCACTGGGTCCGCAAGGAGAAGGCGAACTCGTCTAGGTATTGAGCAAAGAGTGAGGAGCAGCGGGGACGCCCTTCCCACGATGAGGTCGCGCGCGGTGGCGCCATGACCGACGGTGGCGAAACGACGACAACCACACCTACCTTGCTCAAACGGTGAATCCAAGGCGAGCACGGTGTGTCGGAGATGGAGGCGGAGCGGTGTGCACGAGAAGAAGGGCGGTGGTGGATCACCGGCGGCCCATTTGGTCGGCGGAGGTGGCGGTGGCGCGGTGAGCTCGAGCGATGCTCGGTGCGGGGCGGAGAAGATGGCCGCGCGGTGGAGAAAATGGAGAGGGCAGAGCGGGAGCGGGAGCGCGTGCGGCTTGAAGGGGCGAGGCGCGCGCTTGCGGGGGCCACCGAAGGCCAGGTGTCGCCGGCGAGCGGCGCATGCCGGCCACGGGGCGAGCGGCGTCTGCCGTGGCCGGGACGTGGCGTGGGCACGCGGGCGGCAAGGCAGGCGCGGCGCGCGGAGCTGGGCCAGGCCGCATCGCGAGCAGGCCGGGAAGGGAGGCGGCGGCCTGTTAAGGTAAGAAACCGTTTTTTTCATTTTTACTTTCCAGAGAATTTTCAAATAAATTCAATTCATAGTTTTAAAATTCAAATTTGAGCAAGAAGATGACTTTTTCTGAAAATGGCCCAAAAATGAAAGTTGCTTAGAATTTAATTCTCTACGACTTTTATTAAGGGGCCAACTCCAAAACTCCCACAGATTTTGAATTGGAGAATAAAAGCTAAATAGGGAGGGTTTTTGACCATTTTCTAATAATATTTTTAAAAGCAAATTTTTGACAAAACTTTGGTTATCAAGTTGCTCCAAAAATTGCACTAATTAGTTCTAGGTGATTTAAAAATGATAGCTACACAAGTTTGCTTAATCTAACTAGCATAATTAGGGTGAAATAGTTATAAACATGATATGCAACAATTGTTCCATAAAATTTGCTTTCACTAAAGGTGCACTCTAATCCACATGTTTATGAATGCAATGACATGTTATGCGTATGATTTGCAATGCTAATGCTTGCGTAACACCGGGGTGTTACATCCTCCATCGACAACTTTTCTCCCACGGACAACTTTTCTTGTCCTATTCATCAGCTGGATGTCAAGAATATGTTCCTTTATGGTACTTTGATTGAGATAGTGTATTGTGTGTAGCTGTCTAGTTTTGTTGACTCCTCCAGACCCACAATCAGGTCTGTTGGTTTAACAAGTCACTCTATGGATTGAAGCAGATGTTGATGATATTGTTCTCATGCCCTCATCGTGGAATCTTCTCCACCAGATCATTGCAACTCTTTAGCGGGAATTTTCTATGACTGATATGGATCCTCTACATCATTTTCTGGGAGTTTCAGTTGAGCGTCGAGATGATGGTTTGTTTCTCACACAGCTGTAGTATTCGCTGGATATTCTGGATCGGGCAAGTATGTGTGACTGCAAGCCTTGCAGTACGTCCATTGATACTCACTCCAAGTTGTCTGCTAATGGTGCTTCGGTGTCCGACCCCACACAGTATCGCAGTATTGTTGGTGCTTTGCAGTATCTCACCTTCACTCGTCCAGATATCGCATACGCTGTTCAGCAGGTTTGCTTGTATATGCATGATCCGAGAGAGCCTCATCTTGCTGCTATGAAGCGCATTCAGCGCTATCTTCAGGGTAATTTGGAACTCGGCCACCATTTGTTTCGCACTACTCCTGTTGATCTTGTTGTCTACTCTGATGTTGATTGGGCCAGCTATCCTGATACTCGTCGGTCCACCTCGGGCTATGGCGTGTTTCTTTGTGATAATCTTATCGCTTGGTCTTCCAAGCGTCAGCAGACAATTTCTCGATCCAGTGTTGAAGCCGAGTACCGGGTCTTGCTAATGGTGTCACCAAGGCTTGTTGGTTGCGGCAATTGCTTCAGCAGCTTCATTGTCCATTGTGTCGTGCCACCATTGTCTATTGCGACAATATCAGTGTCGTTTACCTCTCACCATCCCCGTCCAGCACCAGCGAACAAAACATGTTGAAATTGATTTACACTTCATTTGAGACCGCGTCGCCCTTGGTGAAGTCTGTGTCCTCCACGCTCCTACGACTTCACAATATGCTGACATTTTCATCAAAGGCTTGCCGACGTTAGTCTTCACGGAGTTCAGATCCAGCCTGAACGTTCGCTGTGCTCACACTTTGCTGCGGGGGAGTGTTAGACTAGTAAACGTGCCTTGCACGCTTGTACCCTAGTGTGGCCCATGGGCTTGCCTATCCAACTTCCCATTTGGCTATATGTACTCAACATGGTCATTGATCAATCAATCACGTATTCTCCCCATTCATTCCAAATACGCTTACAGATAGATCATCAAATATAATATAGTTATCAATTAGTATTTAATAATTAAGTACGTCAATTAATCAAATATTATTTAATAATATTTATCATGAAATTATAAATAAATTATATAAAATATGTAAATAATTTACATTAGTAAATAAATAAATAAAAGTATTAAAATAAGTTACAATAACAAATATATTAGGTTTAAACTAAATTAGAGAAACACTAAAATTAATTTAATCATTATGTGTCCTTAATAATATTAAACTAATATTAAAAGTTTTTTATAGATGCACTATTAAATAATCTGAATGCATCATTAGTAATATTATGATTAAATATAATTAGTCACTATGGAGAGAAAACTTTTAAATAGATTCATTATACCTTTTTCTTCACGGATATGGATAAATGTCAGGTACTCCCTCTGTCCCTAAATATCTGTTGTTTGCGCTTCCCGAGAAACAATTTTGACTAAATATGTATTAAAAAATATTAATATTTATAGTACATAATTAATATCATTGGAAAGATCTTTGAATCTAGTTTTTTAATAAATTTATTTGAAGATACAAATGTTGCACGTATTTTCTATAAATCGAGTCAAACTTGTGGCATGCACACCAACGGCGACAGATATAAAGGGACGAATGGTGTATTCCATATTTTCGCCGAATACGAATCTGGATTCGGATAGAGAAAAAAACTAAAAAACGTATACAAATGCATTCATTTAGTATCCATGTTAAAAACAAATACAAATACGGATATTCATATTACAAATTTTAGCGAATATGAATATTGAATAATTCAGACGTCCATTTCTATTTTCCATCCCTGTTTCCAAGTCTCGTAAGATTTTGCTGCCAGTACTGCCATGTTTAGATGGCAAAAAGTTTTTGAAAAAACACTGTAGCACTTTTCGTTTGTATTTGATAAACTTTGTCCAATCATGAATTAACTAGGCTCAAAAGATTCGTCTCGACATTTACAGACAAACTGTGTAATTAGTTATTTTTTTTACTTACATTTAATACTTTATACATATGCCGATATATGCGATGTGACGGAGAATCTTGAAAACTTTTTGAATTTTGGAGCCAACTAAATATGGGTAACAAACACTGGAACAGTCAATCTGATCTGAGTGCTCCGTTCACCAGCTGACAGGCAAAATCTCCGAGAAGGGGCAGGGGCAGGCACGGAGGCACAGAGGCACTTGCAAGTCAATGTGCTCACGTGGATACGGCTGGGGCCGCTGGCATGTTAGTAGCCGGCCGGACAGGGACAGCACACAGCAGCCAGTGAATCCGTGGGCGCAACTAGCACGGGGGCGCCCGCAACTGCAATCATGATGTCACGCGACGAGCGCTGGAGATGGAGAGAAAAACACTGTTTTGGCTGTGCTGATAAGCCGGCTAAAAAATACTATTAGCTAATGTATTGAAAGAGAAAAACACTGTTTTAACTAAAAAATACGGATTATAAGCCGAATAAACGGGGCCGGAGACGGAGCGAGCTAGCAAGGGCCCCAATTGCAAGGGCCGCCGAGCTCCCATGCTAACACAGGAGCAAGGTCATGTTTAGTTTCAAAAATTTTTCAAGATTTTTCGTCACATCGAATGTTTGACACATGCATGGAGTATTAAATGTAGACGAAAAAAAACTAATTACATAGTTTGGTAGAAAACCACGAGACAAATCTTTTGAACCTAATTAGTCCATGATTAGATACTAATTGACAAATACAAACGAAAGTGTTACAGTAACTCAAGCTAAAAATCTTCACGAACTAAACGCACCCTAAAATGCAAATATGCAATGGCGCGCGCGCCTATCCGTCCCATCCTATGCGCCAGCGAGATCATCGTCGATGGGCATTTCGACGAGGCCAATACTACCAACAGGGACAGGCCATCGGTTCGGTTCTCCAGCTCAGCTTCCCCCTGACGAGATAGAGACTATTGCGAGGACTACTACTAGAGCTGAGCCTAGATCTGCAGGTAGGAGTACTTTGCTCCGCTCATCTCGTGATTTCCAACTAAACTGTATAATTAGTTATTTTTTTATCTACATTTAATACTTCATGCAAGCGGTTAAAAATTGATGTGATGGAGAGAGAGTGAAAAAACTTGGAACTTTGAGGCAAACTAAACAAGGGGCTGGTTTAGATACTTAAATTCACCCCTAAATTCTACTATGCAAAAAAAAGATTCCCTGTCACATCAAAATATCGACACATATATAGAGTACTAAATGTAGATGAAATAAAAAACTAATTACATAGTTTTATTGTACTTTACGAGACGAATATTTTAAGCCTAATTAATCAATATTTGGACAATTATTACCAAATAAAAACAAAATTGCTACAGTGTGACGAGACATTTACTATGTAAAATTTGCTTCCCAAATTTGGGATCTAAACAAGGCCTTAGTTCCTTTTCAAAAGTTTACACCCTATTTCATCAAATGTCTGACATATGCATGAAGTATTAAATATAGACTAAAAAAAGAACTAATTGCACAGATTGCGACTACTTTGCGAGACGAATCTTTTAATCCTAATTAGTCCATGATTTGACAATAAAGTACTACAGTAACCCATGTGCTAATGATGGATTAATTCAGCTTAATAAATTTGTCTCACGATTTTACTGATGAATTCTAAAATTTATGTTTTTATTAGTATTCAAACATCCGATATGACACCCTTAACTTTACGTCCTCAAATTAAACCAGGCCTGCCGCTGTGGTACCCGGTTCTGGACTTCTGGTCCAATGGATCGGCGTGCATGCCGCACTGTCTGTGGCCGTGGATCGAGGTCGGATCAGCCTGCAGGGCCGGCTCATCTCGGGGCTTGTTTAGTTGCAAAAATTTTTATAAAATGACTTTATAGCATGTTTTGTTGTTATTTGATAATTAGTGTCTAATCATGGTCTAATTAGGCTTAAAAGATTCGTCTCATCCATTTCGTCTAAACTGTGTAATTAGTTTTATTTTTTATCTATATTTAATGCTTCATGCATGTGTCTAAAGATTTGATGTGACGAGAAATTAAAAAAAAATTTGCAAAATTTTCTCTGAACTAAACCAGCCCTCAGACTGGACAACTGACAGATCGGATCTGCGTGCCATTGGGTCGTCAGCCCCGACATGCTATCCATAGGATTAAAATATTTGCTATCAGGTAGCTGGAACATTGTGAGACCAGTCTATAAGGCAGTCCATAGCAAAAGGTACCTATAAACTTATGGACTACCCATAAGGAATAAAAAATATTACTTTTTCTCACTCCTCTCTCTCTTTCTTGGTTTTGCACAGGATTGTAAAGAGAAATAATTTTTTATCTCATATGGGACCTACCTTATGGACTACTTGTTGGCTGAAACATTGTGGAGACAACAATAGCTATAGTCCACTGACACAAAAGCTGTCCATGTGGACTACTTAGCCCATATACATTGTGGTTGCTCTCATAAACATCACATTTTTCACCGTGTAGTGGAGATTTAGCCCTGACTAGACTTGCATCATCAAAGGGTGGGTTTAGGGCTGGTTTAGTTCCAGAAAATTTTACAAAATTTTTTCAGATTTCTCATCACATCGAATCTTTGACACATGCATGAAGCATTAAATCTTACTATAAAAGAGCGAGTTTTTTTTGAGGGGGCTCTTCCTGCGTGATAACCGTTTGATCTGGACTTCGTGCTATATGAGTCGTCCGTCTTCCGTGATCTTACATCTTACATGTAAGACTCCTAAACTAAGATTCCTCCTGAACTTTAAAAGTAGAAGACTTTAAAAGTTTGATTGTTTGGAGGAACGCGAGACTTCTATTTGGAGGTTACCCAACTCCTATTTTGAAACAGAGAAAACTCTGCCCAGGTAATAGAAATGAAGTCACACACGGCCTGAGCAACGGAAACGAAGTTGGATGCACGGCGACGGACTCGGCCACTCGGGTGTTGGCCATGTGTCTCCTCCGTCAGCACATTAGACAACGAGCAGTACACGGCGCATAACTGTGGAAGAGTCCAGGTTAGCTCCGCTTGCAGCCGAATTAACAGCGCTGCTCCAGCCTACTCGGCTGCACTTTAACCGCGTGAGGAAGATACCGACTACCAAGCCTCTCTTCCAATGGTGCCCCGGATCTAGAAATATCGGATTAACCTTCTCTGGATTCGTTTTTTTCAAATAATTAGAAATTACCAATTAAATTCCTTAGTTAATGGGCCGGTCACATTAGGCAGCCCAATAGAGCACTGCTCCTTTTATGCCTTGCATTACTTATAGTACCATATTGTAAATAAATAGCAGCTACAACGTGAAGGTGAAAATAAAACCAAGACACGTAAAACAACACAATTCACACGTGAGGGACAGACAATCCCTAAATCAAAATAATATAAAACAAAAATCTAAACATGTTTGTAAGAAATAATGGAAAAAAGATCATGCAAAAAGGAAAAAAAATATAAGGTTACGTTGTTTATGAGGATAAAAAGTAAAAAAAATAAAGTTATGTTTAGATGGACCTGCTAAATAAATTAATGCTACGTCATATAAGTCATAATTATTTTGCATCTAAAAATGCTTGTTTATTTATATCTGTTCATTTAATAAAGGCATAATATCTCACATTATTTGTACGTGTCTACAGTTGTCTAGTCAAATATGGAAAGGATAACTGCTGAAAACATATAAGTAGCAAGCTCACTCCAAGATAAGTGCTCTCTTCTCCACATCCTCCAGTAGCACAACCGAGACTATGACGGGTCTACTCCCATACAAGGATGGAGGTTCTCCACCCATACGAGGACGGATTGAACGAACTATGGATATAGGATAAGATAGGGGCAACACGAGTCATTTAAAAAAGTGTCAAGTCAAACTGCAGCGCTAAGGCATCTAACGAACAAACGATTTGAACCTTATTCTACACGACCCGATCAAATTGATCAAGCACTTGCCATCTACCTTTATTGTATAGCGAAAATTCAATTAACATTTCCATTGCATTTCAAATAGTTCTTAGAAACACGTGCGTGCCGCACGTGCATATTTGCTAGTATAGATAAAAAAATAAAACTAATTACACAGTTTAGCCGTAATTCACGAGACAAATCTTTTAAGTCTAATTAGTCCATGATTGGACACTAATTGCTAAATAACAACAAAAAGTGCTACAGTAGCATTTTGCAAAAAAATCGCCATCTAAACATAGCCTAGGGCTGGTTTAGTTCCAGAAAATTTTGCAAAATTTTTCAAGATTCCCCATCACATTAAATCTTTGGACACATGCATGAAGCATTAAATATAGATAAAAAATAAAACTAATTACACAGTTTAGCCGTAATTTATGAGACGAATCTTTTAAGTCTAATTAGTCTATGATTGGACACTAATTGCCAAATAACAACGAAAAGTGCTACAGTAACATTTTGCAAAAATTTTCGCCATCTAAACATTGGTAAAAAGTTTTTTTGGAAAATGTCACATCGAATATTTCGTGCAATGTCGGAATGGATTTTCGGATACTAATAAAAAAAACTAATTACATAGCTTGCCTAAAAACTGCGAGACGAATTTATTAAGCCTAATTAATCCGTCATTAGCAGATTTGTTAATGTAGCACTTTAGTATCAAATCACGGACTAATTATGCTCAAAACGTTCATCTCGCGATTTCCAACCAAACTGTGCAATTAGTTTTTTTCATCTATATTTAATACTCCATGCATATGCCGCAAGATTTGTTACTGTAGTTTTTCGTAAAAATTTTTTGGATCTAAACAAGACCAACTCCTCGCCGGGTTCATAGGAGGAGTACTACTGTGGGTAGTCAATAATGTTTTAGACTGTAACCAAGAGCAGAAAAATAAAAGAAAACCGGTGCCCCCACCAACCACAAATACTTCATGTTTTAAGCAAGACAAGACATGATCTGGTAACTCTTTTTAAAATATTCGTAGTTCCAAAAAAACATGTGTGTAGGTTATATTAAATTTGAGTTACTTTCATAATCTTACAAAAATTATTATATTTGATAAATGCATTAGATCAGTCTTAAGCTAACTTGTAAATTTCATTCCGGAGGCCATTCCGTTTTGGCTATTGAAACGAAACATTCCGGTACCGGCCCATACCGGTGTACCATTCCAGACTTTATAATAATAACAATATGTGAATAAACTTATACATAAATATAAATATATATATATATAAATATATTTTGATTTAACTTATGGCGTAATTAACATTTTTACCAAACTAAAATATCATTGAACAAGTTCATAAGACCTTATTTCAAAGTTTAAACTCCAAAGTTCATACATGGAAAAATATAATACATGCAACCACGGCCGGTATTGACCGGTATTTGACCCAGTACGGGATTGGGGCTCTTCTATACCGGTTTAGGGGCCGGTACGAGGCATTTCGGCCATTCCGGCCGGTACCGGAATGGAATTCACAACTATGGTCTTAAGTAGGAGTTTTATGAAGTTTCATTTGCATTTAATAGACTGCCACATAGGCATTATTAATGACATGACAACGTTTTAAAAAAAAGAGAGAGAAGAATCTCTTAGCACTATTATCAAATTTGTATGAGTCATAAAACTAAATTTCTATGAAACTACAAAACGAAATTATACATTGAGGATGAATGTTTCGTCCATGTTTTATTTCATTTTACATAATGATGTGGTGGCCTTGGAATCAATGCCATGAAACTCTCCATTAAAAAAATAATCTTATAGTACTACTAAATGTAGTGGAGGCTCCTCCCTATGTTCTGTGAGTAGTGGCAATTAATTGTATATACTCCATTCCATCCCAGTATATAAGGCGTAACCACTTCTGGTTCAAAGACTAATTCTCTCTCTCAACACTAGTGCTACTGCACCAAAGTACATGTGTCTAGAGAGAGCACGCCTTGTATTATGGGACATGAATAAAAAGTGGTTATGCTTTTATATTCTGGGACGGAGGGACAATTTGAGATTTAAATCAAATCAATTTTTTTACGTCTGACTAAGTTTATAAATACTTGTGTCTTCAAATAGGTTTGTTATGATAGTAAATGGTATGATTGATGTAATGATACTTGTTCGGTATCATAAATATTAGTGTTCTAATAGAATTAATCAAATTTAAAATTCTCTCACCAAATTTAAAATTGTTTGACTCAGAAAGATAGGGCCAGTCTCAGTGAAAGTTTTGTGGCTGTGTTTCAAAGACTGTCATCTCATATAGAATGAAATGAAACATGAATAAAACACTCACTCTCAATGAAGAGTTTCATAAACATTAAATTCCATGACTCATAAAGAGTTGGTAATCATGTCAAGAGAGTTTTATCCCTATGCAACTCACTTCTTCTCTCTCTTCTTTAAAACATTGCCACGTCATTAAAAGCGCTTATGTGGCAGCTTACTAAATGTAAATGAAACTTTGATAAAACTCCCACTGAAACTGGCATAAGAATTATATTTTTTTGGAAGACAGAGTGAGTAAAGTACATCAATCCTAGTAACTATACAGGAGCTAGTAGGAGTAATAATTAACCACTACATTCTAGTTGTATTATAATTAAATGTAGTACCGTACTATTCTAGTAATTTTGAATCATTATTCTAGTACTAGTAGGAGTGATAAGGTTTGTTGGATGGAATAGTACTAGTTGTTAGCTTTGATTAAAAATTAGTCGGCTCAAAATTAGCCAATTACTAGTTGTTAACCCTTATCTGTTTCGATCCTTTGTTAATAGTTACGTGGACCATCGTCAAAAGATCACAGTACCCTTGTCTCTATCCATCCCATGGGAGGACAACTCTTCCCCTCTTTGTCTTTTCTCTTTCTCTCTCTTCGCCTACACGAATAGAACTCCTAAAGTAGGGCCTCGTTAGCAGGTTTTTTTAGAATTACATAGTACAACGTAGACGTTCACAACACGCACGTACATTCACCCCTATGAACATACGTACGTAAACTCTACCCCTATGAGCACCTCCGAAAGACTGAGCCGGCATATCTCGAGATTCACAAAGTTTGAAAGACTAGTGAACTAACGACTAGGTTTTTTCACATAAAACTAACAATTAATTAGGACTTTGACTGAATTTTAGCCTACTCACTAGCCCTCCGTGGATCCTCGACGACTATAAAACTTAGCAAGTATGTAGTTGTTAGTCAAAGAATCAAAATCACTGCTGCACAACGGGGCTTTAGTCCCGGTCCAAAAGGACCTCTAGTCCCGGGCTGCAAGCCGGGACTAAGGTTTCGGGACTAAATGTCCCACCTTTAGTCCCGGTTCGCAGGCTCGGGACTAAAGGTGCTGCCAGGCATCGACGTGGCACAACACCTTTGAGTCCTGGTTGGTATTACCAACCGGGACTAAAGGTTTTTTTCTTTTTCCTTTTTCTTTCCAATTCATTATTGATTTTGGTTTTCAGTTATATTGTTTTCCAATTTATTTTTCGCTGCTATTATCCGTATACGTTGCACCTATACGAGAGCGTTATTATTGCACACAAATAAAGTATGAAACTATATATATATATATATATATATATATATATATATATATATATATATATATATATATATATATATATATATAATAGAGCTATACATATACGTAAATACACATTACATTTACAATAATATACAAGTAATCAAGTGTTCGGCCGCCGGTTAATGAGTTACACAAATGTTTGCCCGCCACTCAAAGCTCATACAAGTGTTCGTTCTTGTTTGGACTCTTCAAATCCAACATAGGGTTGTGGTGGAACTCGCCGTCTTCCGAGATGACATGATCGTTGATGAAACCTGCGATCGTCTCCTGGATTGCGACGAGTATTGTGTGCTTGAACACTTGTTCTTTCAATTCTCACTCCTTCCATTTGCATTAATTAAAGGAAAAGATATTAATATACATAAGATTTATTTAGTTTCAACAAATAAATAAGATATGAATTTACTGTATACACATGTTACTTACTTTTAGCATCTCTTTAGCAGGTGTAAATTTGCTACACCGCATGTACTCGCAAACGTAGTATCCACATAAATTGGTTCCGTACGGTTGTCTGGACACCCACTTATGTAGAATAGGAGGGGAGAGTGGCACTTTCAGATCCGTACGATATCTTTGTTGTAGCCAAGCCCAAGCCCTGCCCAATAATTCGGTCGTTGATTAGGTATAGCATAGTAAAGTAAAGGAGCAGACAACAATAATTAAAGAATGATAGAACTTACCTCTGGATCATGTCTATCATGTCTTGGTACATTGCCAGCTCTTTTCTCATTGAGTCCCACACATTTATAGTTTGTTCCTTGATTTTAATCTCAATGAGTATCCAGTGATCCCTGCATTTGTTTATAGAGTCAACTTATATATATATTAATGTTGGATTGACTAAGACATGATATAACACAACACTTTACCCCATATTGTAAGGGAAGAGTATCAACTTCTTATGCCTTTGGTTATAAAAGAACCTCCGGAGTTTTTTCTCCATTTTCTTGATCTTCAGATTGAATGGATCTTTAGTCTTTGTGTCCTTGTACACGACATACGGATTGATAAAACCAATTCGATCGTCTTGTTTTAATCTGAGTTCTCTCATCATGTGTCTGCACATCGTGAGCATAGTTACAAATATGTAGATATGCTAGAGTGGGATTATTGATTAAAAGGAAGAATCACTTACAGACAGTAGCAGCTTATGATAGATTTGTCAAGAGCATCCATATAGAGAAGCTGGTGTACTTCACTAAACTCTACCCAGATGACGTCATCTCTACGGAAGTAGTGACGGTCTCTGACTTGGACGTCCAGATATTGTTCAATTTGATGTTGTGCACAGAATCTCAAATAGTACTCGTGCAGCTTGTACATTTGTGTATCAAGATTTTTTACCTTTGCAGGGTCGCACAAACTCCTACCATATACGTATTTCCTTCGCCATTCATCAACAACTTCGGACTCTTTAACAGTTGTTAGTTCCTCTCGACCGAGAAGTTGTTCTAAGGAAAGCCCAGTCACATTTATCCACTTGGCGAGTTCATCTAAGTCCACATCATCAGGTACCGACATTTGCATCAAGTTCATGTTGGAACCATATTGATTCTCAACCACTAGTGGCGGCACTGATTGCTGCGCTTGTTGGCCGAGCTGTGCAACATCTTTCCTGGCCTTTCTGATTTGCTCATTCATAGTGGCCTTAAGCGCTTCCTCCCGCTCTAGTGTCTTACGAGCCACTTCACTGGTCTTCATAACAGCCTCCTCCAACTTGCGTAGCCGTTCCTTGTCCTCTTCCTTCTTTCTCTGGCGGCTTCTATAAGTTTCTCTGTCCTGAGGGAAGGCATGCTCCCATGACATGGAGCCATAGCCTCTCGTCCGTCCACCGTGCTCAGGGTTCCCGAGGGCGTATGTCAACTCATCTTTATCTCTGTTCGGCTGCCACTCTTCACTTTGAGCGACGGAGCGAGCTTGATGAAATCTTTCTGCTACAGCTTGGATGCGTTCCCCATACATGACCTTTCCGGTCTCTAGGTCCAGGCGGCCTCTGTGAGCGAAAAACCAGTGCTTGGCGCGCTCAGGCGCCAGAATTTGGTGAATTTTATTTTTCACCTTTTTTCCTTTCATCTTTCTAAATGCATAGTAAATTAAATATTTATCATAATTTTTTTTAAAAATACACATTAGTTTAGTTTGACTCTATTGTGCATTACAAAAATTGTAAACACAATTTTTTTCAAATATTTCATATTATCCAAAATAAATGTTATTTATAATGAATATTGTGTTAATGCAAAAATATAATGGGCAATTAAAATATATAAAATTATTGGCTTTCGACAGAAACTTTGTTTTTGGGTCATTTGGACGTTAAACTTTTGTTTCTTCAATAATAATTATCCAAATGCGCGACATTAATTGTCTAAATTTTAAAATTTAAAATTTTCAGAGATACACGTCGGTTTTTGAAACCCTAGATGGTCTCGAATGGAAAACTCATGAATACAAAGTTTGTTCCACTCATCAAGACCTACATTTGGTCTAATGGTCAACTTTTCATTTGTAAAAGTTTGAACCACTCAATTTTGAATTTTAAAAGAATTCATAGCCAAACGCTAGTTTTCGGAACCCTGGATGGTCTCGATTGGAAAAGTCATGAATACCAATATTGTTCCACTCATCAAGATCTATATTTCATATATAGACTATTTTTGCATTTGACAAAGTGTTGGCAAAGTGTAGTTGAAAATCCACAATTCCCACATATAGTTTCATATAGTTTGTGTGAGATTCAAGATTTGGTGAGTATTGTTTATTTAAAATTTTTTAAATAGAAAAAATAGTCTATATAAAAAGTTTGGATCTTGATGAGCTCTAACAACTTGGTATTCCAAAGTTTTTAATTTCAAGTCATTTAGTCTGTCATTTGACCAAGTTTGACCAAAACCTGTCTTCGATTTTGAAAACATGTGCCTGGGACTTGCTAAAATTTATCCAGATGAAAATATAGTCCATGTATCAAATGTAGATCTTGATGAGCTCTAACAAATTGGTATTCAAAAGTTTTTCATTTGAAGTCATCAAATGGGTCATTTGACCAAGTTTGACCAAAGTCAAAACATTGGTTTTTAGAAACACACACTTTGACCGAACCCTGGATGGTCTCGAATGGAAAACTCATGAATATAAAGTTTGTTCCAGTTATCAATACCTATATTTGGTCTAATGGTCAACTTTTCATTTGCAAAAGTTTGAACCACTCAATTTTGAATTTTGAAAGAATTCATAGCCAAACGCTGGTTTTCGGAATCCTGGATGGTCTCGACTGGAAAAGTCATGAATATCAATATTGTTCCACTCATCAAGATCTATATTTCATATATATACCATTTTTGCATTTGACAAAGTGTTGGCAAAGTGTAGTTGAAAATCCACAATTCCCACATATAGTTTCATATAGTTCGTGTGAGATTCAAGATTTGGTGAGTATTGTTTATTTAAACTTTTTCAAATAAAAAAAATGGTCTATATAAAAAGTTTGGATCTTGATGAGCTCTAACAACTTGGTATTCCAAAGTTTTTAATTTCCAGTCATTTAGTCTGTCATTTGACCAAGTTTGACCAAAACCCGTTTTCGATTTTGAAAACATGTGCCTAGGACTTGCTAAAATTTATCCAGATGAAAATATGCTCCATGTATCAAATGTAGATCTTGATGAGCTCTAACAAATTGGTATTCAAAAGTTTTTCATTTGAAGTCATTAAATGGGTCATTTGACCAAGTTTGACCAAAGTCAAAACATTGGTTTTTAGAAACACACTTTGACCGAACCCTGGATGGTCTCGAATGGAAAACTCATGAATACAAAGTTTGTTCCAGTCATCAAGACCTATATTTGGTCTAATGGTCAACTTTTCATTTGCAAAAGTTTGAACCACTCAATTTTGAATTTTGAAAGAATTCATAGCCAAACGCCGGTTTTCGGAACCCTGGATGGTCTCGACTGGAAAAGTCATGAATACCAATATTGTTCCACTCATCAAGATCTACATTTCATATATAGACCATTTTTGCATTTGGCAAAGTGTAGTTGAAAATCCAAAATTCCCACATAGCAAAGTTTGAACCATTCAAATTTGAATTTTCAACACATAATGTTACAATTATATTACACAAGATGTCAAATACACATTATTAATTTGAGTTCACTACCTATATCAAGCGGGCACAGTGGTAAACTTTTTCTTGACGTAATGCCCTTGGTTATGATCATTCTGTAACCATGGAGTGTCCTCAGCAGCGAGCAGGATGCTTGGGTCTTTGGCCACACAGAAGGGTGGGATTCGTTCATCCTTTTCATAATCCTCTGACACGTCTGACTTGTCTTCAATTCCCACGATGTTTCGTTTCCCTGTAAGAACTATGTGGCGCTTTGGCTCGTTGGTTTTTTTCTTATCGTGTTTCCCTCTCTTGGGTTTTGTAGACATGTCTTTCATATAGAACACTTGATTCACATCAGCAGCAAGGACGAATGGATCATTTCTATACCCAATATTGTTGAGGTCCACTATTGTCATTCTGTACTCCTTATCGACTGATACCCCTCTGTTCATCTTCACCCATTGGCATCGGAAGCATCTTTTTTTGGATCTTCAGTAATTTCCCAAATGTCTTGTCAGATATACCATTCTCTGCCTTCCACTGTAACAACTTCAGTGTCGTGCCTAGCTTTTTTTGCCCATCTTCAGCCGACGGGTAGAGTAACTTCTTGTGATCCTCTAGCATTTGGTTAAACTTAGCCTTCTCCTTTTCACTTTCACAATCTCTCTGTGCGTCGCGAATGACATCACCAAGAGCATCGTCATCTTCAGCGATACTGTTTTCTGCATCCGCCTCTTCTTCAACTTCCTCCATCGCGAAGTCACAGTATTGAGCAAAAACATCGTCAGAGTCCGCTTGTTCTTCTTCACCTTCTTCTATCATAACCCCGGTCTCTCCGTGCTTGGTCCAACAAATGTAGTTTGGCATGAAACCTGACTTGAACAAGTGCAAGTGAATACTTCTTGAGCTACAAAATTCTTTCAAATTCATACACACGGCACATGGGCAGCACATAAAACCATCCCGCTTGTTTTCCTCTGCCACTCTGCAGAATTCTCGCACGCCCTCAATGAACTCGTTGGAGCGGCGATCGGCATTGTACATCCAATGACGTGTCATTATCTGCATTATATGGCATCACATAATTAAAAGCCCAGCATGAGAAAAGAGCGCGGCACAACCTTGTCTAATTGAGTTCAAAATTTTATAAGTGGTTCATCATTTCATAAAATTAATTTGTGGACGTTAATAAAAAAGATAGCAAAATCATAAAATTTGTATTTTTCTATTAAAAGGTGTAATTTTATCTCTAAATAAAATTAATTTGAAGAATTTTTAAAGTTAAAATTAATTTGTTTCAAAATTACAAAGAATCAACATTATTTAATATTTTAAAATGAGAACATGAACAAATTACAGTAAAAAGTATCCTAAAAAGTCTATAATAGAATTAAACATTATATGTGTATACTACTTTCTAGGTACTATAATTAGCATCGTTTATAAAAATTCAAACATGAAAAGTGATTGGAGCTAGCAATATGAAATAAAATAGCCATATACAACATGGATTTACATATGGTGCTGCTAAAACATAGGAGGATGAAGTTAGCAACCTTTCAAACAAATCAACGACGGCGTAGAAACGTTTGAAGTGGATTGATCGCCGGAGATGAGACAAGCAAGAACAATGGAAGAACAAGCAACAAGAACATGAACAAGGAAGCTTCGGCTCGGGTAGGGAGGAAGAAGAGGGAGGTTCAATTTGTAGGGAGAGGTTTTAATCCCGGTTGGTAACACCAACCGGGACTAAAGCCAGTCCTATAGTCCCGGTCGGTGCCACGGACCGGGACAAAATCTGTAGTCCCAGTCGGTGGCACCAACCGAGACTAAAGGCAGGGCTTTAGTCCCGGTTGGTGTTACCAACCGGGACTAAAGGTCCCTCCCGACAGCGCCTGACAACAGAGCCGTTGGCGAGGGACCTTTAGTCCTGGTTGGTAACACCACCAACCGGGATTAAAGCCCTATTTAGTCCTGGGCGCCGAAATCGTCAAGACTAAAAGCATTTTGGACGATCGACGAAAGGTCAGTTGTGTAGTAGTGAACTGACTCTACTCATAGAGGAGTAGCAACATTACCCCAAAGTCAATATACTTCGCTATACCTTCATCGTTTTGTTCTGGATGGTTTAATACAAGGTCCCATTCTAGTTTGACCTCATTGCCTCAACTACTACTAGTACTCTACTAGTAGTAGCACTTCCCTTGCGTAGATCTATAGTCATTTATTTCTCTTTAACTGCCATGTCTCCTTTGCTGTGAACGGTCTATCCTATCATCGCCTCCATCTCCAATCATGCAAGATCTATCCGATCCCACAAAAAGAATTGAAAAAAAACAAATGGTGTCGATATACCATTCCGGTGCTAAAAAGGCTTGATTTCAGGCGACAAACTTTTACACGCCTACGGCGTCCGGCAAGGTGCTAGATACTCTCTCCCTCCCTACATAAGTATCGTCATTAGTAGGCATATCGTAATTTTGACTTAATTTATAGAAAATGTGTATAACATTTGTATCTCCAAATAAATTTATTAAAAAACTAGATTCAAATATCTTTCAAATGATACTAATTATGTACTATAAAAATTAATATTTTTTAATATATATTTAGTCAAAATTGTTTCTTGAAAAGCGAAAACGATAGATATTTAGGGACATAGGGAGTACGTAGCTAGCTTATGTGGAGGTAAGAGATAAAAACAAACACTATTTTCTAAAACAAACACTATTTTCTACTTTCTACTTTCTTATTTTTATATGTACTATTGAACCCACATGTTTTTCCTCTTATATTCTTAGACTACGTGAAATAAATCAGCTATTTATTCGTTACTAATGACTACTTTCTTCTACTTTTTTCTTCTCCGCGTCAAAATAGCTAGCCAAATAGCTAGGTGTTAGGGACGCCCTCAGATCGTGACCCGACAACGCTGGCGCTTCTCCACCTCCACCATTCTGGCAACCTGCCAAAGCCCCATTTTGATGTGGCAACCAAAACATCGATCCCCTCACAAAAAAAATAGTTCATCCATGGTGTTCAACGTACACTTCTTATATGAATTTTTATTTCCAATGTTTCACGGAAATAAACTCTAAGGGTGTGTTTAGTTCGCGAAAATTTTTGGCCTTGACTACTGTAGCACTTTCGTTTATATTTGTCAATTAGTGTCCAATCATGGACTAATTAGGCTCAAAAGATTCGTCTTGTGGTTTTCTACCAAACTGTGTAATTAGTTTTTTTCATCTACATTTAATGCTTCATGCATTTGTCCAAACATTCGTTGTGACGGAGAATCTTGAAAATTTTTAGGAACTAAACATGGCCTAAATCTCCCTCAGCTAGTATGCGCACAGCGCAGGGGTATCTACACGGAAACAAGGTTGACATAATCATTCCCAGGCCCCTGCGTCGCCTCTACAGGGCAGCTCAGGCATCGTCGTCTCCGCCTAGCGCCAACCCCTCCCGTGCGCTACCTTTGCCCGGCTGCCACCAGAGCCGGATGCTGGCAAACCGGCCTAAGGCAAGGACGGCAGCGGCTAGGCCATCTCCTCTTCTTCCCCACACCCTCTCTCTTTCTCTCTCTCTCCCGGAGGCCGAAGGTGCTCTGATTGGGATGATGGCTGCCGGCGGCTTCTCGGCCCGGGGTGCGCGTATCCGGTGTCCTCTCGGCCGGATCTGCCGCCCCGCGCCTGGAGCATCCCGTCCGATCGGGCAAGCGCCCGACGGCAGCGGCGGTGGCCCCTTCCTCTGCGGTCGTGTTGGCGCAGGCCTAGGCTGCCTGGGTTGCTAGATCCGGTGCCTAAGCGGCCGAAGCCGGCTCGTCCTGGCCAGGAGGCACGGCTGTCGGCGGTGGCTGTGTGGTGACGGCGGCCAACGGAGGGTGGCGGCAGGGCTCTCTACTTCTCCTCCTCCGCCCCCACCCCCACCCTTCCCTCAAAGCGATGGTGGCCAGCAGCGGCCGAGACGGGCTGCCCGCGGCATGCGGCCTGGGTGTGGCCAGGGTGGCGACCAGCCTACCCGTGGCGGTCAACGACGAAGACGGGCAGGGGGAGGCGCCCATAATTGTGGGGCATGCACCTCGTGGCTGCTGGCGGCGTAGGTGGGCAGCAACAGCAGTGGGTGCGTGCTAGTGTGGGCAGTGGCGGTCAGTGATAGCCTCAATGTGTAGCGGTGTTACGCGAGCGATGGTGGAGCCAGGTCCGGCTCTTCGAGTTGCCCAGACGAAGGGGGTGGCGGGCGACGCAGCTGTGCGACTGCTATGAGCAGCTGGCGCGTCGATGCTCATGAAGGGGCTTCTGTGGGCGTCGGGACAACGGCGAGGGCAGCGTTAGCGGGCATGGGGTTCGGCTTCTTTGCTTGACGTTTGTGCTAGAGGGTTCCTTGGGTGAAAGCTTTGGTGACGACGACGCCGGTGGGCGCCGCTTTCCCTATTAGGGGCATCGTGTCTTCCCCTCTGCACTATCATCCCTAGGAATGGAAACGGGGCAGATTCGGATCGGGTGGAGTCTCTGTGCACCCGAACCTAAACCCAAAATCGAAACCCGAAACCGCACCGAACACCGATTCGGGTGATAATCCGTCCCCAAAACCAAACCCGCGGATACCCGAAACCCACTTTGTATGGCAACATAGTAAGAGCAATAAGGACTTTCCATAAACATATGCATGATATATATACACATATTCACATGTATAAACAAGAGGCAACAAATAATAAATATTTTCATGAGTCAACTTAGAATAAATTTAATAATCTAAGTAAACAAGTTATTATTAGCATATTATAAAACATGAGTTTTAATTGCAAAGGATTTATTTCGAATATATCCATTGGATATCCACGGGTGGAAAAACCAAAAGCGAAACCGAACCCGATAGGTTTTAGGGCCCCGAACCCGAAAACCATGGGTGAGAAATCATCCCCGAACCTGAACCCGCGAGACCCAAAACCCGCGGATATCCGACCCAAAACCGCCCCATTGCCATTCTTAGTCATCCAAGGGTGAAAACCTAGTCCTTTCTGGACGTGTGACGGTGTCGCCATCAGCGTCGCTCCCTTCCTGAAGGCGTTGCATTTGGATAGTCATTGCGGCTTCGATGCCTCCTTCGATGTTTGCACTTCTCGGCGCATGGTGGATGCGGATTTTGCAACGTGAAGTTGGAGCTGCTGTGTCAGGGACATGACTTGGCAACGATGACACACGACAAGCCCCCTTCATCGTAGTCTGGGGCTCAGCGGAGGGTCTGCATCCGCTGGGGGCGAGGTGTGGGTTCGTGACTTGAAGTCGGAGCTGCTCTTGTTTGAGCTTGGCAACTACGACCGTTTGCGGCCTCGTGCTTCAGACCCATCGGTAGGTGGCTTTGTGGGTGGCCTGCCATCAGAAGTCGGAGCTACTAGTTGCTATGCTTTCATGCTCGGCAATGATGACCCATATTAGTGTGTCGTGTTTGTGCTCAATCGCGTCGCGTGGGGTGGTTAGCCACTGGGGTGTTCTATGGACATCTCGTTTGCTAACCTTCTTGTACACAAATTATTTCGTCTTAATTGAGCGGTAGAGCTCTAGCCATTGTTTCAAAAAAAAAATAGTATGTGCATAGCACACGTTTGGTTCTGAAGCAAATTTGTCGTTTGCCTTGTACTCCCTCTGTACCAAAATAGAAGTCGTTATGGGATACGTGTAGGTTAAACTTTCTAAACTTTGACTAAGTTTATAAAAAATACGTGCAACATTTATATCTTCAAATAAGTTTATTATGAAAGTATATTCAACGATCTATCTAATGATAATACTTATGAATTATAAATATTAATATTTTTATACATATTTATTAAAGTTAAAAGTGTTTAACTTATTGGGAAGTGAAAATAACTTCTATTTTAGGATGAAAGGAGTATTACTTATTTGCACAAGCCCCGACAAGCGTGCTAGGCCCAACGATCTGGTAGCAAGGAAATCTACTAAAAATTTGCGTGCACAAGCCCCAAAATACTACTACTAGCAAATCAACCAAACACACTGCTCAACTTCAAATATATCCTTGCTCAGCTAGGCGAGGGAAGTTTTGTATGAAGAATCAAAACTGCCCTATGTTTCAAATACAACATTTGAAATGCACTGGGCATTTAGAAAGTTTAGCTCAACACTCTGAATAGGATACCATGTGTGTCAATCTCCACAGCATCTAATCGCTAATGGTTGAGTTCTTAGGATACCATGTGGCTAGTTATCCAGCGGTGGTTGGCTTCTCGGTGTTTTGCCCAGTTCCTCCAAACGTGTGCACATGAATGCAGGAATGCCCTGAGTGGACTTCACCAGGTACTCCCTCCGTATCGGATTTAGAAGTCGTTTTGGACAAGATTTAGGTCAAACATTGAAAATATAAATCATCAATAACTTTTAAGTCGTTGAGTTTGCAAATGTAAAAATTATATGAATAGATTTGTCTTGAAAAATACTTTCATAAAAGTATACATATATCACTTTTCCATAAATATTTTTTATAAAAACAAGAGGTCAAAGTTGTGTTTTGAAGACCGTATCGCTGTCCTAAACGACTTCTAAATCCGATACGGAGGGAGGTATTTACATAAGCAAGCGGTATGTGAATTGTCAAGTATGTCTGACGCAGGATTGGTTCCCTGGGCCAAGGGAATGATGCTTTGCATGGTCTGTCTTTTTCCTTCGAATTAACAATATTGTGCAGATGATAATAATCTAATTTCAATATTTATTGCATGTCATAAGACTTCACATATGTATTACCCATATACACCCTACATCTCAAATTATCCATATTCGTAGCTAAAACGTCATTCTTTTTAGACGGAGGGAGTATGATCGTATGTTATGAATGTCCATAGCAATGCACAGCCAGTCAACTAGTACAGTAAAAAAAAGTAAATTTTGTAAGGCTCGCCGGATTGACTCGCATTTAAGTCGTTCGGTGGCAGCACTGCCTTGTCTCCGTTCCCATAATGCCCACGACAGAGCCTTTAAATCATACGCTCCCTCCACTCTCTTTTCAGCTACACACACACTCTATAACACGCCCGCGTGCAGTGGCAAAAAACCATACAGGCTAAGGCTATACGCACGCATATTACACAGTGGCACTGGCACGATGAACAGGCCACTGCATGTCAAGTTCCTAAAGACCATGTACGGGCTCGTCGTCAACAACTTCCTCCTCGTCGTCGCCTTGTCTGCCGCCGCCGCCGTGGTCCCGAGGACGAGCCCTGAGGAGGTGCTCGCGCTGGCGCGGGAGATCCGGCCTGTCCACTGCCTGCTGGCCCTGCTCCTGGCCGCCGCCGTCGCCAAGCTGCGGCGCATGGGCCGGCCCAAGGACGTGTACCTCGTGGAGTACGGCTGCTTCCGGCCCAAGCCCTGGTTCCGGGCGCCCTTCGCGACGTGCCTGGAGCACGCGCACCTGATGCCGTACCTGGTCGACGAGGAGAGCGTCAGCTTCGCCATCCGCCTGGTGGAACGCTCCGGGCTCGGCGAGGAGACGTGCGTGCCGGAGGCGTACCACTACATGCCGCCAGACCGCAGCCTCGAGGCCTCCCGCGACGAGACGGAGCTGGTCATCTTCTCCGCCGTGGACGAGGTGTTCGCCAGGACGAGCGTCAAGCCCGAGGAGATCGACGTGCTCATCGTCAACTGCAGCATCTTCACGCCAACGCCGGTGTTCGCCGACATGGTCGTCAACAGGTACAAGCTGCGTGCCGACGTGCAGAACGTCAACCTGTCCGGGATGGGGTGCAGCGCGGGGCTCGTCTCCGTCGGCCTCGCCAAGAACCTCCTGCAGACGGCACGGCCGGGCACGCACGTCCTCATCGTCTCCACGGAGATCCTCTCGTCGCAGTACTACGTTGGCACGGAGCGCGCGATGCTGCTCCCCAACTGCCTCTTCCGCATGGGCGCCGCGGCCATGATCCTGTCCAACTCCTCGGAGCGCGCGCGGTACAGGCTCACCCGCCTGGTGCGCACCGTGACGGCGGCCCGGGACGCCGACTACCGGTGCGTGTTCCAGGAGGAGGACGACAAGGGCAACACCGGGATCCGTCTCTCCAAGGGCCTCGCCACCACCGCCGGCCACGCGCTCAAGAGCAACATCGCCGCCTTCGGACCCCTTGTCCTGCCGGCCTCGGAGCAGCTCCTCGTCGCGCTGTCCTTGCTCAAGCGGAAGCTCCTCAGCGGGCGCGCCAAGGTGAGGCTCTACCGACCGGACTTCCGCACGGCGTTCGAGCACATCTGCATCCATGCAGGCGGCCGCGGGGTGATCGACGAGGTTCAGCATGGCCTCGGCCTCTCCGACCAGGACGTGGAGGCGTCGCGGATGACGCTGCACCGGTTCGGGAACACGTCCAGCAGCTCCGTGCTGTACGAGCTGGCGTACATCGAGGCCAAGGGGATGATGAAAAAGGGCGACAGGATTTGGATGATCTCCTTCGGCGCCGGCTTCGACTGCAACAGTGTTGCGTGGGAGTGCGTCAAGCCGCCGGCCGACGCCGACGGGCCGTGGGTCGACTCCATCCACCGCTACCCGGTGCAGCTCCCAGAAATCGTCAAGGACACATCTGATGACTCCTAGAGCATGCACGCAACTGGCGTTTTCAGGCGTATATTTCTACGTACCTACTACCTAGTATACGTATACATATCGATTGAGTTCACTGGTGAAAAAGTATGCGTATGATCCTCGCAAAAAAGGAAAAGTATGCGTATATATATGCTATACGTATCACTACCGGAGACTGTGTATTTACCGAGTGCTCCGACAATTACCGAGTGTGAAAAGTCGGGGCACTCGGAAAAAATTATTTACCGAGTGTCAACACTCGGAAACCATAAACACCCGGTAATAAACCTCTTTACCGAGTCAGCACACTCGGTATACTCAGACACTCGGTAAAACTACAAGTTTACCGACGGGGTGCACTCGGTAAAAATGGTCACTCGGTATTAACGTGCCACGTCACCTAGGACAGCAACCGTGCCCAGACGGCGTCTAGGATGACATGTTTACCGAGTGTTATGATCATACACTCGGCAAACATGAAAATTTTACCAAGTGTTGGGACAATACACTCGGTAAACACTATATTTTACCGAGTGTATTGGCCCAACACTCGGTAAAATTCAACCAAATTTCTTGTTTTTCCCTTCATTCTTTTTCCTCTATCCACATATGATATTTAGTACTCCATTCCAAAATATGGTGTTTATTTCAATTTATTTACTATATTTCACAAAAGTTTCATTCTTTATGAAAATTAGGAACATATCGTGTGAATTTAATTGTAATAATTAAAATCGAACTCGATAAATCACAAGATTGGAAGAATTAACATTGAAGCATACATCTATGTTATAGAAAAAATTTCATAACGTTTTGGATGTATTTTTACATTCGTCGTTGCCGAACCGGTACATCTCCCAAAGAGACGCTAAACATTCACAATGACGAGTAGGATTTCTATTAAGAGTAAAATTCAACAATATGATTTGAACTTGGAATTTTTTAGATAGTAAATAGATGACATGAAATAGTTTGTGTGAAAGTTTGGTGAATTTTAGGATTAAATTGGCATTTTTTCTTTTTTGTTTTGCATGAAATAATGGATACAGTTACCGAGTGTGACATGTAACACTCGGTAAAGGTTAGCCACGGCCCACTTCTACCACGGTTGCTTCTGTTTACCGAGTGCCGTAGATCTGGGCACTCGGTAATGTACCAGGCTTATGTTTACCGAGTGCCGTAGATCTGGGCACTCGGTAAACATGCACCCCACATGTCATTGGGCTGTGGTACTTGAGTTTACCGAGTGCCGTACATCTAGGCACTCGGTAAACAGAAACATTCAACACAGCCGTTTCTCCCTCAAATCGTGCACAGACGCGCACACACACACCGCACACGCCTCCCCACCGCCGCGGCCGCTGGCCTCCTCCCCTCCACCACCGCCGCCACCGGGCGGTCCCCCACAGCTGCCGCCACCGGAGAGACGGAGAGAGAGACAGCGGCACCGGCGCACCGGACGACGATCCCCTCCGCCGACGCCGCCCCGTGCTCCCTCCTTCGCTCCCGTTCCCGCGAGGTGGGGTGGGGTGGGCCCCAGCAGCAACGGCGACGGCGAGCACTCTCTCCCCTCCACCACCGCCGCCACCGGGGGAGGGCGGTCACCCGCCGCCACCGCGGGACTGCCGCCGCCGCGGCCGCCTCCTCCCCTCCAAGCTCCGGACCTGCTCATCTGCTGACTGAATTAGGTAACACACCACTGCTCCCATGCATCCGCTTGGCATTACAAAACTAGACAGCACAGCTTCATCACATCAAAGGGCTTATTCTCTTGATTTGGATTTATTTTACCACCCTTTTATTGTCTGGTTCACTCAAGTAGAAATAGTTGTTTCATTAAATAAGTATCATTAGATTTATAAATAGTTGTTTCATTAAATAAGTATCATTAGATTTATCATAAGATATATTTTCATAATATATATCTGGTGCCAAAAGCATTAATAATTTTGCTTATATATTTGGTCAAACTTTGAAGGCTTTAATTAACAGCTAGGATCACTCCTCTAGTGGCTGACACTAAGTTGATTTTGCATGATGACACTCACGTGCCCAACGCTCTCGGATGGATCCTTTCTTTTCCTACTTTTTTGTTTCGGTGGTAGATGAAGTCGGTGTGTTCTTATCTAGGAGCAGATAGAAAAGACGAGCCACAAAAGTCCTTTTTGTTATGGGCTCGTTGCAACCCAAATTAGTTTCGACTCTGTATGTTAAATTACAAAGTCAAATAGTCTAAATCTGGACAGCACATGGTTAGTCCTTTAAGTTGTTGCACATGAATGATAAGAAAACCTATTAAAAATGTAGCATTAACATTTGTTTCTGTATTTTTTATAGTATGGTTTTTATCACATATTAATCTGGGGTATTATAATTTTATCTGTTGATTTAACTTCAGTGAATACAGTTTTCTGATGTTGTCTCTGTTTTCTGTCCACACCTTAAAAAATTTAAGTTGCAACTTAACTTTGTTTATTTTTTCACTTCTAGTTATTGTTTATACAAGCTTTTCATGATCTATCTTCCAAATCAATAGCTGTATGGAAGTAATAGTCCGGAATAACTATGCCACTCTTGGTACCATGCTGTGGGAGCTTATTCTTGTATAAGAATTCAGAATATTGTTCCGAGTTCAACAATAATTACTTATTTACATTCTATTAGTGCCTGTATAATGAATTTCTATATTGATTGTTTGATGCACTGTCTGTGTTTAACCTTTTCTTAAAAGGGCATCACATCCCTTAGCTACAGTCCTACGGATTACCACACTACACAGGGCTTGTTCCATTTAGTTACTACTTGAAACATGAGTATAGTCAAGATCATGCCTATGTACCATAGGTGGTTGATTAGGGTATTTGAGATGTCTTTACCCCTGTTTTTTGAAAAGTCATGTGTTTGACACTCTTGGGAAATATATTTCCTCGAGGATTGGGTGGCCAATTCAGTTTTTTGTGAGTATAATCCTCCTTCAATGGAATCATAGTACTACGCTCCCTAATCAGTCTAATTGTAAAAATGCATGGTAGTTTTTTCTTCCATTCAGTTTGCTCCATGCAGTATTTTTTTTCTTTTTTATCTGTGCTTCAGACTTTCAGTACTATTCAGTAAAGTATTACTCAGTTTTTTTTTCTATCATTGTCCCTTCAGTACTAGAAGACCATACTCTGTTTGTGTTTTGTTTTTAGTATTAGTTCAGTTTTCTGGTTTATTTAGTTTTGTTCGTAGTTTTGCAGTTTCACATTGAAATTACTAATTATGCAGTTTCAGTTAGTATTTTCTGTTTGCAATTTCAATGTGCAGTTTCAATGTGCGGGGATGGACAACTGCTGGGAGGCCATTGTGGACACGTGGTTGAGTGAGGAGTACGAGCAATATCACGCCGTACGCTCACGTTGCCGTGCGATGATGCAGGGTTCCTCGCACAAACAAGGGCCCACTACCCTCAAGGAATATGCAGCCAGATATGTACGCGGATTTCATTTCGTTGTTGCTACGCTAACTTCTGAATGCATAATATCTTATTGTTGTGCTTCTTCCTGTAGACGCGGTTCCACCCCGGCCAGGAGTGCGCCTCGTTCAAGGCATATGCCTTGGCACACAAGGGCAAGGCAAAGGACCCCGACCTCGTCTACAACCCGGAGGACCCGCCCGAGGCATACAGTAACCTAAGCGTGCACAGTCGCCTCAACGAGTACACGACGATGGCGAGAGAGATCCATGGGCCAGAATTTGATCCGAGCACCGCTGACCTCGAGGGTGACATCGTCATGAGGTTGGGACCAGGTAAGCCACACGGGAGGTACTATATGGGCAACAGCACCATAGACACGGCCAACACTCAGACACTCGCCCAGATTAGAGCCCGGAGCACGAGTTCGAGCCCGGCCATACGCCCACGCTCACAGCCCCAGGTGGTAGCACTCCAGGTTAGTTCTGTTGCATTCGTTGTCCATTCATTTTCTACCCGTTCTTTATTTGCATTCTAACTATGTGATAAATAATTGTAGGCCCAGATTGAAGCCCTGCAGGAGTCACAGCAGGCCTCACAGAGCCAGTTTCAGGCCCTCCAGCTATCGCACCAGGCCGAGTTGGCACAGGAGAGGGCGCGAGTGCAGGCCCAGCTTGAGGCCTTCCAGCAGTCGCAGAAGGCCTGGTACGAGTACATGGCCAGCTTTTCTCAGAGCATGGGCCAGCCTCCACCGCCTCCGCCGCCGCCGATGATACCATTGGTGCCTCCACCTCCGCGCGACGGCACTCCTGTGAGTCACTCTTCATCTTGAAAGGCTTTTTCAGTTCAGATTGTGCTACAGTCAACACTATCATGTTAGAACATAGAAGAGAGTAGGATACATACATGTATAAGTTAGATTATTAGTAATATTGTTCAGACCTTGAAAGGCGTCATGTTAGGTTCTACATGAGTACATAGGTGTTTGCCCAATTCATGTTCAGTTTACTCGACCATGTGTGACGATATCTTGCACATAGAGGAGAACTAAACAGCAACTAACTTGATATGTGTTATCTATTATATGCCTATATATTGATGTCACTGTTAACTGGTCTTTCGAAGGAATATTTGAATTTGGCATACTACCTTATGATTAATTGACAAATATATTTATTTTCTTTTGCTCCCTCATTCCAGGGACCTTCTACAGCTGGATCGAACAACGATCAAGACTTGGACTCGTCTCCGTTTCTCGGTAGGGCTCCGACCATGTGACAGGACCATGTTTCACTTGTTTGTATGTTGAACTTAGAAGTGGGTTGAACTTTGTGGACTTTGGACATGTTGATGGTGTTTGTGGACTTTGCATTGTGCTTGTGACATTTGTTGTAGCTATATGTTGGTTATAATGAGTGGATGTGACATTTGTGGACATATATGTGATATATATTGTCTATCTGTTGGTAACTGTGATATTCTGTTATAATTGTTGTTAATTGTGGCTGGATATGCACTGAAACAAACAAAAAAAAATACTGTGGACAAGTTTTACCGAGTGTAACACTCGGTAATGGTTATGTTTACCGAGTGTTACACTCGGTAAAACAGAGAACAGAACCAAATTGGTTCTGATTCTGTTAATTTTGCCGAGTGTGCCATTTTTTACCGAGTGCCACGACCCCATTCGGATATATGTGCCATTTTTTACCGAGTGCCACGACCCCACTCGGATATATGTGCCATTTTTTACCGAGTGGAACACTCGGTAAATGAGTTAGATTTTTACCGAGTGTTACTGGTACACTCGGTAAACTATATTAGGAAAAAAATATTTGCGGAATTGAATCATGAAAATGGTTATCTGTTTACCGAGTGCTATGTCTAACACTCGGTAAAGGACGTCGTTAACGGCAAGCTTGGGGACTGACGTCCGTGACGTCTTAGTTGTTTACCGAGTGCCGGCTTAGCACTCGGTAAGATTTAGTCTCCGAGTGCCCCGTTAGTTGACACTCGGTAAACTAGCTTTACCGAGTCGTTGTTTACCGAGTCATGTTTACCGAGTGTGGCACTCGGTAAACAATTTACCGAGTGTTTATCCATATTTGCCGAGTGTTTATCACACTCGGTAATTAATCAGTATCCCGTAGTGATATGGGCGGATATGAATATATGATATGTCGACGTACACACTCGGTAAACAATTTACCGAGTGTTTATCCATATTTGCCGAGTGTTTATCACACTCGGTAATTAATCAGTATCCCGTAGTGATATGGGCGGATATGAATATATGATATGTCGACGTCTCAGATAGGGCCTTCTAGAATAACTGTCATTGATTGTATGTAGCCCAAAGCAAAGGGACTGTTTGGTGTCAAACCTTCGTACAAGAACCCAACCATCTGTGCTGTTAGGATGGGGACAGACAATATTATAGCTGAACATACTATGTATCTCTTCCATGTAATTGCAAAACATGCTACTTCTATTATAAACAAATATTTTCCTATTTTAGTAATAATATAGGAGCGAGAGAAAGTACAAGTAGCAGTGCGAACTCCGATCGAAACGGATTGTCCTTTAAATTGCAATACCAATGGAACGATACCAATCATTGCAAAAACAAAATGAATGAAAGAAGAATTCCAGTTAACTATAAATGTGAAAATATACCATGATAACTGCAATACTACACTATTTGAACAAATACTAACTTAACAATTGTAAACCTCCAAAAGATTATTTTTTACCTTTACCAATCTAGTATACAGTATCATGTACGTATCTCATTTGAAAACCACACCTACATGGAATGTCTATGCGAACACAAGGTTGATACGTGCCCTTGTGGTTTGGTTGTGATGAGTGATTATCAACGTGACTTGCATCTTAGGTTGAATCGGTGAACTAACCATGGCGTGAGTTGGGATTATGCAACATGTCTCTTGGCTTGTGGTGCGTAGGTGTAGAGCTCGGAGGCGGTGGTCAACAATGAGGTAAAGGTCAAGTAGAGACGTGCCGTACCGATAGACTAGGAGCGGTGAAGGATGGACGTGAGGCTTGGACCGAGGGACCAGAAGGTCGGGTGACCAGCCGCGGTGGCTGACACTTGGGGACATTGACAAGTGCAAGAGTATATGGGTGATGAAGACGGCGTCGACCAAGTCAAGGAGGAGGACGATGGCATCGTGGCACTTGGTGGAGGCCGGACATGCATCTACATGGGAGATGTAGATGGCGTCGGTTGAGTCAAGAAGGAAGGCAAAAGCGTCAAGCTTGGCGGAGGTCGAACACGCATCGACATCGGTTAGTCACGCGTGATGAGGCGTGCACGGGGGTTTGGTGGTTTTGTCCTCAAAAGCAACGGGTGGTTTGCCGGTTTGGTCCTTAAAACCGGGGAAGGACAGTTTACTGGTTTGGGCCTTAAAACCAAGTACGGACGGTTTGATGGTTTGGGCCTCAAAACCATCGGTGGCGGGTTTGACCGGTTTCGGCCTCAAAATCAGGGAGTGGCGGATCAGCGAACACGTGGTGGCATCTCGAAGCTTGCGTCGAGGCGAAGTGATGTCGAGAAGGTGCCGGGTCCGTTGGATCGATGCAGAAAATTTAGACGGATTTGCCCCTAGCAAATATTTGGGATGAGTACTTCATGTGAGGGTATTTTTGTCTTTTGACGGACGTTATATATATGTGAAGGAGCTGGTTGGGTAGCCATCCTTAGAAGGTCACTCTCATTTACGTGGTGTTGAGAAGATGCTAGGGTTAGAGGGAGGAGTGGCACCTGTTCCGAAGCTTTTTGCCATCTTAGCTTTGCTTTTGTTAGGAGTGTCTTGTAACCCAACGTCTTAAACTAATCCAAGGATAAATTCATGCACCACTCGTTCCCCTCTCCAAATCTGAATTTTACCTTTTTCAGCCTTTTTCAGAGCTATTTTTGGGGATTTTTCTTTCGTCGGATTTGGTTACGATTGGGGAGAAATTTCTTGAGAGATTTTGGTACAAGGACATTTGGTGATGCTACCCTATGAATCAAACAAATTCCACTCATGCATCAAGATCCGCGAAGATTTTCATTTTGGGAAAAAAACTCGAGTTCTTGGCCTCGATCTTTCAGGAGTTTGATCAATCTCAGGCGATGATTTCTTAGGAATAGGTTTGTACCTAGTTGAATTTCATCTGTGCAATTTTTTGGAACGAATCATGGAGGTTTATTTCATTTTTCATCGATTCTTTGGTCGCTCCCTTCTTCTGTTCGTGCTCGCAGCTTCTCTGTTTGTTGCTCGCGTGGAGGCCTAGCGCAGGGCGGACCCAGCCGCGCCCAGCGGCAGCGCTACAAACGCCGGGCGCCTAGGTGCCGGGCATGCTCGCCTGAGCGGCGCTCGCCGTGGGCCTCTGTGACCACTCGCGCGTTCAGCGGTGCTTTGGAGATTCGCTGCTCATCGTGTGGTGGCGCTAGGGGATCGGTCCAGCAGCACAGGAGTGCTCCAGCGCCGTGCGCCACACCTCTGCAGTGCGTGCACTTTCTGTGGGATCCCACTTTCTGTTTGCTTCAGTAAACAACAGGTCATCTCGATAGTTTGCAGCAGGGCCAGCAGCTTCAATTCCTAAGCTTGAACACTAGCTCGACTCAGTCAAGAGAAGCCGTTTCATGTTATTTGGTAGCAGCAACAAACTAACAATTTCCTTTTGACTTGATAATTGTCTGTTTCTGTTGCTTGCTTCTGTTGGCTAATGAGCAGTAGTGTATCAGTAGCATCTCCGCAACTCAGCTCTGTTGTCAGGTTGCCAAAGTGCAGTTCAGCCGCTGCTGTTTTTCATCATCTAATTGTTCAGCAATAACAGTAAGCAACAACAGTCAGCTCAGTTCATTTTCAGGTTTGCACCGTCCATTTCAGAGTTTTAATGAACATGAGCTAAATATTATGAGATGTCACTTTCTTACTACAGTAAAGCAATCATCACTGCCACTAAATATTTATCGGTCACCTGTAGCCTTATTTAATCTCTCTGCAATTCACTAGCGCTTGCTTGTCTTTCTCTAGTTTTTCCTGGTCTGAAATTGTGCAGTAGTTGTTGGTTCAGTCAGAAGCTGTAGTCATCCTTTTGGCAGTGATATGATTTAGTAAATTAGCTTTTACCTCTAGCTAGCTTACGTGTGTAGTCCAAGGCTTAAGCTTAATTTCTTTGCAATTGTTGTCTTGTGTTTCATAGGCTTTTGCCTGCTTTTGTCTAGTGAGCTTGATATTTATTTCACATGTGCGTTAGTATTTTAGAGCTGATAATTAGTAGCAACCCATTTTGCTTCGCCTTGCTACTTTGAGAAATTTCTAATTATTTGTAAGGTCAACATGTTACTAGATGACTTGTGTAACCTTGTCATTTAAAAGAAAGGCGTGTTAGGTTATAATCGGGATATAGATCAAGTTTTCTAATTTTTAGTGGCTCCCATTCAGCGCCGCCACCCCCCCCCCTCTAGTTGCCATTTCGGTCCTTTAATTGGTATCAGAGCCAGGTTAAGAATCATTTCACCTTAATCGGTTCGTGATCCACAAAGACAACTTTTTAGGGTGAATTTGCTTCCGACTTTTGTTGTCGAGTTTTGAGATTTCTTTCACTGACACTAACGGTGCTTTGAGAAATGGCACCAAGCTCTTCTTCTTGTGTGTCATTGTCCTCAGGTTTGAATGATGGACGTGCAATCGAGGATGACCTCGTGCAGAGAAGGCAAAGTGTGGCGCTTGAAAAGGAACGTGAAGTGGATGCTTTGTTGGACCTCTTAGACGATGATGAGCTATCGGTGAAGGATCTTCTACGCGAGCTTGGCAAGGCCAAGAAAGGTACATTTGTCGGTAGTGTTGTATGCTTATCCAACCAATTTGATGTATGTGTTGAGCAAGGTGCTAGAAATGATGAGCTTTGTGTTGCTTTGCGTAGAAAGATTGAGAAGTTGAAATGCTCTATTGCTAGGTTGAAATGTGGTCTTTCTCATTGGAAGTCTTGTGCTTTAGTTCCATGCACTTCTTGTGATAACATGCTTAGAAAGAATGATGATTTGAGCACTTCCCTTGCATGCTTAAAATCTGAAAATAAGATGTTGAAATTCAATGCCTCTATGCCATGTCTTGCATGTGTTGACTTGCATAAGGATCTTGATAAGGCTAGAGATGAAATTTCTTTGCTAAAGTCAAATGCTTCTTTACCATGTGTTTCTTGTGAGTCTTTACTTGCTGAAATTAATGAACCAAAATTGACTCACACCACATGTGTAGATGAACTTGAGCATGCTAGGACTAAAATTGATGAGATAAGTTCTAGGCCTTGCAGCTTATGCTCTTTGAAACTGATTGATGATGCTTGCTTCACTTCATGTGTTAATAATGAAGCTTTGCTTCATGTGAATAATGATGTTTCTTCGATTAGTCTCATTTGCACATCATGCATTGATTTGAAAAATGAAGTTTTGGCTTTAAAACAAATGCGCGATGATATGAGCACCAAGTTGGTTGAGCACAATGAGATGAGTGCTAATCTTGAGAAAGAGATTGAACTCTTGCATACCAATTATGCCGAGTGCATTGAAAAGGAGATGGAAAACTTGAAAAATGCTCCTTGTGGTACTTGTGATCGCGATTTTGGCTAAAAGATGCAAGAGTTTTTGTGCTAAGTCTTTGGATTCTCGCGATTCTTGGAATTCTGATGTTGGTGTTTCTAAGATTGTTTCTTTGCAACCGGAGTTGAGTTCTTGTGTTGCATGTGAGTCTTTGGATGATGGCACTTGTGCTAAGGCTTCAGATAGCTCTTCCATAGCTAGTCCTAAGCTTGTTGCTTCTTCAGGTGATGTCTAGGGGATTTCTCGTGGCAAGGGTGCTTCTTGCATTTTTGGGTCTCAACTTCCCAAACTAACCTTCCATTGCACCTTTTGCAAGAAAGATGGACATACATTTGATTTTTGCTTTCGCCGTATCAAACACGAGTAATGTGTTTGAGCTAAGGTTTTTAGGAAGCCACGTGGCCTCTCCCATGGCATGTGTGCTCCTAGTGTTGGCGCTAAGTTGAACGTTGATGCTTCTTGTTCTAAGTCCCAAGGGACTTCTCACTTGATGGAGAATGGTGATTTGTCCTCTCGAACCATGCCTTCTGATAGGCTCTTGTACCATTGCTCTTTTTGTGGGAAAGATGGACATCAAGAGAGTTTTTGCTATTGGTGTGCCAAACGCATGAGACGAGCTCGTTCTTCTATGCCTTGAATGTTCATAGCCTTTCTCATGGCATGAATACTTGTGAGCCTAGAAAGAAGCCTCTTTTCATTGATGGATTTTATGACTCCTCTACTAAGCTAGGTCACGATCACGGACATGCTTCTAGTGCATCTTGTGTTGGTCCACGACATGCTTCTCATGATGCTTCTATTGGTTCTTCTCATAAGACCTTGCGAGATGTTTGCCTCTTTTCTCTTGGTACCACTCATTCTTCTTCTCGAGCTGTCCTTTTAAGGAATGCTTCCAAGGATGTTTCAAAAATGCATTTGAACCAACATTTGCATCATGCTAACCCACATGATAAGTTGAGTGCTTCTTTTAGACGTGTGACCAAGTCTTGGGTTCCCAAGTATATGCTTGCTAACCCTTCGTGATCCAAGACTCGGGTTTCTTTGTCCTCTCATGTGTAGGTACAAGGACACAGGGTGGAGAACATGTGCTTAGTGGAACTTGATCTTTGTTTGATGTGATCAAAACTTGAGGGTTCTCTACACCCACGGTGATGGCCTTCAAGAGGCATGTGCTTTATTGTGGTGCCTACATACACCTTGTGAGCTGTCATATATACTCATACCTTGTACATTCATGCTCTCCTACTTGTGGTATGAGATAGTTGTTCATGTGCTCACTTTACAATTCTGGTATGTATCGTACTTGTATTATGCTCTTTGTAATTAGTCTAGCATGTTTTATCTTGTGAATCATATGCCACGCTAGCTTTGTGCATATCTTGGTGGATTAGCCACTTTTCATGTTAGTGTGTGATCCTCATGAACATTTTGCCATGTTTAACCATGTGCTTAAAATTGTGTAATTGGTATGGTGTTCATTAGGTATCATTTTCAGTTGTTAGCTTTTGTATAGTTACCTCCTTGTTGACATGTTTGCTAGCCCAAGCTTTTAGCCTTTTAAATTAGTATCATGTTACATGCTTTTACTTCCTAATTGCCTTTTCCCCTCAGTGGACCACATTTTCCCTTTCGTGGTGACCGCTTTGCTTCTTGGCCTAGGATGAGTGGTTTTTCAGCTGACCCTTTTTCTAGGCAAATGGCCCAACACTGCTTTGCTTCATAGTTTACTAACCCCAGTGTTGAGTCATTTGCCTATCCTATGGCTTTCTATTGAGCAGGTCGGAGGACTGGAGAACGACTCCGGATGTTTGCGCCACATGACCGGAAGTCTCAAATGGTTCTCTAGCCTCAACCGCGTGCATGTTAAGGAATTCATCACTCTCGGGGATAACCAAAGGTATGTTCAGCGTTTTGAGTTTGGTTTTTTATTTCCTTTTTGGTTTACGGAAGCTTTAGATCTTATACTCTTAGTTTTTGGTTTTCTTTTGTAGCTTAGCTTTTTGTTTGCATTGCATAGCATCATGTATGATAGATCATATTTTGAGCTTCATGATTATAGTTGTTAGAGTGAGATTATGCTCTATTTGGTATGTTCTGTATGTACATGATGGTGCTTTTGGCTTAGGCTTCTTTTGATCATTTGATACATGTTATGAGCTAAGCTTGTTTTACAATCTGTGAACTTGATTAAAAATTGTTAAAACATGAAAATTAGTTCACCGCTGAGATTGGCAACTAGCATGTGTAGGACTTGTTGAGATCCCTGATGCTATCACTCATATACTAGGTTGCTATGTCTCATGCTTTGAGTCATTCACTTGCTTGGACAACTATTCTTGTGCTAAAATTTGAAAATCAAGCTAAGTAGTCAGAAAAGATCGAGATGGGTCTGTACTATCCCATGTCAAGGTATCGGGATGGCTTCCAATTGCACATTTGGATGAACTTGAGCCTTGTAGTGGGTGCCAAAACCATTGTCTCATAAGCTTCTGATTGTCTATGACATAGGCTTGGCATGGTTGCTAAGTTAGGCCTGACAGTGCCGATAACCTCTCGCACACACATATTTTGACTAATTCTTGTGTTAAGCTACAAACTCCGATAAAATTAAAATTCGATGAAAACACAAGTCTTATGTTTGTCTTTGACATGATGTGTGACCGTTGTTTGGGTAGTTCACCTTGTATACACTTGTTAGCACTAGGTTGATTTCCTACTTATACATGCTATGTGCTACTTTCAGTGGTGAACCCCTTCTTGAATTGCTTAAAATTGATCAAAATTGTCTAACTGTCATATTTCGTTTCACTTGATCCATTTGAGCATTTGCTAGCACTTGTACTTGTTGCTACACACATAACAACACCAATTAGAGCATCTTTTCAATCTGATTGCTATAATCTTGAAGCTTCTGCATTTCTGCATCCTTTGCATTCATAGCATATTTTGAGGGGGAGTGCTAGTTTTTCAGGGCTTGATAAGTGCATATGTCAACAAGGGGGAGAAGTGTTCCACACAAGAAGGGGGAGAGATACTTCCAAAGGGGAGAATGTGCTTTTCACTCTAAATCCACCTAATGTTGAGTGCATGCATTCATTTGCGAGAGTGCATTTGTTTAGGAGGAGTTGCACTTTGAGTTGCTTTTGCTAGTGGTGTTGAACCCGTTCTGCCTCTTCTTGAGGTCTAGCTTTGTTTTGTTTGGTTGCATCAAGCCATTGCCAATGTCTTTGGGGACCAAGTTTTGCTCATTCAAATGACCCAGTCTTGGCTTTTATTTGGCTTTTGGTCATTTGGGTGAGTTCTCTTTTTTTCTTCTTCTTCTATTTCTTTTGCTCTGCTATCATGTGTTGGTGTTGACAATGCACTTATCAAGGGAGAGATTGCGAACACAAGGTTGATATGTGCCCTTGTGGTTCGGTTGTGATGAATGATTGTCAACGTGACTTGCATCTTGGGTTGAGTCGGTGAACTAATCATGGCATGAGTTGGGGTTGTGCAACATGTCTCTTGGCTTGTGGTGCGCAGGTGTGGAGCTCAGAGGCGGTGGTCGATGGTGAGATGAAGGTCAAGTAGAGACGTGTCGTGCCGATGGATTGGGAGCGGTGAAGGATGGACGTGAGGCTTGGACCGAGAGACCAAGAGGCCGAGTGACCTGCCGCAGTGGCTGACACTTGGGGATATCGACAAGTGCAAGAGTGCATGGGTGATGAAGACGGTGTCGACTAAGTCAAGGAGAAGGACGATGGCATCATGGAACTTGGCGGAGGCCGGACACGCATCTACATGGGAGATGTAGATGGCGTTGGTCAAGTCAAGAAGGAAGGCGAAAGCGTCAAGCTTGGCGGAGGTCGGACACGCGTCGACATTGATTAGTCACGCCTGGCGAGTCGTGCACAGGGGTTTGGTGGTTTCGTCCTCAAAACCATCGGAGGGTTTGCCAATTTGGTCCTCAAAATCGGGGAAGGACGGTTTGCTGGTTTGGGACTCAAAACCAGGCAGGGACGGTTTGATGGTTTGGGCCTTAAAACCATCGGTGGCAGGTTTGACCGGTTTGGACCTCAAAACCGGGGAGTGGCAGATCGGCAGACACGTGGTGGCATCTCAAAGCTTGCATTGAGGCGAAGCGATGCCGAGAAGGCGCCGGGTCCGTTAGATCGATGCAAAAAAACTTAGACGGATTTGCCCTTAGTGGGTATTTGGGATGAGTATTTCATGTGAGGGTGTTTTTGTCTTTTGACGGGCGCCTATATATGTGAAGGGGCTGGTTGGATAGGCATCTTTGGAAGGGTCACTCTCATTTGTGTGGTGTTGAAAGGAGGATGTGTTAGAGAGAGGAGTGGTTCTTGTTTTTGAGCTTTTTGCCATCTTAGCTTTGCTTTTGTTAGGAGTGGCTTGTAACCCAACATCTTGAACTAATCCAAGGATCAAATTTGTGCACCACTCGTTCCCCTCTCCAAATCTGAATTTTATCTTTTCAGTCATTTTCAGAGCTATTTTTTGGGATTTTTTGTTCGTTGGATTTGGCTGCGATTGGGGAGAAATTTTCTTGAGGGATTTTGGTACAAAGACATTTGGTGATGCTACCCTATGATTGAATCGAACAAATTCCACTTGTGCATCCAAGATCCGAGCAGATTTTCATTTTGGGGAAAAACTCGAGTTCTTGGCCTGATCTGAATTTCTAGGAGCTTGTGTCAATCTTAGGCGATGATTTCTTGGGAATAGGTTTGTACCTAATTGAATTTCATCTGTACAATTTTTTGGAATGAATCATGGAGGTTTAGTTCGTTTTTCATCGATTCTTTGGTCGCTCTCTTCTTATGTCCGTGCTCGCAGCTTCTCTGTTTGTTGCTCGCTTGGAGGCCGAGCGCAGGGCAGTCCCAGCCGCACCCAGCAGCAGCGCTACCAATGCCTAGGCGCCGTGCGTGCTCGCCTGAGCGGCGCTCGCCATGGGCCTCTATGACCGCTAGCTCGTTCAGCGGCTCCGTACGCTCGTTCTTAGTCCGTACGTGATGTCTCTCGGTTCGTGCTTTGGAGATTCGCTGCTCATCGTGTGGTGGCGCCATGGGTGGATCTATAGTGATGCCTTGGTATTCCTAGGAATACCCAACTTTTTTTGCACAACAATAAGTATATATATAGAGGTATGCTCATATGTATAATGTGTATTGGTGTTCATTTGCTATTTTTCGAGCATAAACTCAGCCCACAGCCAATGCCCGTGGCCTCCTTTCATTTCAAGCTTCCAGGCCGGCCCACAAGGGTTAAGGGCGCAAGGCCCAGTGGCCCAGTAAGCCACGCGGAGTCGCGGACTCCGCGGATGGCCTTGGTCCCCCTCCGTTCGGCAGGCACGGACGCGGAGACATCCGTGAGACACGCGTGCTCCCCATTCCTGATTCCACAATCCCTAATCTAATCTGGCTTGCCTGCGCCTCGCCGATCTTGAATCCCAGCGAGCGGCCAGCGGTGGCGCGGCGCTCCATTCCCTACTAGCGACGGCAGCAGGCAGGGCGGATCTGCAGGCCGCCGTGGCCCGCCGCGGCGGCTGGGCGGCGGTGGTTGCATCCTGCTAGACCGGCCGCGGTCGGCTGGGGCAAGGCCGGGAGAGCCGGAGGGGCCGCCGTCCGCTGACCCGCCATGGAGCGCCCAGTGTGGCCAGGGGCGGCAGCATCCAGCAGCCTTGCCTCTCCCGATTAACAATTTGGATTTAGGAATGTCCGAATGTGACTATGTGCTAGTGATTTTCATTTTTCATGTCTATCTTAGATATGAATAATTTGTTATTCCAATATTCTACTGGTTTTTATGACTTTAATTATGATAAAATACCACTGCGAACTACACTTGACCTATGCATTGGAATTTTTTTCTGATGTGGGAATACCCAAGTTCAAAATCCTGGATCCGCCGTTGGGTGGCGCTAGGGATCGGTCCAGCAGCACAGGAGTGCTCCAGCGCCGTGCGCCACACCTCTGCAGTGCGTGCACTTTCTGTGGGATCCCAGTATCCCACTTTCTGTTTGCTTCAGTAAACAACAGGTCATCTTGATAGTTTGCAGCAGGGCCAACAACTTCAATTCCTAAGCTTGAACACTAGCTCGATTCAGTCAAGAGAAGCCGTTTCATGTTATTTGGTAGCAGCAGCAAACTAACAATTTCCTTTTGACTTGATAATTGTCTATTTCTATTGCTTGCTTCTGTTGGCTAATGAGCAGTAGTGTATCAGTAGCATCTCCGCAACTCAGCTCTTTTTTCAGGTTGCCAAAGTGCAGTTTAGCCGCTGCTGTTTTTCATCATCTCATTGTTCGGCAATAGCAGTAAGCAACAGCAGTTAGCTCAGTTCATTTTCAGGTTTGCACCGTCCATTTCAGAGTTTAAATGAACATGAGCTAAATATTATGAGATGTCACTTTTACTACAGTAAAGCAATCATCACTGCCATTAAATATTCATCGGTCACCTGTAGCCTTGTTTAATCTCTCTACAATTCACTAGCAGCTTGCTTGTCTTTCTCTAGTTTTTCCTGGTCTGAAATTGTGCAGTAGCTGTTGGTTCAGTTAGAAGTTGCAGCTCATCCTTTTGGCAGTGATATGATTTAGTAAATTAGCTTTTATCTCTAGCTATCTTACGTGTGTAGTCCAAGGCTTAAGCTTAATTTCTTTGCAATTGTTGTCTTGTGCTTCGTAGGCTTTTGCTTGCTTTTGTCTAGTGAGCTTGATATTTATTTCACATGTGCGTTAGTATTTTAGAGCTAATGATTAGTAGCAACCCATTTTGCTTCACCTTGCTACTTTGAGAAATTCCTAATTGTTTCTAAGGTCGACATGTTACTAGATGACTTGTGTAACATTGACATTTAAAAGAAAGGCGTGTTGGGTTATAATCGGGATATACTCGGCAAAGAAATTTTTAGTGGCTCCCATTCACCCCCGCCCTACTCCCTCCCCTCCCCCTCTGGTCGCCATTTCGGTCCTTCGGTCTAAATTAACCTTCTATATTTATTACATGGAAAAAAGAGAGCTACGTCGATTTCGCTAGGATACAGCTTGTGTGGTCCACATCTAAAAGAAAGTCTAAGAGCGCCTCCAGCAGTCCTTAGAAATCGCCAGCTGATCTGCATGGCAATGTGCAGAAATAAAAAAGAAGAAAAATTCCCGGCTGCATAGTATAAAGGGAAGTGGGACATAGAGGCAGAGACGTAGTATGTTATCGGGAGGTGTGCGAGCCTGGCGATTTCACTAGCGCTAGCATGATGTTTTTTTACGATTTCAACTACTGTTGTGGACGCCCTAAAGGCTTATCTCGAGTCAAATAATAATAATACCCATTAGCTTAGGTCCAGTGCCAGTCTTCCCTTTTGCCTAGGATGGGGGAAATCGGATTCTTAGCAATCCTCGCTGTAATCCCGTATTTCAGGAAACTACAAGCACTTCCCTGGCTTTGAGGGAATCATGAATAATTTTAACAGTGGATAAATGAATATATGTTAGTGAATAGGGATGAAAACAGAACAGAAATATTCCAAATTGACCGTTTTCGTTTTCTATATTATGAACCGTTTTTTAACATGAAAAATTGTCAGTTTCAATTGGTTTCACAACCATTTTCAACCATTTTTTGTACTCTTTAATTGCTAAATGTAGAAATATCCCGAACCGACCGTTTTCGTTTTTCCATATCGTAAATCCGTTTCCGACCGTTTCCGACCGTTTTCATCCTTATTAGTGAATGGAGTACGTGACTTGCTGATAATAGCTTGTATGAATAGATATATGCAATAATTGCATATGTTAGTGGGCTGCTGACGACTGACGACTGACGTGGATGACTTGCATATCGAGATTGACTTCTAATAAGGTTTACCATTATTATTCCTTATTTATGTATACCAACTCTGCTCATTCGCGCGGCCACGTCATCGGTTAATTCCAACCGTCCGATTCTCTCATCCAAAAGCTGAGATCGTGAACTCGTGCTTCTACCCCTGATTCATCCAGCCCACAGAAATATGTAGGCACCCTTTCTCCTCACCCGTCCTCTCTCCCGAACCTTCTCTGCCGCTCCGAGCCCACCCCCCCTCTCTCCTGAAACTCCTCCCGCAACCTCGGCCGCTCCGACCCCATCCCACCCCTGCCTCCGGCGTCGCCCCCCACCTCAGTGTCGCCGCACCACCCCTCCACCCTGAGGTCGCCACGGTCTTGCAGCCAGTAGCTCTCCAGTCATGTCGCCTAACCTCTAATCCCACTCTATATGAACAAATTACAGTTTCAGTTCCCATCAACTCTCCATGCCTAGCTTCAGTCCCCACCACTGAGCTATTGCGCTTTCCACTATCATGTGTGCTTCCTTCACCCATTAATGCAACCACACAAAGGTAGGATCATCATGTTCACCGTCCTTCGGTGGGGGGGGGTAGGGGTGGATTTGGACTAACTTTTGTGGATTTTGATTCTTTTCGATTTTAATTCTTTTGTGCAGACCAAGCGGTGGAGGAGGAACCTATTGCTTACAGTTTCAGGCCTGCTACACGTTGAAGGTTTCTGAAGAGGAACCTATTGCTTACAGTTCCAGGCCTGCTACACGTTGAAGGTTTCTGAAAAAAGCTTTCTTTTCTTGACATTGATTTGATTCTACCTCTGATTCGGTTCTGAACCTTTCTTTTCTTTTGCATTCATATCTGTACATTCCTAACTCTGGTTCTCCAAAATTTATTGTGTGCCTATGCAGCTCAGGTTCAGATTTGAATTCATTTGATGTGTTACTGATCATATGAGGTACCAATTATCCCTGTTGTTGAACCTACCCTGAACATTTACTTTACCATTCACTGTGATCAATAGGCAATGGTGTAACGACCCGAGTTCATTACAATATAGTCTCTTATTTTTTACCATCAATGGAGCACCTTATTAAGCCCCTGCAGAGATCTTGATGGACTAAGACCAAAGGAAACATGTTGTTTTTCATCTGAGAAAGTGATTTGCACCATGAGTCAACCCGAGTCAACGAGAGTTAGTCATGTTGTTATTGTTTGGAAAATGGATATTGACCCCACTGCCAAATCCCAAAAGCTTGGATCAATTTCGCAGAAGCAGAGAGTTACCGTCGGCAAGTCTATCGGACTATCCGCCAAATGGCTGAACAACAGCAGTGAGTGGAGAATGAGCTGTCCTCCACTTACTCATGGTCCCACATGTCATAAGCACGAAAGTGGAGAGTAAAGCATCAGCTGAAGCAGCCCCAACCCAACACACTCCCATTTCTCATTTCTCCCTCTCTCTCTCTCTCTAAAAGGCAAGAACAAGTAAGAACTAGAGAGAGAAAACAGAGATTGGAGAGGAAGATGGAAGGTGAAGTGGAAGCAAGCTATCCAAGGTCATCATTTCATCAAGCTCAAGTCATCCTCCTCTTATCCATAGTCATGGTTAGCTCATGAGCTCTCATCTCAATCATTTGGATATCTCTCTCAAACCCTAATCTCAAATCTCTCATGCATGTATGGATCATGGAGTGTGATGATCTCTCCTTCATCACAAAGGTAAGATTAAAGCCCTATGCATGAATGATCTCTGAGTTTCCCTCCCAATGTCCTTCTCATGCCATTTTTATGGATTTTTGCAAGAATATCGAGGAATGACTCATTTGTCTCATCAAGGATGAAAAGCAAGTTGTGGTCAAGTTTCTCCTCATGGTCTTGATCATCTTATAGTCTCCAAAACCCAAAGCTAAGTTCTCATGGCTCAACCCTAAGTCTTTATCTTGAGCTCTCTTGGTTTTTTTTGTGACTTCTTGAGCTCTCTTAGTTAGGATCATGCACAAGCCCCTAGATGCACTAGTTAACCAAAGCCAAAAACCTAGCTAGCTTCAACCTAGAGCACCACTAGAGCTATCCTGAGGATGTTGTGCACATGCATGGATGTTTGCAACTCCGAACTAGAGACTAAACCAGCTTAAACCTAGAGTATAGATTCTATTGCCCAACCCATCGAAGGGTCCATCACAAGTGATAGAGTGTCCGATAAACCTTCCTAATTCAATAAGCCTCCCAACAGAAAACCCTAGCACCCTTTCAGAGCGAGTGACGGAGTGTCCGTCGAATTCGACGGAGTGTCCATCGAATTATTAAGGGTGAAACCTAAGAACCTGAGAGCACCAGTTTCCCAGTGGAGTGTCTGTCGCTTCATGCGGAGTGTCCGCTAATTTATAAACCAGCAAACTGATGAAAACCCGAGACCTCACAATTCCCACCAGAGCACCTGACGTGTGGATCGGACTATCCGATGGATGAGGTAAACCCTAGAAACACTTAAGTCCTGAACCACCGGAGTATCCGCAAGGTAATGGAGTGTCCGTCACCCCCCGACGGAGCATCTGTCAACCTGAACCAGAGTCAAAACAGAACCAAGTCACCTCGAAGCCCGCCCCAGCGGAGAGTCCGACGCTCAGAGCGAAGTGCACGTCTGTTAACAAAAGATGTAGAGTTTGTTTAGAAAGCTTACCCAAGAGGTCAACAATACTAGGTTAATCCCAGTTATGAATGGTGCACTAGTAGAGCCATAATTAGACGTCTTTTCCCAAGCTCCAAATCAAGTCTTATCTCTAAGTCTCCATCGGTTATCTTTAATCTCGTTCTTCGTCTTCTTTCAGGAACCATGTAGTGTGAGGAACATGTCTAAGTCATCGTCGTCGGTCTTGAATTCGTTCAAGCGGCAAAACTAGGCAGGCACCCCACAACTATGAACCCTATTTTGCATACCTATTGTATTTCATTATGAGTTATGCATTTCATGTAGATTGATTAATCAACCTAATGATGTTTCACCAAGTTAGAACTACTCATCTTTTAATTAGAGCCTATACTTGATCAATGGGCTTGGTAACGCTTAAATGCTTACTTGCTTAGTAATGGTAGAAGTCAAGTATGAGAAGGGAACTCATGCTTGCGCGTGTAGGACGCTGTAACACCCTAGGTGTTTGGCTCCCACAAATTGAATGTTCATTTCATAAACATGTGCATCATTCATCTCATCATGCAATTGTCACTTGAAACATGTGTATGCAACATTCTTAATTATGTTTGTTTCATACCTGATTGCTTGTGAATGGTAGTTAGTGCAACATGTGAATGCAACATGAGTTTCTCATATCTTGAAGCATGGCAACATTGTAGTGTAACATGACAAGTTTGAGTTTTGCAACAAGGCTATGAAACATGTGAAACATGGTTTTGCAACAATAGGATCATTTGAGTGTTTTGTTTGTTCCATCACATGTGGTATTTAGAATTTGGTATAGCACTTGTGTAGAGTGGTTAATTAGGGTCTAATACACCTTAAGTACACTTAGGGTAATTAGTGGAACACTGTTCATGTTGGCCAAAATGACCAAATTGCCCTCTAGGTGAGGTTTGACTTTGGGATGACCTATAGAGTGACTCAGTTTGACTGATTAAAAAGTCCAACCTAGAGACCTTGCATGGATGTGCACCCTTTACCAAAGTTGTAGCCAATTTATCAAGGAACAAAAGTCTCAATATGGCCATCTCATGAAAATGGCTGGAACATGCTCAAACAGGGCCCCAAGCTAGGATTTCCATGCTGTTTTCATACTTAGAAAAATTTTGAAGTCAAGCACTCACTTACAGTTTCATGAGCCCCTCTTTGAGACCTTGAATCTCCCAATCTGGACCGAATCAGTCCAAGCTCCAATTGACAATGTTGTTGTACGCCTGTAGCTCTACATTTTTGCTAACTACGGCTCTCACCGAATCGACCTAGATTATGAGCTACGAGGCGTTGAAATCGCGCTGTCAGTCGTGCCACCGGACGCCGATTCAGTCCTGATTCAGAAGTTTCAGGCGGACAGTGGCCGACCGATGCAGGGCCGAGCCACCGCGTGGCGTGCATGCCCAGCTAGCACCTCCACATCACACGCGTGTTCACTGTGAAAGCCAGGTCGACCTCTCGCTCACTCCCTCTCCCTCTCGCCATTTCCCTCTCTATCTTCCTCCACGCGAGCGCGGTGACCGGGAAGGCAGTGACCGCCACCGAGCCAATCACCCAAACCCGAGCGCCATTGCCCAATTCCTCTAAGCCACAGCATCGTCTCGAGCCCCTCCACGTCCTCGACCTCACCGAACATCCGTTTTCTCCTCAGGTAGAGCTCACCGTGAACGCGGCTCCACCGGGTCGCCATGTTCGCTGCCGACCGAGCTCGCACGTGGTCGTGCCACCCGGGCCATCTACCACCTTTTCTCTCCCTTGTACCTTGTCCGCCTAGCGTTACTGGTGCTCGCGGGGTAGGCCACTAGGGCCGAGCCGCTGTCGACTCGCCGGAGCCGGCAAGTCTGCGGCCGAGTGCTGCCATTGCCGACGCCGCCCTCCTTAGCCACTGCTCTAGCTCCAATTGGCCGTACCCCTAGGTGCGCATAGCTGTCGTGGACCCGCCGGTTCCCATGGCCTCACCGGAGTCGCCACCGGCGGCGAGCTACCACCGTCGCTCTTCTCCCCTCCCCTTTTCCCTCACTGACCCGTGGGGTCACGCCGTCAGCAGCCGCGTGCGGGCGGGAGCCGACCGTGGGCCAAGCTGGCGAGCGGGCCGCGCCGTTTTGATTGGGCCGCGCTGGCGTGTGCGGGTCGCGCGTGTAGCAGGCCGTGGAGATTTTCCCGGGCCAGCCTAGTAGCTGAATAGGAGTTGGGTTAGGGTTCCAAATTTGTTTTATTTTATTCTTTTTCACAGATTTGTGTATAGATTCAAAAATACATATCTCTTGATTGGTAGATCCAAATGATATGGTTCCAATTTTGTTGAGTTCCTGGTAATGTCTAGTTTATATTAAAAATATAATATGTGCCTTGTTTTGTGATGAAAAATAGACTTACTAATTATCTCTTTTAATCATGTGGGAATTAGGGGTAATTATATCTTTTTTTGGGTAGCTCAAAATGGCATCAAATTTTTATGGTGTACTGTTCATATCATGAATAGCTTGTAGTTAAATTTTCATATAGTTTGGACACTGTATGTAGGAGTTGTGTATTTCTCTTCTTTGCATGGATGGATCTTGTGTGAATTTTCATAATTTTTCTATAGATTCAGTAAAGGTAAAATTTGGTGAGTGTTGTTCTCATGCTAGATAGATGCTAGAAAAAATATGAAATCTATTGTTTGATACTTTTCAATAGGGTTTCCTATTTATGCTAGAAATAGACATGTCATCTGTTATTTTTAATACATCAAGTTCTGCTTGTCCAATTGCTTTGAAATTTTTACGGTGGTCTATGTGAATCATGAGGTAGCTACTGTAATTTTTGCAGATTTTTCTGTATAGTTGTAATATATGTTGCTTTAATCACCTAATTAACTAAATAAATTAGAAAAGAACATTAAATAATTTATTTAGAAGTTGGCATTATACTTTATGATGTTCCTCTGATGTGCACAATAAGTTTCTAAACTTGTTTTGGTCCAATTATGCTTTTGCATCATCACTAAATATTTAATTTAGTAAACCTGCCATTTTTGGACAGATTCTGTGTTTACTTGAATTCGACTTGGTTAACGTAAGAATAATGCTTTAATGTTTATAAATGATTTTTAGAGAATTTCATAAGCTTTCCAGAATGTCCTCTTTCAAGTCATTTGAATTTGTAGAACTCCTATTGTGATTGAATTAAGGAACTGCTCTTTTGCATATGAAACCTTAACTTTTGATTTAAGTATGCCTTTACTATTTCTAAGCTTGTGGTAATATTTCTAGGTGTTAGGCCTTTAACTGAAGATGAGCATCTTTATCTTAGATTATGCAAGTTAGGTAAGTTGATCTTGTTCTTCGAGTTAAGTTAGATACATGTTTTAAAGTGATTTGAATAGAGCTATTCTTAATCTGTAAACGAGTGTCCAGTGATGTTTTCGTTAAATACTTATTGTTATCCATTCATCATGAACATCATGTCATTCCTTATGCATCCATGATATTTATCTTGTGCATATGCATGCAATAGGTGTACCGGAAGGAGTGACACTGCTGGAATTCGAGGAACCGAGCGGGGAGCAGCAGTCGCCAACATCGGAGGTTCAGGAGGTGCAGCCTTCAGGAGAAGTGCCAGACGAGGTCGCCGTTGAGTGCCCGGATTATCGTCCGTGCAACTTTGTGAAAGGCAAGCCCCGAAGCATATTAAGCCTCCTAATTTTTGAAATGCAATTAAAGTATTATTGTTATATATATTATTGCATTAAGTTTAGGTGTTGGATGAAAACACTTGCTGCATTGGTTATCCAATCCTTGTCCAGATATTGATACCCGGAATCCTACGTAGCTCAGACTCGTGTAGTGCTTAGCCCTGCTTAAATGCGGTAGAAGTCAGGTGATTTCCTGTCACCTGCGAGCTATAGGAATATACATATGGCACGGTTGGCTATATTTGCTATCGTGGAAAATAACCTGTCTTAATTTAAAATAAAGACCGGGCGGAGGCTTACCGGTTTGCAGTGACTCCGCCTGTGTCGATTAAGGACTGAATCTTGGAGCCTTTCTTTGTCATGTTGAATGCATGCCTCTCTCTTAGCTGGCCGGACCCGAGTGCTTGACCGCGAATCCGAGTAGCTCAACTCAGGCCGAGAGTCGGTAAGTATAAAGTACGCCTCAAAAGGGAGCCGTAGGCGTGAGCCCAAGAGCAGGTGGTTTAAAAGTCCTGATCGTCCTGGCAGAAGAGTAATCCCGGAGAGTGCTGGCGTTAACTGAACCCGCGAAGTTGGTTCCTGAGTTGTACCAAAGGTGACCCATGGCTACCCTTGCAAAGTATGCTAGGGTGAGAGTTAGGAATACTCACTCAGCTGAGTTGTAATTCGATTCGAGTCGCTGTCTCTCACCGGTTAGTGAGAACTTGACAGGCTTATCTCCAAAGTAGATACACTAAATAACATGATGGTTCAGGAATAATGATATGATGATGACAGCCTTATTATATCTGCTATGGTTAATATTGTTTGCTCCTATAAGTGAGTGCTCTAGTACAGGTGCTAATCTAGTGGACAGGTAAATGATGATAAACTTGATGCTAAGTTTAAATTGGTCACTATATTCATAAGCTCTTTTATGCAACTGTGTCAAGCTAGCCCACCTTATAAGTCTGGCATGATCCTTGGTGTCCTTTATTTTTGATTTTGACGGGTAAGTCTAGCTGAGTATCTTTTCGTACTCAGGGTTTATTTCCCTCCTGTTGCAGATGACCAGTTCTACTTTGGTTGTTGCAAGTATTGCCTTCTCCCGGCCGGGGATGAAGACTAGACCATTGGACGCAGTCTCTACTAGTGTCCTTACCTGAAGATGCTTTTGTGTGACATGACCATTACTCTGACAATGTATTTGAACTTCTAAATTTCTGTATCAAACTATGTTGCTTCCGCGAACAAACTGGATTTGTAATATTTTATTTTGAACTCCGATGGATGTAAACCGTACGCTACTTGTGAAATGTTGTAATGAATGATGTGTTGTGTTGAATCACTGCGATCTTGGTTTGTATGTCGAAAGTTGTTTGAAATCCTTCGAGATTTCCGGACTATCGGGATTATGGGAGCTTAACTACAGGAATTTGATCACTTCGGTGATTGTTTTTGTACTTACGTTCTTATAATTTGGTCGGTTCTATTACAGCTACACCGGGTTAACTAAATATTAAAATGAATGAGGGCTACAACTTGTCTACTTCCCTAATTTTGACTAAGGACCCAACTTAATTTTAAGATATGAACATGATGATCAATTTGGTAACTCAACTTAATTTTGAGATATGAACATGATGATCAATTTGGTAACTCTTGCTTAAGCGAGGGGTAGGTCACTGTGAGTGTGGGATTTCAAGTGACATAGCTCGTGGAGCAGTCAAGGACCGTGCATTGGGATACGTGAGTCCGACTAACCGCCTGTATAAAGCACATGTCGCATATGGGGGCGGCAAGCCTAGTAACTAATTGTGACCGGTCTATCCGTGAGACTGGTAAGAAGGTGGCGCCGATTAGATGGTGGTAGCATTAACCGGACAGCGGTCGAACCTTTCATGTGATATTCGGGCTGAATTAGGGAAAGGTTGAAAATCGTGAGGCAACCCTTACTACCGGACCCGGAGTACGGTGATTAGTCCCGTTTTTCCGTGTGGGTATAGTTGTACATCTCTGCAGAGTGTTGAAAGCCTGAAGTCCCTCGGGACGGACCCCTTATGGTTGTTCCTACTTTCTATACCCATGGTAGTGTAATGACTCAAATGTGATGAGATGTTTACATATGATGATCACTTATCCTGCTATCATGAACTTTTAATGCTAATACTTCTAATAATGAATTCATAACATGTCGTCAAAGAAACGTCATATGCTTCTACAAATGTACAAATACCTGATAATACCTCTGCATCCACCAAATATTTATATGTTGAAATTAAGTCCTACGAGTACAAAATGTACTCACGGTGTTGCCGATAAGTTGTTTTGCAGGTGTGTAAGACATTGGCCTGAGCAAGCTCAATCCAGTGCAAGTTTAGCAGACCTTGGATTGGGCATTCTCCAAGATGAGCTGCGTACAATCCGATGTATTGATGAGCGAAACAGTGTAACTTAGAGTCGAATAGAAGGCCTCGTGGTTGAGAGGATGACCCCCACTGCGAGGCGTGACAAATGGCCTCCACCTTAGGTTTGATCTCCACAAATTGTTTGATTTGCTTTCTTATGTCAAATCTGAAAATTAGTTTTTTTTTTCTCTCTCAACTGAAGTTTTTCTAGGATGGGAACAGAAAATATTATAGCTGAACATACTATGTATCTCTTCCATATAATTGCAAAACATGCAACTTCTACTATAAACAAATATTGTCCTATTTTAGTAATAATATAGGAGAGAAAGTACATGTAGCAGTGCGAACTCCGATCCAAATGGCCCTATCGGCCCTCCTGTGTCTAGTCGTCGACAGCCTACTAAATTTACAATTTTTCATAACCAAATGTGTTTGCAATTAATCATTAAAAATATTATTAAAAAAATCATGGATATGGCCTCCGCTTCGTCCGTACATATATCCAGCAAATAATCATTCTTCGGTCTAGAGGCTTTTAGCCTTTTACTATTCATTTCCTAGGTGCAGTTTTACACATCCAGTTTAGTTTTACATTACTTTTTTCGAATCAGTTTAATTTTACATTACTTAGCTAGAAATTTTTAATGAAGAAAACAAGCAATCAAATCTTAACTACTCTCTCCGTTCTAAGTTACAAGGTGTTCCGATTTTCTGGATACATAGTTTTTATAATATACCTCAACATAATATATATCTAGACGTATAGATCGAGTTATATGTCTAAAAAACCAGAAGAACTTATAATTTGAACTGGAATAGTATTTTCATATTTAAAGGAGATGCAAGCGGATTAGTGTAACCCGTAGACTCCACGTATAGGTTTAGCTATTCGGCTAATCTCTATGATTATGCCTATGTTTGGTCGCCGCCCGCTAGCTCGCTTGCATAGTAGAGCTTTGTTGATCTAGGCCTCAGCCTAGAACACAGGGTTGCCGCACGAACAACAGATGAATCGAACGAACGGGCGGAACACAAGGGGAACGAAATGTGTATTATTGATTCAAGGAATCATCGTATCATCCTCCTTTACAATTCCCGCAACGAGGCTATTTATACACGTTCGTAGGCTTTTTATGGACATAAATGCCCTTGCAACTACTACGTACTCGGGGCATATTCCCCTTTACCCTAGACCTAGTCGCCCTTTAGAGACATTGCCTGCCTCAGACGCCACTAGGCTTCGGATTTCCGCTGGTCCCGCGCCGTGTCGCCACTTTTTCGACCTTGCGGGCCCAGCTGAACAGAGGTTGTCGGCATCCAGTCCCCTGGTGGCCTGCTTTCAGCGCGAAACCTGCAAGGGCAATCACACACGTGACTTTTATCTGGGCCCGAGCCACAAACTCGAGCGAGCGCGCACCGCTCCGACTTTCGCCAGGGCGAATAGTCTGAGCCCCCTTGAGCGTCCTGCCGGGGCGCCACCATAATGGACCAGAAAAACAAACATTTTACATTTTGCCATGCCAAAGACAGACGCACACCCAGCGCTCCGCCATAGCTCGTATGACGAGGGTTCTCAAAAGCGCCGTTTCGCCCGCGCGAAACGACATTCATCGGTTAACTGGGCCTTTTCGCCAAGACGAATAGGGCGGGGATTGATTCTGGATTTCCCTTGTCTTTGCCCGTATGGCCGTTATTTTGCTATGGTGAAACGACTGCAGCTCTTGCGGGCTACGGCCGGCCTCGGCGAGAGTGCTTTCGCCTAGGCGAATGCATGGACACCGCATTTTGATTTTCCTTGCCCCTTCCGACGCGTTTTCACTATTTTGCCACTGCGAAATGTCAACAGTTCATTGGGGGCGGCTATCGAGGCCCTGGGGGTGCCTAGGGGTTGGCCCTGCCCCCAACAAGCTTCATAAGTTTAGGTTTTGTAATTTTGGGTGTAATTTTTCATGCATATTAATTCTTAGTTACTCATCTCAATGCACAATTTATATCGTGAACTACATCTAGTCAAATTATTAATTTGTTTGATTTAAAAACATGTGCCTTTGAACCGTTGCGTAAAGGGATCTCTAGGACCACGTGAGTGTAATTTTTGGACACCGAGGGCAAGTGACTAGTACCTATATCTTGAGTATCCGCACCATGCGGGTTAGCTCATTTGTCTAGTCCGCACACCACTCGGCCGCTTGGAGTCCTATGGAAGGACCCAATTGGGACACGATGTAGTTGGCTCTGGCCGATGGAAGGACCCAATTGGGACACGATGTAGTTGGCTCTGGCCGCTTGGAGTCCTGCAGAAGGACCCAACATGGTCAGGCCACTGCTAAGACACTCTTCCCACATCAGCTGGACTACGGTGGACCCATGGTACTTGTCCGACATGACATGGAAGCAAGGCCTCTCACACTAGGACGCGCCGTATAGCAGCTCAGGCCACTCCTCAGGACCCGTGACTATGTGAAGAAGTGAAGACCTCTGTCTTTTTCTCTCTATGTGTATGTGTAAATCTGCTCCCTCTGCTATTATAAAAAGGGCAACAGGAGTCCCTCGCTAGGCCCTCTCTCTCTCTCAATGTTTTAGAGGTACTCTCACCTCTTTTTTCTCTCTCCGTTTGTAACTCATGCTACAAATATTCATCCCTCGTGCTCAGGACATGATTGAACATGCATCTCCCTAGACGTAGGGCATGTTACCTGAACCATTATAAATCCTGAGTCTCTGAGTGCTAAGCCATCGGAAAAATATGTGTGATGCTAAATTTACTAGTCGACATAGCACCTTGGTACTAAACATCAACAACTTAAAAGTATCCATTGTAGTTTGAGTGGACTTTTATGTCCTAGTTAGTAAAGCTAGTACATTAATTTACATATGGATGAAACAACGGTAATGCTACTTAGCGGGCGTCCGTTCTTCCTAATGGACCGCTTCGCGCGGCCCGCACCCCGCCCTCGCCGTTGGTCCAAGCCGCACCGGCTACTCAGTGGGCCCGGTTATATTTTAATCCATGGACGCAACGTAACACAAATATGTGCATGTACACGTATGTATGACCGTCTCATCAGAACGTGAATACGTGACATGCATGTATACTAGAAGAGGACAAAATCAACATGCATGGAGAGCTATGCTGAATGACCAGCTAGCATCTCCACCGCACAGCCCGCTCTTCGCTCGCTTTCGCCATTCGCCGCAGGTAGCAAACCTGTCGACCGACCACCGCTCGCCCGTGGAGAGGGAGACCTCAGCCGCCTGACCGCCGTTGCCGCCTCAACCACGGGGGCCGGACACCTGGTCGGTGGCCAGGAAGATCTCCGCCTCTGATGAACTGCGGCCTAGTGTCCACCGCTCACGACCATCGCCGAGAGCACCCCTAGGAGAGGGGGCCGTCACTGGCTGGGCCCAGGCCAGGTGCAGGCGCAGGTGGCCGCTACCAGGCCACACCACCATCGTCGGCCGCCGGCTGGCCAAAACCGGCCGTTCCCCGCTCTGCTCTACGTCACACAAGAAGGGTGAAAAACGTATGTTGCAAGCGTATGTTTCATGTGTTTCAGATGTTTCAGAGGTATGTTGCAAGTATTTTAGATGGATGTTGCAAAAGTAGATCAGGATGTTGCATATGTTGTAATTGTTGTACACGTATGTTGCAAGTGTCTGTTCCCAATGTTTCAGCTGTTTTATTTGGATGTTGCATGTGTTTTATCTGGATGTTGCATCTGTTGCAGTGGCTATACACGTATGTTGTAAGTATATGTTCTAAATGTTTCATCTGCTTCATATATATGTTGTAAGTGTTTTATCTAGATGTTGCATATGTTACCATGACTATACACATTGTTGCAAGTGTATCTTTCAAATGTTTCACCTTGTTTTAGACGTAAGTTGCAGCAAGTGCTGCTCCCCACGTGCTCTGACTTGCGAGCACGCACCCAACCAGCACTGCCTATCTCTATCATGCGGGTCAGCTCCAACAATCGGACGTGCATATAACGGGCGGTCAGTGCCCAAACAGCCGAGCCTCCCTGGTCAAAGCGCCAGCCCCTGCACCACAAGGTGCATCCACCATGGTGCAGCATGCAGCCGGGTCAACCCAATGTACGCACGCTTTTCCCTCTCACATGCAGCTGGGTGGGTCCCACCCACACATGCTCTCCCATGCAGAGTGCCAGAGCGGGCCGGCGCCCCTACACCACCAGGCGTGGCCTCCCACGGTGTAGCATGCAACCGGGTCAACACAAGGTACGCACGTGCTCCTTCTCTCTCAGGTGCAGTTGGGTGAGACCCATGCACATGCTCTTCCGTGCAGGCGCAATGACGTAGCAACACGCGGGCACAGGCACAACAACATGTGTGCGCGTCCAGACATCCGGGCACTAGCATAGCCCACTACTCAATGCAAAATTTTATTTCACTATCTCATAGGCTAGTCGTAGTTTTGATTTCTTGCATGGTGCTGTGAACTATGTAGCATTTAAAATTGTATCTAAATTAATTATTACATATTAGAGTATGATCATTAATTAATTTGCATAATACTTCAAAACTAATTCATTAACAAACTCAGTCAAATGAATGCAACCCTTTAAGCAAAAAGAGGGCACAAAACTCTTTCATCTCAAAAAATTATATGAATGATTTATATAAAAAAATAGCAAGCTAGTATCATAATTAAATTAGATTATGCGCCACTCCTAAATTGTGTCCAAAAGAAGCATCTACAAACAAAGATATGGTACGTACACGAATGAACCTAAGCATGGACAATGATTTGGGGGTCAGCATATTCATCAAGTAAATTCTACAAGATAGTGTTCCAAAGCGTTGATGCCCACCCCATTTTCAAGTGGGTTTGGAAGTCCAGATGCACCAACTGGGTTAAATTTTTTGCATGGCTGGTATTGGTGGACAGACCAAAAACCCGATCAATGCTCAAGAGGAGGCATCTCCTGGGTGAAGATGAGGTCGCCTGTGTTATGTGCACCACTGGTCCAGAAGAGGACATAGATCATCTCTTCTTCCAATGTCCGTTTGCCCAGCAATGTTGGCAAAAAAATCAATGTCACTTGGAATAACATGCAGAGCCTCCCAACCAGAATGGTCGTGGCAAGAAGTCAGTCCAACACCGGTTTCTTCATGGAAGTTGTTCTAATTGTAGCCTGGGAAATATGGAAGATGAGGAATAGGAAGATTTTCGACAATGACAGAATCAGCCTAGTGTCCTAGTTTGTCAACTTCAAAGCCCAATGCCGGCTCCAATCGGTTAGATTTAAGGATGATCTACGGTCATCCTTTGATGTATGGCTAGATGCATTTAGTTAATTTTGTGGTTTTTACATTGGTTGTTTATTCCTCAAACATTTGTAAGTATGTCTTCCCTGCTTTTATGAAAAAAAAGAAAATTGAAGTGTTGTGGGGAACTACCTCACAGTTTTTTTGCCTTCAAAAAAAACCTAAGCATGAACTTTGAAACACACAAAAAAATGTAGCAGCATATACATAATAGAAGCAACATCGCTGCAGCATATATCTACCTCATGGAGGTGCGTGGAGTTGCTTCCCTGCCGGGAACGTGGTACCATGGCCCAGTGCTCTTTTTTTTCTTTTGAGAAATGGCCCAGTGCTCATGCAATGCGAGATTCGGGGCAAGGCAGCCCAGCATGGTGTGGACATGGCCCGCAGGCACCAGGCCGCGGATCGAGTTTTTGGCAGTGCAAGAGCCCAGGATTTTGGCCGGAGATGGCAAAAGCCAACAAGCAAATGAGTGAAGATGAACCGGCTGAAGGCGTGGTTTCCCCCTATCATACAAATACAAATACAAATCATCATCATCATCATATTACACAGATCTTTAGTTTCTGAGACCGCTTTTCACTGTCGCACTGTCCATCACTGTTCATCCACAGACTCTCCATCCTGGCCGTCCACATCTGCCTGCCTCTGTCCGAGCCTTTTCCCTGTGTGCTATTATGAAAGATGCTTCAGACCTACAAGCCACTAAAAAGTTCGAATGCACCTACATGTCATGACACTTTACTTTCTTACCTTCCACGAAATTCCGTCCACTTTCGGAGGTAACGTTGGCTAACGGTACAGAGAAAAGACTTAAATGCCCTAGACCAGAGTAACTGAGATAAAGTTCTATTTTCCCATGTGCCACTCTCTAGGTGAGTGTGTGGGCGCCAAACTGATTGCCTTGACCAGTTTTGACCTCACTAATTTAATTGGTATTTAAATTATTTGCAATATTTTTAGCTTTAAATATCACAAATTTGATAGATAAGCATTCCATGTCCACCGATCCACCAATTTAATTGCACGTTTCGAGTTCAAATTTTTTCCCAAATTTAATCGATCACAATAGGAGACTGATGGAACAGGAGCACAGTGTTGACAGAGGCCCCAGGTAACGGAATTTAAAAAAACGAGAAAGATCCTTGCGGCTGTTCCTGTCCACTCGTTTATTGAGTTGTCAATCTATAACTAGTAATCTATCCCTATTAATAATAAAGAGGCAAAATTTTAGGTTTTTTTTCGTCCATCTATTTGTTTAGTCCGTCTCCCTTTAACTATCGGATCATGAAGAGTTTTTTTTCTATCTAGACTCATATATATAACCCGTGCTCATATAGAAATCCTAATATAAATAGAAATTCTTTATTCCCACACAGAATATATTTATACTTTTCAATTCTATACCTACTAATAAAGAGGCAAAATTTCTCTCCACCTTTTGTTGATCCGTCTATTTTTTTTGTCTCACTCTAATTACTGGACAATGGAGAGTTTTTTCCGTCCATATGGACATATATACATGACTAATTATTGTCCGCGAGTTTAAATAGATGTACGTGTGCGGTGCTATTTGTTTTCCTATTCCTTCTTTCCTTACGAGATCGAAGACAAAACACCTGTCTCGTTTTTTTTCCCAATTTTGTTTCCTGCCCATCCAGTATCATGTCCATCCTGGTTTTTCTTTTTTTTTTCTCAATTTTTTACTGTTTCCTATTCTGTAACGTATCTATCCTGATTTTTCTCTTTTCCTTTATATTTTCACAATCTGTTTCCGTTTCCTATTTTCTCCTTTTGCCACTATTTTTCTTCACGTTGCGTTTCCGTCTCTCTTTTTTTTGCATCTTTTATTCTATTAAAGATTCTTTTTTTTCATCTTTTTGTTCCTTTTCTCCACGTTGGTTTTCTTCGGTTTTGTTTTGACCAAATTTCCACCGTTCTATCTTCTTCTATTTTTCATAAATTTAAAAAAATGATATGGATCTTTAAACTCTTCACCTCTTTTTAGGTGAAATAAAGATTTTCGTTAATGCAATTTAGTTGATTAGAACCCAAAATTATTTTGTTATGATCGATTTACCTTTTTGTCTAACCAATTAAACCGTGAGCAAATCATTGGTCCTGTTTGCTTGTCTTATAAGCCGTACTTTTTCAGCCAACGAACAGTGTTTTTCTCTGACAATAAATCAGCAAACAATACTTTCAGCCATGGCTTTTCAGCCAAGCGAACAGGGCGATTATCGGTCCGTCCTAAATAAATTTGCCTCTAAAATGTACATATGTACCAGTGTAAACCCTGGTGAGAGTTACCATGCAGAAGCAAAGATGTCTCTTGTCATAATCGTCAACGGACAGACCAGTACTTTGGTTATGGTACACAAAGAAAGTAATGCAACTCAATATTTAACTATATCAACACACAAATAGTATAAAATATCTCTATGCTTTGCAACAGAAATAAATCTATCAAGATTGTATTTCAAATTTGATGCAGACTTAACAGGGCATTGTCATGCAATTGTCAAGATGTTACTATCATCATAAAATAAATTATAACTTTTAAATTTTATAGAAATGATAAAACATGAATAAACATGTACCATTTCAATTATTGTTTTTCATGAATATTGATATTTTTCTCCCGTTGCAATGCACCGGAGGCAAATTTCAGGCTTTTTTTTCGTCCTTCCATTTTTTATATGACCTTCTCTAAGTAACTCTACACAAATCCCTCACTCTCAACATCTCTTCTTCTCTCATATAAAAATATAATAATATATAAAATAAAAATAAAAACGCCAACCATATATATATACACAGTATATAGGAATAGGAATTGGAATAGGAACTGAGAATATAGTATACTCATCTTATCTAATTTACTATATGTTATTGTCATAGCCAAGGTCATTGTTTATTAGCTATGGAGCACATAGATTTGCAGGCGATATGGCACTAACAATTATTAAACAAAAAAACATGCTATAATTTGCCCCGTAGCACGTTGTCTACTCTTGGGCCAAACAGATTTTAGGCCGGCCAATCAACGGACTGGACTGGTCTAGGCCCAGCGTCCCATTGCCTCATGCGACTCTGTACGACGCACAGTGCGACAGCTTGGACCAGCTCGTGTGTAGCAATTGCCGCCGCTTGAGATCGGTCGGATCGAATTTTTAAATATAAAAAAAAGATAAAAAAAGATCAGCCAGATTGATAGGAGAAGGAGACCCGATTACTTTTTTCTTTCTTTTTTTCTTTTTAACAAATGATTTCTGGATTAATTTACATAATTTGAAAACGGGCATACATGAAAAACCTTTTAAACTTAAACATATTGTACCAACAGTTTTGTGGTCAAAAAATAAACCAACATATGAAATTACATAATATGAAAAAATAATCCTACAAGATGGTAAATAAATACACATGCATTTCAAGCTGGACAAGCCCGCTGCTCTTCGCGTACGGATATGGACAGTCACGCAGCCTGCTTCGCCTCGCCCCCACCTCGCATGTGCACCCTGTCCCCTACCGCGCCCTGCTCGTTCCCTTAGACCCCCTCCTCTCCCTCCGCGTGGGCGGGCCCCGGGAGCTGGCCCCTAGCTCGCTACACCCTCATCCACCCCCATCTCTACCGCGCCCTCATCCCCGGCGCCTGGGCCGTGCGCCCATCGCCCACCCTGCCCCGTGAAACACTTGCAACATGAATGCAACATATATCGGACACATATGAAACATTTGAAAATATAGCTGTAACATATATGTGAAACCTATGCAATATTTAGATAAAATACTTACAACATATGGGTGAAAAGATATGCAACATCCACATAAAACACTTGCTGCAACATGTTTCTAAAATATTTTTTTAAAACTCTTGCAACATACTCCCTCCGTCCCAGAAAAAGTGTCGTTTTAGGTTTTTCAGACATCGTGTTTGACCGTTCGTCTTATTCAAAATTTTTTAATAAATATTATTTATTTTGTTATGACTTATTTTATCATTAGAGATACTTCAATAATGATTTATTTATTTTATAATTTGCACAAAATTTTTGAATAAGACGAACGGTCAAACACGATGTCTGAAAAACCTAAAACGACACTTTTTCTGGGACGGAGGGAGTACAACTGAAAACACCTGTAAAAATATGCAACATATGCAACATCCCGATCTACTTTTGCAAGATCCATATGTAACAATTGCAACATACCTCTGAAACATCTGAAACACTTGAAACATACATTTGCAACATAGAGAAGGGGAAGGCCGGGGCCGGTCGATTTCGGTTGTTGGGGTGGGATTCGGCGGCGAGCTGCGACGCGCGAGCACCACCAGCACCGGCAACGCTCGTGGATGCCCTTGGCTTGGTCGAGGAAGACCTGAGGCACCACGACACGTGCGCCCTAGCGGCCATGGCGGGGTCTACGGCCCGCCCGACGACGATGGGCGACAGATAGACAGCGAGAGAGCGAGCGGCGCAGGTGACTGGGACGTAAGTGAGCGGTGTAAGGAGCAAGGGCGCGTGGCGCGGCTAGTGGCGGGGGGAAGGGCATAGCGCGGCAACCCGACAGTGCGCGGTGGGAAAGGGGGCAGACGGATGAGCGGCCACGCTACTTCGGGGCTAGGCGGATAAACATACGAGGGAGTGGAGATTTGTTTTTGTTTCTGAGAGAGATGAAGTCCGCACCCACGGAGCCGCGTCCGGACGAGAGTTACAGACAAGCACTTGTGGTGGGTCATTATTAAAAATATTAACTAATACCATGGGTGTCATAGTTATCAATAAAATAAATTATAGATTCTGAACTTCACTCAAAGGGATAAAACATAACGAGATATGTAATACTCTATTGTTGCTTTCTATGAATATTCGATGTTTTCTTTCTCCCGTCACATCACACAAGCGTATTTCCTAGTTAAAAAAAAAGGAAAACCCATCCGGCCTTATCTTATCCCTCCGTCTAGATGGTTCTCACGGAGTCTACGAACTCATCGCATAGCCAATGCACCTGTTCATCTTCCCGTTCCCTTACACTCCAAGCACAGCTCCGCCCGGTGGGAGCCCTCGCCTAGCCGCCATGGGCAACACGAGCTCGTCCAACAGGGTCACGAGAATAGGGGCTTGGTCGGGAGCCATCGTAACGTAGCGGGTGCACACGGGCGGCACGAGGTCGTCAGCGCTGGCCTCGAGCGCGAGGAGCACCTGCAGCGCCGGCTCGCAACGTACCGCGCCATGCTCGACGGCGGTGTGCGCGGAGATCGAGAGCTCCCCCCGGCCACTGCGGGTGTGCATGGGAGCTCCATCATGGCCACCGCCATGGCGCGCACGGGAGCTCCGTCCCGGCCACCGCCATGGCGCGCGGCGAGACCCCCCGGCGACCGCGACGGCACGCGGCGAGCTGCCATGCCACCGTGGGCGCGCACGGGAGCTCCGTCCTGGCCACCGCCATGGCGCGCGGCGAGCCCCCCGGCGACCGCGACGGCACGTGGCGAGCTGCCCCGCCACCGCGGGTGCGCACGGGAGCTCCGTCCCAGCCACCACCATGGCGCGCGCGAGCCCCCCCCACCCCCTCTCCCGCAGCGAGCTGCCCCGCCACCGCGGGACGGGCAAGCTCAAATCCGGTGACCGCGTCCACCCTCACCAGCGTCGCGCGCCTCGTCACTGCCACCCGCGACCATGGCCTGGTTCGTCGTCCGCCGCATGGCCGCTGCAGGCACCCCGCCGCACCTCCGCTCCTACAGCCCGGCCCTCTTTGCTACTGCTTGCCAAAGATGCTAACAGCTTGGTCTCACTAGTCGGAGAGAGAAAGAAAAGAAGAGGATATGTGTACGAGAGAAGGGTATTTTGGATGTTTTTCACTGGCTGGGCCCATATATCAGAGTGGGCATACGGCAAAAATCAGACGAAAGACGGATGAAATGGCGTAGAAGATAATAAGAAAATAAAGTGTCGTAACACGGAGGTGCGTTCGAACTCTAAGGCCCCGTTTGGATTGCAGGAAGATCGAAGGAAAAGTACAGGAATAGCAAACGGAGGAAAGGAAGTGAAAGTGGGCGTTTGGAACGAAGGAAATGACAATTCCTTTCCTCTGGAATCCTGCCGGCAGATGCTCGTTTTGGAGGAAAAAAAGAATCCACTCCTTTCTCTGGTTTTCGTTTCCTTCGCGCTTGCCCGAGAAAAACTCACACGACAAAGAGATAAACGAACAGCTAATGACTATAACAACGGCATAATCGGATGCCGCACCGCTGTATCCGCTTGGCCTCCCCACGTCCGGCCACCACGCCACGCCGCCCACGCTCGTCCGTTGTGCTGCCTACAGGGAAAAAAATATCGTCCGTTGTGCTGCCATGCCGAGCAGCCGTGATGTGCCTTTGGGAAAAGATTAGAGGAGAGAGATGCGCATGCGAAAGGCACTAGTGGATGAAATTATTTTTACATTTTTATTTACCTCCCATTTGGTCTAATAGCCTCACGTGCAAGATGGTCACACTCTCACAGAAAACCTTTCAAAAAAAAAGATAGCCATAGATAAAATGTGCAACTAAAGTATTATCATTTTATTAAACACTAATAATGATCATGTATCATTCACAGTTTTCTGATTTCAGTGTCATGAATTCCTGCGTTCCAAACACCTTTGCTAGTCCTTTCCTGCGTTTTTCCTTTCCTTTGTTTTACCATTACACACTCATCCTATTCCTTTGGTTTTTCCCATTCCTCCGTTTTCAATTCCTTCGTTCCAAACAGACCCTAAGCGGCACGTAGGCATGAAGCATCTATCCTAATGGCACACGGGTAAAGCCTCCCATCCTAACCGTCCCCGCCAGCCGAGCTCCAGAAACATCTCACCCTCACCTTTTCCCCGCGACTCCGTCCGATCCCTAATCCCCGCCTTCTCCGTCGCCGCCCTCCGCTCCAAACGCCGCTCCGCCAGTCCGCGCTGCCTCGCGCGGTCGCGCCTCTCCTCTTCCCCGCTATGCGCCCCCCATTAGCTCCTCCGCAGACGGCGGCCAGAGCTCCCCAACCAGCCCCGCTGCCTTGCGCCTCTCCTCTTCCCCACTCTGCGCCCCCATCAGCTCCTCCGCAGACGGCGGCCAGAGCTCCCCAACCCAGCCCCGCTGCCTCGCGCCTCTCCTCTTCCCCGCTCTGCGCCCCCATCAGCTCCTCCGCAGACGGCGGCCAGAGCTCCCCAACCAGCCATGGATCTCGCCGACGACGTCCTCCACCGCCTCGATCTACACCGGGTTGTGGCCCTCCTCTACGCCCTCTCCCTCTCCCTCGCAATCCTCCTCTTGGCCGGGTGCACCTCCACCGCGCTGCCGTCGTTGGCAAGGCGGCTCAAATCCCGTGCCGTAGCCCTCGACTGGGCGTTGTGGCCTGTCACACCCCTACCACGGCTTCGGTCCACCTCCAACGCGCCGGCGTCAACTCACGTCCACGCCGCTGGCGCTAATGACTCGCGACCATCGCCGGCCGGGCTGCGACTTGGGGCACCACGACGTCTCCAGTGCCAGGCAACGCTCAATAGGTCCAAGGTGAGTCACGCATCATTTTCCCTTTTCTCCTTCAGATCAGAGTACGAACGTCGGCGCCTGCGCAGCACATCAGCGCGACGATGCAGGGACGGTTGTGGCGACTGTATCTTCATGCTGCAAGTTAGCCTCCTCCCTTTTTTCATGTCATATCTACATATGTTTGCGAGATTTGCTGATTGTCAACTATAGGTTGGTACTGATATCTAGATCTATTGCTCTTAGATTTGTGTTCTGAAATTTGTTCCAGCATTTGCCAATTTGATATCAATCTCTGTGCTTATGCAGATTGGGTGTTGTTGCATATATATTGTTCTGTTCCCATGGTATTTACTGACGCCGTACAGACCATTTGCCAATCATTGAAAAAAGGCTTCTTATGTTAGTTCGAATAATATTGGTGTATTTTGATATTATTTCCCATGGAGATTTCAAATTATGTATCCGTTCATTGTAAAACCTAAAATGTCTTAGTGTGGTACTTTTCATGCTTTGCAAAATTCATGTATATAAATGGATCATGTAGTGATGTCTGTGAATTGTGGCAGGTCGTTTTTTTTTCTGAAGAAACATCAAATGAAATACAAGGGAGGTGAGTTAATGCTATCGAATTGTCTTAAGCCTTCAATGATGTAGCCATCCATCTTATCACAAACTCTAGACTGACTCTGCGTGAGTAGGCCATTATTGGGGTTGAAATTTACAATAGTCTCTTTTTATTTTGCAGCTGCTATGCACATTGACAATGCACGGTGGGATGGGGTAACATTTTTCAGGACAGGCATGGGGCTTATGATGAATAGGTACATTACTCTAGACTGACTCTGCATGAGTAGGCCATTATTGGGGTTGTTTGAAATTTACAATAGTCTCTTTTTATTTTGCCGCTGCTATGTACATTGACAATGCACGGTGGGATGGGGTAACATTTTTTCAGGACAGGCATGGGGCTTATGACGAATAGGTACATTCGATGAGTGCCATAACCTCTGTTAGCAAAATCTCTATTAGCAAATGTCCGAGTAGTTAATTTATGAATTCAGTTACCTCATTGTACCACTGTGCTGTTATGGTCTCATTGCATTTCTATAGCCTAGCATCTCAAGAAGGTAGAATCAGGAATTGATTCATATACATATAGCAAGCTGTCCAATCAAATGTTTCAGTACTCCACCCTGTTCTGATTATACTTGAGATTAAACATTATCCAAGGCTATTTGTTGCAGGCCTATTATGTTAGCCAACTGAATTAGAATTGTTTGAACCTTTTATCCCAGAATTTTAGTATTAGGTTGTTTGGTTATTGCCATATAACTTTTTGTCGCTTCTATGTTTGGCAGGTATCTTCCAAAAAAAATGTTTAGCAATTAGTATTAGTTCCCAATGTTTTCTCTACCTTGCGTTGCTACTATACCATGCCTTCCTGCTGAGCTCATGGTTAGTAATGCATGCTTGCCTTTTTGTTCAGCCTGACAACCCATATGCTTACCACAGGTTGTTTGATGACTGTTTTTAAAAACAGCTGCAGCATGATGTCTGTTTGTTAATTGATGAATCTTACATATTATTCCATGGTGATTTACCGGGTGGATTCTAATCAGCTTTTAAATGGTCTTGTGGCGATGTTTATCTGGTTAGCCAGTTGGTATGCGCACTGAACCTTCTTCCTTATTTGGTTACCTCAGCTTGCTTCCTATTCTTGGTAAACTTCACCTCTATGCGTAATAAAATTAATTGAGTATTTATTTTTCCATTATAGCAAATGTGTCTGCTGCTTATGTCAGTCGATTACCTGATGAAGCTTCCACACCATGTTATCCTAATTTGACCGCTGAATGAACTCCATCAGCCTTCTAAGCATCCTATGAAAATATTTCGCCAATATGCTCAATGTACACGCTTCCTGTATTTGGTGCCTCTCTCAATGCTTGGTAAGTCACACCATTGCAATATTTTTTGTTGCCAAAGTGTACATTGGTCAATTGATATTGATAACATCATGTTGTAACGTTTATATGCTCCTTTCACTTGACTCTGCAGCATGGACAATTGTGTTACTATTTAGGACCTTAATCAGAACTAGCACAGCAAAACACTATCATTTCTGTTGAATCATGTTGAAATCATGAAACATGTATGTTGGACACCTTAATAGCTTCAGGAAATTTGATTTTGCTTTTGTTTGGTTCTATTTTTAATGATACAGGTACCCACTGCTCCTCATTCCTGTTGGCGGGGATTTTTGCTGCTGCTGCTGCTGCTGCTGCTGCTGCTGCTGCTGCTGCTGTTGCTGTTGCTGTTGCTGTTGCTGTTGCTGTTGTTGTTGTTGTTTGCTGCTGCTGCTGCTGCTGCTGCTGCTGCTGCTGCTGCTGCTGTTGCTGTGCTGCTGTTGCTGTTGCTCTGCTGCTGCTGCTGCTGCTGTTGCAAGGCTGATTTCTGCATGGACAAATTTTTAATGAAATAATGAAACATCAGCACGTAATACACGGTATAAACAGGTACCCATTGCTCCCCAGTTCCTGTTTGTAAATTGCAATATGTCTAAAACAAGTGCCTGTTCCATGTGGTTTGTGCTTTCAGTTTTTCTTTGCAGGGATGATTTCTGCTGGTATCATTACCTTGCTACTTACAATGGAACTGACATAGAAGATGCCTTTGGTGCCTTGCTTGCAACCTTTCAACTATCATAACACCGCTCTTTGCGTTGCTGCGTACCTACTCAACCTATTTGAGATGTTTGTGTTAGGAACCCATTGTTACATTGTTCTTGATCAATCAGACATTTTCGATCATTTAGTAGGCCCCCCTGAGATGTTCCGAGACATAATCATGTGCACCCAGTTTTTATTTTATATATACCTCCCTTGCTGATCAGGGATTGATACAATGTATGATATAGATGGTGCAACAATAAAGACCAGAGTTTTTATATAGCTCCAAACATAATACGCTGTTCACATATGGCTTATTCAATACACAGTGAAATCATAGTTCACCCTTGCCGAAGCGTGGGGTACCCTCTAGTAAGATCTTTAGTTTTTGAGCTAGGGTTTTACTGTTTTCCTGTTCATCTGTAGTCATTCAATCCCACCCATCCATTCGTTCTGCTTTTCCATCCAAAAGTCCGTACGTTTGCCTTTACTAGCCTTTGTTTAGTCCAGCCACAGCTGCCGTCGTCCCCAGAAACTTCCGCAGAGACCCGGCCTTCTCCGTACCTCCTGCTATGCCTCTCACAAACCACATCGTGACCTCGGCTCCACCCTGGCGTGGCGCGCGTGGCCCTGGCGTCAAGACCTGGCGCCTGATGGTGGCGTCGTCGGGGCACCCTTTGCCGGCGCACACGTGCGGTAGCACTCGGCACCGTCGAGTGGCCCCTCGGTCAGCACCCTTAGCCAGAGACGACGCAGACGTGCAGGACAGTAGCGGTGGTGGCACGACTCTCATTGTGGCCGGCGGGCCAGAGACGACGCACACGTGCAGGACAGTAGCAGTGGTGGCACGACTTTCATTGTGGCCGGCGACCAGCTCGCATAGGGCCAGTACGGCCAAGGTCCAGTTCGTCACCATCTTAATGGCCCTATTTCTTTGCCTTAGGCTTAGGGGTGCAGTACGATTTGGGGATTTTGATTTCTAGGGTTCCGATTTGGTAAAGAACAGGGGCTTCCGTCTGGTTCTCTGTCCTCTCCTGTGCTCGATTTGCTTTTCTAGCGCCGTCCCACGGTGCGGCGGCTCCTAGCGGTCCTCACGCTGTCCGCTCGCTGGTTTGCTCTCTCTCTCTCTTAGACCTATGCAATTCCTTTGTTCTCTTTGTTGAGATGACCAAGGCATGCTGTGTTGGCAAGTACATGTGAATGACTCCAGAGCCCAGAGGAGGTTGCACACCATGTGCTCGATGGAATGCCGATGTGAGATGTGCTCGACACTTATTGCTTTGCTAACGTGCATTTTAGCTGCAAATGTATGGTTCTACAAATTTAGGCTCCAAGGATTTAATTTACACATCATCTTCTACTTATGGATACGTTGGAGCAATATTTTCAGGGACTCTAAGCAGGCTCTGATAAGCAAGGAACAACTCTTCTATGTTCCTCCATGTATTGTTTTTGATAGGTAAACATGATTTATTGAAATGATTATTTCCCACTAATGGAATGAGTCATGCCCAGGGCTGAATTATTTGAAAACAAGCAGTTTGCTCAGCGATTAGCATAGTTAGCACTAAAATTTGTTCCTTGGACTTTGTGTTTAAATGTTTTTAGTTTTGTTGATACGCATGTTCTACTTCCTACGATTGCAAATGTTATACAATGATATATTCTCACTACAGATGAAAGACCTTACCTATTTGTATGCCATTTTCAGTATGAAATCATAATCTATTTTGTTATGCAAGGCTTCCCAGACCGCAACATCCTAGAAGAGGACATGTATTATTTCACATGTCTTGTGATGAGATCCTAACATACGGGTATGTTAAGTCTCGAGATCAATGGTTCCCAACCGAAGGGACTCTCGACCAACCCCCTTCGCCACCAAGAAGACTCTAGAAGGTCTACCTGGGGGAGGCCGGTCCAAGCCGACACAGGCTGACACACAGAGTGTCAGAACAGAGTAGCATGACTACACCCAAAACTTCTTAGGCTCTACGACACCGCCACGGTCCACAAAGCGCCTCTACAAGACCCTCTTGGACTCCGGTTCATGTAGATCATAGACTTATCTCCCAAAACCGCTATGTACCTGACCTATCTCGTTATATAAGGGATAAGGTCGGACTTATAGGGGGAGGACGATCCAAGATAGATCATTCCATTCCATTCCATGCACTCCTGCTCAGCACTGAGGGCAGGCGAACTCAGAGAGAGGGGCACTGAGAGCTCCTCCACCACACCCCATCGTCTTCCTCCTCTTCGATGAGAGGAAGGCTCCACCGGCGGCGAGGCGACCTAAGGATTAGCATCGAGCTAACCTCCTACCAAATCTCTCCACACTGTTGTAATCCCTCGATTTTAGGTGTTTTTGAGTATAAAGATCATCAGCTGCTGCACGTAGGGCATCGATTCTTGTGTTATTGAGTCTACCCGAGCCACCGGAGACCTGTACTCTGACATCGACTTACTGTGCTTGCCGCGGTTTCGACCCCGCAACAGTTGGTGCTGAAAGGATCAAGATGCCCAAGAGGGGCGGTGAATTGGGCTTCTTTAAAAATTATTGCAATAATTAAACCCTACTAAGCCATAATTCACCCCTAGTGCCTACAAGTGTTCCTAGTAATTCTACCGATAAAAAGTTTTGCACCCTAAGTTCCAATCCTAGTCTAGCATGGCAATTCTAGGAAAAAGAAACAAGCAACAAGAGTAATACGAGAAAGTAAATTGCTTGAATGTAAAAGGGTTAGGAACACGGCGATGTTTTTCCGAGGAATCGGAGAGTCGCCACTCCCCACTAGTCCTCGTTGGAGCACCCTCGCAAGGGTGTAGCTCCCCCTTGATCCATGCGAGGATCAAGTGCTCTCTATGGGCTGATTCTTTGACACTCCGTCGTGGTGAATCGCCCACAACCGCTCACAAGATGAGTTGGGTCATCCACAAGCTCCGCCGGATGATCACCAAGCTCCCAATCACCACCAAGCCGTCTAAGTGATGGCGATCACCAAGAGTAACAAACAATAACTCTCACTTGATCACAGCAAGCCTAATGAGAAGGTGGATGCACACTTGCTACTCCCTAGTCACTAATGAGGGATCTTAATCTTGGATTCTCAAATCTCAATCCTCACTAGAGCTCTTGCACTTCCTTGCATATGAAAGGTGATTCTCAGCTGAACAAATGAGCAAGAGACCTCAAATAGAGGGGTAAGGGATGTATTTATACTCCCCACAGTCAATCCCAACCGTTATGTGCCAACTCAGCATTTTTCGTACTGACCGGACGCGTCCGGTCGGTGGCAACGGTCGAATTGAAAAACAAAGGCGCTGAGTGACCGGACGCGCAGGCGAGTCCGATCAGGGGTGACCGGACGCGTCCGGTCGCTCAAAACCCTTTCTGGAACCTTTCTGTACTTTGACCGGACGCACAGATGAGTCCGATCGATGATGACCGGACGCGTCCGGTCAACGAAGTTCCTCTTTGGAAAGGGACCGGACGCACTGTAGACGCGTACGATCAATTTCCTAGCCTCATCCGATCACGACACTTACCCTCTCTGACTCTGGTCAACATGATCTACGCGTCCGGTCCATGGGAGGACCGCGTCCGGTCGATCGTGTTGGGTCTGCTGTGACTGCCAGTATTGACCGGGCGCGTTCGGTCAAGGTAGAGACCGCGTCCGATCAAGAAGAAATGGCTCAAAAGACTTCGAATCGCGACGCAACCTGAACCGAGTTTCTTTCAACTGAACTTTGGGCTTCACCTGAGCTACCTAGTGCTAAGTTTGACAAGTGTGCACCACACCTAGACAAATAGACTCACCTAGGTCAAGCTACTCGCTCATGCCCCCCTTTATAGTACGGCCAAAGGAGAAAAGCGAAGATCCTAACGACTATTCCGAATGTAACTCAACTCCTCGACGTCCGGAACTAACCGTCCTTAATCTTGATGTTACTCCTTTGAAAACTGAAATGATTTCCATCAAGGGGCATGAAAACCATAGTGCCCAAAACAGTCACCATTCCTATGACCTAACTTACCAAAGTTTCTGCAAAACACACGTTAGTCATGGTAATGTTGCATTGTCATCAATTGTCGAAACCAACTCTAGGGGCCTAGATGCTTTCAGGTGCGCCAGGTAGAGTCACTCAGGCTCTACGGTGGCCGGAGCCACCCGCCTTATCACTGGAGCAAGCGGTGCTGTCCTAGACAGCAATGTTCGCTTCCCTGGTGAGTTCCTCACCACAGCCGGCGCCTTCGCCTTGGTCCAGATCCTCAACTTTGGGAGCCTGGCCTACATCGTCGACTGCTATGGCGAGCTTCGTCCGCTCGACGGGGCCGCACCGGTGAGCAACGAGCTCCCGACGTTGCCTCCTCCGCCAGGACTTCTGGGAGCGGATCTCGAGGTCCTGGCCTGATAGATCCGGCACGGTTTGGGCCTGAACCCCACTGTATCAGACAGCCGCCAGATGTTCTACATGCTGGCCAATGTCCACCACTAGATCACCACCAATGAAGTGCTCCCGCCACCTGACCGCTTCTGGTACTACCTCCCGGACCTACCTTTCAGGATCCAGAATGCGGCGGCATCCTTCTAGCTGGAGCTAGAGCACCTCATCAGCTGCGATGCACCAAGAAGCGCCATCCTCTCCGGTGCCGCGAGGATGGACGTCCCATCGCCGTGCACCTTCCTCGAGATCCTCTCAGGGAACGGCCTGGAGCATGATTCCAATAACATCGACTGCTACGCCCCACCACGCATGTGCTACTGCATCGACGTCGAGGTTCTACCTGAGGAGGCGCCCGGGCTCACACTGTCGGACCAGAGTCCTCACAGCCGTGTGATCTACCTTTAGGAGAAGGCGGATCGCCTACGGGCTCGATAGGTGGACCTAGAGGCCACCGAGGCAGAGCTCGAGCGCCAAAGGTAGGACTTTGCGCGGCTATAGGTTGCGCAACCCCTCGGCAACAACGATGACGCCCGCACAGGGGCTCCCAGCGCCTTACGCTTCCCCCGAGCAGCCTACAACATGGCGGCCGCCGCCTGTCGGCTGGAGGACATCTTTGACACGCCGGACCCGAAGACCAACGAGTGTCTGCATGAGGCGAAGCGGCTTCTCCACGTCACTCTCGAGCAGCAGGTCAAGAGTTCTGCTTCTCGGCATTGCGCTGCGCTCTCCAGGCCATCCCAGCCGACGACCACCACCAACGGGGACCGCTCCGACACAGAAGCCCTACCGATGGGAGGAAGCGGTGGCGACTCCTCCGACAGCAACTCTGGCTGTTCGCGGACTAGGGGCACCAAGCCTCGACAGGAGCGAAGGCGCAAGCCTTCCCCTCGATGCCCTCCCGTGCACCACTAGGTCAGCGATGACCATGACGTCCGCGACACCATCGAGGCCAAGCGCCATGCTCAGGCGCAGTCTCGCACTCCTGAGCAGAGGGACGGGGGTGCCACTGCAGATCACTTCGGTCCCTAGGCGTTCGGGGCAGCGATCCGGGCATCCCCCTACCCCAGGCAATTCCGGCCACCGAGGCACATCTCCAAGTACGACGGCGAGACCAACCCGGACCATTGGCTCGAGGACTACCGCCTCGCCATGAGGGCCGAGGGATCCGACGACGACTTTGCCATCCAGTACCTTCCTCTGCTTTTGTCGAGCTCGACTAGGGCTTGGCTTGAGCAACTCGAGCCAGGCAGCATCCGCTGCTGGGAGACCTCCGCTTCATCTTCGTCGGGCACTTCCAAGGCACGTACACCCGGCCCAGGAACTCGTGGGACCTCCGCAACTACAGGTAGAGGGCCGATAAGACCCTCCGAGAGTACATCTAGCACTTCTCCAAGAAGCACAACGAGCTCCCCAACATCACCGACACCGACGTGATCAACACCTTCATCTGCGGCATGACCTGCGAGGCGCTTGTCCGGAGACCTCGCGCATGACGTGGGAGCTCCTGGACGTCGCCACCCAGTACGCCACCGGCGAGGAGGCTGTCCAGGGTAACTTCAGTGGCAAGGTCAAGGCCGTCGGCCACCTTAGTGGTGGAGACGGCAGCGACGACCCTGTCACCCCGCCTCATTCCAGCGCCACTGTGATAAGAGGAACAAGGATCGAAAGCGCCGTGAGGAGATGGTGGCCGCGGCCGATCGTGCCGGCAGGCCTTAGCCCCATGGGCACGGCGCACGCCTTGAGCACTTCGAGAAGGCGCTCGAGGCCCCCTGCCCATTCCATGAAGGATCGGCGAAGCACCTCCTGAAAGACTGCGCCACCATCAGGGGCTACATCCACAGCACCCTTAGCCAACAAGGCAAGGCCCAGAAGCCTACCCCTAAGGCGGCGAGCCGGCAGACGCCGCCCCGGAAGGTGACGCCAAGTCTTCTGAGGCCGATCGTTGCCTCATGATCTTTAGGGGCTCCTAGATGTATGAGTCTCGCTGGCAGCGTTGCATCACCGAGCAGGAGGTGAACGCCGTCCACACCCTTGTCGCCTTGACGCGGCTCCGATGGTCGTAGATGGCCATCACCTTCGACCAGGAGGATCACCCCGATTGCGTCCCTCACCTAGGGCGCTACCCGCTCGTGGTCAACCCAATCATGGGCACTGAAAGGATCATGATGCCCAAGAGTGGGGTGAATTGGGCTTTTCTAAAATTAATTGCAAGAATTAAATCCTACAAGCCAAAGTTCACCCCTAGTGCCTACTAGTGTTCCTTATGATTCTACCGGTAAAAATTTTTGCACCCTAAGTTCCAATCCTAGTCTAGCATAGCAATTCTAGGAAAGTAAACCAAGCAATGAAAGTAATACAAGAAAATAAATGCTTAAAAGTAAGGGTTAAGAACACGGTGATGTTTTCCCGAGGTATCGGAGAGTCGCCACTCCCCACTAGTCCTCGTTGGAGCACCCGCGCAAGGGTATAGCTCCCCCTTGATCCGCACAAGGATCAAGTGCTCTCTACGAGCTGATTCTTTAACACTCCATCACGGTGAATCGCCCAAAACCGCTCACAAGATGAGTTGGGTCATCCACAATCTCGCCGGATGATCACCAAACTCCCAATCACCACCAAGCCGTCTAGGTGATCGCGATCACCAAGAGTAATAAGCTAGAACTCTCACTTGACCACAACAAGCCTAATGAGAAGGTGGATGCATACTTGCTACTCCCTAGTCACTAATGAGGGATTCTCAAACTTTGATTCTCAAATCACTACCCTCACTAGAGCTCTTGCACTTTCTTGCACTTGAAAGGTGTTTCTCAGCTGAACAAATGAGCAAGCGACCTCTAATAGAGGTGGAGGGGATGTATTTATACACCCCACAGTCAAATCCAACTGTTACCTGCCAACTCAGCAAAAAAAACACACTGACCGGACACGCCGGTCGAACGTAACGGTCGAAAAACTGGCTGACACCGCTGAGTGACCGGACGCACCGATTAGGGGTGACCGGACACGTCCGGTCGTGCAAGGACCTTACTGTACTTTGACCTGACGCTCGATCGCGTTCGATCAGTGATGACTGGACGCGTCAGGTCAGCAAAGTACCTTACTGGAACGTGACCGGACGCGTCCGATCACTTTCCAGTCGCGTCCGATTAGTTCTTTTACCCTCTGAGACACGTGTCAACACGATCAACGCGTTCGGTCCTCGCAGGAACCGCGTCTGGTCAACCAGGTTGAAACACAGTGACTGTTAGTATTGACCGGACGCGTCCGGTCGAGACAGAGATCGTGTCCGATCAAGGGTAAACGGCTCAAATGACTTTGAAACGCGACGCAACTTGAACCGAGTTGCTTCCAACTAAACTTTGAGCTTTACCTGAGCTACCTAGTGCTAAGTTTGATAAGTGTGCACCACACCTAAACAAAAGACTCACCTAGGTCAAGCTACTCGCTCATGCCCCCTTCATAGTACGACCAAAGGAAAGAAGCGAAGATCCTAACGACTATTCTGAATGTAACTCAACACCTTGACATCCGGAACGAACCGTCCTTAATCTTGTCGTTGATCCTTTGAAAACCGAAACGATTTCCATCAAGGGGCATGAATACCATAGTGCCCAAAGCAGTTACCAACCCCATGACCTAACTTATCAAAGTTTCTGCAAAACACACGTTAGTCATGGTAATAATGCGTTGTCATCAATTGTCGAAACCAACTCTCGGGGCCTAGATGCTTTCAATCTCCCCCTTTTTGGTGATTGATGACAACACTTAGATTCAGAAGATTTAAGAGTTGAGGTTTTCGTACATGCTTGGTTCACATAAGCAAAAGGCAATAAGCACAAGGGGTTAGGAATTGCTTATGTGCTCCAAGCCAACAGGGTGTACTCATAGAATAAAACATCATGAGTTAGTACACATAAAACATAGCTCATATGAAATCGGAGTAAGGCACGGAAGCACAACCTTATGAGCTAGAACCAATTACGTGACATGATATATAATAGTGGCAAGATAGACCATATAAGACTCAAGTATCTCACAAGCACACATGTCACAAAATGCAAGTGCGGGAAAGTAAACATGATGCATGAATGTAACACACAAAGAAAAAACGAAACCCTCTATCAAAACTCCCCCTGAATCTACTCTCTCTCCCCCTTTGGCATCAAACGCCAAAAACAAAACTAAGGATCCGACAGGGAAACAGAAGCATTCGTGTCGGGTGCCGAGGAGCGTGGAGTGATCACGAACTATAAAGTATCCTCCTCAGACTCTGAGCTGTCAGGCTGACCCTCTGTAGATATACGTGGCAGTGAAGCAGTCTGGGTCTATAGAGCAGGAGCAGGAACTGATGAAGTAGTAGCAACAATAGGAGCAGTCTCTGTCACCTGAGCCTGAAAAGCACCAGCTATGGGAGGATCTGTCAAGGCAACTGACGACGGTATTGTCTCTGTAGTCCCGGTCCCTGTCACTGGAGGAGCCACAGTCTCGGAAGCTGACATCCCTGAAGAGGTCACAATAGTGGTATGTGAGGGTGTCGGCTGACCAGTCAACTCGCTGTAAGAGGCACTCAAGTCAGTGAAAGGAGTGCCAGTCAGAAGGTGAGGTCTGGGCTGAACTGGTGGAGTGAACCCCATCTGAATAAGAGTGTAGCTCGGGGACTGAAAGGTCTGAGGAACCTGCTGCTGGGGAGAGGTAAACTGAAAACTCGGCTGTCCCTGACTCTGAGGTCCACTGACTGTAGTGCTGTAGTAAGGACAGACGGTGGTGAAGGAACCCCAACAGTGACGAGGTGTCACAGGAGCTCAAGATACTGCTGCTGGGTGGCTGCCTGCTGCCTCTGCATCTTAAACTGCTGCCTCTGAAACTCCAGCTGCTGCCTCTGAAACTCGTCCTGACGAGCCTGAATCTGAGCTAATGCAGCTGCTGTGTCCTGAGCCTGTCGCTGCATCTAAACCTCCTGCCTCTCCTGGGCCTGGGTCAGCCTCTCAAGGATAGCCACCATGGCTGGGTCTGAGCGGGAGGCTGAGCCTGAACCACCGGCCTCATGGCCGTGAGACCGAGGAGAGCGGTACCGGGGAATGGGCTGGTAGTCCTCGTCTGTGCTATCAGTGGCATCATCCTCAACTGGATCATCTAGCTTAGCATCTAGATCTGCAAGCTCGGCCTCAGCAAGACCCTCAATGGTCTCGTCCTGCTCAGCTCTTGTCTCTGGAACCTCTGGCCTCTGACGTTGTCCCGGCCTAGGTGCCTGCTCTCTGGTAATAGAAGCCCATAACTGTCGAATGTCGTACTCTAGGAATGCAGTCGTGATATCTGAGATCTCAGCCCTAATCTCTGCAGGCAGGTCACACGTAGATCGAATGATGAAGCAAATCCAGTGCGCATACGGTAACTGGCGGTGACCCTTGAAGCCCTCTGCCAAAGTGTCCTCCATCTCACATAGCATCAGATCCCAAATATCAAAAGGTGTCTGAGAGATGAGGTGATGAACAACCCAAAGCTGCATACGTGTCAGGCCCTCTCTGTATCCCAGCCTCGGAAGAAGAGTCCGTCTCACAATAGCATCCAACACTCTAGCGAGATGTGTCAAGCTAGTAGGTGTACGTCTGGACCCCTCGCCAAACGGCTCACGGAAGCAAGGTCTGATCATGTCTGTGGGTGGCACTGTACCTCCGTGAGGACGTCTCGATGGTGAAGTCTTACCAAAGCACAACTGGTGAATCTTCGTCTCTGAAGCAGGGAGTCTGAGAATCTCCCGTACCCTGGTGCTATATAATCTGCGGTCACGGCCTCGGAATGCAAAGTGTATAAACTCGTGAGTAGGGTTAATCCAAAGTGAGGAGTAGAACTCTCTAACCCAAGTCCCGCAGTAAGCTCTAGTCCGTCCCAGAAAGTCTGACAAACCAGGTAGAAAGGACAACTGTGGACGAAGCTGCTCACCAACAACATCAATTAAAGCATCGAGTCGACAAACTCTCTGAGGTCTGAATGCAATCCCGCTGTCAACATAGGCTCTGTAGAAATCCTCATGCAGAGGTGTGTAGAAGCCCTCTAAAGCTCGGGGGTCCTGCTGAGGTGGGAACCACCGACCAACCTCGACAAACCGAAGAGCCTATACCTGGCGTGTTGTAGCTCCCCTCAAGTCAAAGTGCTCGACTGGGGGGGTGACCTCGAGCCCTGGGAGGTGGACAACCTCCACGACGCTGGCCCTCTGGCCTAGGAGTCACCTGAGCTTGCGTACGTCCTGAGCGACGATGCGGTGGAGTCTGAACGGTCTGCTCCTCTGTCTCCTTTGAGTCCTCTGTGGGCTGCTCTACAGGTGCATCCTCTGTCTCCTCTGTGGCCTCAATACCGAGCTGTCAACCTTCAAGATGAAAGCGACGCTCGCCAATATGAATCCCACTGCCTCTGTCACCTCTCTCTGCAAGCTCTGCTACATCTGCGACTGCCTATGCTATCTCTGCCTCAGTGAGTGTCCTCTTTCTCTTCTTGACGGCAGTCTTCTTGCGCTTGCCACGGGCAACCTCTGTCAGTCTGGGAGGACTCTCGTCCCCGTCACTCGGTGCTCCACCAGCATTCTTGCAGCGAACCATACTGACCAACCTCTGTGACTGAGAAAACCCTGACAGTGAAAGATGATGAACTGACACTCGTGAGGCTTGGCCTCAATCTGTATCCGTAGGCTTGGCCTTGGATTCAAAACTGATCAACTGCCACACACAAAGCACCGATAGGACTTTCTGTAAAGATAGAATAGATAGAGCTACTATTAAGCAATATATATTAACTAATAGATAAGTGAGGTCCTTATGAAAGCAAGCATATGAGATAAGAAAAGAATAGATCACGATAGCTACCTCCGATAGGCGAGATTCCAGTGAAAAGATGAGGGATCTTGATGCACGAGAGTTCCATGGAAACGCCGGATGAGCGCTGAAGTGCCGAGACATGCAATAGATGAATTAGAATTTCAACGGAAAGTCATCGGCAAACCCTAATTAGGTCAAGGCGACACGAAGAAACCTCACAGAGATGAAGTCGTGCGAAGATGGATGATCAACGACTGCGCAGAGGAGCCCTCTCGGCCAAAGTGAAGAGCGGCATGGAGAAGGGTTGCCGAGCCTTCGTCGGAGGATGGCCGGAGATGAATGATGATGGCGCGCGAAGGCTAGGGTTTGGAGCAGTGGCTTCCGTGATGAACGGCGGCGCGTTAGGGCACGGGAGCGAAGAGCGGCGGCGGAGCAGCAGTGGAGGAGAGCTGGCGCGGTGCGCGGTTGCTAGGGCTAGGAGGTACAGCGGCGGCGCACGGCTACAGCAGTCACGACGGCGTTGGCACGGGGCTGCAGCGGACATAGCGGCGTTGGCGCGGGGCTAAGGAGGAGCTGTGGGGGCACGGTAGCGTGGGAGGCGGAAGCTGACACGGCGGCGCGGCTCAAGTCGGCGAGAAAACCTAGGGCAAGACGGCGGCGGCGACGGATAGAAGAGGAAGGCGTTAAAACAGATCGGGATGAACGGTTAAAAGGGGCAGATTCGCTCTTCACGCGATGATCGGATACGCTGGTTGACTGACCGGATGCGGTGGAGCAGCGTCCGGTCAGAGTCCAGTAAGCTCCTGGAGCGACCGGACGCGTCCGGTTAGGGCTGACCGGACGCGGACAGAGTCCGGTCAGAGATCACCCGGGGAACTCAACGCACTTGACCGGACGTGGTGGTGGGGTCTGGGACCGGACGCAGTGGTCACAACGTCGCGTCTGATCCAGCGTCCGGTCATAGATCCTTGAGATTTGTCTTCGGGATGACCGGACGTGCTGGTGGTCGTCGGGACTGGACGCAGTGATGAAGCAGCATCACGTCCGGTCCAGCGTCCGGTCGCTGTTTAACGCCTTTCTTCAATCTGATCTTCGACGCGACTCCTCCCAATCAAGTTCCAATTCAAAGAGACTCAAATAAACACCAATTGGAACCTGATGTGAGTGACCTCACTCAAACCCTTAAGATTTTCAAAACAATTTGCATTAGGCTAGTATTGTTTTTAGGAAAATATGCAATAAACACCCGAGGAGCAACGTATGGCCATGTAATAGAGTTTATAAACCCTTGGGAGCGTCAAATGCTCTCTCTATTTATGGACGAACACAGAGGTTGCTCAAAGCCAAACCGAAAAGAAACGACAAAGCAACAACTATGCATATGCAATGCAAAGCGAGAAAGAAAGACTAGGTTGCTTGTCAAGTTTGATCCACGGTTAGGCTTCTTCACTCCTCCAAAGGAGGGTTATCGTAACCGTGTTAGACAAGTCCTAGATGCATTGCGGAGAATTAAACATGACATATAATACAATGCAATGCAAGGGACAACACAAGCTCATTTTTTAAAGTTACTAGAATCAAGCACATTTAGTTCACTTCTCAACCTACAAAAGGTAGCCTCATCCAAAGGTTTAGTGAAGATATCCGCTAATTGATTTTCACTTCTTACACCTTCTAGTGATATATCATTTTTAGCAACATGATCTCTTAGAAAGTGGTGGCGGATATCAATGTGCTTGGTGTGTGAGTGTTGTACCGGATTATTAGCAAATTTAACGGCACTTTTATTGTCACATAAAAGTGGCACCTTATCAAGAACAACTCCATAGTCTAGGAGGGTTTGTTTCATGTATAAGATTTGTGCACAACAAGCCCCCGCGGCAATGTATTCCGCCTCGGCGGTGGACAAAGCCACACTATTTTGCTTTTTAGATGACCAAGATACTAAAGACCTCCCAAGAAAATGGCACCCTCCGAATGTGTTTTTCTATCAATTTTGCAACCGGCATAATCCGAATCAGAATAGCCAACTAGTTGGAATTTAGCTCCTTTGGGATACCAAAGACCAATGCTTGGAGTGTGTTTAAGATATCTTAAGATCCTTTTTACGGCACTTAGGTGAGGTTCTTTAGGGCACGCTTGAAAGCGAGCACACATACACACACTAAACATGATATCGGGCCTAGATGCGGTAAGGTACAATAGGCTACCAATCATAGAATGGTAGAGAGTTTGATCAACCGGTTTACCTCCGTCATCTAGGTCGAGATGTCCATTAGATGGAATTGGGGTCTTGATTGGCTTACACTCTTCCATCTTGAATCTCTTGAGAAGATCCTTGGTATACTTTTCTTGAGATGAAAATCCCTTCTCTCATTTGCTTGACTTGAAAACCAAGGAAGAATGTAAGCTCACCAATCATAGACATCTTGAACTCCTTCGACATCAATTCACCAAATTCCTTGTAATAATCTTCATTTGTTGATCCGAAGATAATATCATCAACATAGACTTGACAAATGAAGTTCTCCCCATTAAGCTTCTTGGTGAATAGTATAGTGTCGACCTTCCCAATAGTGAATCCCTTCTCAATGAGGAAGTCCCGGAGGCGCTCATACCATGCTCTAGAGGCTTGCTTGAGCCCATATAGCGTCTTGGACAGCCTATAAACATGATTAGATTATCTAGGGTCTTCAAACCTAGAAGGTTGATCAACATAGACTAGTTCATTTATGAAGCCATTTAAAAAAGCACTTTTCACATCTATTTGATATAGTTTCATTTCATGACGCGATGCATATGCAAGAAGGATACGAATGGCTTCAAGTCTTGCAACGGGTGCAAAGGTCTCTCCAAAATCAAGACCTTCAACTTGAGAGAACCCATTTGCAACTAGTCTTGCCTTGTTCCTCACTACTACGCCTTGGTCATTTTGCTTGTTGCGGAACACCCACTTGGTTCCAATGACTCTTGCACCTTTTGGATGCTCTTCGAGTGTCCAAACTTGATTGCGGGTGAAGTTGTTCAATTCTTCGTGCATAGCATTCACCCAATCCGGATCTTGAAGAGCTTCTTCTACATTCTTTGGTTCAAGACAAGAGACAAAAGAGTGATGTTCAACAAAAGAAGCAAGCTTTTGAGATCGAGTCATTACACCCTTTGTGGGACTCCCTATAATGAGATCTTATGGATGTGCTTGAAGTAGAGGTGAGTTTTTTCTTTCAACCACTTGAGGAGAGGGTTGGGGAGCATCAACATCTTGAGCTTGTGCCTCGGCTTGTTCATGAGAGACATGAGTGTCTTTATTTTCAACTCTCTCATTCTTATCATCATCTTGAGGCATATTTGATGAAGATGGTGGATTGACAATTTGTACATTGTCTTCATCATCTTTAGGCTTGATGTCTCCCACCGGCATGTTCTTCATTGCCTCCCTCAATGGTTCATCACCTACATCATCACAATTCTCAATTGCTCCTTGGGAGCCGTTAGATTCATCAAATTTCACATCATATGTTTCTTCAACCAAACCGGTGGCATGGTTAAATACTCTATATGCTTTGGACTTTGATGAGTAACCAACAAGAAAACCAATATCACAACGTCTTTGAAACTTCCCTAGGTGTTGACGCTTGTAGATGTAGCATTTGCAACCAAACATCCGGAAGAATGAGACGTCCGGCTTCTTCCCATTTAGCAACTCATAGGGGGTCTTGCTAAGAAATTTTTGTAGGAAGAGGCGATTTGAAGCATAGCATGCGGTGTTGATTGCCTCGGCCCATAATTTTTTCGGTGTGTTGTATTCATCTAGCATTGTTCTTGCAAGGGTGATCAATGTCCGGTTCTTTCTCTCAACTACACCATTTTGTTGAGGAGTGTAGGTTGATGAAACTTCATGCTTGATTCCAATCTCATCACAATAAGCTTCAATGTTTGTGTTGTCAAACTCTTTGCCATTGTCACTTCTAATCTTCTTTATCTTGACTTCAAATTCATTTTGAGCTCTCTTTGCAAACTTCTTGAAGCAATTTGCCACCTCGGATTTGTCATGAAGAAAGAAAGTCCAAGTGTATCTTGAGTAGTCATCCACAATCACAAGACAATAGAGATTTCTACCCAAGCTCTTGTAAGTTGTAGGACCAAACAAATCCATGTGTAGAAGTTCTAACACTCTTGATGTTGACATATAAGCTTTGGTTGGATGAGTATTTGTAACTTGTTTGCCGGCTTGACATGCACTACAAGGTTTGTCCTTCTCAAACTTGACATCCTTCAAGTCTCTTACTAATTCTTTCTTCAATAGCTTGTTGAGAGTGTTCATTCCAACATGAGCAAGCCCCCTATGCCAAAGCCACCTAAGTGAAGTTTTGGTGAACAAGCATGTCGTCAAGTTTGTATCTTCAGAGGTGAAATCAACAAGATAGAGATTGTTATATCTAAAGCCTTTGAAAATCATTTGCTTATCATCTATCTTTGAAACTACCACTTCATTAGGTGTGAATAAGCATTGGTAGCCAAGGTCACAAAGTTGCCCAACGGATAGTAAGTTGAAACTCAAGGAAGCAACATAGAGCACATTTGAAAGAGAGTGATCATTTGATATTGCAATCTTGCCTATACCCTTGACTTTGCTCTTTGAATTATCTCCAAATGTGATCTTCTCTTGACATACCCCATTCTCTTCAAGTGAGGTGAACATACGAGGGTCACCAGTCATATGTTGAGTGCAACCACTATCAATAACCCAATGAGATCCACCGGTCTTGTAGTTCACCTACACACAAGAGATCAAGCTTTTTGTTTAGGGACCCAAACTTGAGAGAGACCCTTGACTTTCTCAACTAGTGACTTGGCAACCCATATTTTTTCTAATAACATGACTTTCAAGAACATGAACATGACTTTCATCTTTCCACTTGAATCTTTTCTAAGCATGTAATGAGCATTGAAAGCAAAGGGTCTAGCATGCTTAGGCAAGGGTTGTGGTGGTGGAGTTTTGCACTCATGAGCAAAATGACCCTCTTGTCCACACTCAACACATCTCTTTGGCTTGGGCTTTGACTTGCTTTGTTGTTGTTGAGCTTTAGCCTTCTTCTCTTGATTTGCTAAGTAACCAATGCCACTTCTATCCATCTTCATGATGGTGTTCATGAGTAGCTCACTTTGTAAATATTGGCCTCTTGTGAACTTACTTAGGCCGGTCTTAGATGCTCTTTCTCTTGCTTGAGCTTTTTGTTCTCTTCAATAAGTGACTCATTTGATGTTTGCTTTTCAAGAGCCATCAACCCTTTTAGCTTCTTGTTCTCATTTCTAAGCATCTCATTTTCACTCTTGAGTTTGACATATTCATCATAGTTGTCGGACTCAACCACATTCTTGCCTTTGCCACTAGAGCCTTGCTCAATGCTCTCAATAATCAAGTCATCACATGATGTAGCTATATCAATTTTAACAATTTGGTTAGTAGCATCATGTGTCTTAAGAGAAAGCTCATTAGAAACAACAAGACTATCATAATTGATTTTCAATGTAGTATATTTGTCTTTTAGCGAGTTGTGCCTAGTGTTGAGCTCATCATGCTTCTTCTCAAGTTTATCATGTTCATCTCTAAGCTCTTTGTTAGAAGTTTTGAGCTCCTTGAGAGTAGAAGACATAATTTCATTTTGATCTTTGAGCTCATCACTAGTCTTTTGTGCATTCTCAAGCTTAGATGAAAGTGAGTCATTTTCATTTTAGAGCTCATCATTTTCATTTCTAGTTCTTCTTATGACTTTAGAGTATTTGTTCAACAATTTTACAAGTTCATCATAAGAAGGTGCATCATATTCATCATCACTATCACTATCATCATCACCACTCTCATTGTTTTGTACCTTTCGTTCACCCTTGGCTATAAGGCATAGGTGAGTAGTGGACGATGATGGTGAAGGTGGCGGTGAAGGTGGTGATGAAGATGTCGGTGAAGATGATGATGACCCAATCACAAATGCGGCGACCTTCTCTTTCTCATTGTCGCTCTCATCACCGGAGGACTCACATGATGACTCAATGTCGGTGAGCCAATCACCAACAATGTAGGCTTTGCCTCCCTTCTTCTTCTTGTAAAACTCTTTCCTCTTGCCGTCCTTCTTCTTGTATGACTTGTTCTTCTTCTTCTCATCTTCTTCATCACTTGAATCATTTTTCTTGCCCTTATTCTTGTTCTTGTACTTGTACTTGTCTTTTGGAGGCTTAGGGCATTGATGAGCTAAGTGGTCATGTTCACCATAATTGTAGCAATCCATCTCGGATATAGGCTTCCTTTTACTACTAGTGAAGAACTTCTTGCCATCGAACTTGATGCCACTCTTGTTGAGCTTCTTTAGCATCTTGGTGGTCTTTCTCACCATGAGTGCAAGTGATGCATCATCAATATCACTTTCACTTGAGCTTTCTTGCACCATCATGGCTTGGCCCTTCTTTTTTTTCTTGTCATGGCTAGCTTTGAAGGCCAAATCCTTCTTCTTGGAAGATGATGAGCCCTCTTCCGGAGTGATGTGCATGTGCATTGATCTTTTCCAATACTTGTGTTGGTGTTGCGGTGGAGAGATCACTTTGGTGAAGCACGATGACAATGTGACCATACTTCTCAACGGGAAGAACGCTCAAGATCCTACTTGCAACATCCGATTGACTCATTTGTGTGAGCCCGAGAGCATTGAGATCCTCTACAAGAACATTCAATCGAGTGTACATGTCATTAGCACTTTCTTTGGGAAGCATCTCAAAAGAATTAATTTTCTTAAAAGCAATGTGATAGCGTTCCTCACGCTCACTCTTAGTTCTCTCATGGAGAGCACAAAGGTTTTCCCATAATTCATGAGCAATGTGATAGCGCAAAGGTATAGCTCCCCCTTGATCTGCGCAAGGATCAAGTGCTCTCTACGGGCTGATTCTTTGACACTCCGTCGCGGTGAATCGCCCAAAACCGCTCACAAGATGAGTTGGGTCATCCACAAGCTCGCCAGATGATCACCAAACTCCCAATCACCACCAAGCCGTCTAGGTGATGCCGATCACCAAAAGTAACAAGCTAGAACTCTCACTTGACCACAACAAGCCTAATGAGAAGGTGGATGCACACTTGCTACTCCCTAGTCACTAATGAGGGATTCTCAAACTTTGATTCTCAAATCACTACCCTCACTAGAGCTCTTGCACTTCCTTGCACTTGAAAGGTGTTTCTCAGCTGAACAAATGAGCGAGAGACCTATAAAAGAGGTGGAGGGGATGTATTTATACACCCCACAGTCAAATCCAACCGTTACCTGCCAACTCAGCAAAAAAACACACTGACCGGACGCGCCGGTCGAACGTAACGGTCAAAAAACTGGCTGACACCGCTGAGTGACCGGACGCACCGATCAGGGGTGACCGGACGCGTCCGGTCGTGCAAGGACCTTACTGTACTTTGACCTGATGCTCGATTGCGTCCGATCAGTGATGACCGGACGCGTCAGGTCAGCAAAGTACCTTACTGGAACGTGACCGGACGCATCCGATCACTTTCCAGTCGCGTCCGATTAGTTCTTTTACCCTCTGAGACACGTGTCAACACGATCAACACGTCCGGTCCTCGCAGAAACCGTGTCCGGTCAACCAGGTTAAAACGCAGTGACTGTTAGTACTGACCGGACGCGTCCGGTCGAGACAGAGACCGCGTTCGGTCAAGGGTAAACAGCTCAAACGACTTCGAAACGCGACGCAACTTGAACTGAGTTGCTTCCAACTGAACTTTGAGCTTTACCTGAGCTACCTAGTGCTAACTTTGACAAGTGTGCACCACACCTAAACAAAAGACTCACCTAGGTCAAGCTACTCGCTCATGCCCCCCTTCATAGTACGGCCAAAGGAAAGAAGCGAAGATCCTAATGACTATTCCGAATGTAACTCAACACCTTGACATCCGGAACTAACCGTCCTTAATCTTGTCGTTGATCCTTTGAAAACCGAAACGATTTCCATCAAGGGGCATGAATACCATAGTGCCCAAAGCAGTTACCAACCCCATGACCTAACTTATCAAAGTTTCTGCAAAACACACGTTAGTCATGGTAATAATACGTTGTCATCAATTGTCGAAACCAACTCTCAGAGCCTATATGCTTTCAGGCACCAAGCGCCTCACCAAGGTGCTGATGAACAGGGTCAGCGGCCTCAACATACTCTACGCCAGCACCCTCGACAAGATGGGCATCCCGCGGAGCAACCTGCACCCCCAGCAAGGCGCCGTTCTACGGGATCGTCTCAGGGAAGGAAGCCATGCTCCTCGGGCGCATCCGGCTCAACGTCACCTTCAGCCGGCTGGACAACTTCCGCAAGGAGCCACTCACCTTCGAGGTCATTGACTTCCCCGGCGTCTACCATGCCCTCCTGTGGAGGTATAACCCCCGATACCCACAGGGTTGTACATGGGCCGAGCCGCTACCCACAAGATCAAGCCGTGTGGGGCACGACATAGGTTGGCGTGCGCCGCAAGACTGTGTGACGCATCCTTGATGACAAAGGAAGATCTGATCGGATATGTTAGATATCGTATCCCTTGTAAACACATATCATGTAACCGATCAGGATAGATACAACCGACCTGTAACCCTGCCCCTGAGCTATATAAGGCGGGTAGGACCCCGCTCGATCTCATCTCATATTACAATCCACCAAAGACGTAGGGCATAAGATATTACGTCAAGCTGACGGTCTAAACCTGCCTAAATTGCTGTCTCTGCGTTCTGTATCACCATCTAGTTCGTATCTCGCGCACCTTCACTGATTTATCCTTATCTGCTACCGTGGATATACCCCTCAGTAGACTACCAACCATATTTTATTGACATTCACCGATTTATCCTTATCTACTACTGTAGGTATGCCCCTAAGTAGACTGCCAACCATATTTTATTGACAGTGGCACGGCAAACAGAGAGTATGCATGCTGATTCCATCGCGAGCCCGATAGATCTCAAGGTCGACAATATTCGCCGTCAACTCGTCGTGAAGTCGGCTATCTGCGGCGGCTTCTCCGCGTCGTATATATAGGAAGCTAGGCCTTGTTCTCTTCCCTTCCAAATTCCAAGTTTTTTCACTCTCTCTATCACATCAATTTTTGGACGCATGTATGGAGTATTAAATGTTGGTAAAATAAATAACTAATTACACAGATTAGTTGTAAATCACGAGACGAATCCTTTGAGCCTAGTTAGCCCATAATTAAACAATATTTGTCAAATACAAACGAAAGTACTACCATTAAAAAAATTCCCACGGTCTAAACAAGGCCCTAGCCGCGATTTCAACGGGATCGGATCCGCTTCCCACCTTCAGCAGCATCATCGAAAGCGGCGTCTCCCGAATCTACTCCCGCAGATTCGGCGTCGGGCGCTACTTCTGCGGACTACGACATCAATTCGTCGTGACCCTACAGGGATCGGATTTGCATCGTGGTGGTTGTTGGCTACCAGTCCGCCGCATGCATCAACGTTCGGGTCCAAGATGTCAAGCAAGCTAATTATGGAAATCATGAAGACATAGAGGCTTTCACGTATCACCAGACATGCAAGCTAATTACAAGTGATGAAGCAAACGTGCATGCATGCGCGTACAGGCTACAGCTACATGCGCATCAACTACGAGCGGAGTAGAATTCTGCCGCGGCACTTTCGATTTCGTCATCAAAAGGATCGGTGCCGACAACTTCACCACACCCATGCTCATCTTGATTACACGCCCCGACTACGCTGAGTTGGACTACGACTCGGCGCACCTGTCCGACTGCAGCGAGCCACCCGAGCCATCAAGCGAGCCGTGCCGCATCGCAATGATGACTGCTGCGAAGAACGGCGCTATGACAACTGCGACCGCCGCCATGACGACAGACCGGAAAGCTTGATGGCCGGGCAATTTCGTCGGCGCCTACCAGATAACGGCATCCGTCGCTGACCTGACGTTATGACTAAAGCTAAGTCACCCTTTCAAATATTCAATAAAGTTTTCGCTTTGATGAGTCTTCATGTTGTTTTTTCCACGGTTACTCGCTAAGCGATTTTTTCTTCATATATAACATCTTAAAGATGACATACAACTATGCCTAAGGTAAATCCTTGAACAGTCATGTTGACGCTCGGATATCCCCAGAGACGGCCCTGTTTTTGGCTTCTCCCTACACATGCATGAGTGTCTGCCTTCTGCGTTACGGGTGGTCAGCAGCGGCTCCTTGGCAACGCTTTGTTCTTTCTACATGCACACAGGTTTCGCGCTCCGTGTTACGGTTAACGGGCTAGTTAGGGCTGGAGACTCAGCTACAAACTAACTGGTCGGACGGTTTATATTAAATATAAACACATCTCCAAAAGAACACTTATTGTTTACACCAATCGAAAGGGAGTTACTCATATTTAAAATATGAACAACTTCAACTTAAACATAATGTTTATCTACAACTGTTCAACAAGATACATTATGTACTACCCGTTCTACATATTTGTTTTGCAAAGGTCCTGGTTCGTTCAACGAGTTATTTTCACGCTTGGGGATTGGATCACCCGAGAAGGACAATAGGATCATCGTCCGCATGGTCGCACCGCCTGGCGTTCGGACTTCTCTGCCGATCAACTGGTCAGACCACTTGGTTCATGGACTTCGTCGCTGATCAATTGGTCAGACTGTTCGGCGCTCACTTCACCACCGACCAGTTGGTTGGGCTGCTCGGTGCTCGATTCTTCACCAACCAGCTGGTCGGATTGTTCGCCACTTTATCGTCAGCTACGCTGGGGGATCGCCAGCTAAGCTAGGGACTTTTTGGCGTTTGGATTGTTCATCGCTTCATCATCAGCTAAGTTGAGGACTTCTCGGCGTTCTGATTCTTCGTACAAGCGTCGCCAGCTAAGCTGGGAACTCCCCGGTGTTCGGATTCTTCGTACAAGAGTCGCTAGCTAAGCTGGGGACTTCTTTGGTGGTCAGATCTTGCTACATCTCTTCGGTGTGCTATCAAGTTGCTCCATGCTGTTCGGATCGGGATGCTGATCTTGGGCAGCATGTCTGGGTCTTAATAAGTACATAGCAGATAACGTTGGCACGCTTTTATTAAAATTCTTTGACCCTGCTACAAGATTTATTTTTTCATCTTCCCGCAAGCTCGGGGACTACGTCTGTATACGTCATCTAGCGATGATTGTACTGCTTTTCTACACTGGTTTTTCTCAGCGAAGCTGGGGACTGGTTTGTCATATGAAGACTACAAAGTTTGACCCTGGCACCACATGAATGCTTCACCTACTATCAAGATTAGAGACTAAGTGGGCACACTTCACCTTGCGGTGAATGTGCTTATTTCTAGTACCCGACGGCTCTAAGAGTCAATTCTGCCTAAGGCATGGATGCTAAGCATCTCTCTTCGCTCTCGAGGGACTAAGTTCCTCTGCGCTGACGACGTCAGGAACGCAAAGCGTTGAACTTTGCTGCCCGGAAGCTAAGTGGGCACACTTCACCTAAGGCGAATGTTTCAAAATTTTTTACTTGAGCTCCTTAAATCCTCCAGGCAAACCCTATGTACGAGTAAGTCCGAGCTTGGCTCCCAGTTAAACTGGTCGGACGCACGTTTCAACTGCTCGGCACCCAGTTAAATTGATCGGATGCACGATTCAACAACTCGGCTCCTAGTTAAACTGGTCAGACGCCTGCTCATGATGATCGGTTGCAAGTTCGGACAAGTTCAAGACGGCGTTGCTCAGCCGATACAAGACGCTCGAGGACTAGCTGTGAGGGTATAACCCCCGATGCCCACATGGTTGTACATGGGTCGAGCCGCCAGAGGAGGCCCAGCCCACAAGATCAAGCAGCGCGGGGCACGACATAGGTCGGCTTGTGTCGCAAGACTACGTGAAGCATCGTTGATGACGAAGGAAGATCTAATCGGATATGCTAGATATCGTATTCCTTGTAAACACATATCATGTAACCGATCAGGATAGACACAACCAACTTGTAACCCTACCCCCGAGCTATATAAGATAGGTAGGGACCCCCCTCGATCTTATCTCATAATACAATCCACCAAAGATGCAGGACGTAGGGTATTATGTCAAGCTGACGGCCTGAACTTGCCTAAATCGCTGTTTCTGCATTCTGTGTCACCATCTAGTTTGTATCTCATGCACCTCCACCGATTCATCTGCTACTACGGGCATACCCCTCTGTAGACTGCTGACCATATTTTGTCGACACCTCCTCGGTCGACCGTGCTTCGCCAAATTCATGGCCGTCCCTAACTACACCTACCTGAAGCTCAAGATGGCCGTCCCTAACTACACATGACTAATGAACACCAGAAAACATAGTGTCCATTCCTAAATAAATTCTTTTAATGCATTTTCTTAATTTATTTAGATAATTAGGTGGAATTATCAACACCTATCAAAAGTGCACAATAAATTCTACCAAAATTACAATGGCCTACATATGCTCTCAATAGTCTACTTTCCAAATTTCAAGCCAATTGGACATGTATATCAACCTCTATGAAAAAGACAAATTGCTATTACAAGAATTCATGTGAGAGCAAGATGAGTCAATAACTCACTCCTACTACCACTAAAATTCATGAAATTTTTACCACACATCAAACATCATAGGAGTAGCATGCCACAAAAATTTCGCTTCATTTGGAGCCATACAACTACAGTTATCAAAAAGACAAATGCGACTAGCATTGAAAACCTAATCTGAAAAATCTATTTTTACAGCGACAACATTAAACTAACACAAGAAATATTATTGATCCACTGCATAGATAATTTCACAAGGATTCCAAAAAGTCATTATTTGTTATTTTACGAATTTTTTATGATTTGCTATGCATTTTCAAAGTTCCTGCAAAATCATCACAAAACAGTCCTCGCAGCACTATTCATATGAGTCACAGGCTCTGCAGAAACCCCCTGTATTTAGTTGAATTCAAGCTCGAGGTCCCTGACGCGAAATCAACAGCGGAGCTCGTCGGAGCTCGCTGCTCCGACCGGAGGAGGTCACCCCCGGCGTCGGCTGAGGGGCGGGGGAGCACGCTCGGACCCTGGTGCTCCTGTGGGTGGCCACGCACCGCGACGGCTCGACGCGGGCTGGCCGCGTGTGCCGGCGGTGACAGCTTGACAGGCACCGGCGGCGGCAGCGCACAGCGGTGATGGAGGCCGGGGAAGAGGGGTGACTCACACGGGTGACTCGAGGAGCGCGAAGGCGAGGCCGGTTGGTACTGGGGAGGCTCGTAGGTGGGGTACTGACGGCAGCCATGAAGCTCCACTGCTCGTCCATGACGGAGCACGAGAGGGAGCAGGGGACGGCTTTGGGTCGGCCGACTTTGGCCAGCAAGGACCGGCAGCGCCGAAAAGCCGTAGTGGAGGTGGTGGCACGGCCAGCGGGTGGAGGAGGAAGACGGAGCAGGGGCGCCAGGCACGCTGTGCCGGCAGCCATGGTGGCCGTAGCTGTGAGCAGCAACAACATAGAGCGAGGGGGAGCTCGGGCGAGGAAAGGAGAGGCAAGTGAGGGAGCTGGAAGTGCCCGCTGCCATCCCATGCGCGAGAAGGAGAGAGAGCAGCGCAGGAGCACGCGGCAGCGACGCTCGGCCATGGTGGGGGCGCGACCAGCGCATGGAGGACGCGTGGGCATTCTCCTGAATAGGTGGCGGGCGAAAGACTAAGCACCTCTGTTGCCATTTTTAAGCATATTTCGTGAAGATTCGGCTCTGGCAACTTAAACAAATTTTGTTGTTCTCCTGATGCTCCACAACTTTCATTTAGGGTGCAAGATCATTAGTGCTGTAGATTAGGAGATCATCAGTCCCCAAATCACCAGTGTCAACACGTTAAGCTAGGGCTCGGTTTCGGGATTTTGCAATGTCAAACTTGGTCAAATTGATTCCAAATTTTTACATGTTGTCCTCCAAGGAATTGTTTCCAACTTTTATTTTTGGCTCAACTTGAGTTGCTTAGTAAAATTTAGAGAACGCGGAATGTTAACGTCAAGGTCTTTTACGCGACAAAGTACAATCTTGCTGTTTTAGGAACTATTGTTGAAGGTCCAACTGAGCTTCAAATTGGGTGACACTTGATTCATTGTTTCCACCATGAAAAGTACTTCAACTCATAGTAAGGAATGAAATTGAGCTACCACGCAAATTTAGAAGATACAAATGCATGAACATGTCTACTTTCTGCTGTCAACTCAGGACTTAGAATATTTTCTGGGCTTTGAAAAATAGCAACTGATTCAATATTGTGAGCTCTATTTGACTAGGTTAAAGACCAAACTAGCTCTTGATCAATAAACAAAGTTTGTTCTACACAAGATGAACTACAACTTTTATTTAAGGTCAAACCTCATAACTAGTACAGAAGTCAAACTTTCACTTTGGTCAAAATATCAACTCGGTAAAGCCTAAACTAGGGTTTTAGGCCAATTGGGGCATTTTCTTGACTTTTGCTCAACATGAACCCTTCATGACTTTTGTTGTAGAGTTCATCTAGAGTCATTTGGGAAAGTTTGCAAGGTTTGGTTGATGGTCTATAATTCCATTCACTTAATGGTGCAATTCCAATAGGAATAGAACTTATCATTTCATGTGACTTTTTGATTCCAAACTTCACAAAACTTTTCTGGTGACCACTATAGATAGGTATTAAGGTGAGACACATGAAGATATTACCATAACACCACCCAAGCATATATCTTGAAAATGACCTATATGCAAAGCAAAGGTACAACATCCAAGTTTAGATTAGGCTCATCTCCGTAGGTTGGCCTTGACATCGTCATCTCCACTTAATCTATCATGTTTGAGCTTAAACCCGCTACTTAATTGATGATAAACACCTAGGGTGTTACATTATCCTTTTCATCAAATCAAAGCTCAAAGCATCCATTAGATAACAACAAGCATGTGCATCAAGTTCAAAGAGAACTAGTTGAGCTTTGGTTAGATTTCTATGGTCCAAGACGTGAGTGAGACCACTAGTGACAATCCACCAAAACTTTGGTCCCTTTGCATGAAAATGATCAAGCATGTGATTTTTCCAATGTGCAAAGTTTGTGCTATCAAAAATGTGGGTCTCACAATCATCTAGCCCACTAGACACCATCCTGTCGGATCGGTGAAGACAACAAACGAGAAACCTAGCTCTGATACCACGTGTAGGGTCAAGATGGCGGACTAGAGGAGGGTAAATAGTCCTTTCTAAAATTAATCACACCAGCTAACCGAAATAAATGTGGAATTAAAACTATCAGTCTAGCCAAGACTACACCCCTCTATCTAAGTTCACAAGCACCTTAAAAAATTGTGAATAGGCAACAATGGTGCTGGGCTAGCTAGAGCTCATATAATCCAATTCTAGGAACAAGGTTACACAAACCTATGCCACTAGTACTTCAAGCAACGGGGGAGCTCCTACACAAACTAGTGAAGCAAAAGTACAAAGCTCCTAAGCTCACTAGCAATGCTCAATAACAAGACAACTAATGCCAAATTAGAGAGCGCAAAAATACTTAGCTACATAAATTAAGCAATGTGACTAACAAGGTTAACAAGAAGGTAACTAGCAAGCTACACAAGCTAACTAATTACAAGGGCAACTACACAAGCACATTGTAAGGAATGTAAGAACAAGCTTGTGTTGGGGAATTGCAAACCAATAGGAAGATGGGGATGACACGGTGATTTTTATCCTAAGGTTCACTTGGTTGTCACCAAGCTAGTCCCCGTTGTGTCGACCGCTCACTTGGTGGCTCGGCGGCTAATTGGTATCACCCGCCAAGCCCACACGTTGGGCATCTCAAGAACCTACCCCAAAACTAAGGGTAGCTTAATGACACGATCTACTAGAGTTGCTCTTCGCGAACCCTACGGGGTGAGCACAATCCCCCTCACAAATCCTCCTCCGGAGCACCGTAGAATCTTCTCGCATGCTTCAACGGAGTCACAAGCCACCAAGCCGTCTAGGAGGTGGCAACCTCCAAGAGTAACAAGCACCATCGGCTTGCAACTCGATCACCTAGTGTCACTTGATGCACTCTCACAATGCAATCGCACTAGAATCACACCCACACTCAATCAGATGATCACTATCAAGCATATGTGAGTTAGAGGGCTCCTAAGCACACCTACACAAGCCACCAAGGCTTAAGGGTGCTCAGCAACCAGCCTAAGACCGAGCTCCACCTCTATTTATAGCACCCAAGCCAAATAGAGTCGTTGGAGCAAAGCTGCTGATTTCGGCGAGGGCACCGGACACGGCGGTGCCCTCGCAACGGTCGAATTCCAACAGCTAGAAAATAGCCATTGGTCATCGGACAGGGGTGGCGGTGGCACCGCCCTAGGGGTGGTGGTGACCACCCGGCCAGCTCCCCAAAGAACCAGCCCCAACTTCTCCTTCTCAGCTAAGGCCAGGTGGGCACCGCCTAGCGGTGGCGGTGCCACTGGACAGGGGTGGCGGTGCCACCCAGGTAGCACCCTGAGCCCGGTTTCACCTCCTTTCTTCACCTTTTGACTTCACCTTTGCAAATGTGCCAACACCACCAAGTGATCACCAACTTGTGCACGTGTGTTAGCTTTTCACAAATATTTTCCTAAAGGATTAGCACTCTTTTCTCAACGCCACTCTATCCTAACACATATGCAAAGTTAGATTGCGCAAGTGGCACTAGATGACCGATATGCAAATAAATTTGCCCCTTTTAATAGTATGGCCATCTATCCTAAACCCAATCAAGCACTTCTCTATACAACCTTTGACCGGTGAAATGAAATGCCCTATAGGTTATATATTTGCCTTGCGCATTCTATTTTATCTCCTCCAATGTTGATGCAACACATGCATCAACCATATCACAAATGATATAATCCACTTTATATCATCACGTGACCATATTAGTTCATCGATCTTGACCTCACTTGCTTTTCACCGTTGCCTTCGTCCATCGGTGCTAAGTCTTGCTCAAGCTTCACCGTCATGTGGTCCATCGCTCCAAAGCCTCCAACTTGCCCTTCACGCTTGCAACCGGTCCATCAAGCCAAGTCTTGTCTTGATCTTCTCCACCTTAGTCACATGACTCAATGTCATGTCTCATCTGCAATGAGCTCCTTCATCACATGTGTAAGCCTTGCAAAAAATCTAAGCCATTTCACCTCCATGGTATTAGGTTGCTCACACATGATGTGCTTGTAGACTAATCACCTGTGTATCTCACTCAAACACATATTAGTCCACCTAAGGTTGTCACTCAATTATCAAAACCAAACAAGGACCTTTCACCCCCGAGCGAGGCAAGGACGGACGGACAGGGCAGGAGAAGCAAGCGAGAGGTCGGCAAGGTGCTAACAGAACGTCCCCGACCATCGTGTTACTAGCTATGTCCCCTATCCCTTCTCTTGCATTCATTTCATTCGTGTGCAACTATGTCTGTCTCCCAATCCTTTATCGGATCGCGTCTCCCAGCCGCACGCCAGCACGGGACCCCTTAGAAGGGGCATCGCTAAGGGTTCTAAGGCCGGCCCAATGGGCAGCAAGGCTGCCCGAGACATCTAAAGTGTGAGGGACGCCGATGGTCGGGCACCAGAGGCCTTAGCCAGTAACCTAGAAGTGAACCCTGCTAATCATCGCGCGATGTCCGAGTACCGACCCAGAGACGCTCGTGGTGACCCACCGAGGGAGACAGCGAGCCCCGAGCACCGACAGATGGGCTCAGGAACTATATGAGTGGCTTAGCCGAAAAGCCAAGGATCTCCCCTCTAAGGGACATGACCAGGGCACGGAATGATCGTAAACCCGGGGTTCTCACGGACTCACCCGCTAGTAGCACGGGCGCGACGGTCTTGGCCACAGAGGCCATCATCATAACAGCCCATCCCAATGAGGGACCTAAGTCTCCAGGCATGACTCGCGAGCAGTGAGATTACAAACAAAAGTAATTTCATTTCATTAATTAGGAACGACCCGACTACAATATACGGCGGCAAAAACTGCTACCGACCCACCGCCACGGTGGGAAAGGCCGTGTCGCTCGGTCTGGCCTCCCAACCAAGCTTCCGTGGTACACAGACATGCATAGTGAAGGCAGGGCCGACCCCACCTCATCTGTACTCGGGAGCCTGCTGGGTGGGAGGACACCTTCTCGGCAACCGACCCCCGTTTAGAGCCAGCGGCACCCAACCAAGCTCATCGACGCGAAGGCCCAGCGGGTCCCTGGGCCGCTGGCTCTTCCATTGATAAAATGGAAGGACCCCGGTGACCCAAGTCGCTGGGATCCATCCCCTTTCTAGGGAAGGACAGCGGGACAGGGACTCGACGGGCCCCGGCATAGGGAAAGTGTCGGCGCCGACAGCAATTGAAGGGGGATCCACGGTCGCTTGAGTCACCGGCCACACCGGAGGCGTCGGCCACCTGCCCAGCGCCACGGTTCTGTATCCCCCTCCACGCCGCACCGTCGACTTCCCTTCGCTGGGATCTTCCACCCTCATGGGAGCAATCACCCGGTGGAGGAAGCCAAGCTCACTCGGAGGGAGGCATCGCACTTCATCGTCGCCATGACTGCTAGAAGTTGGATCCGAGAAGAAGAGAAGGGGACAGAGGAGGGATAGAAGGCACCGCGTCCCCAGGGCCCCTCTTTATAGCCCTAGTCAATGCACTAAGGATGGCTCTGAGCCCTCTAATCAGCCATCGATGGCTAAAAGAGGCCTTAGGGTACTAGCCAGGCATCCCTTCAATCCCTGCAATGCGCCTCAGAGCGGTTACATGATGGTGGCCATGCTATAAAGATGGAGTCAGGAAGGCACTAACAACGAGTCAAGTCCCTGCTCCACTTTCCATCAAGCACGCCGCCCACTCCATGCACGCCTCCTCATGGGACTTGAGGGGATCTGAGTCCCCTCGGGCCCACCAGTCGCCATCAATGCCCTAGATCCGCACGCACCAAGTGTCGTGGCTCCTCCGCTAGATCTGCTCCACGTGGCCCACTGTCCCATCTCCCAGATGAAGTGGGACGGTGCAGGAGCACACGCCTTAACTCCTTCACCAGGCATGACGGCCCAGACGCCATCAAACTGCCTGCAGAGAGCGTCAATAGACAGGACATGCCTAGAAGCTACCACGCCCGCTGACAAGGAGGCCCCACGATAGTCTCGAGGGCTGCACCAGCTAACTAGACAGAGCAGCTCGACTCCTCGATCGACGAGGGCTTAGGAGGCGCACCCTCAAAACCAACCAACTCCCTAGAGTTGGGTTGGGGACCGCTGAGCGATGGACCCAATGAGGGTCCCCCGAGCTTGGCGCACTTCTCGTGCCACGACCTATGGCTGTAGAAGGTCGGCCCAAGAAGGCCATCTCGAGAGGATCGGGGCCTGCTATCGAAGCCCCCAGAAGGGTGTGGTGTGTTGGGTGATCAGGTGGCCCCGAGCTAGAGCCCAGATGCTCTCGATCACCTGACCCACGGTAGGTCCCGACCGAAAGGAAGGGTGCCCCCGGGACTAAAGTCGGTAACTCCTAGACGAGTTCACCGAACCCTCACTCGGGCCGTAGACCTATGCAACATGGGAATAGAGAAAGGGTTAGCACCACTACCACTTGGCCCTGACAGCCAAGCGCCCCTATCATACTAAGGGTAATGGCCCCACACAGGGCAACAAACTCCCGTTAGCAGAAACCGTCTCCACCATGGCTAGTTCGGTCACCAGAAGATCGAATTCAGCCCTTCGTCGCCATCACGAATCAGGCCAAGTGAGGCCACCAAGGGCTCGAGGACTCCTAATGAGATCCTAACATATGAGTATGTTAAGCCTCAGGATCAATGGTTCCCAACCGAAGGAGCCCCCGACTGACCCCTCTAGGATCGCCCGGGGGCTCGAGGGCTATACCCATCGGGTATGCTCATCCGCACCCTCTAACCAAGAAACCTGTCCGAGCCTAGGCACGACGCAGCCCCCGCACAGGGCTCGAGGGCTTGCCCGGGCCTTAGGCTCGGGGGCTCCAGGACGCCGCACCCTGGGCGTGGCCTTGCCAGCCACTTCTGCGACAAGGTCACGCATGGGGCATGACACAAGAAGACAAGCTTCCCACGGCCTCCAGGCGCTGGGCGGCTCCCGGGCCTATACGTCAGTCCCTGGAGCTGACCTCCTTCACCACCAAGAAAACTCTAGAAGGTCCACTTGGGGGAGGCCGATCCAAGCCAACGCAGCCTGACACGCAGAGTGTTAGAACAGAGCAACCAGATGATGCCCAAGGCTTCTTTGGCTCCACGACACCGCCACGGTCCACAGAGCGCCACTGCAAGACTCTCCTGGACTCCGGCGCATATAGACCGTAGACTCATCTCCCCAAACCACTATGTACCTGACCTATCTCGTTATATAAGGGATAAGGTCGGACCTAGAGGGGGAGGACGATCCAAGACAAATCATTCCATTCCATTTCATTCGCTCCTGCTCAGCACCGAGGGTAGAGGAACCCAGAGAAAGGGGCACCGAGAGCTCCTCCACCGCACCCTGTTGTCTTCCTCCTCTCCGACGAGGGGAAGGCTCCACCGACAGCAAGGTGATCTAAGGATTAGCACCGAGCTAACCCTACCAAATCTCTCTCTACACTCTTTTGTAACCTCCAATTTTTTGTGCTTTTAAGTATAAGGATCATTAACTGCTGGACGTAGGGCATCGAATGGCCCGAACCAGGATAAACCGTTGCGTCCTCTATGTGATTCTTGTGTTCTTGAGTCTACCCGAGCCACTGGAGACCCATACTCTGACACCGACTCGAACAACTATGCTTGCCATGGTTCTGACCCCGCGACATCTTGCGAATGCTGAAATCACTTCTCTGTTTTCAGACATGGGAATGTTATAAATCCTGAAACCACATCATCACAGTTCTCAAACACAGAAATTTGGGTTACCTACAAGCTAAGATAATTTATAGTGTTCAAATGGAGCTGCACTCTATCTGTTCTAACATTTGTGACACATATCTTGTTGAGAACTCCTACCATCTTTTTTCGTACATTAATCATGTCTACATACCACGTAGTTATCTCTGAACCCATTCAACGGTGGTGTATTGATGCCGGCAAAGTTGCCCAAATTTACACCTGTGTGTCAGCCTCTATACAAGGAATTTAGTTTCGACAATGTATTACAGGATGGATTACGTTTGAAATCATTCTTATGCTTCCTACAGCACCCAACATGTGGAGTGTTAAACTCTGTTGAGACGCACCTAATACACACCATTAGCACAAACAGGTTCCCACTGCTCCTCAGTCCGTGTTAGTAAAGTGCAATACGTCTAAAAGTCTAAATGTGTGTTCCATGTGGTTTATGCTTTCGGTTGGTTCATGGAAAAAGATTTGCGTTTGCGTAATTAGGGTTCCTAGCCTGCTTTGGGAGCAATCTGTGTAAGTGATTCCTCTTTAGGATTTTAATTTTGCAGTATTATATATATGCAATTTACACTAGGAAGCCTGTATTAGTTTTTTTCCACCTTGGCTTACTCTGTTTGGTGTTCATCGGATTGGTGCATTGATGCCTGGAAGGTTGCCCAAATTTACATCTGTGTGGCAGCCTCTATACTTGGAATTTAATTTCCACAATGTACCACAGGATGGATTACATTTGAAATTGTTTTTATGCTTCGTACAGCACCCAACATGCGTGATGCCAAACTCTGCTGAGACATCAGCACCAAATACATGTCATCAGCGCAAATAGGTTCCCACTGCTCCCCAGTTCCTATTAGTAAAGTGCGATATGTCTAAAACTCTAAATGTGTGTTCCATGTGGCTTGTGCTTTCAGTTTTCCTTCCTTCAACGATGATTTCTGGTGGTATTTTTCACTTGCTACTTACAACTGAACCGACATAGCTGATGCCTTTCATGACTTACCTGCAACCTTTCGTCTATCATCAAAACGCTCTGTGCGTCGTTGTGCAGCCTCCTTATTTCCTTATTTCCTCATGCCTTTGGATTGGATATTTAGATTTGACTATTTGAAGTGTTTGTGTTAGCAACCCATTATTGCATTACTCTTGATCAATCAGACATATTTTCAATCATTTAGTAGATCCTCCTGAAATGTTCAGAGATATATAATCACGTGCGCCGTGTTTTTATTTTATATATATACCTCCCTTGCTGGTCAAGGATAGATATAATGTATGACATACATGCTGCAACATTAAAGCCCAGAGTTGTGTTAATCTTTTCTTGCATTCTCCCTCCTTTGTTTTGTTTATCTACTTCCTGTCATCCGTTTGGTTAGAATTCATAAAAATGCTATCCCTAAACTGTGTTACCAAAAGCATCATGTCCATGTTACTTATTACAAAGAAGATAGCTTATTTCAATTTGCTTACTTCTCTTTCATGTCGCATTTCCCGTATATGTCTTACTGTTTCTTTCCTTGATCAGATCAGAAATACCAAGGCCCAATGTGCAGGAAATGTAGAAGTACTGGCCTGTTTAGTTGCAAATTTTTTTGCAAAACGACACTATAGCAAATTTCATTGTTATTTGGCAATTAGCCTAATTAGGCTTAAAAGATTCATTTTGTCTAAACTGTGTAATTAATTTTATTTTTTTTATCTATATTTAATGCTTCATGCATGTGCCCAAAAATTCAATGTAATGAAAAATCTGAAAAATTTTACAAAACTTTTTAGGAACTAAACGTGGCCTAAATTTCTCAGCTGACGACAAGAAAGTTACTTGTGCCCGTACGTATGGACAGCCTGTGAAATCATCCACCGTTCACCCCTGGCCGCAGCGAAGCGCGGGTGCATGCCACCCTTCCAAATTCCAAATTTTTGCACTCTCTTCGTCACATCAATCTTTAGACGTATGCATAAAACACTAAATATAGATAAAAAAAAATAACTAATTACATAGTTTGTCTGTAATTTACGAGACAAATCTTTTGAGCCTAATTAATGTATAATTGAACACTAATTACTAAATATAAATATAAATACAAATGCTACAGTAGCCCAGATTTGAAAAAAAGTTGCCATCTAAGCGAGGCCCCGGTACGAATCTTTAGTTTTGGAAACCACGATCCACTATTCATCACTGTTGCACTGTATCCCAGCCGTCCGTTCCTCTGGAGGATTGAGTAACTTTGCTCTGTAAAGTAAGGGTGGGCAAAATACCCGATACCCAATTCCTGAAACCCGAATTACCCGAACTCAGACCCGAAGTATCCGAATTACCCGATCACAATTTCGGATAGTGATCGTAAAAACTCGAAATTAGTTTGGGTAATTCGGGTAATGTTTTCTGGTACCCGAACTACCCGAATTACCCGAAATATCTCAAATATTTGCTCTTCTATTCCTAACATGAAGACATGAGGTAGTTCAATGCTATATAAATATATTATTTGGCATGAATTAATGTAGATTTATGCTAACTTGATAAGTGATTTGTTGGTAATTGATATGAAGACATGATGTGATTTAAAAGACTATTGTTTATTGCTTTAAAATGGTACTTGAATTCTTTCAAAAATGATTGGTTTTGTCAATTTCGGGTATATCGAGTAAAACCCGAACCCGAACCCGAACCCGAATTATCGGGTACCCGAAATTTCGGGTAATGCTTTTTCGGGCCAAAAATCGGATAACAATTTCTAATACCCGAATTTTTAACTACCCGAATTACCCGATCCGAAATTTTCGGGTAACCCGAATGCCCAGCCTTACTGTAAAGTTACAACGTAACTTTCTCTCAATCTCGGCCATCCAAATCAGATCCAAAGGCTGTATTTCCTCTTAGCTCGTGGGGTCATCTGTCAGTGACTCGTCGGCTTTCATCAACTCCCTTCGGCTCTGGTGGCAGGCGGAGGAGCCAGGCTCCAACGACGGCTCCGGCGGCGGCCATGTGCGGCAGTCCCGACACGTCGGCACTGACACTAGGCCGGACAAGCTCTACAAGCCACCTTGGCCTTCATGGACATGCTATGCCGCCATCCAATGGTGATGAACTCATGGGGCGTTCGCAGGGAGGCGGCAACCGGCAGCTGGTGTAGCTGAACATGCTACTGCGGCACTCCGTGGACCTCCGCGTGGTCAGCGCGGTGCGGAGGAGGCGAGAAGCACAACGGGCTGACGCGGTGGAGGTACGGCCGGCGGCGGCGACGGCGGCGGCCGGGGCAGAGCTCGCTCCACTCTTCCAGTCTATCTCTATTCCTTCCAAAGCTCTGAGATGCCTAGCGGCGTCGCGTGAAGAGCTTGGCGCGGGAGGCCTGCAGTGGCGCGACGCGAGGCGATGCGAGATGCCAGCGGCGGTGTGGTGCTGGAGGCTGACGGCGGTTCGGCGCTGCAGGCCAGCAGCGGTGCGGCGCGAGGCACCGGAAGCGCTGGAGGCCTGCGGCAGCGCGGCACGAGGCGAGATGCCTGCGGCGTCATGGCGCTCACGGCACAGTGGGAGAGGCCTGCTCGCGGCGCGGTGCGGAGGCGTTGCGACGGCGCGGCGCTGGAGGGCTGCCGCGTTGGACTCAGTGACTTCCGACGGCGACGTTCGAGGCCAGCGCGGGCAGGCCCCATGGCAGCGCGCGGCGGCGCGTGAAGCCGACGCGGACTCGCGGAGGAAGAACGAAGAAGACCATCTGCTAGCCTGTATCGCTTGACTGGATGTGAGGCCGTTGGATCTTTGTTAAACGGTGGATGAAGGAGCGAACGTTACGACGTGACTTCCCCGAGCAAAGTTACTGAATCCGTATCCGTTCCTCCTGCCTCCTCCCCGTCGCGTCCGTCCGATCCGGCTGCCGCCGCTCCACTGCTGCCCTCCACTCCCCGGCCCGGCTCACAGGTTGTTGCGGCAGAAAAAAAGGCCCCTACACCTCCGATCGCACGCCTCCCTCGTCTCCTGCTCCCACGAGTGCCGCCTCCGCCGCTCCCACCCCCACGCCATGGCCGCCCCAGCCCCGCTCCCGACGACGCCGCGCACCATCGTTGCCCCTGTCGGACGCTGCGACGCCGCCGCCGCTCGCCACGACCTCCGCCTCCGTCTCTTCCCACCGATGCGGGAAGACCCCGACGCGAGCAGCCCCCAGCGTGAAGGTCACAGCACCGGCAACCCCTACAGGTGATGATCGATAGGGCCCCCCCAGATTTGCTTCCATAGCCTTCAGTTACCTCAATGATAGTAACAACACACTGATTATGTTTCATTTACCCTTTAGGTGTCAAATTTCATTTACCTCAACGATAGTGCCAACTGAGAGAGATAAAATAACTGCATTAACACCAGATTTTCTCTACCTGAATGAAGATAACTCCACAACGACTATGATACAGCCAACGGCGGAGCTAACAGTGGGGCGGGTGGGGCTCAAGCCCCCCCTACTGCTGCTGGAGCAATGGAGCCCCCGTAGAGCCCCCCATGAATTTTTAGGCAAGGTTCCATGGAGCAGGAGGGTCTGGAGGTAGAAGACGACCTCCCTTTGCGTCTTGGGCCATGATCCTGATTATGGGCCGAGTTTCCAGTCTTCCGTGTCGAGGCCCAAGAAGGCAAAGGCCTAAAGAAACTAAAAATCATATCCTGCATCCAGCCATGAGCCATCCCGTGGCCGTTCCTTATCCCTTCTCCTTCTCGGTCTTTCTCTTTCACCGTTTCACGGGCTCACGGCGGCGGCCGGCGGGGGAAGGAGCCGCAACCGCGAGCGCGCGCGCTGCTAGGCCTCGACTTCGCGAGGGCCAGTGGCGAGGAGGATAGGAGGCGGCCGGCGCTCGGCGGGCGTCTAGCGCGCTGCGCGGCGGGCGGCAGGCCCGGCGAGCGGCAGCAGCCAGGCGAGGGCGCGAGCCGCGAGGCGACCCGGACGAGCCCCGAGCGGGCCAGCGGCTGGCGGCGGCGGGCGTCTAGCGCGCTGCGCGGCGGGCGGCAGGCCCGGCGAGCGACAGCAGCCAGGCGAGGGCGCGAGCTGCGAGGCGACCTGGACGAGCCCCGAGCGGGCCAGCGGCTGGCGGCGGCGGGCGGCAGGCCCGGCGAGCGGCAGCAGCCAGGCGAGGGCGCGAGCCGCGAGGCGACCCGGACGAGCCGCGAGTTAAGCCCCCCCTAAAAATTTTCCTGGCTCCGCCGTTGGATACAGCTCTCATGCCTGATCTTATGAGGTTTCAAGTTCTGATAATCTAAATTTATATGCGTGCTATGCTTTTTGTGTACTTTCTGTCCCAACTGGAATATTATATAAGCTTTACAGGACCTGCTCACATGCAATGTTTTCAGATCGGACGACTAATCGCGATTAATCGCGATTAGTCGTCCTTATCGTAAATAGGTGTTCGATAATGGCCCTCGATTAGTTTTTTTCGATCAGAAAACTTATCGTCCGATAAATGACGACTAATCACGATTAGTCGTCCGATAAGGCTACCAGGACGATAAGTTGGGCCAGTACAGTGTAGATAGAATTCGGCCCACCTTGGCCTGGGCCTGGCCCATTAGGTTAGAAGAAGAAGAGGAGTGAGTGAATCAGTCATCAGTGAACTGCAGCCGCCGCATTTCCAGCTCCCGCAGTCCCGCTCTGGCTCTGCTATCCCTCGCAGCCGCCGGCGCCTCCGCCGTCCGCCCGCGTCTCTCTCCGGCGTCCGCGGCAGCTACCTCTCTGGATCTTCCTCGCCGGCGTCCGCAGCTACGTCCGCGCCTCTCTCCGGCGTCCGCGGCAGCTCCATTCGTGCCTCTCGCCGGCGTCCAGCTTCAAGATGAGCCAACACTCTGCCTCCTCTGAAGGTTGGTGTCTATGTCTTCCTCTGCTACTCTGTTGTTGTGCTTGTTTCCTCCAATTTGTTTTACATTTTTGTGGCTGCGCCGATCTGCAGAAGATGCTCGACGCCATGCAGCTGTTGAGGTCTATTTACCTGAGAATCAAGCTCAGAATGTTGCTGTCTCAGAAGGGGTTGGGGGTAGTTCTGTCTCAGCGTCGTCGGCTGCTCCAACTGAAGCATCTCTGATAGCTGCAGCCATAGCTAAATTGTCGCCAGAGCTTGCTGCCATGGCTGAAGATAAGCATAGGAAGGCAAAATCATCAGATCTGGATGGAAATATGGGTTTTGGCCAGACCCAGGGAAGAAAGAGTTCATCCAATGTATTTTCTGCAAAAAGGTTGTCCCTACAGGTAAGTGGCCAAATCACCATGATAACGATTCATTACAGACATGATTACATGTCAAACTGTGCTTGGTTGTTTGCCTCTACCATTTACCTATTTATGGCCATGTTTACATATATTTACATCATATATATATATATATATATATATATATATATATATATATATATACAGGGTCGATCAGGTCATCAGGCATGAGGACGACTAATTGGTCCGACTAGCCGATCAGACCGATCAGACCGACTAATCGACCCTGATCGACGACTAATCGCGATTAGTCGTCTGATCGGTGGTCATGCGACTAGCCTCGATAATACGATCTGAAAACATTGCTCACATGTGCTCATATGATCCTTCATCATATCCTTTATATGCAGTGAAAGGCTCCTAAATAGACCAATCTGTTTATGTGCTTGCAGATTCAGTTTCAATGACTGCTTCCATGATGATGGCAGTAGCAACAATTTAAAGGTCTGCTCTTCAGTGATCATTTGCTTCTCTGACTCTTTAATTAGTTATACTATACTATCTTTCCACCTTTGAGCTAATTCATGTTTGTGTTCTTCGATCTGTGATTAGTACTCTTTCTAATTCAATATCTTTCGATATCTATGTGCACAGATGCAGGCTGGATATTAGGATTATAGGAACCCACACATGCACATATGTTTTTTTTCCCTGTTATCCGCGGTCTTGAATATATCTTCAGATCATCCATGTACCAGGTACTAAGAAACATGCATTAGACCTTTGAATACTGTTAATCTTTTCCTGAACACTACTAAAATCCGCCAAATTCGGTTACAAGTTCAGGTCCTAATTCATTCCTAAAAAAGAGGTTCAGTTTTAGTCTCAAACGAATTTTTAGTGTGCAGATTATGCATGCCTCGCATATCTGAGTTATGTTACCTAATATATAGGTGATTTATGAGAGGTATTTAGCGTCCAGTTCTATGATGGCTAACCGAAATGTTGGCTCTTGACTCTTTCTGTGACTGTGCCCTTGTGTATGACAGGTAGTTGCAGCCCTGATATATGGAATCTGTCAGCAAAGTAACAATATTTTACATGGGACCCAATTGATGTTGTTAGAACATTGCCTTTACTTCCAGGAGTTCTCTTGTGCTGCAGAGAATCTAAAAGACATGCAGAGGAAGAACGTTCCATGCACCAGGTGACATTCTCATGTACTGTTCAAATGTAGATTATGACATGCTTTTGTGTAATACTAGTGGAAATGCACGTGCGACACGCACGTGTTTATAAAAATATTTATTATACACATTGAAGCACAAAAAAATATATTTTGAAAAGTTAGAATAGATGATTTATCAACTAAAAGGATGAAATTGCATTTAAAAAATATTATTCTTATAAAAGAATTAACAAGTAACATGTGATGTCTATGGTCATAAGAAAATAGCATCAAATTAATTTTACAATCTTTCATGATCAGATGGCATAAATTTGAACCAGAAACGAAAATCATTTTTTGTCGTTCGTCATAGGCGTATTGAACCCCGCAATAACCTTGAAGTTAAGCACTAAAACAAAGATCTTCTAACGAGGTGTATGGCATATAGCTGGAGGACTCATAATTCTTGTTTGGTTGCTCGCATTTGGCAACCGCGAGGATAGCAGCATTTGGCAAGTGCACCGTGTATATCAAAATGGAGCACCAATCACCATCGGCTCCAAAATGTTCACCTGTAAGCAAGCAAGGAAAGATCAAGCACAGGGAGAAGCGGAAAATAATGAAAAGAATGTGGAAAATTTGTTGTGCTCCTCTTTATCGTGACTATATCATGTGCTTTTTCTCAATGTCTATACCATTAATCAAGCCATGGAGCTTGGACAATTGTACTACGCCACAACTTGGCTACTGTTGACATGTTTCCACCAGGGTTAACAAGGTAGGGGAACTTACCTCCTAGTCTGTTGTACTAGATGACATGGAAGCCATCAGTACAGTATAGTGTGATGTAAGAGATTGAGCATGAGAACCTCAACCAGATATGAGACCATTACAATCAAGTTGCTTCACAACAACAGCATGGGAAGTAAAGCTCTATTAGTATCCAGGGTGCAATTATAATCGTTAATTTGTTATGTTAGCACTGTCGACCAACATATTATTTAATGTTTCAACTCAGAAGCCAAATTTGAGAGGATTTAGCTTTATAGACAAGCATCAAAATGGTTTCAAACAGATCTACCTGGCCATTCTCCAAACGTCCTTCATATACACGACCAGAACCTCCCTCCCCTAAAAGGCAATCTTGCCTGAAGTTAGCACTGTCGACCAATATATTATTTAATGTTTCAACTCAGAAGCCAAATTTGAGAGGATTTAGATTTACAGACAAGCATCAAAATAGTTTCAGACAGACCTACCTGGCCATTCTCCAAACGTCCTTCGTATACACGACCATAACCTCCCTCCCCTAGAAGGTAATCTTGCCTTAAGTTCTTAGTGGCTGCAGCAAGTTCATGAAAAGTGAAAGTCTGTTGCAATATTTTGACTGTTCCCGTCCCTATGGATAATTAGATCCTTCTTAAGAGTCTGGTCCACCTTGTGGCTCAAATTTGTTGTGCTCTTCTTTATCGTGACTATATCATGTGTTTTTCTCAATGTCTATACCATTAATCAAGGCATGGAGCTTGGATAATTGTACTACGCCACAACTTGGCCATGTTGACATGTTTCCAGAGTTAACAAGGTAGGGGAACTTAGTCTGATGTGCTAGATGACATGGAAGCAACATGCGAGAAAGTTAAATCTGCTCTGCAGCAACATGCCAATAAAAAATAGAGATGCAAGGAAATTGTGCAGCTGCTTCGTTGCATCCTAATGTAAATTACATCCTTCATCAAAAGTGAAATAGTAAGTGATCACATTATAGTGTGAGGTACTGATGGAGGATGAGAAGATTAACTTGCTCTGAACATGAATTGCAAGATAAAAAACCTGCTGTAGAAAAAAATATAGTATAATAAAAAAAGTATACATGAACGGTAATGAAACTACCTCAATGTGAAATCAAAGTTTCAAAATTCATAAATTCAGGAACACACCTACAACCAAAAGTTGGTAGATATTTAGATATATAGGAAATAAAAGCTGAAATCGAAATAAAAATAGAGAGATTGAATACTTGATAAATTTATTTATTTTTTCCAAACTATACCAATAGAGATACCAGGCCAGGTAATTTAATCACTTATCCATTCTACCAATAATATCATGCTCTTGCAAATAAGGTATTTTCATGACTCCTTCATATGAGAGTGTCAGGTATTGAAAAGGCAAGAAAATGATCAATGGCACACACCTGAGATGACAATTTTTCTTCGAGGTCCCTTGAGTCTCCTTGGAGCCAAGTGAATGGTCCTCAGCCCTGGCATGCTGTTCTGATTGTAAAACGATAAGCATTTACAATAAGATCTGCCTGTTCCAAGATGTAGGATGTTGTATAGGAGATGACAACCCTGATTGAGTATGGATCAAAAAATTCTGATTGAGCTTGCGTCCTCCTTGCCTGCCTGGTGATCTCGATAGTTGCTAAAGGAATAATTATAGCACAGTGCTTGAGAAGATCTAAGAGATTTTTGACATCCAAGCAACACATAAAGATGAATAAAAAACTCAGACCTATCTTATTTTATTACCTCAAAATTTCAGAACCAATATAGGGATGAAATAGCATAAACTCTACAATTTTTAGTTGATGGAAGAAGATACTTTCAGATATATGTTTAGAGGCTAGCTAGTGTCAATTTCCAATAATCATCTGAATCAAGAATAAAATTTGGAAACTAACCTTTACTTCATGGTAAAAGCAAAATTACTGAAACAATATTTGGCAAGCTCAGATATCTATAATACTTAGCCCCTTCGATGAAGCTGAACATGATAACACAAAGGATCAGACAAAGAATTTGGCATGGAAAGCTGAAACATGATGCATTATCTGAATACAGATTAGAAGGAATAATTATCTAGAAGAGCATGTTAGGTTATCAAGGCCACATCTTAAATTAAATTAAATTCAGTAAAGGAATTTGGCATGGAAAGGTGCTAATTTTATTCAGATACAGTAAAAGGAGCATGTACATTGTAGAATATGGTTCGACGGTAAAGCAACGCCCTGTTCACTTGAGCTTATCAGCCAAATCAGTCAAACATTCAGTAGTATTTTTCTCTCACAACAAATCAGTGAACAGTATTTTCAGCCATGGCTTTCAGCTAAGCGAACAGGGCTTAGTTCATACAACAAAACCATGAAGATGACTCACGCCAAAGGACATCTGATCAGATCCACCACACAATAAGGCACTGATATATAAGATATTAAATTCATTTGATCTGATATGTATTCCCATGAATTAAATGATCTGTGTACAAATCAAGGATTAGGAGAAAGCTTCCATGCCCTGTCCAGACAGGTCATGCTGCCGCTGTGATCTATCCTGCTGTGGAGGGTCACCCAGCGTTTTCATGTAACTGACTACATAAAACAGTGTCAGCACATTAATATGGTACTACTTAAGCAAAGACCGAATGAAAAATAACTACACAGAACAAAAGATTAAACTCACATAAATTTGAAGCATATAGCATCGTCCGTCCCATAATAGGAATGTGTCAGATTATCATCCACAATAAATAGCAATGTTGAAATAATTTTGGAACAGTGAAGCCGGAGATTGGGGGCAAACCTAAGAACGTAGGTGCAGTGAAGGTATCTGGCGATCTAATTCTGGAGTACTAATAGCGCAGGGAAGCCAGAGATCTGAATTCTAAAAATCTCATTAAAATCAAATTACCTTGTACCGTTGGCCAGATCCGAATTCTTCCGGAGGCCCTGCCCGGCACGACGCCATCCCTATACTGCAGACATCTTCCTTGCTGCATCCCATTCTACCTCATGCAACTGGAGAACCGAACCATGAGACCCTAAGCGGGAGATTGGTCCATCTGTTGTACTCCCACATGCGGCAGAGGTTGCTATTGACGACATCGATCTGGGTTAGGAGCCCAGAGAAAGGGATTGCCTTGGTGAAGATAGCTCTTGAAGCCAGATGAGAGCAGAAGGAGGCCAGAAGACCAGGGGCAAGATCCGATCTGAGTTTTTTCTATTCTGAGTGCCGATCTGAGGATTTATAAACCGCGGCGGGCAGCGGGAGGGGGAGCTGGGGCCATGGTTTACACGCTCGGCGACAGGGGCCATCAAAGTCATGCCAATGGAAGGTGTGAGGGCGTGGACACAGCGAGGCGGCACCACAGGGATCACCGCTGTGGTGGCGCTGGTGCGCCACGGCCCAGTCACGGCGCGGATGGAGGCACGGAGCCTCGTCGGGGGTGGAGTAGAAAAGTGTGGGGTTGGGGAAGAAGAGGCGGCGGCAGTGACCATCTACCCGTGCACCAAGAGCGCCGTCCGGCGTCCTCGTCCGTGCCGGCAGACGCGTCCGCTGGGCTGGTTGATGCCGCGGCGCCTCTAGGAGCGGGACTAAGCCGCTGGTGTGCATAGCCGCCGCCCAAGCCACGACGAAGACTCGGGCAGGTAACCGCCGTCAAACGGCGGCGAACAGGTCAAGAGGCGGAACTGCCGACTGCGAGTCGCGCCTCGACTGTGCGTCGCGCGGGGAGGCGTATGGACTGCGAGAGATCTCAGACTGCGAGAGTATCTATTCTTTTTTTGATCGATGATGTAGCGGCAGGTACGTTCGGCGGGTAGGTTCGCAGCGCGTAGGGAAATTTCGGAGCAGAGGGGAGATTGGCAACAGCGAAGCGTGTTTTGTCACATAAGTATCGTTCTTTTGGTCTTTGGGATCGCCTGTCAGAGGGTGTAGATTGTAGGAGACTTTTCTGGTAACAAGTATTTTTTAATTCCTTTTATGAGAGGTATTTAGCTCCCTGTTTTAAATAGCGCGCTATAGCAGACGCTATAGTGTTATATAGCGTATCAGCAAGACCACCGCTAAGCTATCAAGATTTTAACGCTAAACGATTTTTCCCGCTTTCTGCAGCTAATAGCGCGCTATTTTCGCTAATTCGTGATCATTTAGCGCCGCTATTGCTCCAAGCCTTCTGTTTGTTTGTCTAGCTGTCCGTTAACTTTAAACTTTGAACTCATGTATGTCTCTATGTGATGTATGATATTATTGATGTATCATGTATAAACTACGAACTTTGATGTAATGTGTTAATAAGACTTTGAACTATCTATCCCTATTGGTATTCATAATGTTTTCATCTGTATTATGTGTAAAATTACATGATGTTTGGCATATTTTTTTTGCTCGGCCGCTAAATGGCTTAGCCCGCTATTAGCGCGCTATAGCCTTTCTTAGCCTTTTGGAGAGGCTGCCGCTAAGAGGCTTAGCCCGCTATTTAAAACAGGGATTTAGCGTCCAGTTCTATGATGGCTAACCGAAAATGTTGGCTTCTTAACTCTTTCTGCGACTGTGCCCTTGTGTATGACAGGTAGTTGCAGCCCTAATATATGGAATTTGTCAGCAAAGTAACAATATTTTACATGGGACCCAATTGATGTTGTTAGAACATTGCCTGTACTTCCAGGAGTTCGCTTGTGCTGCAGAGAATCTAGAAGACATTCAGAGGAAGAACGTTCCATGCACCAGGTGACATTCTCATGTACTGTTCAAATGTAGATTATGACATGCTTTTGTGTAATATTTGTTGAAAACAACATATGCGCCAACTTCCAGATATTTATTATCTGTCACCCAGCTCTATGCCTACAATTGCCTCAAGCAGATTTTGGTGACTGGTGAGTCACAGTATGGTTTCAGCCATTGATCTCCTGAAAATTCAAATTGCACAAAAGCTGACGTCAATGTACTTTATGTTTTGCAGATAAGAACAAAACTACTTCCCTCCGTTTTTGTTTATTTGTCACCAACCTTTTATTGTAGCAAATTTGACCATCTGTTTTTTCTTCTAAAAAAATCTTAGATAATTTAATGTATATAACACTTATGAAATATGTTCAATAAAAATCATATACGTGAAAACTTGATGTATCTAAAAATCTTTTGCAGAAAAAAATATATGGTTAAAATTGCTACAGTAAAAATTCGATGACAAGTAAACGAAAATAGAGGCAGTAACATTAAAGGACACATGCGGATCTCTTGTGTGTCCATTCCACTATTCCAGTCATTCCATCCTTCAGAGTAAAGATGGCAGCGGTTCGGGTTCGGGGCGGATACCCGTGGTTTTCGGGTTCTCGGGTTTCGGTTTTGGTGCCTGTTTTTCGCCCACGGTTTTGCGGTTTCAGATACCCGAAATACCGCGGGTTTGGGGCGGATTCTAAATTTGACCCGTGGTGCTCCATCGGGGCCCCGAAACATGCAGCCCATTAAAAGCCCAGCTAGCAACCCTAGCTATATAAGCGAAACCTCACTCGGTCACCTGATGCCGACCCTCGATCCCGGCCCCGGCCTCCCCGTTCCCCACCTTGGTCTCCCGTCTCCCTCACGCGGTCGAGCCTCCGCTGCCTCCCCCGGTCCCGGCCTCCCCATTCCCCACCTCGGTCTCCCGTCTCCCTCACTCCCTGTCTCCTTCCCGCACCCAGGCGCCGCTCCGGGCTCCGACGCTCCCGCACGGCGGCCGCACGCCCACGCCCGCAACCAGGCGCCGGCGCCGCGCATCAGGCGCGACCGCGCCCCGACGGGCGACCGCGCCGGCTCACCGCCTCACCGGCCTCGGCGCTGGCCAGTCCGCGACCTCGCCCCATCGCCAGTCCGCGACCTCGCCGAGCTCGCCAGCCTCGCCGACCTCCCCACCTCGCCGGCGAATCCAGCAGTCCAGCAGGTACGACGACACATCCCTTCCCTAGATCTCACCTCCCCTCCGGTCGAATCCAGCAGTCCAGCAGTGGTTCGGGTTCCTAAAAGCATAGTCAAAACACAGGAATGAATGAAATGTCATTGATACTTTACCATCCTTTTTGGTTACTTTAGGGTTCAAATGAAAATGAAGATATGCAGCTGATGTAGTGCCTCAACTGACAACAAAGGAGATTCTCCCTGTGGACAAATATGCTGGAGTTAGAACTAAAATCATGATTGCCTTGAAACCTTAGCTCTGCTGCTCTATAATGTCACATTTTCAGATTTGTACTTGGAAGAGCCACTGCTGCCTAGGACACAAGATTTAGATATCATTCAGTGGTGGCAAATTGCAGGGCCCAAATACCCAACATTACGAAAAATTGCACGTGATGTCCTTGCTATTCCTGTGACAACGGTAGCATCCGAGTCAGCCTTTAGCACTAGTGGTAGAATAATCAGTCCACATCGTAGTAGGCTTGCACCATCAATGATTGAGGCACTTATGTGTATGCAAGCATGGTCTCATAATGACATGTTAGGTAAGTGCAATTCCTGTAAGCAGAGGTTCTTCATTTTGTATAAGTTGTAAAACTAATTTGTGATGAATACTATATCCATCCAGGGCCTCATTCAACTTTTGTTGGTGCTTTGATGACTTGTCTTGATGAAAAAGATGAAGAAGAGGTACTGCTGTTGTTTCTTTCTATATTCAACTTGTGAATTTACAATGCGTTGAACATTCAAGTAATGAGCTACTCTCTCTATTTTTATTTCACAGGATGAAGATGAGTCCACCATAATTGAGGAATGATGAACTTTGTAATATTCTGGACTGTGTCAGCGTGTGTGCCTCAATCTAAGATGAATGGCTCAAGTTGTCTACTTATTTGATCCCAAAAAACTCTTATTTGTATTAATGTCCAACTTCTGTTATTACTGTAATATGTGAGTTGTACCTGTACTGAACTTGGGTTGCTCCTCTATGAGTTGTACCTGTACTGAACTTGGGTTGCTCCTCTAGTAGTCAGCATGGTTGTACGCCTGTTTATCAGTAGTCAGTACTCAGTACATGGGCACATGGCATTGGCTTAGACTTAGAGGCTTAGAGCCTTAGCTTGCATGTTTATGTTTCTGGACATGGCTATCAGCTGCCTGCTAGCAGCTAGCCTGCTACTTCTACTTGCATGTTCTATATATCATCTATGATATTCAGGACCATCTCTTATGTTCTGGTAATTTATTGAAACATTTTCGGGTTTCGGTTAATCCGTCGGGTTTCGGGTATCCGCGGGTTTCGGTTTCGGGGATGGATTTTCACCCGAATCGGGGTTCGGGTCAGGTTCGGGTTTTAAGTTCGGGTTTCGGTTTTGGGTGTACGGAGACTCCACCCGATCCGAACCCGACCCGTTGCCATCCTTACTTCAGAGGCTATGATGTCTGACACTGATGGCAATTTGATCTATTTGTGTTCCACTTCGACACCTCATTTCTATTATGAGTTGTTACTTCTAAGGCAAATTATCTTCTTATGTGTTCTTTCAGTTGCTTACTTGCACTGGGATAATAAGAGCTCGTTCGCTTTGCTGAAAAGTCATGGCTGAAAGTACTGTTCGTTGATTTGTTGTAAGAGAAAAACACTGTTCCAGCTGAAAAGACAAGCTGAAAAGTATAGCCCCTTGTTTAGTTCTCCCAATTCTCCCCAAATTCCACTATGCAAAAAGAAGATTCCCTGTCACATCAAAATGTCGGCAAATGCATGGAGTACTAAATATTGATGAAATCAAAAACTAATTGCACAGTTTTGTTGTACTTTGCGAGACGAATATTTTAAGCCTAGTTAGTCAAAATTTGGATAATTTTTACTAAATACAAACGAAATGCAAATTCTGATACAGTGTTTTTCTCCCTAATTCTTTGAACTAAACGAGGCCTAGATTATAAGACAAGCAAACCGGGCCTAAGATTCTAATGCTTTTTAGTTAAATTAAATGTTCAGGCAGTAGTGGTTTGCCTATCTTATCTATTTGTATTCCACCTCACCAGCCAAAGCACGACAAAACTCTTGGCCTTCCGGGTAATGGTGCACTACTACACTTCGGCCAAATTCTGAAGGATTTCATATACTCCTACTGGACGGAGTAGTTGTGTTTGCCTTTTCAAGACTAGAAAGAATATCGTCACATCTACGGTGCATAGACTGACAGGCCGTTCGTTTCTTTTTGTTGTTTGTAACCAAAAAATATAGAGGTTCAACTTACAAAAAATATAGATATAGGTTCATTTTGGAATGTTTCTCATCTCCGAATCTTATATTCTGCTCCCCGTTCCCAATGAAACTATGTACCTATAAAATATTTCCTAATGTTGAATTATGTAACAGCTGTATACAGCTACCAAGACAACCAGCGCTCCGCAGCGAAGCACGGGGCACCATAGTTTCCAAAGTCTTGGTAACTGTGTGTGCATAGTTTCATCACGACGAAACTGCGCTCACCTCTCTCCTCGTAAATACTATATGATGTTATTATTTTTTGCTGAGACCCAAATAGAGGAATTTGACTTCTAGAGGATTGAATCCCCCTCATGCTCAATCCCTTTAATCCTCTCAAATTGGAGACTGGCCGAATAGGCACAAATAAAACCCCTATAAAATCACTGCTGAAAATGGCCTTACCCAATATTTTCTAACAAAAGATTTAGTGGAAAAAAATAGTCAACTGGTGGGTAAATGAAATCAACTTGCATCAAGATCGATGAAGGTAACCAATTGACAAATTTGTGGTAGTGAGCTACTCTCTATTTCAAATTGTAGGTTATTGTTCTAACTCAAATTTCTTTAGTTTTGACCATGAAGAATATATTAACATGTTCGAGTTCAATTAAATGCATCAACAAGAACATATTCAGTGTGGATATAATTAATTAAATTAATTTGATGTTGTAGATATTGGTGTATTTTTTATAACATTTGATCAAAGCTAGAGAAGCTTGATTTGTGACCAAGTGTAAATATGTAAGGAATAATGGAGGGAGTAAGCCTAGTACCGCTTCACTTCACTAGTAAAGCTATTTTTTTTTGCTTTAGCTCCATGAAAAGCTCTATCAGTGGAGCTAGAGTCGTTTTAGTAAATTGTTTGGCAAAATAGTTCCACATGTTGAACTCCTTAAAACATGCCCTTACAGAACCCCATGCAGGGCCCACCAGGACAAGATGAAGCCACTATTTTTGACACCATCCCACCTCAAGCCTCTGCGATAGCATGACTTTTTTTTTGAAACTGGGTGTATTCAATTTACATTTGCTGACATATCATCAATGACTATTACAATAATGTTCTCTGGAACATCGCACGTAATGTGCTCCTCTCCTTCGACACAACACAAACCTAGGGCAGCCAGCTCGTGAGGGGCTCTATTACAACTTCGAGGTCCAAAGACACACTGAAAACTTAACAAATCTGATTCCACTAGGGATTTCAATTCCTCCACCAGACCTGCTACAAACGAGTGTGAGCATAGGTCCGTCTCTATAGCTTGCTGCACCATGATCGTGTCCGTTTCCAGGATCAGCCAGCCAATTCATGCGCTTATAGCACGATTTAAGGGACTTCCTAAGTGAAGCCGTTTTGGGCTTTAAACGGCTCCTGAAGCCAGTGGAGAAACCGTGCCAAACAGCGTCTTAATTTTCTCAACTTTGTGCTAAAAGAAAACACATTGAAATTGATCGAGAGGCGAGGAGAAAGCAAATGGTAGGGTTCCGGGCACTAGCACGTGTTGCCACAAACAACTTTTTTTTATTCGAGATTTGGCTCTATGGCCGTATATTACTGGACCTGTGCTCTGCTAAATCACGAGCCACACAAATGTTTACACAATCCCGGAGACCATCTGTCCACGTTTGAGATAGGCCTGTTCCCAGCCAGTGCCAAATCCAGCCAGCTCATGCGCAGACGAGTTACAGACTGGGTACATGAACAACAATAAGACAAACAAAATGCTCACGCAGGAGCTCACAAATAAGCTTAAAGATGTTGCCACAAACAACTTATGATATAAGTGCAGCGGTAACAAACACAGACGCAGTACATTATTTCCAAGAGATCGATCATACACATCAGGACACGTCGACACGTACATATACCGTACTAAGGACATCGATGATGGAAACCATCAGAAAATGCGCCATACATGCTATGGAGCCATCGAGGACGTTACCATTAGCATGTGCAGTGGACCAGTGATGCATATCCAACGTGATGCAGCATGCATGCCGCAGACCCCAGAACAACGTTTGATCAGATGTCCTGCAGGGCGACTTCGGGGAGCTGCACCGGGTAGCGGTGGATGCAGTCGGCCCACGGCCCGTCGGAGTCGATGGCGGCCTTGATGCACTCCCACGCCACGCTGCTGCAATTGAAACCGGAGCCGAAGGAGATCATCCACACGCGGTCTCCCTTCCTCATGCAGCCCTTGGCCTCGATGTAGGCCAGCTCGTACAGCACCGAACTGCTCGACGTGTTCCCGAACCTGTGTAGCGTCATCCGCGACGCCTCCACGTCCTCGTCGGAGAGGCCGAGGCCGCGCTGCACCTCGTCGATGACCCCACGCCCGCCGGCGTGGATGCAGAAGTGCTCGAACGCCGTGCGGAAGTCCGGGCGGTACAGCCTCGCCTTGGCGCCCCAGCAGCTGAGGAGCTTCCGCTTGAGAAGCGACAGCGCCACCAGGAGCTGCTCCGAGACCGGCAGGACGAGGGGGCCGAAGGCCATGATGTTCCTCTTGAGCGCCTGGCCGGCGGTGGTGGTGAGGTCCTTGGAGAGACGGACGCCGAGGATGCCCTTGTCGTCTTCCTCCTGGAATATGCAGCGGTAGTCGGCGTCCCGCGCGGCGGTCATCCTGCGGACGACGCGGCCGAGCCGGAACCGCGCGCGCTCGGGCGAGTTGGAGAGGATCGTGGCGGCGGCGCCCATGCGGAAGAGGCAGTTGGGCAGCAGCATCGCGCGCTCGCTGCCGATGTAGTACTGCGACGAGAGGATCTCCGTGGACACGGTGAGGACGTGCGTGCCCGGCGGCGCCACCTGGAGGAGGTGCCTGGCCAGGCCGATGTTGACGAGCCCCGCCCCGCAGCCCATCCCGGACAGGTTCAGGCTCTGCACGTCCGGACGCAGCTTGTATCTGTTCACGACCATGTCGACGAACACCGGCGTGGGCGTGAAGATGCTGCAGTTGACGATGAGCACGTCGATCTCGTCGGGCCTCACGCTCGTCCTGGCGAACAGCTCGTCCATGGCGGAGAAGATGACATCCTGGGTCTCCTCCCGGGCCGCCTCAAGGCTGCGGTCCGGGGGCATGTAGTGGTACGAGTTGGGCAGGCACGTCTCTTCGCCGATCCCCGAGCGCTCGAGCAGCCGGATTGAGAAGCTGACGCTCTCCGGGTCGACCTGGTATGGCAGGTAGTAGGCGTGCTCCAGGCACGTGGCGAACGGCGCCCGGAAGCAGGGCTTGGGGCGGAAGCAGCCGTACTCCACGAGGTACACGTCCCGCGGCCGGTGCAGGCGCCTCAGCTGTGCCACGCCAGCAATCAGGATGACCGCCGTGAGGATGCGGACCGGCGGCACGGCGCGTAGGCTGCCGACAAGATCGTCGATGCTGACTGGCCATGCCCGCCAGAGCGCGGCGGCTACAAATGCCACCGCGACAATGGCGAGGAAGTTGTCCACAAAGAGCTGGTACCAAGTCTTGAGGTTGAGGAGCTTGGCCATTGTCGTGCGTCTATGCATGGTGGTGGCTAAGTCAGGTTTGGTGTATGTGAGAGTGAAGATGGAAGTGTGCTGCCTTTATTTCAAGGGCTCGATCGAGGGCATTAATAATATTGCAGGGAGTTTGGATGGCTGGACGGTTCGGTCTCAGATTACAATTCAACAACGCACGCCTACTATGCTACGGAGTAACAAAATTCAGCTGTAAAGGAGCAGTGCCACGTGATTTGCCTTAAACCGCCGCTCAAACATAAACGGAAAACCGTATGGGCCACTTCATTTGATGATGACTGACTGACGAATGATTCACTGGTAAAGAGTGCGTGCGTGTTCAAGTAGCTGCACTGTTTACGTGTAGCGCTACAAAGCAGTACACAGCCTTCATTCTTTCACGATGAGTGTTCCATACTCCGTACGTACTACAGTACCTGCAGTGTCCCCCGCCAGGGCCATGTGCTGTCGACGCGTATCGTTGGGTGCACTCTGAACTGTCGCTCGTCGTTATTATTGCATTGCATTGCATTGGGTGCTGCAGTACCGTTCGTAAGAAGCACGGTCTAGTGCTACTGTAGCTGCTTAATTTCGTGTCTTGAGGCCGGAAGATGGCCTCCCACGTTGAGCTCACATGCACGCTGCCAGCCGTTGCCGTGCTGCTTCCCAGCCATGATGCGCTGGCCGAGCCGGAGGGCGAACTTAACACAGCTGCAGCCCGGACCCGGACCGACGCCCTACGCGCCACGACGCCATGGCCGATGCCTGTCTCGCGCAAACAAGAGATGTACGGCAGCAACCACTCAACATGATCATATTTATTATCATACACTGAGGGCTCCTTTGGGTGCTGGGACAAAAAAACACATGTGGGTTTAAGCCCCAAGGGGGTATTCTACGCTGAACCTGCCACCCACGTCCCCCCTCAGGAGAATGAATCCCATGGGGATAAAATTACCGGATGCTGTTTGGGAAACACAGGTATACAAATCCCGGGCGACAAAAAATATACAGAATAATCAGAAAAACACAGAGAATTCAGAAATGATGTTTTCTCATGCTGAAACTTGCAGCAGATAAATTTAGAATTTAGTACTGATACACAATTACATTCATTTGCATAGGCTTTCAAGATTACGGAAGACAGACATGTAGCTACATCGAGTTCAAGCAAGAAATAAACATAAAAGTGGCATCGTGTAGTGCAGCAAGTTGGAAATTTCTCATATAACTAAAATCTATAAATCCGTGACTGATACGAGTAACTTTGATACTTCATGCGGTGCCTCTTCAAATGTCCTGGACACTCAAACCTGCATCAACGATCGTTGTCATTAGTCATCACAGATAGGAACTGCAAATGCTATGTAATAGGAATACACTCCACACGATCATAGCCAGCAACAGACTATCAAACCAAAAGGACCTAAATTATTTACTAATAAGCTAGACTGTGTCTCTGTGAAGATTGTTGTATCACACAAGTGTAGTGCTCTATCACAAGAACAAACTATATTATCGATTATCAATAAAGATGGGCCAGTAAATTTGAACTGAATGTCTTTGGACGCTATGGTCCTGCCATTTGTTAAGTTGATCAGTACTCCTAGCTGTCAAAATGTAATGTGTGCACAGTTAAAATGTCAGCACAATCAAATATTCAAAATGCTGGATGTAGTGAAGCTGAAGCGTCCCAAGCTGGATGTCAGCACAATGTGCCAGCAAACCGCCAAACCACATAACACTGTATGCCCAGCTTCTCCTTGTAGGGAGCAAACCCTGCCTATTTGCAGTCTTAATGAGGGGAACTACTTCTCAAAGTATGCTACTTTCAGTACTGGGATAGCAAACTAACTACTCAAAAAAAAATAGGAGTACCAATTACTCAATGGAGTAATTAGTGCATACACTAGTACCAATCATGATGCCACGAGATGCTAATTGGCCTCTGCATGCAAGCTTCTTTGGGATGCCGGCAGCCGTAGACTCATGGTCGGGCCTCTGCATGAGATCCCAACCAAGCAGTACCAGGTATCAAACAGTTGGGCAACAAAACTATAGTCTGGTCACTATTTCCAGCACCAAAAACCGCTTCAGGTTACATACTTAGGCCCCTTTGAAATGCTATTGTTTCACAAAACCATACAGTAGGTCTTACAGAAAAAATATTTGGATTTATACAAATGAAAATCTGGTTCACTTGACAAGCTTTCTCAGTTCCTCAACACTATCAAAGAAAAAATCTGATTCACTATCATACAAAATTAGTATATGCATGATAGATACAAGTTTTTTCAGTTTCTCAACACTAGTACAACAAAACCACATAACACTGAAAAGCAGAACACTGAATAAGTGAACAGATTTTATTGGTTCGCTAATTTAATTAGGCAGTTAGCATGCATCAATCTTTGTTTGTCTTATCATGCTGGCTCTGTTGAGAACACATTGTTCATTGACTCGATCTTTCAAAGAAAAGAAAGGTTCAATGATTTAGCTGCTTAAACACACACCCACTCTAGCCTGTCCAGTATATTACTGGCTGTGTCAGTGATTCATAGCTCATAGCCTACTAACCAGCCAACATTGAACTTTTTAAAGTAACTATGAAGCAAGAAAATTAAATTTGGAGCAATCTCACCCTTGATCCACAAGAGGTGAACTGTTGGGTTCTTGAAGTTGATGAAAATTTCTCTATTAACCTCAGACTTCATGATACTTGTCGCCTACGCCTTCTCTAGGTCTGAGAGCTCTTCAATAGATTCCAGAAGGTCCATACAGTTCTTGATAGAATAGTCACCAGTTTGTTTACTTGTTTCATCTAGTGCATCCACAAAAGTTTTGCTTTGCTTTATCCTGTGGTCCAAATAGCCTTGTAGAACTCCAACAATGCTTCTCTTTTTTCCACTTCCTGATCCCTTTTGTCCCAAACAAACAGAGGAAGTTGGTTTTGCTTCAGTGAGGTCTATAGGTTCACTTGATGCCCTATGATCATCCATACTTGTAGATAGAGGGTTCATGCTGCTAGTTGGAGCACCTATGTCACTGGCATTGACATGTTGAGTGGAGGATGGTCCATGGAGCTCAAGTGGCTCTGTTGATGTGAAATTTAATTCACCTGCTGCAATGCTTCCTGTTTCATGTGGATAAATAAACTCAAGTCACATGAATGTCCCAAAAATATTAGCAGAAAAGGATAGTAGTAGCAGGAAAACTGCTACTAGAAGCCTACAGCTGCTACAGAACTGGATTTCATTTTTCAACAACAAAAAGACTGAAAACTGCTACTAGAAACCTACAGCTGAATTAAATTTCTCACACTATTGTAGTTGCTCAAAAAGCTATCTCAAAACACATGTTAGTAGCTCAAAATACTGAACAATATTGTAGGACAGGTAAAAAAGCTATCTGCACTAGTAGCTAAATAAAAGTTTACCTTCATACAATTTCTCACACTCGTGATACAAAGGAAATGCTTTTGCTTGGAACTTCTTAAGCCTTGGATGATCCTGGCAAATGCAAACTAAAGTTAGCAACATAGTAACAAGCTAAATTATCTAGCAAGTGAAATGATCTTACAACATACATCAATAAGTTTCTTCCATTTGTCTGGTAAAGCATTGATCATGCACAAAGAATCATTCCAGCCAACCCCACTTTCCTTAATCACTGCACAAATGGCCTTGTAGTTTCATTTAATATCCTTTTCCTTGTCTTGAATCTATGCCTTTGAAAATCCAGCCAATGGAAACCTCTCATTGAAAAGCCTTATGATACTTCTCCATCCTTCGGGTGACCAACCATTTTGGCCCTTAAACCTTTCATGATTGTGCTCCATGAAGTGCATCAAGAAGTCCTTTCTCATAGTTAAAGCACCATGATGCTCTTGAGCTTTGTCCTTTAGTCATAGCTAGAGTTTACAAAAAATAACATTCAAACACAACTGTAATAGTTTGGAGACATATAACATAACTCACATAGATAGGAACTCAAACATAGATGTCTTATACAATAGCACATAGCATGTTCAACATTTATTACATAACACACTACAAAATAATCTTCATGCTCTACGACTTGACTGCTACTTCCTAAGCACGATTTTGATTGTAGTGCTGCCACATTTGCATGGCAATCTGATCTCTTAGCATGTTTGCAGCATGGTCTTGCACATCATTTTCATGATTATCATCTCCTTCTGGCAGATCAACATGATCAGATTCTGGTATATAAGTAGGTTGGTGATCCAGCTAAGTCTCGTCACCATTTAGACCTCTAATTATGTTATGAAATACAGCAGCAGCTGCTGGAATTTTTATTTGAGATTCTATGAGATGATGTGTTCCCACTTTTAGAATTTGAAACCTTTTCTTAAGAATCCCAATAGCCCTCTCAATATGGTTTCTAAGAAGTGCATGACGATGATTGAATAGCTCTTTGTGATCAGCATATTGTCTTCTTCGAGATGAGCGCCGCCGAAACTGAGCAATGTGATATCTAACTCCTCGATAAGGCGCAAGGAATTGTGGTGCATTGTCACACCCCAAAATTTTTGATTTTGGGTTGTGAATAGAAAACACTAAATAGAACAAATGGTTTAAATATTTGGATAAAATTAACCAAGTTTAGTTTGAGCTAGTGTAAATTTAGTTGTGGGAAAATGTGAATTTTTAAAGTTTTCTAATTTTGACTTGATGAAAGTTTGGATGATGTGATGCTGCTTGATGTTTGACTTCGGTTTTGATTGTGTAAAGTTCTCAAAACACATCTGTTTGCACTCCAAATTTGGCTACTGTCATATTTTGGATAGGTGCTAAATAGGTAAATTGATTTAGCTATATACATGCCTGGCGTGTTTGGAAAATTTTATAGAGCTTCCGTACTGGCCAGAAGTGCTCTTGGTACATAACAGAGATTTGGTCGCGTGCCATGACCATGAGTTCCACTCACCTGCGTGCTGAGCATGTCGCCAATAGCTCCCCTTCTGGCTTCCATGCTGAAACGAAGCCCAAAAGCAGGTGCCATGCACGCTATACGTACCCGCACGGACAGGCACGAGATCAAGCAAAAGCCAGGCATATGGGTATATGCATGCACGAACAAGCCATGCACTCCATCGAGCCGAGCGTACATCCTCATCTGTGGGCACATACACGTCCAGCCCTTGTTAGCAACCGAGAGGCCTGACGCTCGGTTTCCAAATTTCAATCCATCATGCGTCGATTCATCAGATGGAGATTTGGCCATGACCAATGCTGCCATTGAGTCTCGCTGCTGCCGTGCGTTATATCGACTCTCTCTCAGATCGACTAATCTGCACAGGCATTCCGCTGCAAGTCGAGGACTTCATGACTAATGATAGAGATCGTCAGATCGAGATTCGCCTAAGCATTTGCGCCTCCACGAGACCACGATTAAAGTGTAGAGCTGCCATGGTGACCATCATCATCAGTGATTGAAAGTCTGAACCGCTATCAGCTCGGTGCTCGAGTTATACAAGCAAATAGCATCAACATTAGTACGTGAGTCGTTTGATCCAAAAATTTAAACTGATTCAAAACTGTTTTTTTTAAAAAAAACTGGATTTGGAAATAGATTTCGGAATATAAAAAAAAAGGGCAAATAACTCCCGCCCAGCTAGCGCAGCCCAGCTGGCCACTTCGCAGGAAAGCGGCTTTGGCCCAAAGGCAGAAACCCACCTTCTCCCTCTTTGTTTTATTGCCGTACGGACCCGCGTCTCTGTGTCGCTGACGACCCAGACCCAATCCCGAGTCCACGGGATTATTCGCCAAATCAGTTTTGTTGTCGCCCTATTTAAGCACGTCTGAGCCGTGCCGTTCTTTTCCCATCTATATACGCCGCCCTTGGCCCTAGTTGGACCAGCGCCGCAGTTGGTTCTCGCCGACGAAGTCGACGTTGCAGCGTGCGTTCACCGTTGCCCTGCGCTGTCCTTGCTCATCCTCCGATCAAATTGAAGGCGGAGGTAAGTCCGTGGTTGCCCGTGCTTGTTCTCCGTCCAAGTCCTGTTACATGTAGCATTACCGTCTTCTCCAAATCGATCACCTAGCTAGCGCTCCACTACGCAACTGTGATGTTTCATGTTAGATGCAAAGTCGTGATCACCCGTTTATCCAACGAGCAGAGCAGCCCGGCCAAGCACACGCTCAGTTTGAGTTGCTAGCTAGATGATGTCATCATGATGTCATACATGCATTATGGCCGTTTTCCTTTAGAAAAACAAATCCCGAAATACAATAAAAATACGTATATACATATAATCTTGTTTAGGCCATATCATTTACGTTTTAACTCTGTTTCGATCCATTCAACTTGCGTTAGTTTTGTGTCGACGCGCTCTACATAGTAGTAACATTGTTTTTTTTGTGTCACATGTTTTTGAATATATAGTTGAATATTTAATTAATTAATATATGCACATAATTTTATTGTTAAAAACAACATAGAGTTATAATTTCGTTATAGATACGATGCGATCGTGTCGATGTATGCTACATGTTAGTAACAGCGTGCAGCATGTAACACACCTCTAAATTTTATAAGTTAAATATTAATATTTATGCAACCAAGTTTTAAGTAGAAAATAAATTAGGGGTTGTCTCCTACCTTTTATAATTAAATGTTATTTTGATCAATACCAACTTGAGTGTCTTTATTAAATATAACTTGTTTAGGTATACCCCTGTATAAAATATTTCTAGTATACGATTTTACTTGTTTTATGTTTTAAAAAAATGTTAAAGTGACTTAAATAATATTAATGTTTATAAATAAAAGAAACATAGAACAACATATATTTTATAATTTGTTTAGTTAAATATGAAACATATATATATTTAATCTGATTAGTGGTTATCTAATGTTTTTCAATTTATTAGAAGCAACTTATGTTTATAACTCTGGTCCTTCGTAAATAAATGTTAACATGACTAATATCAACATAAATACCTTTTCAACAATGACATGCTTAGGCCAACCTCGTAACATATAATAATCCGATTAATTGATCTCACATGTTTTATATCTCAAAACTATAAATCTTTAAATTGCATTAATGATATATAATCGTTCATAAATAAAATATGACTTAGGTTTAACTCTAGCATTTATAACTTGATATAGTTTGGTTAGTTCAACTTTAGAATAATTCTCTGAAATGTCTTTCACCTTAATTCATTAACCAAAATAGATACTCCCTCCGTCCCATATATATTTGTACGTTTGCGACTCAAAATTTTTCCCAACAATATTTGCTCACTATGACCTGACAAAGCTAGACAGAGAACAGCTGTGAAGAATTACCAAATAAAAAAAATCAAAAGGAACATAGCAGCGACCCTTCCTGTCCACTCATTAATTGATTTGTTATTAAAAAAAGAGGGAAATCAGACATATGTTGTCCCTTCGTTTGACTCTCGATGGTTCTAGACTCAGAAATGAACGGCGAGGGAGTTACTGGGAGGTGGGGCTGATATTTAGAAGGGTATTTTCGTAATTTCATATGCACCTTGGTTTGCGTGCTAGATCCCAGACGTGCAAATATATATGGGACGGAGGGAGTAAAGTGTATAGTTTGTCTTCTTTAGTTATGTTGTCAATCTTGATAGACGTGTCCTCGGTAACGATAGCTCCGTCCTTAGTCATTCTTGCATTCTCGTAACCGTAGCAACAAGCCGTGACGGTTAGTGCGCTTCCTTTTAAAGTATCTTCTTTGTATGATGTTTGTTCTTAAGTGTGTTTGTTGTCTGTTTGCTGTGCTAGGTTGCTGCGAGTACAAGTGTGATTCGCGAGTGCTGAAGACTAGGAGCTGAGGACCGACAAGTACAGCAGAAGCTGAAGGTCAGAGACGAAGGTTGAAGACTTCTGAGTAGCTTAACTTTGGGAAAAAGGCAAGTATAGCATGGGATCATCCTTGACGTCCTATACACATTTAATCATTTAAATCATACTGCATGTGTCTACCTTGATTGCCACTAAGGATTTCTTAGCTTTGTACTCGTACCTTGACACCTATGGGATTGTTGTATTGGGTAGTGATGCTAGTGCTCTTTTTGAATAACCATGATCTTGTAACTTGACTAATTGTATATGCAATAAACGTTTAAAAGATACTTTATAGCAACATGGCTCAAAGGGGCTAGAGCATTGGGCTGCTTTTATGGTGCTCTAGTTTCTCTCCATAAGGACTCATCTGTAAGCGAACATCCGGGACTTACAGTACAACTGTGAGGGCTATATGGCTCTGGCTTTAGTCATATAGAAAGACCTTTTCTAACTTGTTAGTGGTAATCTTTATGGCGTAAGAATGGCTTGACGAATCGGGTATAGTGCGGCCTCTGTCCTTGTGTGTATAGGCTGCGTGTCATTGTGCCATATGAAAGGGGGGCTCTACATCTATTTTCCGAGTGAATCTAGCGACCCTAACTTGTTAGACGAACCTTTGAAAGACTTCATAGTGAACCCTGCCGACCTTCCTTGGAAGTGGGTCAAGAGATTAGCTACCTCGGGCGAAAGGGTAAATGACGACTCACAGTGAAAGTGTACAACCTCTGCAGAGTGTAAAACTGGTATATCAGCCGTGCTCACGGTCACGAGTGGCCTTGGACCCTTACAGAATAAATGATGAACACTGATGATAATAATAATACTGATGATATTGATGCTCACTAATGATTATTGTTTCTTGCTATACATTATTCTCGTTTACATGATCATGAGGTTATTTGGGCTTATGGTAAACTTGTTGCTACTCAATTGCTAAAAGATGACTCACTAAAAGCTAATCGCAGTAAACCAGTGTCAACCTTTTGAGCCTCGTGAACCCCATGATATATTTGCTGAGTTCGACATGGACTCACTCTTGCTATTTTCCACACCTCAGGATAGTGTCTGGAGTTGTTAGGCTTGTGATCAACCAGTCAGTTTGTTCCTGGAGTGAAGTCTACACCCGATGTTCGGAGTTGTCTTTCCGCTGTGTTACTCTCGAAGGTTATATCTTATACTATTGTGTTATGTTTATTAAGCATTTGTCTCTTGATATTACACTTATCTGCGGCTATATGTGAGATTTGACTTCTTTATTTCACATATAGTGTATGTCTGGTTTTGTCCTTAAAACCGGGTGTGACATACATTTGCATACCCACCATCCACAAGATAAAACTTCCCATCAGGAACTTGGAAACCCTTGGAAATAGCTTATCGAAGAACTCCAGCATCTGAAGCAGACCCTTCCCACCCACAGGAGATAAATGTGAAGTTCAGGTTGAAGTCACATGCTACCATGACATTCTGAGATAGTGTGCCTTTCCTATTCCTATATGGGGGGCTCTCTCCTCTGCAATTGTGATAGGCACATGTGTGCCGTCGATAGCACCAATACAATTCTGTAAAAAAAAATGAAACTTAAGAACAGAGCAGAATGTTGGGGAAACAGTAAGGTCTAGTGTTATGCCTCACCTGAAAAAAGGGCCAAAATCTAGGATCCGTCACGATCTTGGGGTGAGTTTGGTTGGAAGTAGGAAGCTTCAAAAATCTATAGGTGAGAGTGGGAATGATATTGAAAACTGCCCTTACGTGCCTGTGGACAGTTTCACCACTATGCTAAAATGTTTTCTTCAGTCTATCATTGCTAGCATTGTGTGAAATCATATACATAAACATCCCTAGCTGCTCCTCAACGGTAATACCTCGTGTGTCACGCAATAGACCCTCACGCCTAAGATAGTTACATGTCTCCTTAAATATCCGTGTCTCCATACGAAACTCAGATTTACACCAATTCTTGTGCCCCTCCAGAATTTCCTTCACCTTCTTAGCACCAGTATACTCGGAAGTATGCTCTGGCCTCTTCTCTTCATTCAGAAATTCAAGTATTGTAGGAACAATGACAAAAAAACAATTCGTCGTCATCTTCATCTTCCATCTGTATGAATTTTCTAATTTTCTCCTTCCTAGAGCCCATTATCTAAAAGTTGCAAACAAAAACAAGCTGAAATATTGGCCTACTTATGTATTTATAATTTTAAAAATTAAGCTAGCTGACATAAGCAGCTACAGCCTGCATCACAAACTGAACTGCAGAGGGGTCAAGTTAGACTCCTACTGCAACCAGCAAGAACTAAACTAGATCTTATTCAGAAAACTATATCAGACAAATGGACAAGAAATATTGCTGTACTTTTGGTAGATTGATGTACCATGAAATTAACATTGCACGGGAAATGAAAAACTACACTCAGATCAATCAGCAAATACTTAACTCACTGAGCCACTATCAAAATGAGTTGCAAAAATAAAAGTGGGGTGCCATTTTCACAAGAAGACTAGATAAAATAGTGCCTAGCAGACTAATTTTATTTAATTTCTTACCACACATGATTAGTGTTTAAGTTTTGGCCAAACAAACTTGGCATATTGGGATGGCAAAAAAAACACAAAGGTGACAAGAAAGTAGTGCTATCTTCTTGGAATAAATTTTCATTGCCTCAAGCACAAATTGCATTATCAGAAGAGAACAAAAGGAATCACCAGGGCATGGATTAAAACAGTGTCCTGTTCTCAATGATGTTCGACAACAGAACTATTAGCTACTGACTGTTCTATTATCCTCATATAACTCTCTAAGACACCATCATAGCACATCGGCACCTATAAGACCCTAGAGGATGCTAGTTGTCATGCACATCAAGCTAGCTTCAGGGCATTGCTGCACACAAGGAATACATTTCACTCGCCTAAACATATATGGGAAGCACCATTATACAAGCTGTTACAAGCCTTTGAGTTTCAGATTCAGGCTTCAGTGCCGTAGCGTTCTCAATTTGACAATCGTGGTTAACTCACTATTGTTTCATTATCACTGGTTCAGACACTATGTAGGTCGCAGCACTACAATTGTAACAGATTCAGATTCAGGCTTCAGTTCATGCACTCTGCGTACTTACTGAAGTTCTAACATCGTCAAACTAGTAGATATTATTTTGCCTAAAAAAAGAGTTGATATTTCTTTTACAACAAAGACCGTTTCCAGCCCAGCTTATATTGAAAGCTTAAAAAATCATTGCTAGCATAAATCAGACTTATGGCTACCATAAATTAGACTACACACCAGATCCAAACTCTCACAAGTACATGCTAGGGCTAAGAACATCAGACAAGCAAAGAGAACACTACCAGGCCTCACAAACAAGAATACACAATATAAGGATTATGATTTTACCTCGGATTGGGTCGGAGGATGGTGAGGGGAGGGGAGCGGCGTTTCTTCCGAGCGGACCGGCGGATGGAGAAGCGGCGCTGCCGGTACAAAGGAAGTCGGGGTGGTGAGCGGAGGGGCGTCGGCGCTTCTTCCGGGAGGATGGAATGTGCGCTGCACTGGTACGAAGGGAGTCGGGGCTGGAGGGAGATGGGGACACGTGGTGGCACCGCTCAAACCCTAGCCGCCATGCCTCTCCATCCTTTGCGAGTCGCAGTCGACGAAACGAGCGAGGGAAGCGGAGAAGGGACGGGAGAGAGAAACATTACTCCGGAGATGAATTTGTATTCCCCCGCGGATCGACGGGGAACGGGCTGAGAAGGCACGGGTCTTTTTTAGCGGAAGGGGTATCGAAACGGCAACGTGGATTGGAGGGGGTGCCGCTCCCACGGGCCTTGCGCTCCCCGCGCGTCACGCGGGGATCCCCGCGGGTATCGGCCTATCCAAAGGAGCCCTGAAGGATACGGCATGGAAAATCCTATCCTACGTTTTCTGCTGTCCTTGCATGCCCTCAGTACCAAATTAATTGTTACGGAGTATATATTTTAATATTTGACTTCATATTGTAATGCAAAGGGGTGGTATTTAATTAGTAATTAACATATTATTTCTGTACCATTGCACTACAACATGAATTTGAACTATTAAAGTATCTAATTTATTTGTAATTTGTATACGTATTACTGTTCTTATACCCATATTTCCATGATCTCTTTGAACTACGAATATGTATCTCCTGTTCTCCTTGCTTGATAATTCACTACGGTTAACATGTTCCCGCCTTTTATATCCCTAGCTCAGATTCAGCTTGTTCTTGCTTCTTAGTTTTGTCTAATCTACATGTTAGTATCAATGATCGTCCTATCGTATGCTATGAATTTTATAATTTAAATATTAATTTGATTAATTTGCTTGTAACTAGTTTTCTAATTTAAAAACAATATAGGTGTTACACTTCGATACTTTATATACAAATATTAATATGGTTTAATTACTATCACCAATGTGCTTTAAAATTATAACTTGTTTAGCTTGAAATCCACTCCATATGTAGTTCCAGTAGGTGTTCTCACAAGTCCTTTTATTTTTGCAAAGATAAAATTTGACTTACTTAAATTATACGATAATATATATTAATACAATATGACCAGTCTTAACTTAGCTTTTGAATTAAAATATATTTTGGCTAATCTGAATTAAGACCTTCACATGGTTTTACTTAACTAAAATAAGTCAAGCGTATAGGCTTTTCTTTTTTTATTTATACTAGGTAGCGTGCCCGTGCGTTGCTACGGGACAACTAAACTTTTATACTAAAAACACACAGATCGCACGATAAAATAGCAATACTGTGAAATTAAATACCAATGTTAAAGTGACATTTAATCCAAAAAGCAAAGTTCGTGCAATGCCTGTGCGTTGCAACAGAAACAAAATAATGGCATGACAATTTTAATTTGGGCATGTGTTGTATTATTACCAAAGAAAAAGAAACTTGCTGCCAGGCTATCTTCCCTAAAGGAGTCGGTCTGACAACCATGCCACACGGGAAGCTATGTGGCGCAGAGACTGACGACCTCAACGCGGGGCGAGCGGCAGTTAGTTGAGGTCGACGGGCGCACAGGCCGACACTTTGTCCACGACGACGACGGACTGGGCACGCGCACAGGACGCTGGATTGCCCTTGAGCATTTGATCTCGAGGCCCAGTTCATCCACCATCTAACTGGCCATATGGACAAGCGCCTTCATTGACTTTCTTTTCTTCCATCCTTTTAGCTCTTTCTTGCTTTTTTGCATCTACTCATGCTATCAAACAGAGGTTTCGAAGTTCAAACCACTACGAGCAGTGGAACTGAAGAAAAAAAGCAAGTGTCAAATTATTTCTGTGTTGTATGAATGTTCAGAACACCGAGACCAGGTATGCACAATTATTGCAAATTAGTAGATACAAAGCAATAACACATGAAAGATGTACAATTATTGCAAATTATTAGATATAAAGCAATAACACATTGAAGATGAAAGCATTGGTTATGTCTCCTGGAAGTTTGAATGACTAAGAATTAGCAAGACAGGGTAGGAAATGATCAAATAATCAATAAAGAGAACTCGCTGTGAAGCTTTGACAAAAGACTCGAGTTACATATTTGGATTGACCTGTCTTATTACTCCTACCTTCCACCCATCTCTTAGAGAGGTGCTCTTGAAATCTCCAATGCTCATCCGGGTACAGATGAGCGAGAGCCGGGACGCGTCACACAATCTGGCAAAAGGTGCTCTTGAAATCTCCAATGATCATCAGACAAGTGAGAGCCAAGACAGTTATCTGCAAATGGCGATGACCCTTTTCAGAGCATGGACAACTATGTGTGAGTTTCAGCACAAACTGAATATAGGCTTGCCAGAGTCAATACCGCCCAATTTTCTTATCACATGCATGTACAGAGTATGGTTACTCTCAGGTTTCACCTGAACCAGAGGCTGTTGGATTGTATCACAACCAATAATTGCATATAAGCTTCAGCATACCATTTGGCTAATAGCATGCAGAGATAAAGGGTGCTAATCACATTGAATTCAGATCTTGATTGATTTAGCAGAGGATGTATGATACAGAGAGACTGAATACTTGATAAATTAGAAGTGTTCCTGAAATATGCCAACAGATAAACGAAGTACTTCATCCAACAGAGTTCGAACCTTTTAGGCCTTTGTTTTTTGAGTATATCAGTTGCTATTTCAGACACATAAATAATATTGCTCCCAATCAAGAGGAATGAGCACATGATTTGATGTAAATGGGTACTGACAGCCAAAGAAAAAAGAATATGATAGCAGTGTTGGCAAGAGAGAAAGATTAATATAACTGTAAAAGTGGAGGTGTGGCAAATCAGTAAAACACTGGACAACAAATAAGCACAAAAGCATACTGTTGCACTTAGCAAGTCTCATAAAACTGTATTGCCCATCTAAGATTACGGTTTGATTGTACTACAATACGAGCAACAAATCCAGTTGGAAGATGCAGGTTTTCTTTCTTCCCAATAAACTCTAGAACTTGGACAATCTGGGAAGTGAAGAATGGTGTCAATCTCTAAAAGTGGCATAAAAAACTTGAAGCCCTGTGCTTCTGTGCTCTAGCAAAAATACAAGATTGACAAAATTAAAGCAGTGTCCCTCTGCATCTCTGTATTAGAGAAAGCACAGAGTACATATGCGATCAAAGTGCTTAGTTCAATTGCTTTCTTAATTTACTTAAGTGACATCCTGAGTATTCAGACTGTTTTTGAAATGATTCAATCTATATATATGGTTTATTTATTCAAAAATTACTACAATATCTGACTTTCTGAATTCTGAGTAGCTAAAAAATTAATAAATCATCTATCCTCACACGCAGGAGAATTATTAGCTTGCAGCAATAGGTCGATTTACAAATTTGTGAGCGAATGGAATTTATGTATCAGATAGAGGACCAATGCTCTTTTTTAATAGTATAGGTGAACCCAAATTGTTCCACTAAATCTTCTAATATGAAAATAGAAAAAAATGATGCAAACCAAAACATTTTCATCTCCAAAGAAAAGCAAGTTGCAGGTCTGAGCAGGTATTCATCTTCACAAATAAAAATCATCAATTTATAATTTGTATATATATATAAAAAAAACTACTTCAATCTCGGGGCGTGGACATAAAAAACTACGTTCTATCAACTTCGGGTAACCTAGTTTGGAGCTTTTTATCTTGCAAAACGTATGGATCCAAACCTTGAGCCTGTAATGAAAGTCTTAGTGCATGTTAAGGACAACAACTTTTGTTTAAGGACCAAAACCTAGTTCAGCCTCTAAGGTAGCCAAACAGTGGCTCAAAGTTTGAATCCCGAGCTGTTTTCTGGAACCCTGAAATTTTGCTAAGTGTAGACTGAACTTGCAGTTTTCAGTTTCATGGTACCCACATTCGGCAAAGTTTAGTTTGCAAACCATTTTGATTTTGGGCAAACTCCTATAAGAAATGTTGGAGTACTCATATAGCTCTATCATCAAGAACAATTTGTTAGCCGAATCATCATTCAGTTTAGGAGATACGAAGTGGAGAAAAATACAGTTTCAGTCAGCTTGGAACTGAGTTCAGTTTTCAAGTTTCATGTGCCCCACTTTGGAGCCTCGTATCTCATGAACCAGGCCGAACTAGACTTTGAGACTTTAATAAAAGTTGGAGACCTTGTGTAGCTCTACAACTTCTATTAGTGAAGTTTTTGCTAACTCGAAACGGATTATGAGATAGAGGGAGACGAAAAGGGTGTTTCAGTTGTATGTTTGAGGTGGTATTGAATTTTTGAATCGGCAGTAGCAGCAGCCATGGCCGACCACGCGTAGGGGTCTGCTGCCGCGTGGCCGACACTCTCTCGCATGTCCACCACGTCGCCGTGCACGTCGATTTGGAGAGCCCGAGAGCTCACTTGTCCCTCCTGCTCGCTCACTCGCCCTATCTCCCTTGCCCCCTCTCATTCTCTCGCTCTCAGCTCGTGCGACAGCTGCAGCCATGGATGCCCGTGGAAGCTCCATGGCCACCACCATTCTCCCACCTCAGGCACCTCGAAGTCCAGCAGCCACCACCTCCAGCTCCGCCACCCGCTCCCGGTTCCTGTGCGCCCCTCCCCGGCCTCTCGTCACCACCGTAGCACACTGCCACCGGAGCCACTCTCGTCGCCGCCGCTGGCTCCCATGGCCGGACCACCACGAGCCGCCTCGGGCCAAGCCAAGGGCACCGTGAGGTGCGCCTCGTGATGGATATGCTCCGCCGCCACTTTCCCCCCACCGCCGGCAAGCCGTCCCCGGCCGGTACAGCGAGCCCCCCGACGACCCCCTCTGTTGATTCACGCCAAGGACTTCGTTCTTCAATTTGACAAAAGGGAGGGTCCTATATGCGAAGCCTTAGACTCATATGAATAATACTCCAGGGACTGATTTGTGGTAGTTTTTGCTGATTTTTGGAAATTCATAGTAAATCATAGGAAATTCGTAAAATAGCAAATGAGGACTTTTTGGAATCCTTGTGAAATTATCTATGCAGTGGATCTATAATATCGCATGTTTTAGTTAAATGTTTTTGCTGTAAAAATAGATTTTTCAGATTAGGTTTTCAATGCTAGTCGCATTTGTCTTTTTCATAACTGTAAATTTAGAGCTCGAAATGAAGTGAAATTTTTGTGGCATGTTACTCCTATGATGTTTGATGTGTGATAAAAATTTTATGAATTTTGGTGGTAGTATGAGTGAGTTATTGATTCATCTTGCTGTCACATGAATTCTTATAATAGCAATTTGTCTTTTTCATAGAGATTGATATACATGTCCAAATGGCTTGAAATTTGGACAGTAGACTATTGGGAGCATATGTAGGCCACTGTAATTTTGGTAGAATTTATTGTGCACTTTTGATAGGTGTTCATAATTCCACCTAATTATCTAAATAAATTAAGAAAATGTATTAAAAGAATTTATCTAGCATTAGACACTATGTTTTCTGGTGTTCATTAGTCATGTATGAAATTTTGGTAAAGTTGGTTTTGCACAATTATATGTTTGCAACATAAGTTAGTATTTATTTCTTGCAAATGTGGTTTCTGGACAGTTCTGGGGACAATGTAAATTACCCCATGTTAATGATGTTTTATGGGAAACTTGTTTATACAAAAGTTGTAGATAATTCATTTATCTAGCTGCTGTTAAAATTTGGTATCATTTGGCCAAGTAGTTTTTGAGTAATAGATGTTTAAAGTTAGGTCCCAGATTTGGTTGCTCTCTGTTTGAAGCAGACCAGATTCTGTAGTTTTATCTTTTCAACCTATTAAATTTGGGAATCAGGCTTAGTTGGTATTAAATGAAATATATAGAATTTCATAAGCTTTCCATAATGTCTTCTTGCAAGTCAATTGGAGTTACAGAACTCCAGTTATGTTTGATTTAACCAGCTGCTGTTCTGATCTTCGAAAAATAGCAGATTCTAAATTAAGTTGTTGCTTCACCTTGCTTTGCTATGTTGATTTCTAAGAGTGATATACACCTTGTTAGTGTTAAGTGTGCTTGAGATCTTATGTGACTTGTGTCATGATCGATATGCTGGTCATCTTCTAAGGATATGCTTAAGTGATAGTTAAGTTGATTAACTCTAGTGCCCATGTGAACTTGGTGTGCTGGCATGAATGTTGTGTTATTGCATTTCTACGTATTCATACATATTTATTGTTGCACCTCATTTAGGTACGCTAGCTGAAACACGTGAAGGACGTGGTGTGGAGCAAACCAGAAGAAGATGTTTGGTGGATCCATCCTGAAGACAGAAGAATCCTCAAGTTCTTACATGACGTGAAGATGTTCCGCAAGACGGTGCAAGCTAACTTGGTTAACTTGAGTCGGATCCCAGGCAAGCCCCGGAGCATTATAAGCCTCCTACCTTCAAAGCAATTAATTCTATATATGTTATAAGTATTGTTGCATTAAGTGGTAGGAGTTGGTTGAAAACCTTGCTGTATTATATCATTCCTTGTCCAGATATATGAATCCTTGAATCCTACCTAGACTAGGATCGAGTAGATGCTTAGCCCTGCTTAAAGCGGTAGAAGTCAGGTGATTTCCTGTCACCTGCGAGATGTAGGGATATTTATATATGGCACGGTTGGCTATATTTGCTATCGTGGAAAGGAACCATGTGTTAATAAAATGAAATGAGACCGGGCGGGATGACGATAGTGAAGCAACAAAGCATGGAGGTCTTGGGTGTAGATCTATCCCCGTTTGAGTCGTTTAAGGACCGATTCGTTGTACGTCCTTGAGTCATGTTGAACGCAGTCTAATACTTAGTTGGCCGGATAAGTCGTTCCGACCGCGAAGCCGAGTAATACGGTTCAGGCCGGGAATCAAATAGTAGGTCGCATCTTGGAGGAGAGAAATGATGTGCTTGGGGACATTGGCGTGAGACCAAGGGGGGTTAGAGTCCCTATCACCTGGCAGAGTGTCGCCCTTAGGGATGCGGCATCATTCGAACCCGCGACTCCTGAATTGTACGAAAGGTGGCGTGTGCGACCCTGGCAGGGGCCTGCGCGGTGAGTGTTAGAAATACCCCTCCAGCTGGATAGGAATTCGATTCGAATCGCCGTCGCTCCCGATTAGTGAGCACTTGACTTGAGCAGCGGCAACGTAGATTCCATTAAATTGAACGGATGGTTAATTGGATAACGATGGAAAGGTTGCCTCAATTTATACCTGCTATGGTTAATATTGTTTGCTCCTAATCAAGTGAGTGCTCTAGTACAGGTGCTAATATAGATGACAGGTTAATGATGATTAACTTGATGCTTAAGCATTAATGATTACTTATCTGTATTAAGCTTTTACGCAAAATGTTGTCAAGCTAGCCCACTTTATATCAGCCTTGCATGATCCTTGGTGTCACTTTATTTCTGGTTTCTGACGGGTAAGTCTAGCTGAGTACCTTCTCGTACTCAGGGTTTTATCTCCACTTGTTGCAGGTTGTGATGTATCATGGTGGCTGCAAGAGTTGGTTGGCTCCTGCCTTAGTGGCGGAGTGTGATCACGGGCATGATCCTTCTGAGTTATCTTCTCTCTAATGCTTTTGTTGGAAGTCGACCTTGGTACTGGCATATATTTGAAATCAGGGTGTTGTTAGTTTCAAATTACTTTGCTTCCGCTACTTTTGAACTTAAGTTGTAATAGCTATGTTGAACTCCGTTGTATATTGAATTACTTGTGAAATGGTTGTAACATGTGACTTGTTATGTTGAATCACTACGATCTTGGCTTGTATGTTGGTTGGTTTGAAATCCCTCATGATTTCATTGGACTACCGAAGTTATATGGGCTCAAGTGCGAGAATTTGATCACTTCGGTGATTGTTTTTGTACTTGTGCTCTTATAATTTGGATGGTTCCGTTACATGAGTTCTACAAACGAGGCTTACAGGTGCTGAATAGAGTGATGCTCGTGATCCCAGCAGCATGCTCCCAAGAGCTACTTAAGCCATGGAGGATTGAGCTTAGACGGGGTGATGCTGCATTCATAGAAAATCAAAGTTCAGTGCACAGGAAGCATGAGGCTGAAAATCAGATTTTAGACAAAAAAAAGTTAGGGGGATTTCATCAAACACATTACCTGCAGAGGCGATGATATCATGGAGACAAACGGATGAATGACGTGCACGAAATGGGCCAACTCCGATTGGATCCGAGTCCTGCTAGATTTGGCCGCCAGCCCTTGCCACCAACCGTAGCTCCACCTGACCACCTCCCCCAAACTCTTGAGCCGAGCGGCGATGCCCCGACCTGCTCAAGACGATGAGAAGCGGGCGACGGTGCCTGGTGGTGGAGGTCGACATCCACGGCCGCCAACAATAGGGCATTCCTGAAGCGCGCCGGCGAGGGGTGGGGTGGCGTGGATGTTGGGGGACAAGTGGGCAGCAGTTACTGGTTGTAAGGTAGAACTGATGGTGGAGGTCGACGTCCCGGCGTGCAAGCGAGCGCCAATGGAGGGAGGCCAGGGCACCCTGCGGGATGGAGGCGATTTGTGCCAGGGGACGACGCGATCGCAGTCGCGTGATTGGCGGCGCGGGGTGAGTGCATCGCGTGCGTCCTGGCGCCTGGCGGCGCGTGGTGATGGGACGACGCTATCGCGTGATTGGCGGCGGCGCAGAGTGAGCGTGGAGGGTTGGCGATGAGCGACAACGAGCGGCGTCTCCCCATCTTCGTTGGGCTCTGACTGCTGCCCGAGATGGCGATGAGCAAGGATGAGAGAGGTCGCATGATGGCGATGACTGCGGCCCGAGATCGATGACTGCTGCGATGCTTGATTGGCCGTGAGGTTTCCTTTTGGGTGGCGAGGCATGACATTTCACTTTTGCATGTGCGAGTGATGGCACCGTTTGCGCGAGCTTTTCTTTTGCATGCGCGTGTGATCGTGATCGCGGGTTGGAGTCGCGGTATTGCACGGAGGAGTGGCGGAGCGATGACCCCAACGATTGTCGCACGAAACAGTGGTCTTACTTTCTTTTTAGTTGTAGGAGAAGATACTATAAACTTCTAGTAGCCATTTCTTTTCAGCGGTAGTATCGTTCTTGGCGTTTCTTATGTTCTCGCGACCTTAGTAACTAGATCTCTTTTAGTACATTGATTTAACTGCTTTTGCCTTAAGTGGTGTGCTGCTCTTTAGTTGTTTCTATCTGTTTGCTTGTATGTTTGCTGGTGTGCTTGGTTGCTATGATCTGCGAGTAGAATAAAATTTGTCTGTGAGCGTTGAAGACCAGAAGGCATTGACTACATGCTAGTTTATGAGGAAGCTTGAGCAAGCTTAAAAGGCAAGTGTAATATGAGACTCCTTGTTACCTATTCACCATTAATACAGTATTATTCATATGCATATGTTAATGAACCGTCTAGAGTTTACTACCTTGGTATTGATTATCATGTCCTTTGTTTACCTATATGGGTCTATGCATTTGGGTAGCATGCTTAGCTTGCTTTTATACAATTAACTCTGATTAAAGATATATGCAACTTCTTGTTAAAATATGTTTTTAGCAACTTGGAATCCAGGAGGCTAGAGCATTGGGTCTTCTTTTGGTGCTCTAGTTTCTCTCTATAAGTATCCATCTTTAAGTGCCAACCTAGGAGTTACCATACAACCATGAGTGATACATGGATCTGGCTTTAGCTAAGTAAACTGAGCTTTTCTAGCTTGTTAGTTGTTATCAAAAGGCGCAAGAGGCGGGTGTTTGAACGGGTATACGACAACCTCTATTGTTATATATATATATATATATATATATATATATATATATATATATATATATATATATATATATATATATATATATATATACACACACACACACACACTTCGAGCACGGAGCGTGCTATAGTAATAGGGGGTTCTATGTCTGCAAGATCGATCCGAAACCTAGCGGCTACTAAGTTGTTAGAGGGATGTCCGAAAGGCTTCATTGTGAACCTTGTTGCCTTACCTTGGAAGTGAGTCAAGAGGCGGTTCACCTAGGTCATATGGGTAACATGACTCATGGGTAAAGTTGTACAAACTCTACAGAATGTCTTTAAATTATTATAACTGTCATGCTCTCGGTCATGAGGGGCCTAGATCCTTATTGAATAGTGAGTTTATGTTTTTTTTGTTACTTTAATACTGCTCTATTTTAATTACTTTCATACTTGGGAAGCTTAAGCATAACGAAGGTACATAGAATTATAATGGTTAAAACTTGATCAACTAAAATTGCTTATCACAGTACAACCGTGTCTAACCTTTTGAGCCTGCATCACCTCATATTATGCTTGTTAAGCGGTGGTTTGCTTATTGTAAAATCGTAAAAAATTGTTTTCGAAAAATAATAATAATCTTGTTTTAATTTATTTAAATCTTCATGATTTACCTAGGTCAAATAACAATTTTTATGAATATTAAATTTTAATATAAGGCTTTAAAAATATTTTTGTTGCATTCATGCTGGTGCATAATATTTTGTTTGATTGTAGGAATAGTATTGAGTGGTTTGAATTCAAACTTTGTTTGAATTTGAACAAGTTTGCAAAAATTAGAAAAAGAAAATTTTTGTTTTCTCGTTTTCCCTCTCTCTTTCAGCCTGAAGCCAAAGCTGGCCCAGCCTGCTCTCCCTCTCTTTTACTTTTCCACACACACAGTAGCCTACCCCAAGGCCCATAGTCGGGGCCTGCTCGTCTTGCTCACCAGCGCCCCCACCTCTCCCCTCTTGGGCCGCTTGGCCTAGCTTGCTCATGTCCGCGTGGAGCAGCCGCTCCCGCCGCTCGCCTCCCCTCTCGCTACAGCCCAGCCCAGCCTGGTAGACACCCGACAGCCGCTAACCACCTGGCCCTGCTCGTCAGTGACTCGGCGGCCCTTGCCCTACCTCCAGCCGAGGAGCCACACCGCTCTTATCTTCCCACCTGAAACCGCCATGCTGTGGCCTTAATGATCACTCTCCTTGCCCTATCAGTCGAGTGGAGCACCCATGACCCTTTACCGCCTCTCCCCAGCCTATAAAACCGAGGCCGAGGCCTCCCTTTCTCTCCCTTTCCTGTTTTCCCCACCTCGCCACCATCCGCTCCGGTGCCGTCTTCGGCAGCCTGTCATGTCATGGTCTGGCCACCTGAGCCATGTATTATTATTAATAAATTGCAATTCTTATATTTCTACACTTCTACTTGCAGATTATTTTAAGGAACACTTATTGAACATGTTTCTAGACTATTTTTCGTAAGGCTAGTTTCAGTGGGAGTTTTATAAGAGTTTCATTTGCATTTAATAGCTTGTCATATATGCAATTTTAATGACATGGCAACGTTTTAATGAAGAGAGAGAATAATTGAGTTTCATGGGGATGAAACTCTCTTGTATGATTACCAACTCTCTATGAGTCATAGAATTAAATACTTATGAAACCATAGAACGAAACTTTGCATTGAGAATGAATATTTCATCCAAGTTTCATTTCATTCTATATGACATGACAGTCTTATAAACAACGAAATGAAATCTCCATTGAGACTAGTCTAAAGAGTGCTAGAGTCTAATTGCCAGAGACGGTGACAATAATAGTGATTTGTGTCAGGAATGGATGGTCATCTATTAATAGACTAGATGTTTAGTAGCCGCTATCGTTTTTTTTGTGTGGCTCAAGAGCAAACTGTTTTCAGTAATTCATTTCTTCTAAAAAACAATCCAATTGTCAAGAACACTTGAACTTCCATCCAGCAAATTAACTTAGTTTTCCTCCAGCAGCGATAAAATTGTATTTCCAGTAAAAGTTTCACGTAAGCAAAATATTGGTAGAGATAGAAATTATTGCCAATTCTGACCAAGTACTAGAACCATTTCGCCTCTGAAACAGCTCTGATCAAACACGTTTCTGAAGGAACTGATGCTGTGAAAAGCGCTCTCCAGCAGTTTTCTTTGTCCGTTGGACAAACTGTTTGTAATCCATCAAACCAGACAGTTACTGAAATGAGCAGTAGGAGAAGCACCTACTACTAGTCCATGTGTAAAAGCCATATGATCCGTCCATACATAAACTAATAATACACACATTCCAGAATATGTCGCGGGGAGGATATAAACCATCACAATTCGAGCGATCCAAAAGCTCCTTATGCGCTCAGATCGACTCGACTAAACCAAATATGCACAGCCATCGCGACTAGAAATGGACCGAAAACCCACCGCTCAAGCTTTCAGGTGCTCTAGAATCCGAACACGAATCAGGTATTGGTGAGACCAAATTCCACCAAAAATAACCCGCAAACACAAAGCAACCTTACGCGAGCAAACGGGATACTTGAATCGACCCCAATCCGATGAAACGCTTGTGCAACAAAACAGAATCGACACCGGCCCCAAACCCCCAATTCTATCTAACAGCCACTCGATCAGTGCAGACTGCATAGCCGTCCGAACCCACTCCAATCGTCGTTTTGTAGCAATATATAATAGATACGGACCGCTTCGCGCGACCCGCGCCCCATTTGCCCACACTGTTGCTCGCTCTGCGCGCCCCGCCCGGCTGCTCGCTCCGCGCCCCCCATGCCCCGCCCGCCCGTGCCATTGTTCGCTTCTGCCGCGCGGATCGTCCTAGCCGTCGTGCGCCATACCTGTCGCGGCCGTCTCGTTGGACCGCCTTCACCGTACCAGTTCGCCGCGCCACCTGTCTATGTTACACTGAAAGCGTATATTGCAAACGTATGTGTCAAGTGTTTTGGTTGTTGCAGAGATATGTTCTAAGTGTTTTTATATGGTTGTTGCAAAAGTAGATCTAGATGTTGCAATGACTATACACATATGTTGCGAGTGTCTATTCAAAATGTTTAATCTACTTCAGACGTATGTTTCAAATGGTTTATCTGGATGTTGCAGGGGCTGTACACAATGTTGAAAAATATGTCTCAAATATTTCATCTTCTTTAGACGTATATTGTAAGAAGCTTTAATTTTCATGTTGCAAGTGTTTCATTTGAGTAGGTGTAGGCGGTCCCTACGTGCATGATACGGAGCGGGCGCGGGCTTGTCCATGCGATACAGCAGGCACAGCAGCAGAGCAGGCAGCAGCTAGCGATACAGCACAGCAGCAGAGCAGCCGCGTGCAGCAAGTGATACGGCGCAGCAACATGCGCGAGCAGGCAGGCTGCTGAGCACGCACTGCGTCATGCGTGGACGTCTGGATGCACGAGTCTATACGGACGTCTAGGCGCTAGGCTGCCCTTGACAGAAGCGGCAGATCCTGCTCCGTCTCTGCTTTTTCGTGAATCATGAGCCTTTTTATTTAGGGAAAATTGGTTCTATAGCACTCTAAGCACATCGTTTTTGAAAAATCACACTGAAAGGTTCTTGTCACGGAGAATACCACCGAAATACCTAACCCTTACCGGAAAGTAGCATTTGCGAGCTAACGCCGTGCCGTGAAAATAGTATTCCGTCCACATCCCGTTGAACAAGCTGCTGCAGGGCCAGTACCCCGCGGCGCGCGCGCCACGCTCGGTCAAGCAGGTCGCCACGACTGGTTCCTGTACATGACGACCAGCGGTGGTGTTTGCTTGCCCACGCCCATGCCGCCACCCTTGCCGCCGCCCGGGCAACAAGTGAGCCCGCAGTCGGCGGCGGTGATGTCTCTGCCTCCCTGGTAGCGGGCCATGCAGCTGCTGCAGAGCACGCGGCAGCCCCTCCGGAAGCGGCAGCCACGGCCTACATACGCCACGCAGAGCCCGCAGTCGGCGGTGGTGATGTCCCTGGTGCACCACCCGAGGTCCCAAGCCCGTAGACAGTGGTCCCTCCGATCCGAGCTTGGCCATCTCCGTGGCGACCCGCGCCATGAGCATCCGCAAGGTTCTGGGATTCGTTTCTTGAAAAAAATTTCGGAGCGCACCGAATTGGACGAATTTCGAAAAATTCGAAAAATTCGGACCGGTATCCACTATAAATTTGAATGAAATTTAAGCAAATTTGAACAAAATTTTCCCAAACAGTCAGACATGGCTCTAGACATGGAGAGGGTATGTGCGGCTCACCATGGAACGCGCAGGCAGCGAGGAGGGGGCGGCGTTGTGTGGTGGCGGCAGGGTGCAGCATCGACGCGGCAGATCCGGTGACAGCACGGGGTGGCCGTCGAGGAGCCGCCAAGGCGCGGGGAGGGGCGTCGGGGAGCCACCATGGCGCAGGGGCAGGCCTCGAGAAGTGGCTACGGCTCTCACAGCGGCGGCAACCACGCTGGAGCAGGTGGCGAAGAGCCGAGATTTCGCGTTGCTGGCGGCGGAGAACCAAACGTCGGGTTTCTGCGAAGAAGAAGACTGTTTCTGCGAAGTATTTACGATGGAGAGCTCATGGGCTCGTCACTGGGCCGTTGAATGGGCTAAGAAATTTGAATCGGGCTGAAATATTTGGCCGGTTTAGGTTTATTTCGGGCCGGACCGAATTGGGAGAATTTCGCTGAAATTCGGTTGATTCGGGCCGAATCCCAGATCCTTAGGTCTAACGCGGCCGGGTCGCTGGCGTTCACGGTGTTGATGAGGATGACTGGATGAGCGTGTAACCAGTGTCTGGCAAGCCCAGGAAGTCGCCGCGGTACTGTGCCAGGCCCTAGATGGCGGAGCTGCCGCTGCCGGTGGTGGCCGTCGCGTAGTAGCGGCCGAGGCGCGCGGGACCAGCGCAGCCAGCACCGCGCTGATGCTCGCCTGCGTCTGCGCGCCCGTGAAGTTCTTGGCGCAGTACGTGCCCACGCGCTGAGCTAGTTTGTGGACCATGCTGTTGGTCTGTGGTTGTGTATTCGTCTTCCTCCTCTTGTTGCTCCTGTTCCTCTTCCTTCACGGCTAACCTCGCCATCAACTCCTACTCCCATTTGTTCCAGTAGCACGTTTGCCTCCCCATGGCTTCATCGTCGTCGGACTTCAGGGAATAATTAATATAAGCAGCACTCCATGTCCACGAGTTCAGTTTAATTAATTACCCCAGCTTCATGTTTCATCTACTGTACGCTCGTAGATCGAGCAGCTGTACACCATATCCGGGCCCGACACCACCGAGGAGATCAACTCAGAGGCATCCGCACAGACCTATAACCACGTCTCCGGCCATGCCCGCGGCGACAAGGGTGGCGTTCGTGCTGGCGCTCAGGCTGCCAAGTGCCAAGGCCAGGCAAGCTCGCCGCCCTTGTCGCTGAGGACCCGGTGCACAGCATGAGCGTCGGCAAGCAAACGGTCCTCATGTACAGGAACCAGGACGGAATACTATTTTCATGAGACGTCGTTAGATTGGAAACTCACAGAATGCTACTTCCAGGTAACCGTTAGATATTTCGATGGTATTTTACGTGATGATGACCTTTTAGTGGTATTTTCCAAAAATGATGTTTTTTTAGTGCTATAGAACCAATTTTTCATTTTGCTTTCCGGAGAATTAGACGGCCTATCCAAACAGGCTTTTTATTTAGTGGGGAACATCGATGAAGCTAGCACGAAAGTTATAAACTTAGAAAAGGAGAGCAAATTGAAGAAATAAAATAAAATCTTTATGTACTGACTCCTAAACGAATTATTTAGGATTGTGAAGTGAAAGAAATCATTTTATCTACCAATAGTGGCCAAATTAGTGTATTACCAAACCAGGCCCGAGTCTGTCTGCTCTCAACTCGAGTATTTTAGACTCTCCTGACACCTGAGTGACACAGTCCTCTAAAACACTCGATTCCAAGAACCATGCAAAATTCGAGTGTTAAGACCAAGTCACACTCGATTTCCATAGCCACACACTCAACATCTAACGAACCAAATTAAAGAGAATATATAACTACAAATTATCACATATCAGATTTAATTCTATGGAATGCAAATTGAAAGAAATCCAGATAGAAAACAAATAAAACATACAAATTTACAAATTTAACCGGCAAATTGGAACAAATTCAAAGGAAAAACAAAGAAAACATACAAATTTAACAGATCAGTTCTATGAATGGCAAATTGGAAGAAATTCAAAAATATCAAATAAAACATACAAATTGAAAAAAAATACAGATTTGTATTAAAAATACCTACAAAACTTCAAGCATTTTAAGAATATCTCCTAGATTATTGCAAAGCCAAATATGACAAGTATTTTTGACTGGAGGTGGAGTGAGTAACAGCCAAAGTTTGAAGGTTGGTTTCGAAGTAACTCGAGCATACTCAAAACTTGAAGGAACAAAGACATTCTGCATCATGTTACAAAAAAACAATTTGACACATTGTCCGTTTATTTGATATATGGAGGACACCTAAAACATATATCTCCGGTGCAAATTTGAAAATTCATCGCTACTGCTTTTTGTTTCGGTAAATCTGTATGTTGCCTGGCATTTTTTTGATTTGTGTCACTCAGATTTGTGGCCATCGGACGCCTCTGTAATCTGATCCCCTTCGTCCTTCTATCTTTGCTTTCACTGCCTCTCTGCTTTGTGGGTCCCATTTGTCAGCTTTTGATTTTTGGGAATCGCGCCTTTTATGTCTTCCGTTTCACTTTAGCTTCGCGTCCACCGCCCGCCGCATTCATTTCTCTCTCTCTTCGTCTTCCGTTGGCGAGTTGGGGCGACGCTGGGTGACTTCGGGGCGACGAGCTAGGGTTAGTCATTTCTGCTTCGATTTCTCCCTTTTCCTCCGTCGATTGCTTTAGTTGCTTCTATGGCGATATAATTTGAATTTGTGTGTGCCTTTCCTATCTTGTTTCTGGTTGATTTTCATGATTCCCGTGTGTCGAGTACCAGCAAAACAGGGTACCCCATTTTCATCGCAAAACCACCCACCAAGACAAATATTACGGCCCACGGCCCATCATAGCCGGCCCAGGCCTTACTCTGCTCAAAACCAAAGCCAAAGGACAAGCGCCCGAGCCTCCCAGCGCTCCTCCGCTTCATCCAACCCCTCTCCGTCTCGTCCGACCCCTGTGACGTCATCCAGGCACCCGAGCCCTGTGACGTCATCAAGGCGCTCGACCCCTTTGCGCAATTACTGCTTCGCTTGATCCCCCCTACTGTAACACACTGCCACGGGCACACACGGGCCCTTACCTTTTCCTGCTAAGGAACAGGAGCTCGTCGCGTCGTGCAGGATTGCCTGGGAACTTATAACACCTGATTCATAATCTGGTCAAGTCTTCCACGGTTCTTTCTCGCCTCCTACGGCAGTAACAGGGAGAAGCTACTCTACGCCGCACCCTACCTTGTCCACCTCAACGGGACGGGGAGCAACGGCCGTCCAGGCCCCCCACCTTTCCGCCGGCGCAGCTTCAGGGCTACGAAATCTTCTTCATCATGACACCATGTCAGGGTATGGCCTCGCCGCGTCAACTGTGATACATCTACAACCACGACATGCCACCACCACCACCACGACTGTGCGAATGCACGAACTGGGAGGAAAGCTAGCAATATGGAGCACCTTAGGACCTTTTATTTCTATTTTCGTACATCCAGATACTGTAACCCGACCCCTCCCTTTGCATGCTATAAAAGGGGAGGGAGGGACGCTCGACAAAAAAAGGAGAGACAACGCCCAGCAACGGCAATGTACTAAGCATACACTCGAACACTCGAACACACCCACACACAGAGACCTGGGAGACATCCTTCTCTCGACCAGCTTGTACCCTACTACAAGCACTTCGGTGCAAAGCAACACGAGCAGCAGCGAGCACCGGAAGTAAGGATGTTCAACCCGAACCAGTATAAACCTTGTGTCCGCCTTGTACACCATTGGAGGCTCCGACGCGTAGCATCATTCACTTGTCCCATCTCTGGACACCCCCTGGTTCTAGAACACCGACACCGTGTGTATTTGGAGTTCTGATGGTTGTTGTTCTTGTCTTTATGGAGGTTGGGTTGGTATCACGCATGAGGTAGGTTATTGTGGTTGTTTCTGTGGTATTTCTTCATATGGATGAGTTGATTTGATTTATGTTATATCTTTGATCCTGTATTTTCTTCTCTGTGTTTTGGGATGTTTGATGCAATTCCTCTCTCGATGCGAGCTCTGATTTTGTTGTGATTCATTCACATAGATGTTAGATCTGGTTATCTTTGAAGGTATGTGTCTGTATCTGTATCATCTCCTGATTTTGAGGTGCATGTGGTGTTATCTTTGTTTTTTAGGTTATGTGTTGCAGATGTTAGTTTGTTTATCTATTTTGAAGATTGTTCAGAGCACTTGTCATGATTGTGATGTGTGATAAGTGATTTTGTTTGTGTTTTTAGAATGCATGTGTGTAGTAGCTAGGTTAAAATCCTTGTAGCTGTGCCACAATCCTAATATAATGGCCAACTTATATGTATGCAGTTTCAATCGATTTTTAGCCCTGTATCCACCTCATAATGTTTAAAGCTTGGGCAACTCATGTTATTTAATGTTAGGCAAATAGATCAGTGATTCTAAGTTTATTATCTGTAAGAAGAGATAGGACTTGTTTTTTAATTTATCTTATTCTGTTAGGTTGATGGTGTTCTCATATTATTTTCTTTAGTTTTGAGTATCATTCAGTAAGTTTCATAGGTAATTTAGTATGTTTATAAGAAGAGATAGGGTTTTGATTAGTATGTTTTAGGATCTATGATATCATGTTTATGGACTGTCTGTTCTCCTATATATCAAGGTGTCTAACTAGGTAATGTTAGTTTGAATTGCTGTGTTTTGATGTTTATTTTTGTGGAGTGCCAACATGAAATGGTAATAAGTTGCTAGAGCTTGGTTTGCTGTATAGAGTGCTCGAAGTTCTAGGTGTTTCTTGTTTCTCTATAATCCTAGTGTTATTTTGCTTTTATATGGTGCTATTGCTTATTTGATTTATTTTTAGTTATGTGGTTAAATGCTGAAAGCCCTAGTTTGGTTTTGGATAATTGATGAAACCTAGTGCTAACCTTTACGCTAAGTGTGTGAATTAGATAAGGTTGGTACACTCCAAGTGATGAAGCTAGAGGATGGTCCATGGAGATTATGATGGACATAGATGATCAAGTGCTCATCATTTGGAAAAGAAGAAAGAGAAAAACAAAAATAGGCTCAAGGCCAAGGTATATGTGATAGGGCCATTTTTGTTTTGCACTCAAGACACCATAGAGGGTGTGAGTGACTTAGGATCGATAGCCGTACTATAAAGAGGGAAAATCTTTGGCTAAACGGTTTATCGAGTGCCACTAGGTGACATGATTCATGCATTGCATTTAGGAACCTAGTGTGCTATTATGTGACCCTTGTAAAATAATTTGAAAAATGTCAACACATGTGACATCATATTTGAATCAACCAATCAAGAATTTTGTGAAAAGTTTGGAAAGACGATAGAAAATGAGTTTGAGATGTCCATGATTGGAATGCTTAGTTACTTCCTTGGTCTTCAAATCAAGCAATTGAAGAATGGCACATTTATGAGTCAAGGCAAGTACATCAAAGACATGCTCAAGAAGTTTGGCATGGATGATGCAAAGGGAATTAGTACACTAATGGGGACAAATGGAAGCTTGGATAGTGATGCAAGTGGCAACATGGTGGATCAAAAGATGTATCGGTCTATGATTAGAAGCCTACTTTATGTGACCGCATCAAGGCCGGATGTGATGTTTAGTGTATGCATGTGTGCTAGATTTCAAGCCTTACCAAGAGAAAGTCATTTGAAGACAACTAAAAGAATATTAAGGTACTTTAAGCATACACAAAATGTTGGATTGTGGTATCCCAAAGGAGATAAGTTTGAGCTAATTGGATATTCCGATTCGGACTATGCAGGATGCAAAGTTGAGAGAAGAAGCACTTTGGGCATATGTCAACTATTGGGAAGATCACTTGTTTCTTGGTTATCAAAGAAGTAAAATAGTGTTGCACTTTCAACCGCCGAAGCTGAATACATAGCCACCGGTAGTTGTTGTTCACAAATTCTTTGGTGAAGGCCACCTTGAATGATTTTGGAATCAAGTTCAAACAAGTGCCATTGCTATGTGATAATAAGAGTGCCGTGAAGCTCACCAACAATCCGGTTCAACATGCAAGAACAAAGCACATAGATGTCCGTCATCACTTCGTTAGAGATCATCAACAAAAAGGGGACATTTCAATTGAGAATGTGGGCACCAATGATCAACTTGCTGATATCTCCACCAAGCCACTTGATGAGAAGAGGTTTTACAAACTCAGGAATGAATTGAACATACTTGACTTCTCAAATATGTGTTGATGCACCCTCATTATATGATATGCCTCTCCTTCGAGCAAAGCAAGGTAAAGTTGATTGACATGTCATTCATCCATTGCTAAGGACTTGTTTAGTGCATCTAGTCAGTCCTATCATGTCTTAGGCTCATTCATGAAAATCAAATGAATTTGATGTTTGTATGGTACCACAATTGCTTGTATGCTTGAAATGATCTAGTGGTAGCATATGACATGTTTGTGGGCTTGTGAACCTAGTGTTTGATCTAGAAAATGAGCTATAAGTGTTTATTTAACATGGTGCATAATAACCCTCAATTAGAGGTGTGAAGAAGCTTGCCCTTGGATCAAACCAAGTTAAATATCTTTTACAAGTAATCTAGATTGAACTAATTTGGAAAATGATCCTCACTTCACATGGTTTCACCCCCACCAATCTAAAATTTGAGCTCACCTTTTATGGTCATTGATGCCAATGGGGGAGAAGTAATTCACAAAGATAGTGTGATAAGAGGAGCAAACAAATAAAATGACATTATAAGAGGATCAATTAAAATTTGAAGCACACAAGTAGGGGAAGGAAGCTCATAAACTTGTATGTTGCATTTGAATGTGCATTACATATGTTTGCTTGCATAGCACAAGTTTGAAAATTCCCTATCCATGCTTGTGTGGTGTATGCTAGATTATAGAAAATGATTGATAAAATGAAAACTAGCATGCATAGGATGATAGTTAGATGTTTTCTTGCATGTTTTACAAGTGATACTAGAGCCTTGCTTATAATGTTGATCTCACAAGGTATCTAGTGTTCATGTTTTGCAGGAGCTATCTAACTAACCATGGTGCTATGGATGGTGTTCAAATGGCAACTCTGATTGGTATCACGCTTCAAAGGTCCATTCTTTACACCTTAGCATCATTTGGTAGCTATTACTCTCCTAAATCTCCAATCTATGCATATGTGCAAGCTTTCAAATCCAAACTCTTAGCACATATGTAGGGGGAGCTAATACTAGCAATTTGGGTTGATGAAACTTGTCCATAATCTTTACACATGGTAATATGCATGGGCAAGCAATATGAATCTAAGAAAATTTAATTGAATATCTTTGTAAATACGTTGTCATCAATTACCAAGAGGGAAGATTGAAAGCCCTAGTTTAGTTTTGGATAATTGATAAAACCTAGTACTAACTTTTATGCTAAGTGTGTGAATTAGATAAGGTTGGTACACTCCAAGTGATGAAGCTAGAGGATGGTCCATGGAGATGATGATGGACATAGATGATCAAGTGCTCATCATTTGGAAAAGAAGAAAGAGAAAAATAAAAATGGGCTCAAGGCCAAGGTATATGTGATAGGGTCATTTTTGTTTTGCACTCAAGACACCATAGAGGGTGTGAGTGACTTAGGATCGATAGCCGTACTATAAAGAGGGAAAATCTTTGGCTAAATGGTTTATCGAATGCCACTAGGTGACATGATTCATGTATTGCATTTAGGAACCTACTGTGCTATTATGTGACCCTTGTAAAATGATTTGAAAAAAATGTTAACACACGTGCACACAAGTTCTACACTTTGTGGTTAGCAATTGGAAAGCAAGGGTGAAGCGGTCGCGGACTTAGAAAAATAAAAGGAGCTGCAACACAGTGACCTGACTCTGCCTTAGGCAGTGGCCGACTCTGGTCTACTGTGTCCGGTCATTGTTCTGCCGCACTGACCGTGGGCACCAGGCATGACCGAACACTAGCCGGGTGCGACCTGTGCGTCAGGTCAATGGCCGAGTGACATGCGTGAGGCAGAGAGATGTCGACCGGACGCTGGGCGTGTCAGGTCATCGCTGATCGGGCACGATCGTTCATTCAAACGCTGCTCTAGGAGCTCTCTAATATTTATCTGACGCTGGTTTTGGAGTGAGTCCGGTCCTTCAAGCCGTGAGTCCAGTCATTGGTTTGTGCGGGCGCATGATGGTGGCAACGGTCAAATTTGAATGAGGCGACGTGGCACACTATGGCTGGCTGGCAAGTGCGACCGGACGTACCTGACCGGACTCTGGGGTGAGTCCAGTCACATCGTCCGGTCAACCCCGAAGTGCATAATGGTTGGATTTTTGTTGAGCTCTATAAATAGAGTTTAGCTGACTCCAAGGCATCTCTCTTGGTACTTTGACATACTTGACATCCTTGTGAGCCTAAGCAAACACCTTCCACTCATCTCCATCCTTGATTCATCATCAAAGAGAGATTGGGAGTGATTCCTAGTGTATTTTGCTTGAGTGATTGCATCTAGTGGCACTTGGGGATCGTTGTGGCTGCAGATTTCTTATTACTCTTGGTGGTTGCCGCCACCTAGACGCCTTGGAGCAGTGGTGGAGGTTCGGCACGTGTTGGTGATTGTTCGTGGCTAGCTCCAGTGATTGTGAGGGGTCTTGTACCTTCCCCGGCGGAGAGCCAAAAGGTAACTCTAGTGGATTGCTCGTGTCATTGAGTTACCTCACTTGTGGGTAGGTTCTTGTGGTGTCCAATTGTGTGGACAAGGTTCATGCAACACCTCTTAGCCGCTGAACCACCAAGTGTTGCTCGACACAACGGGGACTAGCGTGCCGGCAAACACGTGAACCTCGGGAGAAAAATCGTGTGCCTGCATCGTGATTGATTTATTGTATTTCTCCCGGTAATTGGTCTTCTTCTTATTTTAATTGGTTCATTCCTCGACGCGGTGATATAAAGATCACATTCCTCACTTTTACATTCCCGTAAACTAGTTGTAACAAGCTCTTTAGTGTAATTAGTTTTGAGAGTTTGTCTTACCTTTGCTAGTGTAGCTTCTCACCTAGTTGAGCTCTTTAGTGTAGCTAGCTTTTGAGAGCTCATAGTGACTTAGCCATTGATTGACTTAGAGATTATAGCAACTAGAATTGTTAAGATAGGTGGCTTGCAACACTTGTTAGAGCTAGTGCAAAAAGCTTTATAGCTAATTAGTTGTCTAACAAGTTTGCTTAGTGTTTTGTAGAATTTAAATTAGGCTATTCATCGCCCTCTAGCCAATTAGGACCTTTCAAATGCTCTATCTGTAGATGGATACAAGAACAAGAAAAAGGCACCGGGTTGTTGATTTATCTTCTCAAGATGATCTTGATGATCCAGTTGATAGTGAGAGTGAAGATCTCATGTGTGGTCAATTCTATGATGATGATGCTTTTGTAGATAAATCTAGTTCTGATGTTGAGATGTTTTCAGAGGTCAGTTTTTTTATTATGATCTTTGCTTTTTCTATATGGTTAGTTTTTTTCCATGATCTAGCATTAATTTTTTTATGTATATTTATATTTTTTAGGATTCATCATCAGGGGGTTTAGCTGTGAAGAATTTTAATAAAACTCTGTATCAACAATGTCTGAAGGATGTAAGTTTTTCCCCTTTGTTGTAATAAGTTGTTGTTTTCTTTTGTAACCTTTTTTTATCTTTTCAGTGGAAGCGTATCAATGCAATGATGCATAAATTGAGTTTGGCTTTGCAAGCTCAGGTCTGATCTTTGTTTTGAACCTTTTTGTTCATTTATATTTCAAGTAGTGTAGATTTTTATATTTATGCATTTTGTTTCTGTTTATAGTCCAAGAAAAAGAGATCTGCTTCGCGGACTTCTGAAGCTTTTACTAGACAGTCTATCAGTAAATTTGCTAGTGTCATTTCTTCTATGTCTGAGGATGGTAAAGATGTGGTTAGGAGATATGGTTTTGGATCCCCTCTGCTTTTCGACAAGTGCTTTGTTCTGAAGAAATTTAGCAAGTGGTTGGCTTCTCTTGTCGAGTCTAAGTCTGGTGATCTTATTGTTCAAGAGAAGGTTTTCTCATTGACTGCTAGGTCTGTTAATCAGGTTCTTGGTATTCCTATTGGTGGGACTCCTTTTCCTTCAAATTACTTTGCTGGAGTATGTTCTATTGAAGATTGGCAAGACTACCTTGCCCCAAGTATCCTTCTTCGTTTCTAAGCTAGAGGTTGTTGATCTGAGTGATGAAGAATTCTTGATCTTTGTTGACGATGGTTATCTACCATAATAAAGGGTTAAAATAAATATATAAAGGGCTAATAAATGATCACCAACATAGGTTTAGGGTGTCAACTAACGAAATTCCACGAGTTTTGGTGAATCTATATTTTGCAGGGGGTTATCAGAATAATTCAGGAATTGATATCTTCCACGAGAAGGAACCCATGTCAATCGGCCTAATCTCCACATCATGAATACGCAAGAGGCTTCTAGAGGACACCAGAGGACTCCACGAGGAGGGCCACCACGAGGCGCCGCCAGGTGGGGCTGACCGGCCTCAACCCTAGGCCGACCGGCCCCTGGCCGCCGCCCCACGGCTCCTTCCTTTGCAAACTACTTCAACCGCCTCCAAGGATGCATCCTAACCCCACGTGAAGGTTGGTTTGATCCAAGGGCCACGGTTCCATGCTCTGGGCTATATAAACGAGGCCCCAGACCCCCCCTCTGGGAGGAATTCATTCAATCCATCATCATAATCACCTTTAAGAGAAAAGCTAGGGTTTGGGGAAGAGAGGTGTCCCTCGAATGGATGTCCTCTCAACTCCCAAGTTAGAATAGATCTAGTCTTCTAGATAGTAGAGAGATGGAGAGCGAGGGAGGAGTTCGGAGGAGGTGCTGGCCTGTCGGTGCCTCTTCAACAACTTGTACTTCGGTAGGATCGAGCTCTACGTGGGCTTGCTCCTGAGATGGCTCAGGCTCTGGCAATCAACTTCTGATTCAAGTAAGATTCATATTTATATTATACTTCTGGTTTGCGAGTCTCTTTTGAGCGCTTTAATCTAGTCGACTAGGTTAGAGTATAATTCGTAGTGTAAGCGTGGTGCTTAGACTAGGGTTACTCGTAGATGCACCCTATATTCCGGATCGGTGGTAGATCACGAAGGTGACAACTTCGTTGAGTCCTCTGTAGTCCACCTCCCGTCTGTAGGGCTAGCATGATATATAATTACATGGTAGATTCGTACTCTGTTTGCGGTCTTCCATAGAAATTCCCTAGTTGAATAGTAGAAGATGTGGACTGCCTAAGTTAGAAGTAGAAAACCCTGATCGAGTTATCCTCTCTATACTCCTACTATCGACCCCATACTAGATTGATCCTCTCTTATGTTTTAGTCTTGTTTTCACTTTAGTTGTTCCCACCTTATTTATATTTCCAACTCATTCACCTTTTCTGGTTAAGTTAGAACACGTAGTTGACTTACACGTTTCTCTATGGATACGATATTAAAAACCCTCCAGGTGAAAGCTACAACGCTATCCGTGCGCTTACGGATCTTTTCTGTTCGCGTTAATAAATACCAACAAGCTTTCTGGCGCCGTTGCCGGGGAAACGGTTGCTGAATTGACTATGAACCTAGCCTAACCTTTTTCAAAAACAAAAATAAATAAATATATATATACATAAAAAAATCTTTTCTCATACCTTCTTTCTTTTTATGCTTCACCTCATCCCTTCTATTCTTTTTCCTTTCATCTTTTGTTAGCATGGATAATAACACTCCTATCTATCAATATGCTAACCCTATGGGCACACACCTTAGACCACCAGAACATTCCGAGCCTATCACAACATCTGGTTTTGAGATAAGCCCGGATTTCATAGAATTTGTTCAGAAAAAACCCTTCATGGGGGAAATTGAGGAAAACCCATATTCACACCTACGAGAGTTTAAGCGGATCTGTGACCTCATTTGCATAAAGGGCATGTCCGATGAGACCATCCAATGGAAGCTATTTCCATTCTCTTTAACGGGAAAAGCTAAACATTGGTATAAACTCAATGTAGAACGTGCGCAAGGAGATTGGAAGACACTATGCAATGAATTTCTATCAAAATTCATTCCCATCTCCAAAGTGAATGACCTACGGAAAGAGGTTCTAACTTTTAGACAACTAGAAGAAGAATCTCTTGCCGAATCATGGGATCGCTTTATTGACCATACCCTCATTGGCCCGGACCTTGCTATTCCAGACCCAATACTTTTTCAACATTTTTATGAAGGTCTTAGCAAGGATTCTAGGGAATTTCTTGATTTATCTTCCGGAGGAGCTTTTCTTCATTTGCTTACAACTGAAGCAAGGGTCATGCTTGAAAATTTCATTTTAAGCCCCCCAAGAAAAAGAAGGAGTTCTCTCCTGAACAAAAGGAGGAAGTTTTGATAGCTAAGTCACAACCACTTCAATCCCGAGGTTTAGCTGTCAATCCTAAGACATCAATACCCCAACGTAATGATGATAGCTTAGACTTCCAGTTTTGTAAGATGCTGGTAGATCAATATAAAAATAGAATGGCATCTAGAAAAAAGTGTTCTCAACTACCTTTCCCCCATAGAGCACATTGGAAGAAATGCAAGGATGGCATGTCTAGCGATGCCATAGAAGGAGAGCCAAGCAATTTTGGAAATTATTCTATCTTATCCCCTTCTATGCCCACATCGGATGACTTACCTCAACCCATTTTTCAATCCATCCTTGACCCTGATGATCCCTCGTATGCTCTCCCTCCTAAGTCTCATGATGATCCTAGAAATCCATTAAGACAACCAAACCATAGGACTCATAATGACCACATGGATGACGAAGAGATGCTACGACATTGGCAGGAATGTATAGAATGGATGGACAAGGAAGAAGCCTTAATAGAATCTAATCTTGGCTCAAACTCAAATGGTGAGTTTTTAACTCCCTTTGACTTTGAGGATGATACTTATCCATCTATGGAGGAAGCCCTAGACGAGGCCAATTCAAGAGTCACCAATCCAAGTGAAATTCTAAACATTCAGATTAGAGACAAAGATGACATCAATGAGCATGGAATTTATTCCATAATCACCTTATTAAATCCATGTTCATATGAGACATCTCCCAATTCAATTGGTCTCTTCAACCTCCCCACATTCGAGATCTCCAACCCCCTCACTCTTTCTATTTATAAAAATTTCAAAAGGGTGGTTGTAGATGCATATGTTTATCATAAATATTGCAGATCTCGTTGTGCTCTTAACGTTGGTGTTGGAGGGGAACCCACTTCATCAAAACACATTTTGAAGGTTTCCCAAGGACAAGCTTAGTGTCCTAAAACAAGCACTTTTTAGATCCTAACACGAGTATTCACCTTTCTGCTACGCCGCCCTTGTGAAACGAGCATAGAGATATAATTGTAAAAATATTCCTTCGGGTACTCTTATCACTAACCTTTCCAGGTCTAGAGCAAAAAGATCAAAGGAATAACAAACACAAGGGAAACATAGCTCACGCATCATGAAGAGATCCATGGAACAAGAAGATGAGTGCCACGAAACAAGATCTATAATCAAAGCACTCACTCCATGGAAGAAGGTGAACAAATCTCCACCAAGCCCCTTCAAGACAAAGACCATCATGGAGAAATTCTCAAGACAATGAGGGGAGCACAAGGACCGACAAGAATGTCAAGATCAGGAGAACAAAAAGATGGTGAAGACAAGCCATTCATGAGTAGAACCAGCTGGGTAAGAGAAGCTTCCATAGGGTGGTTCAGTACCATCACTCTTCAATGACAAAAGTAATATCTTGAGGTACATAATCACTATTTAAAAAGCTTTTCTCGATCCTGGTATGCACATAAATGAAGAACCAAACATGTTTAAGTTACAACTTCGCTTGATCCAACCTGATCAACTTAACATGTTCAGTTCTTTAATCTTTGTTCTTAGCTTCACTCTCTTGATCTCACTGTCTTAACAAAATGAGCTAAAAATATTGCATATTCACACTCATGCTCATCTTCTGATCTTATCACCCATAACTTCAACTTTATCTTGTTCACCATGCCTAAGGTTAGAGAAGAACGAATAAAACTTTTGGTTCTGTTGGTGTTTTTCCACCAACAGAGCTCATGCACTTGATCTCTACCTTGTCTTTATGAGCAGGACACACTTTGAACAAAACATGGATGAGTTTGTCAACTCTCCCAAATTCTACAAAGTGAAGGTCCTGGATCTATAAGAACATGCACACTGAACAAGATGCCGTCAACTTCCATAATTAATGCTTCATTTCAAACGGTTGCTGGACGAACGAAGAACATGGGTAACACCATATCAAGAGGTGTAGTTATCAAGGTCTCCACCTCTGAGACCAGATGATTCACCTAAGGAATGAACATGGTGAGAAGTCCTGTTCAGAGGACTTAAAACAATGAACCCTCATCGGGAGGTAAAATCGGTAGTTATCTATATTTATCTTTTCTGCATAATCATTTTCATTTAGCATATTTACTTTTCTGCATTAGCATTGAATTATAAAATATATATATATTATTTGCTGCATCATAAATCCTAAAGCCCCATGTGGATAATTTTGTGGTGTGTAAAAAACCCATAGGAATATTCATCGTGGTGGCATAAAAATAAAAATAAATGCATTCATCCTATTACATTTTCTTTTGCATCATAGAAAATATAAAAATACAAAAATATTGAGAAGAAATCCCACTGAAACTCTGCCTAGAAGAAAAGCTTTGAACAACTGAGGCTTAAGTGGCCAAACCACTAACGCTTAACATGTTCTACAAGTTTTGTTGTCTATTTGAGTTTCACTGGATTTGAAGGACCAAAAAAGAGCTGACAAGCAAGTGGATACTCTATCCATTGTTGGAGCACTGTCTCATCCGTTATCAACATCAATCAATTTCTGACAGAAGACGTACATCTCCACTGCCAGTCTGCTACATTGCAAGATCTAACGACTACGTCAACATTTAGCTTGGGGGAAGGCACCCCCGTGTATTCCAGGTAAGTATCCTTACCCCTTTAAAGTTTTCTTTCTATAAATAAATTCAAAAAGAAAGAAAAAAAAAGTGAGCACATGAAGGTTCACACTTACATAATTATGGTCAGGAGACATACTTTTTAATATTTATGGATTTTTATTGTGTCTACTTTATCTAGTCGAGTATTTATTTTATATTGTGCTATTTTGTAATAATGTGTGTTAGTTAGAGTAGGTCATGTTTGCTTGAATTAGTTTGTGAATAGAGAGCACTCAGAATAATCTCTGTTATGGAAATGATGAATAGTTGCTCTACCGTAATTCCTTTCAAGTGCCTAGTTTTCAAACACGAATTCCCCCTGAGTTTTGGGTAGAACTGTCTTGATCTAAAGATAAACTCTGAGCTTGAAACTTGTGGGTTGCAAATGCTGGATCTAAATCTAGGTAGTTGAGGAGTATGATATGAGAAAGTCTGAGCTGCTATTTATCTTGCTCCTAATGATGCTAGAGTTATGGAGAATTTTATCTTTTGAAATCTTAAAATACCATGATGAGTACTTGTATGACAAAGCTTAAAATTCCTACCACAGCCATACATAGGATAGAAAACTCCATTCATACTTTTTACTACTTGTACTTGCATTGAGCATTGTCGAGCTCTGTTGACCCTTAGAGGCTTGTCATACTTTTAAAATCAAGATCACGTACACTCTACTCAAATATGCTGCTTCTACTCTGGAAGTACGCAACAACATGCCTTTAGATCCACCAAATATATTTTTCTCCTACACTGGGAGAGAACACCACTCACATGTTTTATAGGATTTTTGTCACCTATCCATACATTTCATAAGCCCCAGTTATTGTTGCTCTAGGTTATTATTATCTCTCAATCTTTCATTATAGACAAGAATGTTCTGGCTTATATATTTATAAAAAAAGAAGAAAGAGAAATATATAGAGAGTAAAACATGGACAAGTGTCCTACCAAAACAATGGGTACTTAGATGCCCGCCTCTCTAAAAAAACTATAGCCCAAAATATCTCTTAGTCTAAGTTCTTCAATTATTCAAAGAGAGATCAAAATCCCTTTCAAAGGAGCAAAAAGTAGAATTAGATCCACTATCACCTTCATCATAAATAAACCACTCCTTGATCCATACACATGCACTTCTTGATTTGATCGTATGCCTCGTTTCTCTAGATCCACTGTTTGACTTTACAAAATATGCTTTGCAAGTATGTACACGCTGTCTCCATACCTATAAGCTCCAGATAAAGCATTAGATGTAGGATGAGAGAAGGCAAATCTCACTTTGCCTTGGAGAGGATCTAGAAATACCACATATATTGAGAGATTTGAGAGAGTCATACAAAAAGATACTCTGAGTTTTATTTTAAAAATCTTGCAAAACTCCGGAATAATAGTTGAATGAAGAGCTTGAGACATAGTGCTTGATTTGATTGTTCTACTTTTCGACTGCTCAAGACCCAAGTGAAGGCTAATAAGCTCCATAGTTAAAGGTAATATGGGTAAGTCTGAAGGTTAACATGGTTTTCTCTAATCCGGAGGAGAATTCTTGTTTGAACGCATGTGTACTTTTCAGGCGTGAAAGCATTGTAGCAACTCCTGATTCATTATGAATATTTGCTAAGGGACTAGCAAAAGGTAAGCTTGGGGGAGTTGTTGATGATGGTTATCTACCATAATAAAGGGTTAAAATAAATATAAAAAGGGCTAATAAATGATCACCAACATAGGTTTAGGGTGTCAACTAACGAAATTCCATGAGTTTTGGTGAATCTATATTTTGCAGGGGTTATCAGAATAATTCAGGAATTGATATCTTCCACGAGAAGGAACCCACGTCAATCGGCCTAATCTCCACGTCACGAATACGCAAGAGGCTTCTAGAGGACATCAGAGGACTCCACGAGGAGGGCCACCACGAGGCGCCGCCATGTGGGGCTGACCGGCCTCAACCCTAGGCCGACCGGCCCCTGGCCGCCGCCCCTCGGCTCCTTCCTTTGCAAGCTACTTCAACCGCCTCCAAGGATGCATCCTAACCCCACGTGAATGTCGGTTTGATCCAAGGGCCACGGTTCCATGCTCTGGGCTATATAAACGATGCCCCAGACCCCCCTCCGGGAGGAATTCATTCAATCCATCATCATAATCACCTTTGAGAGAAAAGCTAGGGTTTGGGGGAAGAGAGGTGTCCCTCGAATGGATGTCCTCTCAACTCCCAAGTTAGAATAGATCTAGTCTTCTAGATAGTAGAGAGATGGAGAGCAAGGGAGGAATTCGGAGGAGGTGCTGGCCTGTCGGTGCCTCTTCAACAACTTGTACTTCGGCATGATCGAGCTCTATGTGGGCTTTCTCCTGAGATGGCTTAGGCTATGGCAATCAACTTCTGATTCAAGTAAGATTCATGTTTATATTATTCTTCTGGTTTATGAGTCTCTTTTGAGCGCTTTAATCTAGTCGACTAGGTTAGAGTATAATTCGTAGTGTAAGCGTGGCGCTTAGACTAGGGTTACTCGTAGATGCACCCTATATTCTAGATCGGTGGTAGATCATGAATGTGACAGCTTCGTTGAGTCCTCTGTAGTCCACCTCCCGTCTGTAGGCCTAGCAGGATATATAATTACGTGATAGATTCGTACTCTGTTTGCGGTCTTCCATAGTAATTCCCTAGTTGAATAGTAGAAGATGTGGACTGCCCAAGTTAGAAGTAGAAAACCCTGATCGAGTTATCCTCTCTATACTCCTACTATCGACCCCATACTAGATTGATCCTCTCTTATGTTTTAGTCTTATTTTCACTTTAGTTGTTCCCACCTTATTTATATTTCCAACTCATTCACCTTTTCTGGTTAAGTTAGAACACGTAGTTGACTTACACATTTCCCTGTGGATACGATATTTAAAACCCTCCGGGTGAAAGTTACAACGGTATCCGTGCGCTTGCAGATCTTTTCTGTTCACATTAATAAATACCAACAATCTGTTTCTTGGTTGTTGCTCTTCACTGCTTTTTGTGTCCCAACTCTAGTCCCTAGCCCCTGCTATCTTGGTGTTTTTGAAAACATTGAGCATATCAATTCTTACGACTGGTCAGGGTTTGTGTTACGTTGGTTGCTTGATGGTGTCAAGAATTTCAATAAAGGAAAGAAAGATGCTGAGAAAAATGCTGAACTCTTGGTGGTTATATGTTCTATCTTGCTGTAAGTATATCCTGTTATATGTGCTTTGTCTTAATTTACATGATTATTCTATTTTGCATAGTTATGATTATTTTCTTGTTTTAATTCTTTTCTTTTACAAAGGTCATTTATTTGGATCATGTTGATTTCTCTCATTGCCGTTTGCCTGATTCATTTCCTCACATCGAAGTTTGGAAGCAGAACATGATCAAAGATTTTTCTGATCTTGATCTAAAATCAGGTTCTGTATATGGTATGAGGCCTCTCCTTGATTTTTGAAAAGACATGCTATCACAAGGTATGGTTTTGTTTGCATGTTGTTGATATATATATTTTACTTTATTGCCTTTTAATTTTTAATCTTTGTTTTATAGGCTATGACTCTTGACAAAGAATTAGTCCCTGAAGAATCTGATGATGTTCATTTCTTGTCAAAACTTGAAGAAGCTTGTGGCTGTGAAGTGCCTCATAGTTTGAAAGCTACTGTGATGAATGTGATTGAAGACCATTGTAAGAGTTGTCTTTCTCCTATTCCTATTGACTTGGTGTCTCTTGGTTCTCTTCCTGGTGACTTCAAGAAGTTGTTTTCAAAATTGATGAATCATGTGTATTCATTTAAACAAAACTCAGGGAATTAGTTGTTAAAGTGTAGAAAGAGTTTGCTGACTATGAAAGTTCATCTGATCGTAATATTCCATCTCCTGATATACCTAATGTGTCAGGAAATGTGAATGTTGTTCCTGAAATGCATGTTCCTGAGGTATTGCTTATTTTATTGCATTTGTTCATGAGTATTCAGTTGTTTTTTGTGTGTTTCCTATCTTATTAGGTTTAGAGATTTTAAAATTTCTTTTGATTTTGATAACTGTAGGTTAATCTTGAGAAAGTTGAAAGAGGTTCTTCTTTGGCAAAGGATCCCAGTAAGTTATCTTCTCTGCCCTTTTTTGAAACATTTGTTTTTTTTTCATTTGTATTCATTCTATTACTTGAACCTGCAGTTGTTACTAAAGTTGGAACTCAGGCTGCTAGATATGTTGCTCCTGGATCATGTTCTAAGCGTGAGTTTACTTCTATTTATATTTAATTATTTCTTTTTGTTTTCTTTTTCTAAAATGGTCTGATTTTGTTCCTTTAATTATTTCTAGTTGATCATGTTAAATTTGATTTAGATGATCTTCAGAGAGATATTTCTCAGCCTTTTCATCGTTCTTCTAAAATGTCTTGTCGTGGTGTTGGTGTTGGGAATTCTTCTTCTCATTTAGTTCCTTTACCTGTTCTTGATGATGTAATACCTGTTATCAAAGATGATGATATTGATGCTGAAGCTGGTCCTATTAATTCTCCAAATTATAATGTCCCTTTAAATTACTTTTTCTATTGTTTTGATTTGTTCATCTGTTATTTGTTGATCTCTATCTTATCATGCTTTTTGTGTTTTAAATTTTTTTTATATTTGTTTCAGGCTCCTATTGTTATGCAGACACTCCCTTTCTTTGATGATGAGTCTCCTTGCATAACCCCTAGTTTGTCTAAGAAGTTGCCTGTTATTTCTCAGTTTAATTCTTCCACTATGGCTAGTTGTTCTGCTTCTCTTCCGGTTAATGTTAGTATTTATCTATTGCTTTCGTATTAGTTTATATTATTTGTAGTTACTATTATGCTTAGTTGAGGTTTTTGTTTTTCTAATTTTTCTATAGGTGTCTTCTCCCGAGGTTGCTATTGTTGGTTCTAGAACTCTATCTCAGAAGCTCAAGTCGATGGGTAAGAAATTAGAAGATGTTTATAACTCCAAATTGCAGAAATCAACTTCTGGTTCAGTGTCTGCACGTAATTCTTTATCTAAGACTCATGGTTATCCATGTATCTCTCCCAATCAATTTGGTGGATCTTCTAGTAAATCTAACTTCAAGATATCTGATTCTTCAACTGGCGGCAAGGTTCCTATTCATGGTCCTAGGAGGCTTGTAAAGCCTAGTCATGTCATTAGTGATGAATTTGAGATTGAAAGGCTAAATTCAAAGTTAACAAGTCTCAAATTATGAATTACAAGACTATTTGTAATTTGGCTATGTCACGTGAAAGTGGGTATGTGTTCATATTGTTTGATACTATTGTTTTGCACATGCTATTTAATGTTGATGCTGGTTATTTATTTTGTTCTCCTGTATCATTGTTATTATATGATTTTTCTTTAATATCAATGCAGTGAAGATGCTATTATGTCTGGAGGACTTCGTTGCACTTTCTGGTCTCTTGGTGAATCTCTAAAGCCTGGTGGCATAGTGAACAATTTTGTTATGGCTGCTTGGTGCTACCATCTATATTCTCAGCCAACCGGTCACCCTGATGTTTCTAAATGCCACTACTTCTATTCTAATATTGGTGTAAGTGTTTTTCTTGTTTGAATTCCTTCTTTTTACGGTATGTTCTTTTTTCATAATGATTTATATGCAATAGTTAAGAATGGCTGCTTGTATCTTCCTTTCTGCATTTACTATCTACTATGTAAGTGTTTTTGGGTGGTTTAGCTCTCAAGTTTAGTATCTGCTTTTATACTGCTTAATATGCTGTAGTAGGTAGAAGTAGCTAAAGCCATTTTTTCCATATAAGCAAGTGGCAGACTTTTTGGTAAGACTAGTATTTCAATTTAGTTTCAATTCAACCGGCCTAGTGGCCAAGCTATCCTCTAGTTGTTCTACCAATTCTGATATCCATTTTTTCTTATGTCTTGGCAACAATATGTAGGATCAACTTCTAAAATATGTAGATACTGCAAGTGAAGACATCTTGAGAAGAGTTTTCACTCGTTCCTCTAAGACCAGGCCTCTTCATCGTTCTAATTTGGTATGTACATTTATTTTTTGTTTAGTTTCAATCTTGTGTAGTTCTAACATTGTCCAGTTTGCTTTATATTGATTATTCCTATTTAGTTTATTCACTTGTTCTCTAACATATAACACTTAATTTATCTCACATAGTCTGTTAGTTTTTAAATTTTCTTTATATCTAATTTTTTTCTCTTTCAGTTGTCCTTCCCATGCTTCCTTGATGATCATTAGTTTGTTTTTATTGTTGATATAAAGGATCAGTCTTTTGTTTTTCTGGATTCCTACTATGTGTTACAATCTGACTACCAGGTTAAAGTTAGGGACAAGCTGGTATGAATTTAATTTTTAGTTGTTTGATTTTGTAATTCGAATTGATTTCTCTTTTGTTTATTTATGTTTACTTTTTTCAATTTAGATTCCAAATTTCAAATTTTGGTGGGAGAAACTTGTCATGCTTGATATGGGATTTCAAATTTATGAATTGGTTTATCCATACGTTCCTAGCCAGTCTCCTCAGAATATGTAAGTTTTTTTATTATTCTTTCTTTATGCTCATTATCTAGTATTTCTTGTTCTAATTTTGTTAATCTGTTTTTTATTTTATGCAACTATGATTCAGGAGTGTATGTTATGATGTTTCTTGAGTATTGAAAATCACCTCATACTTCCCTTTTCACTCTATTCAAGGAGTCTGATGTACCCAATTTGAGGATCAAGATTGCAAATGAGCTTTTTTCTCCAAAGAATTCTAGACGGAAGGATTTAGTTACCAGTTATCAGTTTGCGGTATGATATCTGTAATATTTTCCCTGTTTATAGTTCATTTGTATTTTATTATTTCATATTTTTTTGTTGTTATTATGAACCTGTCAGGGCAAAGAAGATGTGTAGATATTGATGTCTTTTTCTGCTCAAGATGGTGCTAGGATGTTCACATGATGTTAAATACATGTGCAAATGGTTGCAACATTGTAATTTGAACATGGATGATTAAATAATAGTGTAGAACTTTAAACAGTAATCCCTCGTGTGATGAACTTCTAGGAAGTAATGTTTGCTATTATATTTCTGTAGATATTATGGATCTAAATCATGATAGATGCTCTTGCTTCGCTCTGTTTTCTCCCTTTGCTTCTTTTGTTATGCTCCATCTTCTTTAGCTTGTTAAGTGGTTGTGGTTCTTTTCATCTTCTTCTTGGTTTTTCCCTTGGGACCTGCATTGTTGATATTTATTAGTATATTAGTGTACTTCTTTTTGTATTTATTTTGACTTAATTTTTAAAGTTCCTTACTTGATGTCTCTGCTTTCTTAGACTTCTTATGTTGTGATTTTTTTTGCTTTTTCCCTTTCTTGCTCGATCATTGCTTTCCATCTTTTTGGCTTTTCTAGTCTCACTTTATTCTTTATGGTAAGTGGATCTTGTACTGTTGATTCATCCTCTGAAGGTTGTCTCATCTGTGTTTGTGCTTCATCTAGATTCTCACTTGCTGCTCCTGGAGCTTCAGCTGGTGTTGTTAATTTAGGTATTTCTGTATTCCCTGATGATAGCATGATGTCAAGATTTTTCTTAGTTCTTGAGAACTACTCAAGTACATATTCCATTGCTTCCTCCTTTGTAGCTCCTTTTGAAGTTAACTGTGTAGCTTTTCTCGATAGGATGTTGAACCTGAGTATGTCATTTGTTCCTGTATTTGATGCTACCTTTTTCAGGTGTAATTTCCTTTCCTTTTTCCTCCACCTTTCAATTATGTATTTTTCTGGAATCTTACTAACTTCTATTTCTACTAATATCTTGAGGATATGTGAACAAAGGATGCCATCCTTGTTGAACTTCCCACATATGCAGCTGTAGTCTTCTCTCCCATTTGTGAGGTCAGTGATTACTACATACTTTCATAATCTGTGTCTCTTCTGAACTTGATTTTGCTTCTCCCACACCTCATACTATCCTTGCTGGTTTAATTCTTTATAATCTAGCTTTGGTGTAGCAATAAGTTCTTTTATAAACTTGCTTCTGTTATACATCTCCATTATCTGTAATTGAATGTTGTAGCCAAATTCCATATGTTTAGGTGTTTTCTGTTTGTTTGCATTGTCTTCTGCTACATTAATTGCATCTAGTATTCTCTAGTATTCTGTTAAAAAGCTTGTGATGCTGTATGTAGGCCCTACATTTCTCTTGATCCTTGCATTGGTGCTCTCACTTCTTGCAGTGCTCTGTAGAAATGGGTAGAAATTATTCTTGAAGTAGACAGGTATGAATCTTTCTCTGATTTTCCACATCTTGTTGAAGTACATGTTGTTTTCTAGTTTGTAATCTGCAATCATCTTTGTCCACAGGCTTTCTGTCACGCCCGGTTTTCTAAAGAAGACCAAGCACTCGTTATATGTGTGCCCAGGAAGTCCACACATACAACAGAATAGAAATATCAAAATAATGTTTATATAAAGCGGAATATATTCTATAACAACACTTACAACCATCAGAGTATCGCAGAACGGCAGCTAAACTTCTGCTCAGGCTCCATTCTTCTCAGGGACGGCTGACTGGGGGCTCTGTATACCAAGTACTTCTGATAGACTTCTGAAAACTCCACTACGCCTTTATCCTTCTTCTAAGCAGCACCTTACTACACACTGGAGTGTAGGGGAAATAGCAAGGGTGAGCACATGTCGTACTCAACAAACATAACATGAGGTTCATGAGGCTCAAAAAGCTGACATTGGTTAACTGCATTTGGTTTTTAAATGTTTACAAGTTTAAGCATATGATAGCAACAAGGTAATTGTATTCCCATTTGACCATGATCAATGTAACATAAATAACATAAAGCATAAACAATAAATAAATGAACATATTAACATAACAAGAATCATCATCTTTAGTGTAAAAATTCCAAGGCCGCTCGTGTCCGTGAGCACGGCTAGTATACCAGTTTATTAAACTCTGCGTAGAGGTGTACACTTTCACTATAAGTCATGATTTTCAAATGCATGAGTTTGCAAGGTCCAAACAATGAATACCATATAAAGCCATTTAAAAGTTCGTCTAACAAGTTAGGCCCATTAGATTCACATGGCAGGCAGATATAGAGCCCCCCTTCCCAATGGCACACAACTCGCAGCCTATACACAAAAGGACAGAGGCCGCACTACATCCAAAGTGTCAAGTCATTCTTACGCCAATTAAGGTAACCACTAACGAGCTAGAAAATGTCTTTTAAACGACTAAAGCCAGAGTCATGTAGCCCTCACAGCTGTACTGTCAATCCCGGAGGTTCTATTACAGACAACTCCTCAAGTTGCTAACAAGTCATCTTTTAAGGTTTAATGCTTAAACAATTATCAAGTTACAAGATCATGACCATTATAAAGCACTAGCAATAATGCTACCCAATGCATAATCCAAGGTGTCAAGGAATCAGGACAACAACAGCTAAGTTATAATCTCTAGGGTTATCAAGGTGGACACATGCATATGTATTGTAATTATGGTGAATAGGACAACAAGGATGGTCCCATGTTATACTTGCCTTTCTTCCGGAGTTAGCTACTTAGAAGTCTTCAACCTCCATCTCTGATCTTTAGCTTCTGTTGTACTTGTCGGTCCTCAGCTCCTAGTCTTTAGCGCTCGCGAATCACACTTCTACTCGCAGCAACCAAGCACAACAAACAGACAACAAACACACATAAGAACAAACATCATACGAAGGAGACACTTTTAAAAGGAAGCGCACTAAATGTCACGGCTTGTTGCTACGGTTACGAGAACGCAGGAATGACTAAGGACAGAGCTATCGTTACCGAGGACATGTCTATCGAGGTTGACAACATAACTGTAGAAGACAAACTAAACACTTGATCTATTTTGGTTAATGAAATTAAGTGATTAAACAATTTAAAGAGTTAATCTAGAGTTGAATTAGTCAAACTATAGTTAATTAGAAAAGGCAGAATTAAACCTTAGTTATATTTTATTTATGAATAATCAATAGTATTTAATATTTAAGTCATTTAATAAACATTTATAATTTAGAAAGCATAAAGATTTGAGAGCTACTAAATGAATCATTGTATGTTTCAAGGTTGATCTAAGCATACCATCGTTGAAAAGTCATTTATGTTCATATTAATTAGGTTAACATTTATTTATATCACATACCATTAATGTCATTTAAACATTTTATAGCTTAAAAAACCTACACCATGAAAGAGACACGAATCAAACTATTCTATGATTTTGTGTTCACACCTAACAAGTCACAATTAATAAAAAAACAATTAAGTTTACTTTAACTCTCACAACATTATTTAATGAAAGGCCGATATATAAACCTAAGTTGCTTTTAATTCAACAAGACATTAAATAAGAATTAATCTAATTAATTATAGATTTCATGTTTAACTAAACTAATTATAATTAAGAAACATTTAAGTTAATATTAATCAAGTTAACATTTATTTAAGAATGGTCTATGTATGAACCTAAGTTGCTTATAATTTAAAAGAGCATGGCATAAACATTAATCAAATAAACATAATTTAATTCGTAAACACATAACGTGACATGGTAAACAATGTTGCTAATGCGTCTCTTACGCCAGCACAGTCACGAAGCAACACGAACGAAATTATAACTCTATGTTGTTTTTAATTAAAAAATTAGGTGCATATAATAATTAATTAAATATTCAACTATATATTCCAAAACATGTGACACGAAAAGCATTGATACTACTCCCTAGAGCACGATGACGCGAATCTAACGCAACTTGAACCAACTAAATCGGAGCTTAAACGAGGAAACGACGGAGGAAAAACGATGGATGGCAAAATTGTAAATATGTTGTCTTCTACCTTTGTGTACATCGTACAGAACAGAACGTGGAGGCCATGTCGTCGATGGCTGACTGATGCGGTAGAGCTCGTGCTAGGCAGGGAAGGGGCTCCTACCGGGCCTGGGGATGGCTAGGCTAGGCAGCCGACGGTGCGGAGGCGCTCGCCCGCGGCCATGCCTAGGCTTGCGGGTAGGCCACACCGGCTCGCGCGGTGGTGACCGAATGGCCACCAGGGCGGCACGGCGGCCACGCCTGCCCTCACGCGGGGCTGGGGCCAGGGTGCGGACTGTGGATTCTGCGCGATGGGGGCGCAGGGGTGGGACTGAGGGCCGAAGACGATGTTGCAGCGCGGATCAACGAAAAATGACGAAGCTCGGGTCAGCAATGGAGGTTTGCCGGAAACCTAACCGGAACATAGATAGTAGTAAGGGAACGCGGTCAACTGGTGATGGATTCGCGAAACGAAAAGCATGACAGCGAAGAGAAGGACGAGGGCTACCTTGCAGCAGTGACGGTTTTTGCCGGAATGCCATGGTTTCGCCGAAAAAGCTCGCCGAAGTGTTCGCCAGAACCCTAGCTGTAGCGAACTTTGGCATTCGATCTGGAATGCTACGAGTGGCGGCTCGGGAAAAGGGTTGTACTTCTGAAATCAGCGCGTCGAGACGAACACCGGCACATATATAGGTCTAGGATTTAAGGTCGGGAAAAATTGAGCTACTTTTATTATTTTTGGATTTAATTAATTTCGTGAATAAAATAATTCCAGAAAGATCTAGAATTATTATTTAAGCCGTGAAACACACTGCGAAAACTCCGAAATTTCGAGAAAAATTCTCAAAGACATTATGGAACATGACGTACCCAAATAAAGTATTTGGAGCTCATGATAAGATAATTTGAAGCATCTAAAAATTAGATAATGCTCGCAGAAAGTGAGAACTAGCTCCAGAAAAAGCCAGAACAATTCCTGAAAAGTTCACAGAGATATGTGGATAGATGATGAACGCAAAGAAATGATTTAGAGTAGAAGGAAAAGATCTAGAGCAACTCCATATGAAACGATTAAGATGGAAAAGGAGCTATTTTGATTACAGAAAAAGACAGACAAGCCGGAGAAAGATAAATGACTTACTAAACGCGCTTTGAAAACTTTACGCATTCACAACATGAAGTCAAGCAACAAGCAAACATCACACCGAGTAAAAGCCCGTCAAATTAGTTCAAAAAGAAAAACTGAAACCACATTTTTCTATTACTTACTAATGTTAAGATAAACTAAACTTGGAAATTTTTATCCAAATATTAAAATATTTATTTTATTTAGTGTTTTCTATGCACAACCCAGAAATTTTGGGTTGTGACACTTTCAAACTCTTCTATTGTTAAGGAATTGCCTACAATATCCTCAAACTCCTTTGGTAATCTTTCATCGCTTGCAAAGTATTTCAGATTCTTATTGTAGCATTTTGTTTTTATGGGAAATAAGCAATTCCTATGTATTGTGTTAGGAAACATCTGCTCTATAGCTGCTTTCATCGCTGCGTCTTGGTCTGTTATTATGGTTGCTGGATGATTTCCACCCATCGATTCAGTGAATGCTTGAAAGATCCATTTGAAAGTCTCAATGGTTTCATCGCAGATGAATGCGCAGCCGAACAAATAGGTATGTTCATGCCCTGTTACCCCTACAAAAGGTGCAAAAGGGAGATTGTACTTGTTTGTCATATATGTCGTGTCGAAGCTGACACAATCTCCGTACTCTGCATAGTATTTCAGTGAGCCTGTATCTCTCCAAAATATGTTTTTAACTCTGAGATGTTCATCTACATCAAATTTGTAGAAGAAACTTAGGTTCTTGCTTTTCCTTTCTGTGAAGTAGTTTAGTGACTGCTTCATATCTGATCCAGTGATAACTCTATTTAGTTTGGTCCTAAAATTTGCGACGTCCTTCTTCTTATATGGTAGTGCTGTGACACCTCCTCTCAAATTGGATAGTATGGATATCATCTGTCTTGTCGGTATGTTGTTTGCATTTAATGTTTTGATTATTGCTTTCTCCATTTTCGTCATGTACTTATGTCCACTGAATAGTTGTTCTCTGTCCCCATGGTATAGTGGATGGTTGTGGTTTAGCTCTAATCTTGTTGTTATCCATTTTCCATTCTCCTCCTTGACAACCATCACTACTAGGCAGTTTGTTTTGATCTATACATTTGTTTTCCACCCTGGCCCTTTGTTTTTCTTTCTTTCCTCCACTTCTATTTCATCTTCCTCATCTCCCTTGATTTTCTTCTTTCTAGGTTTGCCATAGCAAGGGCATTTCACTTCAACCTTGACTATCTCATTGTTCCTCTTCTTGTTTGCTATTCTGAATGTATGAGTGACGATCACCTCAACTCCTGCTAGAAATCCATAGAAGTGAAAGAAATGGTGTGCATCGTCACGGTTGTCAAACTGCATTCCCAGCTGTGGTGTGTATCTGCTGTTTGTATCTGCATTTTTCCCTTTCCTTGCTGCCTGTTGTTCTGACTGTATGAATGCATCAATATCCTCTTCTATCATGATTTGTTCTTTTTCAATCTCCTTTGTTCTCTTATCTTTATCTTCTCTTGTTATTGTTGTTTTTTCTATCTGGTGCCTGCTATATGAACTCTCTTCCATTGATTGATTTAGACCTTCTGTTCCTGTGATAGTACTCTCTGATGTAGTAGTATGAATGTTTTCCTGCATGGAGTAGCATTTACTTTTCATTAGTGTTATGAATCTATTGAAATCTATTTCATTTTTTCTATGCTTGTGGTGACATCGGTTACTTACCTCTTCAATGTTCAGGTTACTGAATATGTCTGATCTCCAGTTGTAGTTTTCCCCAGTCAAAGTGTCATGGTCGAGGTCTTCAAGCTGTAATTCATGTCCAAAGAAGATAAGTATCTTGTTTGATTTCATATTCAGCTACTTTTATGAATCTATTTTTGTATTATTTGTCTTACCTCTTGATCTTGTTCTCGCGCATCATAGTCCCAGTTGTAGTTATCTGAGCTTCCGAAGTTGGGTTGATGTACCTGCTAAATCATGAGTGTGCACTCGTTAGTTTTGAATGGATTTTCTGGGTTTCGTGTCATATCTTTTTTTCTAACCTTATTATGTTCTGACAGTTGTAGTTGGTTGCTTGGTATTCTGTCTTGCCTTGGTGTGTATAAGTTTTGCATTTCTATTCCCTGCAAAAGTTACAGTATGGTTGAATTTTATATCATATATGAATCTTAATTCTATACAAAAATTTTTATCATGCTTACCTCTGTGTTTATGTCCCCAAATAGCAAAGATGTATATGGTCCAATTGGTGCCTGCATTTGATATTGTAGTCGTTTTAACAGTTAGTTATTGTATTTTACATAATGCTAGTGTTAATTTTACATTTTTGCTTTAGGTGTAACATTTTTATGTCTGTCATGTAAATAGGAATTGGATGTACAAATTTGTACCTGGTTGCTTGATTGTATCATGTTGTCTTCTTGGGAGTTCCTTATCTGTTCCATTATTAGTCCTGCGTAACTTCCCTGCCAGAAGTTTTCTGAGCTGATGATCAGATCATTACTTGCTGCTGTCATCATTTGCTGTTCCCCTTCTCAGTGCTTGTGTACCTTGTCATTGTTCTCCTTTCCTATGAATGAGATTATAATAGATGTTAATTCTAAGTTGAAGCACCTGTTGATCATGGATGTCTTTTTTGTCTTAATGTAGTTGTTATTTTGTTTGTACTCTATCTATAGTCTGAGAAGATTTCTTCTCTTTTGATATGTGGATGATGGACTGGCAGGCGTGCTTGGTGCTCAGTGTACATATAATCTTGTCAAATGATAAGTAATTCAACTTACTTGGCTTCCTATTTGCCTTTCTGATTCTCTTTTTGATAGTATTTGGTGTTGTAGACCGTCGTTGTGTTCCATCTTGTAATTTTTGGTCTCCTTTCCTCTCCTTTGTTTTCTTGTGATCTTGGATTTCTGTTGTTTGCTGTAGCCATCAGGTAGGGGCTGGTTTACTTGTAGGTTAAGTTGGTGCATGTAGTTTTTTTGTTTCCAATTTTGCCCTTGTGTTTTTCTGAAGTGGGTTTCCTAGTTGGGCTTTTTTTCTTCTTTTTGGGACTTTTTTTGGCTACTGACTTAGCATATGGTGCGTGGCCCCTTTTCTTTTCTTCCTTATTTTGTGTCTTTTGTTTTGTTTGTTTTTGGGCCTTCAGTTAGTATAGGCTCTGTTTCCACTTATATTGGCTGGTAGTTGGGCGATCTGGTTCCTTCCATCACTCTCTGATATATCTCTTCGATTCCCACGCTCATTTAGTGCAACTGTGTGCGTGGTGGATGCAGTTATTTTTCCTTTTTCTTGCGCCCGTCGCTTGACTGCCTTTTGAACTTCTCCTCAGTGTCTTTATAAACCATTTCCCTTCCTCTTGTCCCCTTCCATTCATTCCACATCTTTCTCATGTTGGTTCCTGGGTCTTCTCTGGTTCATCTCGGTAAGTTCCTTCTTTTCATCTTCCTTCTTTTTTTCTTAGGCTGTGTTGATTCATATGAACTAGTCTTATCTTGTGTAATCCTTTTCTGTTCTTTAGTCTTTATACAACTTCATCTGTTGTTTGTGATCTGCATTTCCTTGATTTAGGGTTTTGTTTTCTTATCCTTTGTACTTGTTTAAAACTTTTTTACTTAACTTGCTTCATTTCTCCATTTCCTTTTTTTTCCTTGTGCTGCATCTTATTTCTTGTTTTGTTTCATTTACATCTTCATTTTTAATAGATCCTGTTTTTAGGTTCTATTTTTTTGGATCTGTTTTCTTTATTGTTGCCTGCTATTTTAATATTATATTCTTAGTTCTTTTCCCCTTTTGTAAACTGATCTATTTTTTCTTTATTTTTTTCTCGAATGAATTTACTAGGGCTTTATGTTTTCTGTCTATCTTTTCTTTTATTTATTTTTTGGTTAGGTTTTCTTTGTAATATTTCTAAATTTTATTTATTCTTTGTTGCAGTATTCTATTATCTACTTCAAGTTTGGAGAAGGTGTGGAAGGTATGTTCTTTTTTCCTTAATGAACTGTTTATTTAGATATGTTATTCTAGTAGTTTAGGTTAACATTGTTCATTGTTATAATGTTTGTTATATGTATGTTTTTGTCTGTGATTATAGATTTAGATTAGTGATAATACTAGATTTTATATTATGGTTTGCATGTATCTTTTTTGTCTGTGATTATAGTTATTTAGTAGTGATAATCACTAGATGACGTTTACAAAGCTATGGAACAAGTCTGATTTGTACCCTTTTGGTGCTTTTGAATTATCCATGGCCTTGCTGAATTTTTATTTTTGCAACTATTTTTTTGTCGTTGCATTGTTTAGCATTACTGCTATATAATCTGGTGGTAGTGGAGTAGGCATGCAGCATGGTTTATACTTATCTGCTTTTCTTTCTTTTGTGTTGTTTTAATCTGTCTACTCCTTTTGTCCCTCTGTGTGTTTCATTCTAGGAGATAGAGTAATTGTCTAAGTTCACTCAATCCTGAATCCATCTCTATATAGAGTATGTCCAGATTCAGATAATTATTGTTGCACATAATTATTGCTGCACATAATTTTTATTTGATTCTTATATCTGAATCAATCCTATAGCTATATATGAACTAAACAGTAAACACCTTTGTGCTTTATCAATCCCTTTTACTCAGTCCTTGTTGACTGGTGATAAAGCATCAGCTAAGCATGATAACTTGTATCTCTTTTATTTATTTTTGTACGTTAGGTCTCATAGCAGCTCTGATGTATGTTTAAACTGTCCATATTTCATTTGCAGTTTCCCAATTGACTCTGAAAATCAAGTATCTATCAGCTGTTCTACACAAGAAGGTATGCAAAATTCTAGGTGGTCCTCATGATTTATTGTGCTGTTTCACTGCAACATCTGGCAGCAATGATTTTAGAACTGTTTAATCTTGATTTAGAGAATTAACTCTTGTGATATGCCTTCTATGATGTTGGCTGGTTGTGTCTGCTGCAATGTGTCTTTATTATTGTTCTTATCTATTGATTTGTTTGTAATTCAGTTTGTTATTGTTGCTTTCAATTAACTTGCCATGTGCTTCTTTCTGCTGTAGTGTGGCATTTTTGTAATTGTTATTTGTGTTTTGTGTAAGTTGTTGTTCCAGTTTAGTTTTAGGGTAAGGTTTATTCTTATTTAAGTTTAGTTTTCATTTTATGTTTTGTTTAGTTTCATTTTTTTCAGTTATCATTGTTTTGACTGCAAAAGTAATATTTTTTTAGTTTTCTTTATGTTTATGTTCAGGTTTTGTTAGTTCATTCTTAAGTTGTTAGTTTAGGTTTCACTTTTGTTTTTAAAATTTTTCATTTTAGATGGAACAAGGGTGTTACACGCATCAGAGGCGATGCCCATACATGAGCAGCCACATCTGGTTGCGGTATTTTAGTTCATCATCTGCACCTCCACCCCAATCCCCACCCTAACCCCGTCAACAATTAGGACCGGTGCTTAGCTTGCACGATGAATGTGCTATCTGTTTGAAGTCGTTCGCTGACCAACATCAGGATGTCGATGCAGCTAGCGCAGAGCTTCGGGCCATGCCCTGCTGCCATGTTTTCCAGAAGGACTGTTTGTTTGAGTGGCTTAGGCATAACAAGAGCTGTCCTATTTGTTGTTATCAGCTTCCTAGGATGAATGCTGATAATGTTGTGGAGGTCTATGAGCAGTTTTAAATTTAATATTTTCTTTTAATGAATGTAAGTTGGGGTTACATTGTGTTATTAATGGTGAATGTTGAAAGTTTATAATGCTGAGATTTGCATATTTCATCTTTCTGATGTAGTTCTTTGTCTTGTTTATTTTTTCCTTTTCATTTTCATTTCTCTTTTGATTTCTGAATTGATTTCATTATTAGTTGTGTGATGGCATCATAATTTTTCATTAACCAATCTATCAAGATTCAATACTGGTATCCTATCTGATTGTTCTGTGATGTGTTTCTTTCAATATATATATGCTTATTCATTATACAGGTTCGTTGTTTTATGCTAGCAGGTTGATATTCCAGCCACTTGTCAATGGTTTATTGCTTGTACATGTCTTGTTAATCCTATTAATTGTCTTTAGGTTTAGTTTTTATTTGAAGTTTGTTTCATGTCCTTTTTTACTGAATTGTTTCAATTACAGTTTATTTGGTCTGTAATTATATTTTATTTTTACAGTTTTTACAATGATTTTTGCACTGTAAATATCTTGTATGGTTGGTGTAATTAGGTTCTAGTTGGCTCATTTTTTATTGTTTTACTTGGTTATTTTCTAATTCCCCTTGCATAGAATAGATCTTTATATTTTTATCTTTTGTTTTTGTTTTCGTCGTCATTTACCAGCTTTCCCACTATGTTCGATGATGTGGAGGAGCGGTAGGAGTAGTCTGATTAACTGATTCAGTTTTAGTACTATTCAGTGTGTGTTTAATATCTAAAAATTGTATATACATTATATGTTAATCTTTTTTTGCTGTTAAATTTCTATTAATTTGATGGATCATGGTCACTGTCATGTTTTGATTCTGTATTGTGAAGTTTCAGTTTCAGTATGAATGCATTTTTTGTGTGTTTTCATTTCACATGAAATGTGCAGTGCATTTTTTAAATTTGTTGGTTTTTTGTTTTTCTATATCTATTATAACTGTACAAATGTTTTTGTGTTTGTCAGGTGCTCAAAGGCATGGCTGCTGTTGAAGTATGTTTTGTATATGTTTTTCATAGTTTCATTTTATTCTACTTTGTTTTTAATTACACATTGATCTAATCTATCTATCCTATATTGTTTTTCAATTTTTTAGAACAAGCGTTCTATTTTCAGTTATGAGAACAAGAAAGTGTCTTATTATGTGATGATGGAGTTTCTGGAGCTTAAAGTTGGCGAGCAGGATCATTTGATGGCTGCTAGAAATTTGATGAAGTGGAAATGTAAAGATAAAGCTGTCATGGTTGCTCGTGCTGCTAAAATAATGGGTTCCAAAGCTTTTGTCAAGGATTTCAAGTTTTGCTATGATGAGGCTGATGAGACTGTATATTGTCTTGTTCACCGTGACGGTGTAGCTGCTGAGAAACGTCGTTTCTGTTACCATGTTACCATGCTAGTGAGGAAACTGTTACGTTCCTTGAAATGTAGAGTATTACTAAGAGAAAGAATTCAAGAAGATATTTCCTTAATATGGAAATTCACATTAGGGTATGTTTTCTTATTGTTTTTTATTAGTTTTGGATGTTGCTATGGAATCTTAGTTTTCTGAATGGTATTTTCATGTTATTTATAGATGTTATCTTTGATATCCATAGCTATTGATTGTTAAATAATTCAAGTATGTTATCTGTATCTTTTTTTTGCATGCTCTTCTTTATGTTGTTTGTTTTGTCTAGGTTTCTCAGTTAGCAATTATGTATATGATCCATTTACTTGTTTCTTTTTAGGGAGATCCTTCTGTTAAAACTGTGGACAATGAAATTGTTTTATTGTTTGTTGTTGAGCATCTGGATTTAGTTCCTGGAGCTCAAAACAGACTTCTTGCTGCAAAGGGTCTGGAAAATGAAGACAAGGTGAAGCCGGTAGCTCGTGTTGTTCGGCAGAATTGTGGTGCATCTTCTCTACCGAAGTTCAAGTATGCTTTGGATGGTGTGAATGGGACTGTCTATGTGTTGGTTCGTGAGGCTCAGGAGGCTCAGTTGATGGCTGGTTGTTCTTTCAGAGTGGCAGATCAACTTATCAGTTTTTACCGTGTGCTTAACATTAAGAAGAGGTCTGCAGATGATGACATCTATCAGTCTTGTTATGTGGACAAGGTTTGGCCGCCTAGTGCAGTTTGATTCAACTTTGTTGAATTATTTGGTTTCATCGGAAGGACTAGGTCAAATTCCGCTTATCTCTATGATTCGGTTGCATCTAGTTGAATTAAATGTTGTTAAGTTATTAAGTTGAGACTTGTTGTTATGTATTGTTTGAACTTGTCGTTACTTATGCTACTTATGGATGCTGGGTTTAGTTATATATAGTTTGCTTCTAGTTTGGTTATCTTATCTTTATGATTTTCAAGTATACTGCAGGTTTAGTGTGCATGTTGTCGTGCATGGTGATTCTTTATTGTTTTCTTTGAAATCTGCATTGTTTATTTTCCAGATTTCAATTAAAGTGCAGATTAGTGTCCATGCTCCATCTTTACTGCTAGCAGAAAGTGTCGAGTATACATGTTTTTCTTGTTCATGTGTTTTTCTAATTCTTGTCTTTACATTACAGTCTCTGATTGTAATTTTTACAATGATCATGTCAGTGTAAATTTTTTTGTTTTAGTGTTGTAAATATGGTTTATTTATCTGCTCCTCTGAAATATGTGTGTTTTATTTGTTTTCAATTTGAATTTCTTCCAATTTGCCTTCCATAGAATTAATCTGTCCTTTGTCTTAGAATTAATCTGCCAATTTTAACATCTTTCAATTTGCCTTCCCATTTATCATATGTATTTCTCTGTTTTTTCTGTTTTTGTTTTGTTGAATTTGAACATTTTTTCAATTTTGCCTTTTGTTAGAATTGCATTTAGGTTATTTTTCTGATTTTTTCTGTTTTTTATTTGTTTCATTTGTTTTTTTAGGTTCGTTAGATATAGATCTTGTGGTATTAAAATTCGTGTGTTTGATTGCCTTTTGTCACTCACTTTTTCATGTTTCTGAGAACCGAGTGTTTTAATCGGTTCCGTCACCCGGGTGACAGAAGGCTTTAAATCACTCGTGTTCACGGTATACAGATTCTTTTGTTTTGTTACAAGCATTGTTTGGCAATTGACATCCAGTTGTTTTACGATGCTTGCAACAAACGAACCATAGCTTCAAAACTTATGCAATTTTTTATTAGAAATGAACCATGCATACACATGAAAATTCTTCAAATGTGCTCTAGAACATTGAAAAAAGGATGATCCGAAACATTATTAAAGGCACAAAGAGAGCTTAACAGAATTACATGTCAACAATCCGAAACACCCGATGATATGAAGTCCACATTCCCAGGCACGAGATAATAATCTGAGACAACGGTTGATGCTGCGGACACTAGTTCAGAGCCAACTGCAAGACGAGAGCTTTTAGTCCGTGTCCGTGGTGATTCCACCGCCGCCGTCCATGCCATCGTTCAGGTCCTTCACCGCCGACCACATCACGGCGTACACGAAAACACGGACAGCCCGGAGCTCCAGCCGCTCGACGACAGGCGTGTTCTTGTCCCGCAACGCAGACACCAGCGTCCTGTTCAACGCAGACACTAGGTCCTTCACCGCCGACGACATCCCCGCAGCGCCCACGATCTCGCGCAGAACGCCGGGGAAACGCTCGTGGCAGGCGGTTCGCGCGCCGCCGAGCGTCAGGGCGATCACCAGCTCCTCCTTAAGGACCACATGAGCGGAGCGATCCTCGTCCGACGATCCTGTGGCGAGGCGCTCGTACCTGGCCCACAGCTTCTCATAGATGAACAGGAGGGCAGCGGATGCCACCGCACCCTGGCAGCGGATGAACAGGAGGGCAGCGGATGCCAGGTCACGCTTGGTAGCGCGGGTGACCTCGCGCATGCGCTCGCCGGTCAGCGGGGGCGCGCGGAGTACTACAGCGGAAAGCAGCGCCTGCGACGAGTTCAGGACGTACTCTTCGGTACCTTTGGCGTTAACAAAGATGGGCATCGGCGAGGGCGGCACAACACTGCTGGCGGTGCCGGTGCTTAGGAGTTTTGACACGCTGGGGAGGATGACGATGGCGTCTTTGTGCAGCTTCCGCTTCACCAGGCGGTTCAGCAGGGCAGTGATGAGCACCTTCTTCACGACGGACATGTCCCCGTCAAAAGCAGTGCCCCACAGCTTCTCATAGATGAACAGGAGGGTAGCGGATGCCAACGCACCCTGGCAACCCGCGACGGCGTCCGGTGCCCCGCCGAGCGTGGCCGCGACGGCATTGTGGAAGATGACGTTCTCGCGCAGGGGCTCGTCGCCGGTGATCCCGGTGAGCCAGCGGTCGGCCAGGTCGTGCCGTCCAAGCAGGTCGCAGACCGCTGCAGCGGAGAGACGCGGCCCGGGCCAGAAAGGGTGTTCCTCGGCGAGGAGGTCAAGGGTGTCGAGAGCGTCTTCGAAGCGGCTGTCCGCCGCGTCGAGGAGGGTCATGTACTTGCGCTCAACCTGCACGCCCTCGAAGTCCCCGGCAGCCGCCGCCGCCGCCGCTTGAATCTCTGGGGCGAGGTCCCGGAGCGTGCGGGCCACCCACCCAGCAAAGGTTGGTGGCGGAGTGCTGCTGCGCCGAGCGCGTGTGTGGTGTCGAGGAGGAACGCCTCAGGGCTGAGCAGAGAATTGAGGTCAAGCAGACCGGGACGTGTGCAGACGAGGCCGAGTGTTAGGACCAAGCCGGCGAAGTCGAAGAAGCCTAACGAGAATCTGACAACAAGCATGTGTGGTTCGTTTAGTGGCTGAGTGGGCCGGTTTTGTAACTCAGGGTGATTTGATAGTTACTTTGGGCCTCTTGAGTTTGGGCCAGTGTAAGGCGGCGGTTGGGCATGTATATAAGCCCCTGTAACTGAACGAGAAAGTTATGGAATAACAGAATCCTACCTCCCGAACCATGAACTTCTTCGTTCTTCTGAACTGCCCCCTGCTGTTCTTGCATCTTCCTCCGATTCCCTGCTGTTCCTACCCCAGATTCCTATCCATTCCAGTTATCCATCACGTTCTAATCCGAAACGTGACAATTTGGTATCCAGAGCCATTGATTGGGCAGAAATTTTTTCTCCCCAATCGTTCTTCTCGTCCTGGCGTCGGGCCGCAAACCGACGAAGATTCAGGCGCAAATGGCGGCATCGCTGGAAGAACTCTCCGCCAAGTTCGACGACATGGCCAAGCAGATGAGCTCCTTCAGCGCCATGGCCAAGCAGTTCGACGGCTTGCAACAAATGATCCAGCAGACGCTCGATTCAGTCAATGGCATGGGCTCTGGTCAGACATCTGTAGAGGTGATGCTCGAGGAATTGCGCACATCGGCTGACGTGACGACAACCTCCCTCTGCAACACCTCCTCCCGCATCGACTCGTTGGTGACGCGTGTGGATTCCCTAGAGGCGCCGACAAACCCCGGGATCACCCCGGGACGGGACGTGTTGGGCGGGCTGCCACCAATTGCGGCTGCGATTCCACCAGCAGCCACAGCTACGCCACCTCCGCCACGGGGTCTAGACCTCAATCTTGCTCCAGGTTCGTCATCACGCTCACTTGTGATGGACGAGGAGTGGCCCAAGGGGCACGGCGAGCACTGCGGCGGGATCATGGCATCCCGACCGCAGTTCATCTCTGAGGGTACGTGCATCGAGCAACCGCCTGTGAATTCGTTTTCGTCAGATGCTGGTCCTCGTTCTCCGCCTTTTCCAAAGCTTGAGTTTCCGAAATTTGATGGATCAAATCCGCGCTTATGGCAAGATCAATGTACCATGTTTTTCGAGGTTTATTTGGTGCACCCCTCGCTGAAGACACGCTTCGCCGCGTTGAACTTCATCGGCACGGCAAAGACTTGGTTGCACACGGTGGAAAGGCGTGGAAGAATCACAGATTGGCCAACCCTCTATAAATTGGTGATGGCGCGCTTCGACAAGGATCAATACCCACTGATTTTGAAGCAGTTTGAAGCCACAGTTCAGTCTGCCTCTATGTCTGAGTTCATCGCTCAGTTTGAGCAGGCAGCCCATAATCTGTTGCTTTACAATTCCAATTATGACGAGACATACTTTGTCACTTGATTTCTTACTGGCCTCAAGGAAGAAATCTGTGCTGATATTGTTTTACACAGACCACCTGATGTGGACACAGCAAGTGCGTTGGCACTCTTACAAGAAGCCGAGCAGGGCCGTGCCAAAGGGAAGCCACAAGGGAAAGAATCCTTCAGAAGCACCTTCAAACCAGTTATTGAGCGTACAAAGTTTACGGATACTGACAAGCCCAAGCAGCAGGTTGTGTCATCTGAATCAGAAGATAAGTTGGCAGCTTTGAAGAATTACAGGAGAAAGAATGGGCTCTATTTCAAATGTGGGGACAAGTGGGCTAAAGAGCATAAGTGTCCCCCTCAGGTGGCTATCCATGTGATTGAAGAACTGCTGGATGCATTCGAAGATATTGGCATTGAAGATGTAGAGCCTGACTGTGAAGCCTTGGAAGAAATAGTCATGGCAGTGGGTCACACTTCAACTTCAGATCATACAAAACGAAGAACAATGAAGTTATGTGGATCCATTGGCAAGAATGAGGTGCTGATATTGGTTGATTCAGGAAGTGTGGCATCATTCATTAGCAATCAGTTGGCAGAGCGTTTACAGTTAGCTACTGTTCCTTGTCCACCAACAAATTTTGTGGCTGCTGATGGAAGTCCTATGAGCTGTACCAGACAAGTCAAGAATTTATAGTGGGAGGTTCAGGGACATACCTTTACCTCTACTGTAGGAATTCTGCCACTCAAATGCTTTGACATGATAGTAGGGGAAGATTGGTTGGAAGAGTGCAGTCCAATGTGGGTTCACTGGGCTAATAAGGTCATGAGGTTCACCTATCTGAGAAAGAGAATTGAGTTACAATGTGTCAGACAACAAGTGTCCCAGTGCCCAGTTATTACTGCTATTGGGTTGCAAGGGTTACTCAGTAGAGAGGCAATCCAACATTGTGTGCAGTTCAAATGGGATCGTGAGCTGCCTAATCAGTCTTCAGACAGTGGTGAAGTTCATGCACTGAATGAAGGGCACGCTGCAGGATTCCCACATCAAATTCAGTCACTTCTTGATGATTTTGAGGATTTATTCCAGGAACCCACTTCATTGCCTCCTCAGAGACCATTTGATCATCACATTCAATTACTGCCTGGAGCACCACCAGTCAATATTAGGCCATACAAATACTCCCCAGCTCAAAAAGATGAAATTGAGAAGCAAATAACTGAATGATGAAGAATGGTATAATCAAGCCTAGCCAAAGCCCTTATGCCTCTCCTGTACTATTGGTGAAGAAGAAAGATGGGACATGGAGGTTTTATGTGGACTATAGGCACCTCAATGCTCAAACAGTAAAGAATAAGCACCCTATGCCCATAGTGGATGAGCTGATTGATGAGTTGGCTGGAGCTAAGTGGTTCTCTAAATTAGACTTTAGAGCTGGGTACCATCAAATATGCATTCACCCAGAGGATACCCACAAAACAGCATTCAAAACTCATCATGGCCTATATGAATTTTTAGTGATGGCCTTTGGGCTAACAAATGCTCCTGCTACTTTTCAGAGTGTCATGAATCTGATCTTTGCAGCACTGTTGAGAAGAGGTGTGATAGTATTTATGGATGATATACTCATATATTCTGCTACTCTTGAGCAGCATGTTAGTCTTCTATAGCAAGTGTTTAAGATACTCAGGAAGCACAAGTTCTTTATCAAACTGTCCAAATGCTCCTTTGCTCAGCAAGAAATTGAATATCTAGGCCACTGCATCTCAAGTCAAGGGGTATCCACTGAAAAATCCAAGATAATGGTTGTGGAGCAATGGCCTGTTCCTAAGAATGTCAAGGAGCTTAGGGGATTCTTAGGTCTCACTGGTATTATAGAAAGTTTATCAAGAATTATGGTCTGATCAGTAGGCAGCTCACTAATTTGCTCAAAAAGGGGGTACCCTATGTATGGACAGCTCTTACTCAAGCAGCTTTCGATCAGTTGAAGCAAGCCTTGATTCATGCTCCTGTTCTTGGCATACCAGATTTCACCAAGCAATTTGTACTTGAGACTGATGCCAGTGAGGTGGGATTTGGTGCTGTGTTACTTCAAGATTCTCATCCAATAGCTTACTTGAGTAAAGCTATCTGCCCTAAAAACCAAGCTTTGTCTACATATGAAAAGGAATGTATGGCTATTATATTAGCAGTGGAAAAGTGGTGCCCTTATTTGCAAAATGCTGAGTTTCTGATTAGAACAGACCACAAAAGCTTGCTTCATCTTACTGAGCAACGTGTGTCCTCCAGAATTCAGCATAAGGCACTACTTAAACTGATGGATTTGCAGTTCAAAATCTGTTACAAGCAAGGAGCTTTAAATCAAGCTGCTGATGCTCTTTCTAGATGTTATTCACTAACATCTGTGATGTCCATCTCCTTGTGCAACCCAGATTGGATAGAGCAGGTTAAGATAGGATATGAGGATGATCCAGTGGCTGCCCAACTACTGTATGACCCGACTGGGGATTATACAGTGAAGGATGGGGTGATTAAACATCAGGGAAGGATCTGGTTAGGATCCAACACATTGGCTCAGCAACATGTGCTCCAAGCAGTCCACAATTCTGGAGTTGGGGTCACTCTGGATTTCAGGCAACCTACTATAGAATCAGGCAGTTGTTCTCTTGGCCGAGAATGAAAAATGCAGTGGCAAGGTTGGTCCAGGAATGCCAAACTTGTCAGCAGGCAAAGGTTGAACACATCAAACAACAGGGCTTGCTACAACCATTAGCTGTTCCTACTCAAGCATGGCAAGTAGTCTGCATGGACTTTATTGAAGGCCTACCAAAATCTAAAAAATTTGACACAATCATGGTGGTCATTGACAAGTATACCAAGTATGCACATTTCATCCCTTTAGCCCATCCATTCTCAGCACTAACTGTTGCTCAGGCCTATCTTGATTCAGTCTATAAACTGCATGGCTTACCTCAATGCATTGTGTCAGACCATGACAAAATCTTTACCAGCGCTATTTGGAAGGAACTGTTTCGGTTATCTGACACTCAATTGATGATGAGCTCATCTTACCATCCTCAAATGGATGGGCAGTCAGAAAGGCTAAACCAATGCTTGGAAGGGTTCCTAAGATGTGCAGTAAATGCTTGCCCACGCCAATGGAATAAATGGCTATCTGTAGCAGAGTTGTGGTACAATACCAATTATCATTCAGCACTTGGTCGTTCACCATTTGAGGTCCTATATGGTCATCCCCCTCGGCAGTTTGGTCTGGCCAATGAGTTGCAGTTGCACTCACCAGATTTGGAGCAGTGGTTAACAGAAAGGCATTTGTTGTCTGATGTTATTCAACATCATCTCCACCGGGCACAACAACGTATGAAAAGCTATGCGGATAAAGGCCATAGTGAACGTGAATTCAAGATTGGTGATCAGGTCTATCTCAGGCTACAACCTTACATTCAATCCTCCGTTGCTCCTCGGTCGAACCAGAAACTCAGTTTCAGGTACTATGGACCCTTCTTGGTTACTGAGCGCGTTGGAGCAGTTGCATACAGGCTACAGTTACCTGGTGAGTGTCGTATCCATCCGGTGATACACGTGTCTCAATTGAAACATCATGTTCCATCCTCAGTGCGTATTGAAGATGACATCTCTCAAGTGCCTGTTGACCCTGACAAAGAGGTAACACCCATCCAGTTTGTTGACTCTCGCATGTGTCACAAAGGCGCTTCTACAGTTGCACAGATTCTAGTGCAATGGTCGGACATTTCAGCTTCTTTAGTAACTTGGGAAGAAGCTGAAGATCTTCATTGGCGATTTCCAAGATGCCTAGCTTGGGGGCAAGCTGGTTTTCGTGGAGGAGGAAATGTCAGGACCAAGCTGGCGAAGTCGAAGAAGCCTGACGAGAATCTGACAACAAGCATGTGTGGTTCGTTTAGTGGCTGAGTGGGCCGGTTTTGTAACTCAGGGTGATTTGATAGTTACTTTGGGCCTCTTGACTTTGGGCCAGTGTAAGGCGGCGGTTGGGCATGTATATAAGCCCCTGTTACTGAACGAGAAAGTTATGGAATAACAGAATCCTAACTCCCGAACTCTGAACTTCTTCGTTCTTCTGAACTGCCCCTTGTTGTTCTTGCTTCTTCCTCCGATTCCCTACTATTCCTACCCCAGATTCCTATCCATTCCAGTTATCCGTCACGTTCTAATGGGCGCGGGTGGTAGGGGTTCCCCAGCACCGTTGTGGCGGCGAGGGCGGCGCGGCGGACGAAGCGATCCATGGTGGGCGTGTGTCTTGGTGGTTCCCGGTGCAGCGGTGCTTGGCGCTTTGGAGGCGATGAAGCGACGCTGCAAAGAAAGAGTGGCGAGTTTCCGGCCGGGGAGAAGCGAAAAGCTGCAATCCTACAACTCAACTCAAAGTGAAGACGTGACATGGCCCACTGATATGCAGGAGTGGCTGGTGTTTGGGATGGGGAGAACTTGAAGCAGAACAAAAAAAAAGTTCTTCCATTCCAACTTCTTTCATCTTGGCGTCAATAATCAGTTCAAATGTTCAACTGTTTAACTTATTGTTGTTTATAAGTTATAGTACTAATGCAAATCATAAGGTAATTAATTTGATGCTAATTTGTAATAAGTGAATTTGTTTCAAGATTGTTCTTAAAATGAGATTAGATTGTTGGGTTTCTAGAAGTGTCATCTTTGTTTATAAGTTATAGTACTATAGCAAATCACATGGTAATTATTTTGATGCTAATTTGTAATAAGTAAGTTTTTTTCTCAAGATTGTTCTGAAAATGAGAGTAGATTGTTGGTCTTCTACATGTGTCATCTTAGTTTCATATGTAGAGGATGCGCACGGGCCTGCTCGGCCCCGGCCAGATTTGGGCTGGTGCAGTAGATTGGTCTTTTATAAGCCCAAATCTGTGTCGCCACCGCAAGGAAGCAGGAAGCGTGCCATGCCGTACACACGGTTTCTTGGACAAGAGGCGTGGCGAGCGAACACGACACGAGGGACGCACCGACGCCTGCGCCGCGTTTGCCCAGAGAGCTGCTGCCGCTCTGATAGTTTTCTTTTGCTTTTGCAGAGCTGAGCAGGGGAAGCTGCAGGGCCGTAGGTTTTTTTTTTATCCTCGCAGGGCCGCAGTTGGAAAAAGGGTGCTTGCCTGCTGGTGAGTGGTGACCTCGGGTACCGTGCCGTTTTCTGCGATACGAACCGGAACCAACGCAAAATGGACGGCTGCCAATGCGCCAAACGCCCGGCAGTGTCCTGGGCATCTCCACTCAGAGAACGGATATTTGTGCCTCCATGGACAGTACTAGCACGATACACGCGCTTCGCCGCGTGCGCATATGCTATATGCGCCGGTGGTAATTATGTCAGACTATTGATTTTAGCGCACATATTTTGATAGACTGTGTGTTCATGTAGGGTGATGACGGTATCATTTGTACATTGTTCTGTTGATTTTAGTTGCAGCTGCGAAGAGCATTACATATATAATATAGTCTCTGCCGTGCTGGTTGTAGCGATGTGCACTTAAATTTTCCACAACAAATTTATGAACTATACCAGAATGTTTCGACCATGTCATTAGAATTATTAAGGTAAAGAAGGGTATAATGACCATGTACATGTACAAATGGATGGGCAAGGGGACAGGGCCAAGGATCACGCATTCTTTGCAATCGCATCCTGAATGCTGAATTTTGTAAGTTGCATGCCTCGTAGTTGCTCATAGCGGCGTTCAGAGCGGTGGAGGCGAGTATAATGTGACGGCGCACAGAGGATTTCAGTTTCCGCAGTGGTGCATGCGTAGGGCCAACGCAAGCAGACAACACGTGGCGAGGACTGATTTGACGCCACATGCAACGGCTGATAAGAAGCCAGCGCGGCTTCAGCGTCATGTGTCGGTCGCTGAGACTATCCGCACTCATGGACCTCTATATTTATCCTCTATATGTCCTAGTCAGCAAAATTATCTCCTCTATACTCAATTCTCCCGCACCCATCCATCCTCTATATCATCCTCTATCCACTCTATCCATTATGGGACTCACTTGTCACTTTATCTAAATATATCCATGTGTGATCTAGTTTTGAAGGATTTATTGAGACGAATTTAATGGTGCAATCGAAATTTAATTTGGATTTTTAGTTTGTGAGTTATAGTGTTTTTTTCTTTTGTTTAGCTAGTGGGGCCCGTCACTATAGAGTATAGAGTAAACACTATAATACTCTAAATATAGAGTGAGAGAAAGGATAGAATATCGTTTTAGAATACCCAGTGCATCAGTTTTTACTCTATATTCATACTCTAAAGCTTTAGAGTATCGTTTTAGAGTACCCACTACGGGTAGTCTGAAGTGATGCGAAGTCGCAAGCATCCTAGATGGAGGCGGATCCTTTCCCGGCTGAGCAGCAGCGCGTGAACAGTGCACATACTAAATAGGCAGATGCGGCGCTGAAGCTCGTGCGCAGGAACGGGGTTGCCTGCGGCGCTACAGTGGTGCGCTGTAGCGAGGGGGCACGTGGACAGGGCCGTCGCTGGCTGGGAGGAAAAAGCGTCACGTCATGAACAGTAATGCACAGTAGCCAGACCGCGGAGAGGTCTCGGATTCTTTCCCCGATTAGGATGTAGATATGAAATGTCAGCTACGGATGACGGGATGAGGAGAGCCACGACGGCAGTTTTGCAAGTAAAAAACCATAGAGAGGAGAATCACTTTGTTCTTTAATATTAGATATAGATATGATTCATTAGATTTATCATGAAATATATTTTCATAATATATATACTTATTTGGAGTCATAAATGTTAGTGATAATTTCTATAAACTTAGTTAAATTTAAATCTGTAATAGCATCTATTTTAGGACAGAGGTAGCATTTATCATTGATATTTTTTTAAAAAAAGTTTACTGTGATCAATTTCATGTGGCAACAGAAAGTACATCATAAGGTAAGATCATTTATACAAAATTTTGTACTAACAAAGATGGCAAACATGTATCAAACAAATGCTGCGGAATTATAGGAGCATTACATTGTTAACAAATATTGTGGATGCAAAATTTTCGCCACACGCATGATGACCGAAGCAGGTAATAAGATTTGTGCATGGTTTTTTTCTCACCAAAGTGGTGTCACTATTAACATGGTGTTGTCTTGTTGCGCAAACATTATCATGCTAAGAGCATCTCCAAGAGAATAGGTAAAACTTGAATATAAAAAACAGGTTTTTGAGACTGTCTAAAAAAATAACTCCCTAAAAAGTAAGCATTCTCCAACAGACTCGTGCACATTTTTCTCCGCTGTGGCCCTCTACCACTCATAGTGGCTTTTGACCTCTCGCTATCTCTCATCACTGTGCTCGTGGTAGCACTCGACGTCATCAATGCCGTCATCATCGACAACAATGGCACCAACGCCCCGCCAGATCTTCTAAGTCGCTTCTATAACTGTTATCTTTATGTTAACTTTGTTCTTACTTTCTACTAAGTTAGCCCCAACCTAGCAAAAAGTCAGATACTACACATAACATGCGCACCCTGGTGCATATCTTCTTTTTCTTTATGAGTTAAGTACCTGCGTGATACGTTCTAAATATAAAGCTTTGTTCATAACCACGGCTTACGCCACGAACCCAATGCTATAAGGGTCATGCCTCGACGGCTAACACCCTACGTACAGGGCTACAGTATAGTCGACAAAGTGCATAGCACAATGAACAATTCATAAAGGGAAAACAACATTAGGAGAGAAAAGTAGAAAAACTTAAAAACTGTTGTAAGTACTTTTTATGACACATGTTTGTTGACAGTAGATAACATACATCATAAACCGTCAACCGACCTTGCATAAATGACTAAAATGGATCACCAACATAGACTTAGGGGTTTAAACTGACAAATTCTACGAGTTTTGGTGAATATGTGTTTTCAGCAGGATTTAATCAGAATACCGCCAAGGGAGACCTATTCATCAAAAGGAATTATGGAATTCCGCCGCGGGAACTGCGTGGGAAGGTTCTAGAAGACTCCAGGAGACTCTCCACTGAGGCAGGGCTCGACCCACAACCATGTGGGGCTGGCCGGTCTCACCTAGAGGCTGCCAGCCTGTGGGCCCTCCATGTCAGCCTCCCGTTGTTATGTCGGTTCTCCACCGCCTCCTAGAATGCATCTCAGTCGTTCTTTCAAGTCGGTTTGATCCAAGGGCTAAGGATTGATGCTCAGGGCTATATATACCAGTTTGTACACCCCAGGCAAGAAGCCAAGTCAAATCCTGAGAGCTGAGAAGCCAGAAACCCTAATTCCATATGTCCACCAGGATCTAGAGCTAGCAATCAAGAGAAGACTAGTCCTCCATAGGATCTAGTTTTGTATTAGAGATAGAGTGAGAGGGAAGAGTTTGGAGGAGCTCCGGCTTGTCGGTGCTCTCTCTACAGCTTGTACCCTGACGGAATCAAGTTCTTCAAGAGCTTGCTTCTGAGATTTCTCTGGTAATCGACTTCTAATTCAAGTAAGTGTCTTGTTTATATTGTTCTTCAGGTTTGCGACTCTCTTTTGAGTACTTTGATCCCTGTCGCTCTTGGGTTAAAGTAGTATTCGTAGTGTAAGCGTGGTGCTTAGATTCGGTTACTCGTGGATGTACCCTATTTTTCGGATCGGTGGTAGTTCGCGAGGGTGACTTTATAACCTCGTTGAATCCTATGTAGTCCACCTCCCGTTAGTAGGCCTAGCAGGAACTTGTTACTATAGGAAACATACTTTGCATGTGTTTTCTCTAGTAATATCCCCAAAATTAAACAATAGAAGACAAAACTTACCGAAGTTAGAACTAGAAGTCCTCAGCAGTTTCCTCTACACTCCTATTCTCTGACCTTGATTGTGAAGTTGGGTTAAGTTAAGATTTAGTTACTCTCACCTCCGTTCCTTTAGGTTTGATATTAAAACTAGGTTATTCTTGGTGAAGTGCTACAATGGTATAATATCAGTGCGCTTGCGGATTATTCTGTGTGCCTTAATCTATACTAACAAGTATTTCTGGTGTCGTTGCTGGGAAACAGTTGCTAAGTTAACTTCGATTCTAGCTTAACCTTGTACTATACTTTCATCCTTTTATTTTCCTTTACTTTTACCATGGATTTAGAATCCACCCCTATCTACCAATATGGTGCACCCACGGGCACAAACCTACAGCCAGTAGAATCTTCTAAACCATCCTAACACCTGGCTATGAGCTACGCCCGCGGTTAATCAACATAGTTCAGGATCAACCCTTTTCAGGTGAAGGTGATGAAAACCCCTATTTCCACCTAAATGAGTTTGAGCAAACCTGTGCATGCCTACGCATTGAGGGCATGTCAGACGAGACCTTATGATGGAAGCTCTTTCCCTTCTCTTTGACGGAAAAAGCTAAACATTGGTATAAACTCACCATAGGAAGTAGACAAGGAGATTGGGAAGCCTTATACTCTAATTTTTGCTTACAATTCTTTTCCATATCTAGGGTAGTCAGACTTCATTTAGAGGTTCTATATTTTAGACAAAAGAAGAAAGAATCTCTAGGCATGGCATGAGAACGCATTAATACTCTTTTAAAAATTGGCCCTGACCTTGCCATTCCAGACCTCATTCTTCTTTAACACCTTTATATGGGTCTTAATAGGAAAACCTTGAAGCTTCTTAGTACGGCCTCAAGAGGCTCGTTCTTGCATGTCTCCGCCGATAAGGGGAGAAGCATTCTCACTAAATTCTTGGAGGACGTCCCTGAAGAAGTAGAAGAGAAGTTATTAGAGGAAGAATCCTAGATAGCTGAACCCAAATCTTTGCTAGACCAATCACCAACCTCAGCTATCCCAGATCCTGAACCACCGAAAAAGGAAGAAACTCTAATTTTGGATTTCATGTTGGAATTTGAGGATAAACTTTTTAGTGAATATGGAAACACCTTGAATTATCATACAATGAGAAAACCCCAGAAGCCTAGGAACTCATTATCTGTAGAACATTTAGACCCTTCTGAGGAAGCTTTCCTTAAAAAGACTATGAAAGAACTAGTGTTCATTATAAGCAATGAATGGTTAGTAGAATCAGAGCTTTCCTCTAAAGAGATTCACTTGGATTCACCTTCTATTACCACCCATTGCCAAATTAATAAAGCTCCTTTTGATACTCTTTATAATCTAGTTGTGGATGTTAATATCATGTTAGCATCTTTTGTTCATAATTTATTAAGAGACATGCCATTAACCCCAATAACAAAGTTACTAAAAGGTCTTTCAGGACACATTCTCCCAAGTTTGAGAATTCTTTATGTCCTTCCTATCTAGGTAAATAGAACTAAGGTTCATTTGAGCTCCTATGTCTTTGATATTATGGAGTTTGACCTGTTGATAAGACAATCAATTAAAAGACTTATCCAAGAAGGACAAACGAGAAAGTTGAATATAAGACTCGAGAAAAACTTTAAGCTTTCTATACCTATTACTCACTCTCTAAATGCTGAGACTAAGCCAATTCCCCCAAGAAGACCCAATGAAAGAGGTTAAGTTACATCTCTTGATGTTTTTATTGAACCCAACCTTGAAGATGATGCCAGTTCTTCATTGAGGAAGAAGACGAGAATCCCATAGACCCCGAACCTCTAGATGAATTGATAGAACCATCTAAACCCTTCATTGAGCTTAAACCCCTATCTTCTGGTCTTAGATATACTTTTCTTAATAATGATCATGATTCTTTTGTGATCATAAGTGATAAACTTTCTCAAGAAGAATCCCTACGTTTGCTAACTATCTTAGAAAAGTATCGTTCTACTTTTCGCTATTCACTTCAAGACCTTAAGGAAATTAGTCATGCTCTTTGTACCCATCGCATCCTAACAGATCCAGATTCTATACCTTCTAGGGAGCCCCAACATAGGCTTAACAGTGCGATGAGAGAAGTTGTTAAGAAAGTGGTCTTAAAACTCTTGCACGTCGGGATTATCTATCTTGTACCGCATAGTGAGTGGGTTTGCCCTGTTCAAGTTGTGCCTAAAAAGGGAGGCATGACTGTTGTTAAAAATAAAAAGAATGAATTAATCCCCCAAAGAACTGTCACTGGATGGCGGATGTATATTGATTACCGAACACTTAACAAGGCAACAAAGAAAGATCACTTTCCGTAGCCCTTCATTGATGAAATGTTGGAGCAACTGGCAAATCATTCTTTCTTCTGTTCTCTTGATGGGTATTCAGGTTATCACTAGATTTCGATCCATCCAGATGACCAAAGCAAAACCACCTTTACATGTCCATATGAAACTTATGCTTATCGTAGAATGTCTTTTGGATTATGTAATGCTCCAGCTTCTTTTCAAAGATGCATGATGTCTATATTTTCGGATATGATTGAAGAAATCATGGAAGTTTTTATGGATGACTTTTCTATTTATGGAAAAACTTTCGATGATTGCCTTGAAAATTTAGACAAGATTTTGCAAAGAGGTGAAGAAAAGCACTTAGTCCATAATTAAGAAAAAATATCATTTTATGGTTAGAGAAGTCATAGTGCTTGGACATTTGGTGTCCAAAAGAGGGATTGAGGTAGATAGATCTAAAATTGAAGTAATTAAATAGTTATCTCCTTCTATAAATATCAGAGGGATCCATAGTTTTCTTGGCCACGTTGGTTTTTACCGTCGCTTTATAAAAGATTTTTCACATATTACTAGAGCAATTACAAATCTTTTGGCCAAGGATGTTCCCTTTGAATTTGATGATGCATGTTTAAAATCTTTTAACATTCTCAAAAAGTACTCATCTCTACACCAATCATTCAACCTCCTGATTGGTCGCTACCTTTTGAAATTACGTGTGATGCTAGTGATTATGCAATGGGGATAGTTTTGGGACAAACTAAAGATAAAAAGCATCATGCAACTGCTTATGCTAGCAAAACTTTGACAGGACCTCAACTTAATTATGCAACAACTGAAAAAGAGCTCCTGACTGTTGTTTTTGCTATTGATAAGTTTAGATCTTACTTACTAGGAGCTAAGGTAATTGTCTATACTGATCATGCTGCTTTGAAATACTTGCTCACTAAGAAAGATGCTAAACCTAGATTGATAAGATGGATTTTGTTACTCAAAGAATTTGATTTAGAAATAAAAGATAAAAAGGGAGTAGAAAATTTTGTTGCCGGTCACTTGGCTAGAATGTAGTTTGAGAATTCGCAGGAACTATCCATCAATGATTCATTGAGAGACAACATGCTCTTCAAGGTCTCCAAATTAGACCCCTGGTACACGAATATTGTCAACTTTATGGTTGTAGGTTTTGTACCACCAGGGGAGAACAAAAGGAAGCTCGTCTACGAAAGTCGTCTCCACATATGGGATCCTCCGTACCTCTTTAGAGTCTGCTCTGACGGCTTGCTTAGAAGATGTGTGCTAGTGGAGGAAGACATCAAGATCATAAAATGATGCCACTCATCACCATATGGAGGGCATTATGGAGTATTCCGCACTCATGCGAAGATCTAGCAAAGTAGATTCTTTTGGCCAACCATGTATGAAGACACGAAGGATTTCATCCAAAGGTGTAGAGCGTGTCAGAGGCACGAGAATATCAATTCAAGAGATGACATGCCACTCACCAGCAACCTCCAGATTAAGCTCTTTGATGTATGGGGAATTGACTACATGGGATCATTCCCAAAGTCAAAGAACTATGAGTACATCTTGGTGGCAGTTGACTACGTCTCCAAGTGGGTTGAAGCCATGCCATGTAGAGCTACTGATGCTAAGAACTCCAATAAGATATCTGAAGAAATAATATTTCCATGTTTTGGAGTTCCAAGGATGGTGATTAGTGATGGAGGAACTCACTTCACTGACAAGAACTTCCACCGTTACTTGATGAAGCAAGGGATCCATCACAATGTTGCTACTCCTTATCACCCTTAGACAAGTGGCTAGGTAGAGACATCAAACAAACAAATCAAGAATATTCTGCAGAAGACGGTCAATGAAATAGGGACTGCATGGAAAGATCAACTACCCGATGTACTATGGGCTTACCGAATAGCCAATAAGACACCATTGGGAATGTCACCATATCAACTCATCTACAGGAAGACCTGCCGTCTACCTGTTGAGCTAGAATTCAAGGCTCACTGGGCCATCAAGCGATGGAACAAGGACTTTGAAGCTACAGGAACTAAGAGGAAGATGCAACTCTCTGAATTGGATGAATGGTGTGAAAAAGCATACCATAACTCTAAGATATACAAGGAGAGGACCAAAAGATGGCATGACAAGAGGATGAAGAAGAAGGAGTTCGCCCCTGGAGATAAGGTATTACTTTTTAATTTCAGGGTTAAATTATTCAGGCACAGAAAACTTCAGAGTAAATGGGAAGGACCATTCAAGGTGATAAGCACTTCGTCGCATGGAGCAGTAACTCTTCAAAACGAGGAAGGTACGTTATTCAAGGTAAATGGCCACCATCTCAAGATCTTTCTAGAACCTGAAAAGCTAACTGAGGATTTGGATGAGGTAGATTTTCATATTTTACCATAATTTACACCATTGCCATCCTCCGTAACGATTCGTAATGTGAAAATATACTTTTTGGGATTACATAGGAGTTAGAAACCACCGTGAGACCCTGACATGTAGGGCTGACCGACACCACCTAGAGGCCGCCTAGCCCACTGTCAGCCCCTCTCGCGTCCCCTCAATTCTCTCATGTCTTCTAGATGTTTTCTCGTTAGAATCCTGTAGTTTTTCGATTCATTCGCATATCCTTTCATACGACACTCTTAGAAGATAGATCTTGACCCATGCTGCAAGTTGTTCCCCCCGATATAAACAAGCCTTCACCTGCCTCTATAGCCATCCCATCAAAGCCTCCTCTCTCCAACAGCAACAAAGCTTTCCTCCTCTCTAGATTTAATGGCCGGTAGAGAGATCATCCCCTATGGAGCCGACCTTAGAAAGAAGCCTGATGCGCTGGTGCTGACCGTCGTTCCTCCAGAAGTTATCCCCATTCACTCAAATCAATCCTACTATGCCCAAGCCCTCGCCGTCCGCTAATCGCTCCACCACTGCCGCTGCTATGCCTTGAAGGAAAGCCTTTCCAATAAGAGCCAAAGCTGGACGCCCAGAAGCTTTTCAAGGTGACGAAGGAGATCAACCATCTTCCGCCAAAGGATCATGAGGTGCTGACCGGACTAAAGACCAACAAGTTTGGAGATGTCACATGTGCGAAGTGCCGGTCGGCCACCCCTCGTACAATTATTGATGGAGTCCGGGCTATGTCAAAGCAAATCAAGGTTGTTCCTCCAAGAAAGAGGAAGGCGCCATCACCACCTGAACATCCAAGGATGACCATTGCCCTTCTAGAGAAGAAGCTTGAAGACCACTCTGATGTAGTTTATACCCTAGAGCAGAGGCTTGACGAAGAGCGTGTTCATCACAAGAGCCTAAAAGAAGACCTAAATGCTTTAAATCACTTCGTTGTCAAGTCTAGGAAGGCGAATTAGGTAGTCATTTTTGATAAGGCACGAGTGTTAGGTTAAAGTGTGTGATATCATATGTCTAGGCTCGTCGCTTAGCTCAGTTGGTTAGAAGATTGTGTTAGCCAGATAAAAGTTTGTGCTTGGTTGTGCATGTGTAATAAAGTGCCTTATATATATGGAGTCTTATTATTAATTACCTGTCCTCTATCTCTATTTTGGATATGTGTTGTCTCCACATGTTGTGCAAAAAGTTATATAGGAAAACAAGTGTGGGGGAGACACACCATGACAATAAGATGGAATTCGATCATGAAAATCATGAAATATAGAAAGTAATGAACAAAGGACCACGTACGATGAAGCGGGCCTCGAGCAGCCACCAGAGTGGGCCGCCCGGCCTCCATCATGGGTCGCCTGGCCCATCACCTCGCCGTCTCACCCCGAGCTTTGTCCACTGTCAGGTTCGAGCCCAATACACTCTATTTTCATATGTTTCACTTTCTATTTTGAACCGAATTAAAAATGACTTGATAAACAACTTTAAAACCTGAGGAAAGATTATTTCAGTCATGACTAAGGGATAGACTCACATAATACTTTCCTAGAAGTCTTGCACTATTGGGAACTTATTATTAGGGACCCCATGTCACTTAAGTTGTTATGGAATGAGATAGAGTAGAATAATGAGAACTTGATTCTTGATGTCTTATTATTGGAGAATTTTATTTCAAAAAGAAAAATGAATAGCTATATCTCTCCTTTGTGGTAAAAGCAATATCCCACTAGAGTCATATATAGATTAGAGAAACCTTCTACATATGCTACTTATATTTGTATTGAGTTTGGTCAAACCTTGTGACCCCTGTTGAGAAACTTATCATGCTCTCAAGATCAAGATCACGTACACTCCACATATATCTGCTGCTCTTACACTAGGAGTACGCAAGAACATATTTTCCATCCACCCAAAAATGTTCTACTCCTACATTGGGAATAGACACAAAAATATGTTTGATAGGATAAATGCTCCAAGTTCTTATAAATGTCTCTCTTGAAAAGTTTCAATTGCAGAAAAAGAGGCATGGGTTATGCAAGAGTTATTCATAAAAAAGAAAAGAGAAAGTATTGAAAAAATAAACAAGTGTCTGAGATAATGAAAACATTGGGTTCTCAAATGCCCACCTAAAAAAAAATAAGATAGCCCATGTTTTCTTGCAAAAGTGTTTTTCAAGTTTCAAACAAGAGACATATGTTTTAAAGAGCATAGTAAAATTAGGTTAGCCACGATATACATATCCACACACATGCACATCTTGGTCTAAGAGTATGGCACTTTTCTTCTTGGATCCTTGTTTTGACTTTACAATATATGCAATACCAGTATGTTTTCATATTTCATCCCTACCTAAGCTCTATATAAGCTTTTAGAAGTAGGCAAAAAGAAGGCAAAGTCATCAATGCCTTGGTGAGAATCTAAAAATACCATATATATAGAGTGATTTGAGAGTACCACAAAAGGAGAAGGTAAGCTATGTTTTGTTTTCAAAAATCTTAAAATGTTTCTCCAATTGACTTGACTGAAGGAAGATGGTGATTTGTTTCAAGTTGTTCCATTTTTTAACCACCCAAAGTTTCATGATAAACACTTTGAATCTTGCAGAGCATGCATGACTAGGAATAGTTTTATGTTGATGTCTTGTCTTAAGGTTGTCTTAAGTAATCCATCCTTTTATCGAGGACGAATAAAAGCTTAAGAGTGGGGGAGTTTGTTGATGGTGGATAACATACATCATAAACCATCAACTGACCTTGCATAAATGACTAAAATAGATCACCAACATAGACTTAGGGGTTTAAACTGATAAATTCCATGAGTTTTGGTGAATCTGTGTTTTTAGCTGAATTTAATCAGAAAACCACCAAGGGGGACCTATTCGTCAAAAGGAATTATGGAATTCCACCGTGGGAACTGCATGGGAAGGTCCTAGAAGACTCTAGGAGACTCTCCACTGAGGCAGGGCTCAACCCACTACCATGTGGGGTCGGCCAATCCCACCTAGTGGTTGCCTGGCCTGTGGGCCCTCCATGTTAGCCTCCCGTTGTTATGTCAGTTCTCTATCGCCTCTTACGATGCATCTCAGTCGTTCTTTCAAGTTGGTTTGATCCAAGGGCTGAGGATTGATGCTCAAGGCTATATATGCTAGTATGTACCCCTAGGTAAAAAGCCAAGTCAAATCCTGAGAGCTAAGAAGCTAGAAACCCTAATTTCATATGTTTACCAGAATCCAAAGCTAGCAATCAAGAGAAGATTAGTCCTCTATAGGATCTAGTCTTGAATTAAAGATAGAGAGATAGAGTGAGAGGAAAGAGTTCGGAGGAGCTCTGGCCTATCGGTGCTCTCTCTACAGCTTGTACCCTAACAGAATCAAGTTCTTCAAGAGCTTGCTTCTGAGATTTCTCTGGTAGTTGACTTCTAATTCAAGTAAGCATCTTGTTCATATTGTTCTTCAGGTATGCGACTCTCTTTTTGAGTACTTTGATCCCTGTTGCTCTTGGGTTAAAGTAATATTCGTAGTGTAAGCATGGTGCTTAGACTCGATTACTCGTGGATGTAACCTATTTTTTGGATTGGTGGTAGCTCACGATGGTGACTTTTATTGCCTCGTTGAATCCTCTATAGTCCACCTGCTTTATTGCTAAAGCGTTCAAAACATTCAGCACAGCGTATGGGTGCACCCGCCAACAATCCAAAGCGTAGTTCAAAACACACAGCCTAAAGGCCTACAACCAACGACAAGTCTCTAGAACTAGCAGATACATTCCTCCCAACTTGATCATTAGGCAGAGTCACAAAGCTGCAATCCTATTCCAAAGACTAAGAAGCTGACATCTCCAACTTGAATTGCGTTCCCCCATCCTAGCAAAGTCTTGGCGACTGGTTCGCCAACGACTCCAGCTCCTGAATCACCGAGTTCACCATGATCTCTAGATCTTGCGTATACATTAGCTTCCATCTTATCAACATCCTTGCTATCCAGAGCAACACCGCTTTCTCCCCTGTCCACATGAGACCCTGAAAACACATCTTATTATGAAAATTCTACAAACACCAGATAACAGCTAAACTTATAATGTTAGTAAAGACATGTTTCTTATTTTGTAGCCAAAAGGTAGCCATGTATTCAAAATCCCAGTCACTCCTCAAGTCTAGAATATCAGCAAACCTGGCCCAAATTCCTTTGGCCACAAAACATTCAAAGAATAAATGTTTCATAGATTCTGCCTCATTATAGAATAGACAGGTTTTATCTGTTACTTCTCTTCTTTTTGCTAGATTATCCTTGGTAAGGGCCTTGTTCTTTGTTACCAGTCAAAGAAAAATCTGGACCCTTAGTGGAATCTTAAGTTTCCACACAGCTGACACATAAACAGGAACTACACCTCTATGGTTGATCACTGCATACATAGATTGAATAGAAAACTTGCCGTTTGAGCTAAAGCTCCACATGATCTTATCATCATCCTCTTGTAGATATAAGTTCTCCACTATCCCTAGTAATTCATACCACATATTCATGAGGTTCCCAAAACTGAGCGTCGAAAAGACAGTCTTAAAATTTGCCCATCCCACACCTGGCTAATAGTTTTCCCATGTTGATCATTAATGACATACAATGGCCAAAACTGTATAGCTAAACTTGAATTCCCAAACCAAATATCCTCCCAGAACCTCACTCTCCTACCATTGCCCACTACCCATTGGATCCCCATTTTAGCAGCTTGTAGAGCCCACATAACACCTCTCCAAAAAGCTGAACTGCAGTGTTATCACTGTATAACACATTAGGGTTATTAGTATTGTACTTATGGTCCACAATCTTCACCCAAATAGCGTTAGATTGAAGACCATATCTAAAAATCCAAGAACTAAGAAGGGAAAGATTAAGGTTTCTCATATCAGGAATCCCAAAACCACCAACCTCTTTCTTCTGAGCTACTAGTTGCCAATTAGCCAAATGGTACCTATGTCTATCTTCATTATTGTTCCAAAGGAAATGAGACATATGAGAATTTAACATGGCAATGGCCCACTTGGAAAACTTGATGAGAGACATGAGATAGATAGGCACATTAACTAAACAAGCTTTTAGCAAAGTCAACCTACCAGCAAGGAGAGTAATCTCCCTTTCCACCCAGCTATTCTTTTGATGATTTTATCAATGATAGGCCGTAAGTCCTCCTTTCTCAAATTTGTAAAGTGCAAAGGCATACCTAAGTATTTAATGGGGAACTCTCCCTTTTACAACAAAAAAAATTTAGAGTATTCATTAACTTTGGCCTCCTCATACCAATAGTTAACATATCACTCTTATCAAAGTTAATTCTCATCCCTGTCATTTGTTCATAGCATAGCAATAACCACTTCAAATTGTTAGGTTTATCTAAATCATCTTCTAGAAAAAGTGTCATTAGCATACTATAGACTAATCACTCCCCCATCAATGATATGAGGTAAAAGACCAGAAATCAAATTAGTTGAGGCAGCTTTCATAAACATCCTAGTAAACACATTATCTACTAGATTAAAAAGTAAAGGGGATAGGGGGTCACCCTGTCGAAGCCCTTTCCCAGGTTTGAAATAGGAGCTATTTTCATCATTTATCCTCACACACAAAGAACCACCTTTCACCAAGTTCATAATCCATCTCACCCAAGTGTCACCAAAACCCCTAGATAACAACATCTCCTCTAAAAAGGTCCAACTAACTCTGTCATATGCTTTTCCATAGTCAAGTTTCAAAATAACCCCACTTTCTTTGTTCTTGTGAATACCATGAATGATTTCATGAGAAGCCACAACACTTTCAAGAATAAATCTACCCTTTATGAAGGTAGTCTGGTTTTTTGAAATGAGTCTATCAGCAACTTTGATAAATCTATCATTCAGAGCTTTGCCAAAGATTTTGAAGCTACAGTTAAATTGGTCTAGAAGTTTAGCCTCTGGTTCCTTAGAAATCAGTGTAACCACTGCATAATTCAGTCTATCTAAATTCAAATGCCCAGACTCAAAGTCCTTAACCAAATTTATGAAGTCTACCTTAATCAGGTCCCAAAAAGATGATAAAACATGAAAGAAAAGCCATCCGGGCCAGGAGCCCCCTCCGCATAGGATTCAAAAATAGCCCTTTTAATTTCCTCTTCAGTAAAAGAAGTTTCCAGCATCTCATTCTCTAGAGTGGTCACTTTATCATCCTCTCCCTAAAAAATCTCATCTAATTTTACCCCACTAACAGGTTCAGACCCAAATACATTTTTGTAGAAGTCAACCGCATGGTTAAGCATTAAATCATTATCTTCCAGGATCCCCTCAGGAGTCTCAAGACAAGGATTAGCCACTGCCTGAAAGTATGCAGTGTTTCTATCCCCCTCTTTGATATTCCTATCTCTAGATCTCTGCCATGCCTTTATTTCTTCCATATTCCAAATATTTTCAAGCTCTAAAATAATAGTATCCATTCTTTCTTTCTAGCCTGGTAACAAGCTTCCTGTTTCATAGCTAATATCTAACAACTCAAACTCCTTAAGGAGCTCTGATTTAGTTTTCCTAATTTTAGCATTCACATTTTTGGCCCAATCATTGAGCTTTTTCCTAAGGAGCCTAATTTTGAACTGCCTCAATGGGTTCAGTAAAGATACATTAAGTTTTCCAAGCTTTATTAACCACTTCTTTGAAACCAGGATGGTTTAACCACTATTTTTTAAATCTAAAAACACTAGGTTTCCTTGTTTCATCAACCCCAAAATTTATCACCAAAGGTACATGATCACTACCCACACGTGATTTAGAAGTGACAAAAGCTAGAGGATACTTTTGCTCAAAGCTATTATTGCACAGAAATTTATCAATCATAGCCAAAATTGGTTGTTCTTGATTGTTAGTCCATGTAAAAGATCTAGAGGAGCTTTTTAGTTCTACCAAACCATGAAAATTGGACCAATCATTAAAGAGATCCACCCATTTCTGATTAACAATGCCATTGTTTTTCTCTTTTAAATTGCCTACAAGATTAAAATCTCCCCCAAAAAGTGTTGGACCAGACCAATTTTCCATAACCTCATGTAATTCTTGAATAAAGTCTGTTTTACCCTCCTCATATGGACAGCCATATACACATACAAATCTCCATACAAATTTATCAACCACACATTTTTAATCATAACTGCTATACAAGAATTAGTTTTCCTCTAGGCTAATGACTCAAATTACCTACTATTTAGACCCAACAAAAAACCACTAGCCATCCCAGTTGTAGGCACATAATTCCAAATAAAGTCCTTATGAGCTTCGTTTAGGAAGGAATCATCAAACTTATCCTTCTTTGTTTCTTGAAAGCCAACAAAATCTAATTTATTATCCCCAACAAAATATGTTATGCACTGTAATTTGCCTCTTTTATTGAGGCCTCTAACATTCTAGGTCGCTCCTATCATTTGCACTGTTTTGGGAAGTTGAAGGCTTAAGGCCCTTACTAGTAATATCAACCCAAGATCTCTCTAACTCATCATCCTTCTCCTTTAAAGGAGAGGCTATCACATTTTCAGGTTGGGTCACTAGCCTAAGAAAATTATCCAAATTCAAATCAATATTTAAGTCAGAGAGGAGATTAATCTCCGGACTTTTTTCTATGAATTCTTTCCTTCCTACTAAGTCCTTATCTCTACTGAGATTCACATTACTAGCAGTCATGTTATCATCATAGCCTAAGGAAATGTTAACACATTTTAATTTAGCAACTAGAATGTCATTACTTTTAGAAGTAATAATCAGGGTAGGTTTAGTACCTTTGCCCAAATTCTTGTATTCCTTCAGTTCTTGAGCCATTTGCATCATGGTTTTCCCATCTTCGGGATATCTCCTAGGCCTATCCATTCTTTGAACAGGGCCCCACTGTCTCTGTCTCTTCGGTTTCTTCTTTTCAAGATCTTCCTCAAAACTAGCCACTTAAATGTCCTCCTTCTCTTGATTAATCAAATCTTCCATATTCTCTTCTTCGTCCTCATCTGAATCTTGTAATTCCATTCCTCTCAGAAGCTGAGACCACTCCTCAATAGTAGTTTCATTTCTAGCTAGCCGCCTAAATTCCTCCCATTTGGAATGTTGAGATTTTTCAGTAAAGAAGCATTTCAGCTTGTTCCTTACTATCTAACAGTCTGAAAGACTGGCTAGAAGACTTTTAGGTGTAATCCATTCATCCAATTCCACATTTTCTTTCCTAGATGTGTCACCATGATAATCAATAACCATCAAGGCTATAACTTAGATTTTGGAGTTCAAACTCCTGGGTTTTAGCCTTTTCTTTCCCAACAGAGTCACCATGGTTATCAGTAACCACATACTTCTCAAGGCTATACCCTGGATGTTGGAGTTCAAGCTCCTAAGCTTTGTTCTTATCTTGAGGAGTTAAAACTCCATGATTCAGATTGGTAATAATACCAGTCTAAGGCACTACTTCAGTCACACTTGCAGTTGGAATGTTAACCTGATAGCTTTCCACATATTCTTTCAACTGCCTCGCCTGATCAAAGGGATCCTCAACTTTAGCTCCTCTACTCATAGTTTTTGAACTAGATGGATTGCTTGGTTTAGTAACTGGTGTCTTAAAGCTAGATTTGTCGCTGGCAGAAGTATCTTTCTTTATCTATTCTTCATTATCAGTGTCATAGAGATCATCACCTTCCTCATCTCCATCATTGTGACCATCATCACCACCATCATCACCATTCTCATCAGTTTAGTCTTTGTCTCTTCAGAATCTACCTCCACAGTAAAAGAAACAACATGAAGCTTCTTATTCATTTTGTACACCCTTTCCTGTGAGATCCTTATATAATTCTTACGAGCAATCTTAACTCTGACCATCTCGTAGAAAGACTTGAAGAGAGTAGCCCAGTCAACTTCTACCATGATGTAAAAAACAGATGCTATCTGAGCGAACACTTTCTAGTGACACCATCTTGGTGGAATCCCATGAATTTGCACCCAGACTTCTTGTAATTCACCATAAGGTTTGAGATCTCCAATCCATTTGAGCACTTCCACTTGGACCCCATCCTTTCTGAGATTGAAAGATAGATATTTCTTTATATCAGTCACCCTCTTGTTCAGTGGAAACCTCACTAGAAAGTTACCTTTCTCCAACTCTAATTTGCCACGACCAATTCTTGTCATAGATCTCAGACAGTCCCCCTTCCAGTTCTAGCAAACTAATGTCACCAGAAATAACTCTCACCACGCCACGGTTAGTCAAATTGAGCCATTGGGTGGACTGAACATCTAGAATTTCCACATGATAGAACCCTAGACCTTGGTTTGCACTACCAACATATGTAGCCACAGGATGATCACTCTTCCAGGTAGGACATGCATTCATATGATGACCCGCAATTCCACAGATAAAGCAGATTTTAGGTCGCTGACAGTTCGCCAGAAAATGTCCCAGCTCCCCACAATTATAGCAAGTCAACTTCCTATAGCGAGGATCAATCACATAGGGCAGGGGCTCAGCAAACTCAGTACCTTGATTGTACCCCTGTTGAGAACCTCTCCTAGGCGGAGGCGGGTGTTGTTGCCTAGGCAGCGGCTGCTGTCGCTAAGGCGGTTGCTGCTGCTGTTGTTGTAGCTGTCGATTGAGCGGAGGTGGAGGGCGAGGCACCCGCAGACCCTGATCCTACCACCCCGTGAACTGCTGGGTCTGTGGAGGAGGATACCTCTCCTGAATCTAATGTTGCTGCGGGGGAGGATATCTCGCCTGATTTTGCTGGATGGGTCGCTGAGGCCTTGGAGGTAGGGGCGCCGCGGCTCCGGCTGCCAGACCCAACGCCCGTCTTCCGCCATGGATCCCTTGAGTACTTTGGCGCAGGTTTTCCTCACTCCTTCTCTGCTCTAGATCTCCCCAAAACTGATCCTCACCGGTTGCTTCTCGATTCGCTCAAATCGACCGACCGGGAAGCAATCGGCAGGAGAAACTCTTCCGCTCCACAAACTCTTTCCTAATCCAGCACAGTTGGCCCGAATTTGAGGTGGATTTTGCGGAGGACAGAACCCTAGGCTTGCTTGGCGGCAGTGGGGAGTCGATGGCCCAAGGCTGGCCAAAAAATTCGACGATAGCTTCGTCCTCCTCAACCACAGAGGAACCCGTGCCAGACCTAGCCTCAGCGGACGACTTCACCCTTGCTTCGCTGGTTGGTGGGCGTGCCCCTTCTCCCTTCTGACATGCGGACCCGAACCTTAGGATGGGGTCGAGCATTCAGCCAGGGTGGGTGCAGCCATGTGGGTGGGTCGAGGTTGTGGACCTGTCGCGGTGGGGGAGACGACGTGGGAGCCATACTTTGTGTTAGACCACCTAACCTAACCCATGTTCGTGTCGCGCAAATCTCATGTGGCTGATCATGTGAAACAATTGAATTCAGGCCCCCCTGATCCTCGTTTGAACTACATCAACAGATAATAGTTGTATGCATAAACAAAATGTTCTACGTCCATATTGCCTTGGGACATGTTTGGATACCAAACACTAATTGTTAGCTAGCTAATGTTTAATTTAAATTAACTCTAGTGCATTAAAATAGAAGGACTAATAGAAGGTCTATCTTTTTAACCTAGTGGTCAATTAGTTATTAACCAATTAGCTAGCTAACCACAGCTAGCTAATTTAGACTACCTTAGCTTCGGTAGTTCCCTTGTTCAAAAAATATTTCTGGTCATTTAAACCTTAACCACTGGAAGCTATAGCTGTACATCTGAGGTCTGCGGCGCCCCGCACCCGGCTGTGGCGCGCTCGACCTGATTTAGGGAGCATAATTGTTAAAATCTACGATTTGTCTATACAATTTTATGTCTTTATACAAGTTTGGCTAAAGAGTCTGATTTTACGATTGGTCTAAATGTTTATGATCCTATTATGATTACAATCTTGCTATGGAGGAGACACACAGGACGTTTTAATTATCTTCGAGTTAATTTGAGATTTTGACAACCGTGCTACATATGGAGGAGAGACGCAGGACGTTCAACCAGACCAGGGCAATTTGGGTGGAACTAGTGAAGTCTTGATGCCTATATACTGCCGATTGGAATCGCCCAAAAGGTCAAAAGTTTCCCATCCCGCCTGCAACTGTCAGGCTATCCGCACTCATGATCCTCTATTTTCATCCTCTATATATCCTGGTCATCAAGATTCTCTCCTCTATACTTATTTCTCCCGCACCCATCCATCCTCTATATCATCCTCTATCCACTGTGGGGCCTACTTGTCACTTTATCTAAATATATCCATATGAGATCTAGTTTCGAAGAATTTATTGAAACGAATTTAATGGTGTAATCAGAATTTAATTTGGTGTTTTGGTTTGTGAGTTATAACATTTTTTGTTACGGAAAAAAGTGGGGCCCGCCTGCATGCTCTCCCTCTTCTCTCTCCTCTGTCTCTCTTTCCTCACCGCCCGATGCTGCATGCACCGGTGCTTTCGGAGATAGCGCTCGTCCGTTATCCCGTCATATTTGGTGGATGGCACGCGATGGTGGATGGAGATACAGGACGCGGTGCAGGAAAATTTTACACTAAACGATACTGCATGATGGGTCCAGTGCACATAGTCTCAGCACCCGGTTGCTAGAGTTTATACGACCTAGAAAAAGAAGGTACCGAAATAATGGTAGAAACTAGTCATTTGATATTTCCAGTTGCTGAAAGCAAAACATATTTCCAACTTTATTATTCACAAATATAAATAATAATCTTGAAAAGAAATTAAACACATTCAAAAAGAACCAAACAACTCAAAACCTACCAAGAATTAGTTACAATTTAATTGTAGAACTATATAGAATGAAATAAGCTAATTGTAAAAAACTGCAAATATTCTGAACTTCGTCTCAACTGAAAGAAAGAAAGTCTAAAAGAACAAAGATCATATATGTATTAAATGGAGATTACAAATCGAATTATTACTGTAAAGGAAGGACTTACTAGTAGTAGAACTATATATTGCTATTTATTAATGGCTAAGCTAGCTAGTGACGAAAATCTAATCTTCTAGTCCCTAAAGCTCATCATGGTCATCCTCATCGTCGTAGGTGTCTGCCGGTGCACTGCCGGACCTCTGGTACACCTTCGAGATGACAGGGCTGCACACGTCCTCCAATTCCTTGAGCTTCTCCTCGAAGTCCTCCTTGTCGGCATCCGAGTTCATGTCGATCCACTCGTTGGCCTCCATGACTGCCTCCTCCACCTTCTCCATCTCGTCGGCGTCCATCTTGTCGGCCATGCTGCTGTTGTGCACCGCGCTCTTCACCTGGAAGACATACGTCTCGAGCTTGTTGCGCGCGTCGACCTGCTCCCTCGCCTTCCGGTCCACCTCTGCGAACTCTTCCCCCTCGTGCACCATCCGGTCGATCTCCTCCTGGCTGAGACGTCGCTTGTCGCCCGTGATCGGATCTTCTCCGACTTGCCGGTGCCCTTGTCCGCCGCCTTCACGTGAAGGATGCCGTTCACGTCCACCTCGAAGGTTACCTCGATCTGCGGCGTGCCCCTGGGCGCTGGCGGGATTCCAGAGAGATCAAACTTGCCCAGCAGCTGCTGCGCTCGCCCTGGAACACCATGATGGTCACGGTGGTCTGCCTGTCCTGGTACGTGGTGAACACCTGCGTCTTCTTCGTCGGAATCACCGTGTTCCTCGGGATCAGCTTCGTCATCACCCCACCGACGGTCTCCATGCCCAGAGTCAGCGGCGTGACGTCGAGGACAATCATACATTTGGTGGTGTTGTCGGCGCGCCCACTGAGGATACTGCCCTGGACGGCGGCGCCGTACGCGACGGCCTCATCAGGGTTGACTACCCTGTTGGGCTCCTTGCCATTGAAGTAGTCCTTGAGCAGCTGCTGCACCTTGGGGATCCTGGTGCTGCCGCCGACGAGCACGATCTCGTCGACGTCGCTCTTCTGGAGTACGGCGTCCGCCATGGCCTTCTTCACCGGCACCATGGTCTTCCGGAACAGGTCGCTGTTGAGCTCCTCGAAGCGCGCCCTGGTGAGCTGCTCCGAGATGTCGACGCCGTCGAACAGCTCCTCGATCTCCACGCGCACCTGGTGCTGGTTGCTGAGCGCGCGCTTGGCGCGCTCGCACTCGAGGCGAAGCTTCCCTAGCGCGCGGGCGTCGCCGGAGATGTCCCGGCCGTGCTTGCGCTTGATGAGCTTGGTGAAGTAGTCCATGACGCGCTGGTCGAAGTCCTCGCCTCCGAGGTGGGTGTCGCCGTTGGTGGCGAGCACCTCGAAGACGCCGTTGTCGATGGCCAGGATGCTGACGTCGAACGTGCCGCCGCCGAGGTCGAACACGAGCACCTTCTTCTCCTGGCCCTTCTCGTCGATGCCGTAGGCGATGGCGGCGGCCGTGGGCTCGTTGATTATTCGGAGCACGTTGAGCCTGGCGAGGATGCCAGCGTCCTTGGTGGACTGGCGCTGCGCGTCGTCGAAGTAGGCCGGGACTGTGACGACGGCGTCTGTGACCTTCTCGCCGAGGTAGGCCTCGGCCGTCTCCTTCATCTTGGCGAGCACCATGGCGCTCACCTCCTCAGGGCTGAACTCGCGCATGTCACCTTCCCTCACCTGGACCCGCACGTACGGCTTCTTGTTCCTCTCCACGACCTCGTAGGAGAGCAGCTTCATGTCCCGCTGCAGCACGGCGTCGTTGAACTGGCGCCCAATGAGTCTCTTGGCGTCGTAGATGGTGCGCTCCGGGTTGGCCGCTGCCTGGTTCTTGGCGGCCTCGCCGATCAAGCGCTCGCCGCCGTCGGTGAAGGCCATCCATGAGGGCGTGATCCGGTTGCCCTGGTCATTGGCGATGATCTCCACGCGGCCGTTCCGGTAGACGCCGACGCACGAGTAGGTGGTGCCCAGGTCGATGCCGATCACGGTGCCACCGCCGGCTCCTCCTTCAGCAGCCGCTGCTATGTAGGTCGTCGGGGCCACAAGGAGAAGCAGCCCGGCGACCAGCAGCGCGAAAAGCAACTTCCATCCTCCTCGAGCCATCGCGTTGCCATAGTACGTATATAGTAGTCGAAATTGCGATCGCTGTTGTTGGTATACACGCCGCGCCGGACCGCCGGTATATAAAGCCACCTGCGGGGGCGAGTCCACGTCAGCTACGGCCAGGCAAGTCGGAGTCGGAGGCGGTGTCTGACTCCCAGCGACGTGCCTTGTCCAATGGCTGCTGGACGCTTAAGCCGCGTGATATGGCCCGTTCGTTTTTCTGATCGGGCGGTCACGGGAAGACTATGACGTGTTCAAGGCGTGGTGGTGTTTATTTGCTAGTGGCCTCGTGGTGGTGTCAGGACCGGTTTCATATCATATCAAACAAACGAAAATCTCAAACAAACGAAATACGCTTTTTATGTTTGTGGAATTGTAACCGAATCAGATCAGCAAAAAAAGATAATGATGGTAGTACTGGTTCCATGATCTTGCTGTGCCGTTCCGGTTCTGGTAATGATGGCTCACGAAAGAGGGTTCCGTTACAAACGACAATTCGAGATTTCGAGTAGGTTCGGACGACTCCGCACAAGCGCTTCATTTCAATCGTATTGGGGTCGATTCAAGCATCGGCTTGCTCGCGTAAGTTGATTTTGTGTTTGCGGGTTATTTTTGCTGGATTTAGTCTCACCAATAGTGATGAGAACATGACCTCCATACATACATGGATATGCTTGGAGACTCGCACGGAGGACGAGGAGAACCGCAAGGGTGTCCAAAATGAGAAAGAGGCCTAAAGTTTATCCGGTTCGAGTCGCCGAGGTGGAGATTCAAATCAAGTTCGAGCCCACCTCGGAATTCAGGAGCAGTCCTGTGTAAAATATACACCCAATACGCATACGAACTCCATTTACGACGATCCAATATGCTTGAAAGATAATTTGATAGGCTAACAAATAGCTTTGATTTTGACATCAAAATTCATACAGAGTCAAAAGGAATCGTCGAAACAAGTTAGTGTCCTGCCAGTGCGCGATGACACCGTCATTTGGTCTGTTGGGCCGTGTATCGTCTTAGAGCCCATTAGAGGGTCCGTTCAGGGTGATATCCAAGGCTCTATAATTAGCAGCCGCCGCTCTCGTTAGGTTTGAGTTTTGTTGCATTTTTGTTTTTCATGTGAAACAGACATTGTTTACTATAAATGTATTGCCAAGATCGCTTGCTGTGAATCAGGGCCCATGTTCTTAATTCTGTTCTCCTGTGACGACTAGTCCTTTCGAATCAAGACTTGAACCTTCTATCAGATTCACAATCTTCATATTTATTTGCAATTAAGATTGTGTTCATCCCGTTCTTGTGTTCTCAATTCGCTTGTAGGGAAGCCTTCTTGGCGAGGTCAATTATGTTCTGCACAGCAGCAGTAGTGTAATGGTTCTGTGGGTCCAAATCAGACTTGGTTCGAAGCCTAAATTATGAACATAATGGTTGTGTGAGTCCGAATCAGACTTGGTTCGAAACCTAAATTATAAACATCAAGTTCTCCAACAATCGAAACTATCATGTCTGCTGCAAGATTCGGCCACGTCTACATTAAATACCTCGTACCTGCTTCCTGTTTGGATTAATCTAGAGCACATGGTCGCTGGTGCTGGTGGATATTGGTCTTTAGAGTTCATTTCTACTTGCGATGCCTGTGAATTTGCACAAGTAGCTTTTGGTTTGCGAAAATGATTAGGCGAGGCCGTCCGGACGTTGCTTTTTATCAGGCGCATAAACTCGTGATCGGATTTAAACGTGCGCTTGTATACAGGTTCACACACTAATCCACTCACTCGTTCTCAGACGCACTGCGCCGCTTTAGTCCCTGTGCTGCCAACTCCGCCTGCTCCTTTGAGGCGTAGCACTCGGCACTGGCTCTGCCACGCATGGCGCGAGGCCGCCTCCAAGTCGCGGTGCTCGACTGCCGGCCCTGTTAGGCGTGGCGTGCGGCTGCCCTTCCCAGTCATGTGCCCGCTACCTCCCCGCCACATCGCACAACCACCGCCGCTAGCTCGTTGCCTATAAGCGCCACCGGTGTTGCTGCCTCCGGTGAACTCCACAGGCCAACGAGCCTCCATTCTTCCAAGTAGCAAAGAGATGTTACGCTAAAAGTGTATGTTGTAAGCGTATATTTTAAGTGTTTTAGATATTTTAGATATGTTGCAAGTGTTTCGTATGAATATTGCACAAGTAGATTGACATGTTGCATATGTTACAGTGGCTATACACACACTCTACCACAGCCCAAACTAGCGTTGGACGGAGGGTCAGTAAAAATACTGAAATACCGTTGGATGGTCGGTCGGTATAGATTAGTGACATACGGTTGGTCGCTATATTTTCTTTTTGCGTCCAAGGGTTGGACGGTATTTTTGTTTTGGTTTATCGTTGGACGGTCGGTCGCTAAATCATGTTACCTGGGTCTGCCGGTCGGTCGGCACATTGGATTGGGCCTACACCCACCGATTCGCACCTACAATTTGGAGGACCAGCAGAGTTGCCGCCTATTCTAAAAAAACAGAGTTGCCGCGGCTCTCTAATTCATTGGCGCCTAAAATGTAGTGGACCCACCTGTCCGATCAGATTGGGGAAAACCCTTGCCTCTGATTTTTTCCTCCCCGCCGCCACACTCTTCTCAGTCCCCTGCTTGCCTGCCCGAGAGCACGCACCGGCGGCTCCCCAGCGCGGCGCCCCGGCGCACCCCACCTCCGGCGGCTCCTCGGCGCCCCACACGAGCCCCCCCTGCGGATCCCCGGTGGCCCCCACGCGCATGCTCGGCTGCTCCCCAGCGTACACGGCGCGCACCACCGGCTGCTCCCAGGCGCCCCTGGCGCCCCCCCTCCCCAGCGGCTCCCCAGCACGGCCCCCCGGCGGCTCCCCAACGCCCCCGGCTGCCGTCCCCCGAGCAGCCCCCAACGCCCCCGGCCGACGACCCCTGAGCAGCCCCCGCGCGACCCTCCGGCACGAGCAGCCCCAGTGCCAGGGCGGCGCATCAACAGTCAGCTCCTCCCGCGATTCGCGACTACTTCCCCAAGCCCCCATCCATTGATACAGGGAGCAACCACATATCAGTAAGTTCACGACCTTGCTCTCTTGTTTCTTTTTTTTTGTTCTCTGTAGCTAAGGCTCAAGATTCAGACTTGAGGGCGTAGCAGATGTGTATGCCCTCAGATAGGAATGAATGAAAATGCAACTCATGGCCATATGCTCACACATCTATAACTATAATAAACCCGTGGAGTGTTTAGATGTATAAAAAAATTGTATTTGTTAGTGGTCCTCCATTTTACATATCTGCATGTCTCCTAAACAAACTTAATGGAGACCTTGAGCTATAATGTTTGATAGACTTGGCTGCACATTAGTAGTTTCTTTGTATCTTGTTAGCCTTCTCTGCAGGCTTTGAAATCATCAGGTATTAGGCAGATAGACTTCTGTGTTTGCTGCAGTTAGTGGATCTAATCAGTCAGCCCTCAACCCTATGCATATGTGTACATTAATTTCAATTCTTGTCTCCAAACACAATGAATAGTTTGTTTGAATGCATATGCCTGGAGACAGTTAACATGGCTTATTTGGTAGTTTTTCTGCGTGTTGGTCCTAACATTTAATCTTTGGTACGTCAGCATCTCAACCAAGACTATATGGTGCCTTGAAACATTATGCATGAAAAACATTATTGCAGAATGTTTATAGTTCGGTTAAGTCAATTTAAATTGTGTGCTGAGATATTCAGGGTTTGTGTCAACTGGCTTGTTCTTTGTGAGTCCGAATAACCTGACAACTATCTTTGCACTTTTGAAGGTCCAGCTTTGATCTTGCACTTTTGAAGGTGTCTAGTTTCAGCTGTTTATGTCTAGCTGCTGCCTTGATCTGTCGTTTGGTGATCCTACTTATGGCAGGCAAGCTGTTTGATAACCTGGTTGATTTTTTGCTGATCTATGACATGACTAATTGTTTTTTATTAATGAATATATGTTTGCTGTTTTTATTAATGAATATATGTGTTGGGCAGATCCAAAATTTGATCTGGTTCTAGAAATTGTCGGAATTCATTTCTTAACATGATCCACAGTTTAGACATTCAGTTCTGCCAATAGTCTGATCTCCAGAATAGAAAATTTAGTAGTTTCACTTGTTTAGCCAATAGTTTTGGTCTTATCTGATTGTCTACACTCTCTTGTGCTGAAGCCAAGAGTCAAGATCTGGGAGGTATCGTCCTGCTGGAACCAGGAGTAAAGGAGCTTCAAGAAGTCATCGTGTGTGTGGATTTAAAGCAAGAGGACCAGGTGATGCTCTCTCCCTCTCTCTGGTCTGCATGCGTGCTTATTTTAAGAAGCATTATTTTTCCATATCTATTGTAACTGAGATTATTATAGCTTGTTTAGCGAGAACCTGTACTCATTTGCTATTTTTCCATATCTCATTAGGAATACTTTGATATTGATGATGAAGCCATCCCCTGGTTTTTGACTGCTGCTGCGAAGAAATGGAAGGATTTTAAATCAACCCTAAAGAAGCAGTTTTTTGATGACAAATTAACAGAACAGCAACTAAGGAAAATACATGGTGAAAGACTGAATGATGATGATTGGAATAAATTAAAAGAGTATTGGGCATCCGATGAATCTGAAGTAAGTACAACTAATATATGATGCGACAATATTTTTTTGTAGAATTTAATATTGTTTGTCATAGGCTCGCACGGAACAAGCCAAAGCCAACCGTGCAAAGTTGACCATACATCATACATCAGGTAGCAGGAGCTTTGCTTGTTCAGGGTATAAAATGGTAAGTCAAACTACATTTGAGTTTTATTTAATACACTAACGTGCTGCATTTTTTGAGTACTGACAGTGAAACACCTGTAGGGTGTTGAACTAGGGCGTCCTCCTCGAAGAGATGAACTGTATATCAAAACACATACGAGAAAGAGTGGAGTTCCGTTACCGCCTGCAGAACCAATCATTGTAAGTTTTTTCTTCAACAACTATCAATGCAGCATGAAATTCTACTTTCTGGTGTATTAACAATGATATTCTATATATTTAGGATAAACTAAAAGTAATTATTGAAGAATATCCTGAGTTGACACAAAGGACAATCCAAGAAGGCGATGCATTTGCTGTTGCTTGTGGAGAAAAAGAGCCAAAAGGACGTGTGCGTGTTTTGGGTCTAGGACCAACTCCCCAAAGTGTTGGTACCCCAGGGCTGAAATCTTACACACCAACAAGGATTCAAATGGAAGTTGTAGCCCGTAGAAAAGCAGAAGCTGAGCAAGCAGCTCTACAACAACGCATAGTGGAGCTAGAAGAGAAACTGTTGGAGGAAAGGTTAGCGCATGAAAGGTCAAATATGGAAAACATCTCACAGAACGGTTCTAATTCACGACATCACGTGGTAAATCATTTATACCTTCTCTGATATATTGTGTTCATTTAGAAATTTGATATGTAGTGTACATAAATCTGATCTTTAGTGCATAGAAATCTGATCTATGATCCCTCTTGTATGTTTGTAGAGCCCAAGGTCTGATAATGATGGTGTTGGGACAAATATTGATGCCGAATTTCAGGAAGATGATACATATGCAGAAAATTCTAATGAGTGTGAATACAATGTGTGTAGGCATGCTACAGCCCCCCCAGTCCAGCAACCGCCTCAGTCCAGCCCCATGAGTGCAGCTCCATTTGTGCAGCCCCGTTCGTTCATCCATACTAGTGGAGCCCCATTAGAACAACCTTCTCGTCGTTAGTCCAACCTTGTTCATGTAGGCACATTAGCCCAGCAGCCCCCTCAGTCCACCATGAGAGTAGTTCCATTTGTGCAGCCCTGTCCAGGCATCTCTACTAGTGGAGCCCCATTAGAACAACCTTCTCGTCGTCAGTCCAGCCTTGTTCATGCAGGCACATTAGCCCAGCAGCCCCCTCAGTCCACCATGAGAGCAGCTCCATTTGTGCAGCCCTGTCTAGGCACCTCTACTAGTGCAGCCCCATCAGTACAACCTTCTCGTTGTCGGTCCTTCCCTGTTCATGTCCAGCAGCCCCATGCTCATCCAGGCATCCATACAAGGAATGGTGATACTAATCGTTTCTCACATGATGAATATGTAAGTTTTCATTCATCCTACAAGTTTTGGCTTCTAGTTTAGCGGTGTTTTTATTAATTAATACAATTCTCATACATCCATCATTCGCTTCAGATTGGCAAAGAAGTTATACTATATCCAAACATGAAGTCTGATCAAGCTGTGGCCAAGGGAATCATTATTTCAACTAATCCTAGCAGCGTGCTAGCAGGACAGGCTCTTGGAAGGCAATATTGTGAAGTTGTTGTTAAGGTTGTGATGAAAAGAGATGCAATGTTGCCTCGACCTTATGTTGGTGTGGAAAAGATGGCCGATGCAAAGCACCTGACAATTTCATGGCCATATAATTGGGTAATAAACGACACCTGTTCTTGTTTCTTGTTTTCATATGTGATGAGTGACAAGCTTTTCTAATTAGTGATGTTTCTAACAGTTGAAGCTTAGCAAGACATCAAAATCATCCCATGATACAGGTATGCAATTCTGAATTTCCTTAATCTTAATTGGTACTATATATAGGGCACCAAAGATTTTATTTTGTAGGTCATGACTCCTTATTTGCAATTTAATAACCATGTATGTAAATGTGTATATAAACTGGCCCATCAAAATAGATACATCAGAAAGATTGCGTTTACAAATTTCTGTACAGTGGCAAGATTATATTTATTTCTTGATTATATGTATAGCAAATCACAAAGCCCCCTTGCTGTTAGTACCAAGTAAACAGACAAAGAAATTTGTTAAGACAATCTCTAAGCCATTTTGTGCTCTATAGGGATCTTGTCCAGCCCTCTCTCTGGTTGTGGCTTGTTTTCTTAACTGAGAACTACGAGTGAAGTTCCTGTGTATAGTAGTGGACTTGATGAGTTAATCACAACCTTGTATGAATGATCGACTAACTCCTCTCATGATGCTCAGAACCTTGTAGGAGTTGGATTCTAGTTTTCAGTTTACATTTTTATTTCAGCTTATAGCAACCAATGCCAAGTTTCGTTTTTGGAACTTACCAATGTCAAGTTTCTGGTTGTACCATTGATGGATGTAATCTTTTATTTTCAGGTGGGAGGTAATGGCTAGAGGTAGTCGGATGCATGCAGGAAGCAGTTGGATTGAAGTGCACATGGCCAGTGCATTATTTTGGATATCATAACTAGAGATGAATACTTTTGTTAAATCTTACTAGTGATGAATCATTTTGTAATGAGTGCAAGCAAACCCATATGAGATGTGAGCTGTCCTACCAGTACAAACATCTTTGAGCTATGCATTATTCTATAGGATGTTCGCCAAACTGTCTTGTTGTAACTGGTTTCCACAAGAGTTGTGGAAAATGACACAAGACAAATGCTTATGGTTATAATATAATTGTGAGCTATATATGATGAGCTTATATGCCATGTGTGTATTGTCAAATGAAAACGTTAATTGTATGGTTGATTGATTGCACGATTAGTATTGATTCTGAGGTTATTGTATAAACAAATGATATTGTGCTGTTGTTTTCTTGTATGGTTAGCGTCTAACAGTTGGTCGCTATATAAATATATAGCGTCCAACAGTTGGTCGATTTAAGTTTACAATTGCGTTGAACGGTGGGTCGCTATATCTTTATATTACCGTCCAATGGTCGGACGCTAAAACTGGGTCGGACTCTATAAGTTATAGCGACGCCACTATCAGCGACGTTCTGGGTCGGTCGCTATATATCTATAGCGTCCGACCGTAGGTCGCTATACCTGTTTATACCGACCATCCGTAGGTCGCTGAAGAAAAGTTGTGGTATAGTGACATATGTTGTAAGCGTTTATTCCAAATGTTTCATCTATTTTTTTTAGACGTATATTGCAAATATGTTTATTTAGATGTTATATATGTTTCATACATATGTTGCAATAGCTATATACGTATATTGTGACTATGTTTCCACTCTGCGAGTCGTGTGCGACCTTTTTGCTTCGTTGCTGGGCTGGGCCGCTGAATCGCTAAGGGCGGGTCGAAAAAAATTTGCCGCTTGCAGGGGCCGCGGCCCCCACTGCCCCCACCCCCAGTTCCACCTCTGATGACATTCTAAGGCTATCCGCACTCATGGACCTCTATATTCATCTTCTATACGTCCTAGTCAGCAAGATTCTCTCATCTATACTCAATTCTCCCGCACCCATTCATCCTCTATATCATCATCTATCCACTCTATCCACTATGAGATCCACTTGTCACTTTATCTAAATATATCCATGTGTGATCTAGTTTTGAAGGATTTATTGAGACGAATTTAATGGTGCAATCGAAATTTAATTTGGATTTTTGGTTTGTGAGTTATAGCATTTTTTCCTTTGTTTAGCTAGTGGGGCCCGCCACTGCCCACTATAGAGTAAGCACGGTACCACTCTAAATATAGAGTAAGAGAAAGAATAGAGTAGCGTTTTAAAGTACCCAGTGCAGCAGTTTTTACTCTATATTCATACTCTAAAACTTTAGAGTATCGCTTTAGAGTACCCACTGCGGATAGTGTATTAGGAAGGCTATACTACAACCGGTTGTTTTAGAAGCTTTGAACATGTGGTTTCCTAGCGGTCAGATGTGACACGAGCGGAGGCGGGGGCGGGGGCGGAGGCGGAGGCGGAGGCGTGGCGTGCTAGGCTTGTGAACTTTTTTCTCACTGACACCAGGGCACGAGGGATGTGTGGATCGGTGGGACCGTCTAGTTAGTGTCCGGTGAAGGTTTGAAGTTTGGTTCGGTGGAAGTGTCGCTAGCAGCAGCCGGTAGCTGTGGTGTGGCCGGTGCAGGATGGAGAGTGCGAACTGGCCAGCAGGCTAGCGGCCGCTACGAAGCTTGGACAGCAAGAAAGGTAACGCGGTCGCACTCGTACGTATCACACTCGGTCGTCGTCACCCGTGGTGCGCGTCTCGGATCGGAAGGTTGGGGAGGGTCCGGTGAGTCCCACTGTAATTTGCGAAAAATTTGTTCTGAAATTTGTAAACAATTTGACATATATTTCTCTTATCTCTATAATTCATAGAAATAATTTCTAATCTTTTCTGAAAAATTTGGCATTATAGAAATATCATTGTGTTATCATCAAATTATGTCACTCTATCCGATAAATTACACTAAACAAATCATTGTAAATATAGTAAGAAGACAATATAAATATAGCTTAAAAGACAGTGTAAGTATGGACAAAATTCATCCGAATGTCATCTAGACCAGATTCCAGTCTAAATCCATTCTCACGTGCATGTATGAAACACGATAAAGTACCCGTACATATGTGTGCGATTACGATGTACTATAATATGACGGATTAGACGATTATTACTGTCGAACCCACATGCCAAGACGATTCCACGGGGACACGCGGAGAGGACAACTGACTGCCCTTTTTAACCAGGTCTGAAAAAAATAAAAAATAAAAACAGTCTCCGCTTTCACCTCGTAGCCTTCCCTCGCATCCCAGCAGCGAGCGGCCAGAAACAGAGCGGTGCGTTAAGAGTCCCGGCCCTTCCGCTGGGTTATTGCCTCTTAGAAACTAGCTAAGCTATTGTTGCAGAATCGCACGCGCGATCGAGAACCGAGGACGACGACGATGGCCCGGACGCCGTGCCTCCTCACCTTCTTCCTGCTCGCCGCGGCGGCGGTGCTCACGTGGGCGCCCGGCGGCGCGCTGGGCAAGTCGAAGCTCGCCAAGAAAAGCGATGACATCGTGAACGGGCCACTGCTCACGGAGAAGATCAAGGCGAAGAAGACGCTGATCGTTGGGCCGGACGAGGAGTTCAAGACGGTGCAGTCCGCCATCGACGCCGTGCCCGCCGGGAACGCCGAGTGGATTATCGTTCACCTCCGCTCAGGCCTGCACAGGCATGCATGCCTACATGCCTAGCTACATTCGCATGCAGTTCACTGTCTTTATTTATTTCTCCTTTTATTCTTATGATGACGATGATTTCCAACGACCACGCATGGATGGTTGATGCAGGGGCAAAGTTGTGATACCGGAGAACAAGCCCTTCATCTTCGTGAGGGGTAACGGCAAAGGCCGGACCTCCATCTCCCACGAGTCCTCCTCTTCCGACAACGCTGAGTCCGCCGCGTTCACCGTCAACGCGGACAACGTCGTCGTCTTCGGCGTCAGCTTCAGGGTCCGTGCCCTGCCTCTCTCCGTTTCCGTCTAGCTAGAATGGTAATAATGGTGCTGACACGCACGATCCATCCGATGCGAAACTTGACGACAGAACAGCGCCCGCGTCGGTCTGGTGAACGACCCGGAGATCCGGTCGGTGGCGGCGATGGTGGCCGGCGACAAGGTAGCCTTCTACCACTGCGCGTTCTACAGCCCCCACCACACCCTCTTCGACAGCGCCGGGCGCCACTACTACGAGAGCTGCTACATCCAGGGCAACATCGACTTCATCTTCGGCAACGGGCAGTCCATCTTCCAGTGCCCGGAGATCTTTGTGAAGCCTGACCAGCGGACGGAGATCCGCGGTTCCATCACTGCGCAGGTACGGGAGGAGGAGGACAACAGCGGCTTCGTCTTCCTCAAGGGCAAGGTGTACGGCGTCGGCGAGGTGTACCTGGGCCGCGTCAGTGCGCCGGACTCGCGCGTCATCTTCTCCGACACCTACCTCTCCAAGACCGTCAACCCGGCCGGCTGGACCACCATAGGCTACACCGGCAGCACCGAGTAAGTTATTAGTATTAATTCCAGGCAACAAAACAATAACGTAGAGCTAGGTAGAATGAACGTAGTGTAACGCCATCATTTGTGATCCTCGTCGCAGCAAGGTGATGCTCGCGGAGTTCAACTGCACTGGACCGGGCGCTGACGCTTCCAATCGCGTGCCATGGTCGCGGCGGTTCTCTCAGAACGACGCGGCCAAGTACCTCACCATCGACTTCATCAACGGCAAGGACTGGCTGCCGGCGTACTACTACTGATCCGACTCGATCGGACATGCGTCTTGTATCGTTGCCGTGTTCGGCCGAGACCCTTCTCACGCGCTGCTTTCGATCGAGTAGTGTACCCGTGTAACGCCAAATTATTCTGATTGATGACACACTGAACGACGATCCTTTTCTTGCCATACGACTGACACATTTTCATTGTTGATCCCGAGCTTCAATTTCTCTGCACGCATTGCTTTAGAACATGTTGAAGCACCTTTTTGTGTGGACTAACAGCTCCCAGACCATCACATTTGTTTGCCTTTATCAACATAAGCATCAGTGGTACTTTTCAGTGAACGAATAGTATTTTTCTCTCACAGAATTTCAGCATAAGCATCATCATAAGTCAAATTTTAGCGAAACGAATAACTTGATCTCTCCATAGTATGAGAAGAGTCGGTTTATTATAACCATGACAACATAAGGATAAATTCACAAGACGGAGGCATTGCCTTGTCGGTACCATGGAGCAACCAGTGTTGCGGTATTAGGGAGGAACCCTCATAGTCATGAAAGAGACGTTGTTGGGGCAGGCCAAATTAAGCCGGCGGCGGCGAATGCATCTCCTCCTTTCGCCCCGACGCCCTTCACTCCATTGCCGCGCGTCTTCTCATTGGGCCTCACCGTCGCGTAGGGCACACCTAGTCCTGGCTCGAACCCGGTCATGTGCAACACCTCAGAACGCCAACCAACATGCCTGTATTCACACGGTTACGCCCTTCCACGCCACCCTGGCCTCGCCCTACCCTATGCCCTTCGCCGCCTTGTGAGATTTTGGCTACTCTTTGTCACCTCTCAGTACGTCCTTCCTTCGCCGCATCAGCATGGCACGACAAAGCGCGATGCGGCACAAAGAAATTGCGGTGACGACAGTGGGCGCAGAGGATCAGTGGAGAGCAAGGCACTTGGCCGGTGGTGGCAGCGGTGACATGTGAGTACGAGAAGGGAGGAGTAGAGAGAGGATGAAGAAAGGACAAAGGACAAAAATGATATTTCATCATATTTCTCTCTCCTATTAGACTAAAATTAATATTTTAATGTACGTGGTCTCTTCTAACAAATTTATTACAAAATTGGAGTCTCCACCAACTAGTTAGACTTTTCTTGGAGTCTGTTGGCAGTGTGACTTCACTCAACGTATCCACGGTCACGACCAACATTCATATTCATTAATGAAAGTTAAGTAATGGGCGTGGAGACCCTCCTCAGGTATGGTAATTGTATTTAAATATTTTTTTATACAATTCTTTAGTTAAATGTTTCTATACATAATTACATAAGAATTTTTAAATTTTCTATAAATCGCTAAATAAAATAACTCCCGCTATACTCTCTCCGTCTCTAAATAACTGTCGCCGTTGATGTGCGTGCCGTAAGTTTGACTCGATTCGTAGAAAATGCACGCAACATTTACATCTCTAAATAAATCTTATACTCTTAGAGCATCTCCAAGAGACCATGTAAAATAGATCTCCAAAAACCAATAGAGGCTCTCTAAGAAGGAATAGCTCTCCAAATACAAAAGCACCACAGCAGCCTCTGTATCTTGGTGATGTTCATGAACAAACGTGGCCCGTTGCGTGGCCCATGATCCCGTACGCCGTCATCTACTTGCTGGCCAAGAGGGCCGCAGGGTCTTCACAGCAGCCGGCCAAGGAGGGTTCCAGCCGACCATGGCGTGACGCAGCTCGGCCAAAGGTGCAGACGACGAACCGGTCCTGTACGTCTCCACCAACACATCATGCAGGATGTGCTCTGCCTCACCAGGGAGCGCTCGGGCCCGGCGCCGCCGCCGCGGAAGCCCGGCAGGTACCTGTCGTGTTTGGCCGTTCGGGCGCCGGAACGGGGATAGGCCGAAAGCGCGCAGGAGAGGCTGCTGCCGCGGGGTTCACGGGGACTTGGCGAGCGAGGCCTGCTCGCTTTCTATGCCGAGCGAAAAAAAGCCTGCGGCTATTTTTAGAGAGGAAGATGGAGAGTCCGTTGCATGCTTATTTTACACAAAATTCTCCAAATTAGAATACATAACAAAGAATGGAGAGTCTTTTAGAGTTGCTCTAATAAAGCTAAACCCTATTAGCTATTTCTCTCAACATGTAAACTATCCACCTCATCAATCCACTGTCAGATGCATTTATGGCGAACTAGCTATCCATCTCATCAGTCCACTGTCAGATGTATTTATGGTCAACTAGCATTTGCAATTATGATCTACACATCAGTAAGACACATCATCCAATAACATGCATTTAGTTATCCATATCAACGTGCTACGTCATCCACTAATATTAATTTATAATTATTTATCCCATTGTATAAATAATTTTATTTCAAATCATCAGCAATTTCCGCGGCAACGTACGGGGTATGCTTCTAGTTTATTTAAAAACTAGATTCAAAGATCTTTCTAATAATATTAATTATGTTTCATAAATATTAATATTTTTTAATATCTATTTAGTTAAAGTTGTTTCTCGAGAAGCGAAAACGATAGATATTTAGGGACAGAGGAAGTAGCTATTTGGAGGACGCTGCTAAATGTCTTCGAGCTACCTCAAGAGACTGAATAGAGATTTTGATGAAAAACTACCCTCCAACAGCTTATCTAAATGGTTATGTAAATATAGCCATCTTCTATTCCGAATTTTTCGCTAGCCAAAAATAGAAGAACGAGAATAGCTCTCTAGTGTGCGCATGAGATATGAAAAGACTGTTGAAGAGTCAAAAGATATAAAAAACGATTTTTATGCAAACGACTCTCTAAATGATGATTTAGACAATGAGATTTAGAAAGACTCTTGAAGATGCTCTTAGCCCACTATTAAAAAGCTTGGTACTAATATAACTCCAGCCAAGGAGTTCTTATTGGAAAAATCGAATTACCATATGCAGAATCGTAAATCAATACAAATTGAATACATGTTAATTAAGACGGTTTTATCATTTACGTACCCTAATCATAAAGCAGTTCCTGAAATCTTTTATGCGAAGTCTAGGTTAGTAGAGTTACTGAAAGAATACATAAGTACATAACACATCACGATGAGATAATTAATGAGTCTGAGCACTTACGATCTTGGATATTGAGAGCTGGTACATGGCCTTCTGCCTGGAGTTGCAAACAGATAGCAATTTTTTCAGCAATAGGCCTCGCATAAATAGAAAACTTGTTTATACAGAGGTTCAGAAACAAACTGAGATTGTTTTGCTCCCAACAAATGGAGGGGTCGGTGGTTTGTTTGTTTGTTTGTTTTTTGCAACTATTATCTAATGAAACTGGCTGGCAGAAACCATGAATCTTTTTTTACGTCCAAACCAATGTGGTCATAATTGTTCAAAAAAACAAACCCCAACTCTACAGCTTGTGTAACATCAAACTTTCTACAAGAATTAAATATATCTGCAGAATCCATTGCCCCTCTCACCATCCATTTGTCTTACGAATCATTTGTTTCCACCATCAGTTACCAGGCTTCTGACTATATGGCGGATCAACAATGTTCTTCACTATCTTCCACCTTAGGAGGACCAGAATGCCCCCTCATCGGTGAGGGAGACGCCATTCCAGATTGGAAGGATAACCTCTTCTTCGCGGGTCCAGCAGAGCCTCCTTTTTCTGGTGTCTCTGTGCCATTCTTTAATGCCGAGCCATGGAGGCGGGACTTAGCCCTTGCAGATTCTGTGGGAACCATGTAGCTTGGGACTGATGGGGAGCCTGCAACACTCTCACTGTCCTGCACTGTTGAGGTGGCTATGCTGTGCCTCCTTGGTCGCTCAGACTGAACGCTTAACACACTCCTTGCATCATCATCCACCTGCGTAGGGCCATTCTTTGGCATGGTGGATTTCTTCCTCACAAGGATTGGTGTTACTTTAGGAGAAGGTGTTGATGGGGACTGCCTGGAGGCTGGATGGATCAGTTTTGGAGTAGTTGGTGCTGGCTTGTCTGGCTTAGAGTCCCGACGGTTGAAGGCCTTTGTGATTTCACCCTCTCCAAGGTTCAAGCTCATGCTCTTCATGGATCCACGGTCAATGTTGCTCTCTTTGTCAGTTCCATTCTGGCCCTCCCATGGCTTTGCTGCCATCCAGCGTTCCAACCAGCTCCAGCCCCACTGTAGGTTGTTTGGGTCCACAAACATTGGATTGGCAGACCTCGAAGTGCTCTTCCACTGCAACGAACAGAATGAAACATTATAAGCATGCTCTCACACTAAGAGATAATATACATATTGGCACCTGTTATTGACGAACAACAGAAACCTACCTGATGAGAAAATGTGTATGCAAGTGCTCTCTCGTCTTACTGCAGCCTCTTGCCTGCTTATTAGGATCGCCTCAATTTGCTCCTTGGATTGAGTACTGTCATCCCACTGCTCACCCATCTGGTTTTATTTACAAACTGAATATGTTTAGCGCTCTTGACAACATTTTGTGAATATCTCAAGGCATAGAGCAAAGGAGAAAACAATATTACTCAAATCAAGTGAACAAGCAGCACATGGATTCTTCTTGTGCAGGGATTTGAGATTTGCCTACCCTGAAATTATCCAATTCTTGTTTCAGTAAGAGCTGACGTTGGACGGCCTGGTTCTCCTCAGACATCTTCAGTCTCCTTGAACGTATCTGTGATTGCACCCGTGCTAGAGTCTGCATACAGCGCAGAGTGCTTGCAGCTTGATGCTTAATAGAATTACCATCAACCAGTGTCTTCAATCTAGCAAGGCCTCGCAGGGCTCTTAATGCTCTCCTTGCCTGTTATTATCAAAGAAGGGAAGTCTCAGCATACTTACAGTATAAATTATATTCTTCTTTATGAGTAAGCAAACCAAATTTTCAAGTTATTTCGTCATCTTACAATTTACAAACTATAATATTCTCCACTTTTACTAAAAGCAACATGAAGTTTGAAGTCATGTTTGCATTCAAACAAAATACACTGCTGAAAAGTCACATTCACAAAATTCTGTTTGTATTATAGATACATGAATATCACAGGCAGAAAAAGTATCCATAAGAAGAATAATGAAAGGTAGCTGCCACCAACTGCCAGTTCATGACTTTGCAACACCTGGAAAGACTGATTTCAGGGCCACTGCAATAAACATATACTGAAAATAAACGGAAAGGGTAACAATCGCATCAAAGAAGGGGGCGAGGGGCATTACACTAGAAGCTAGCAGTTCCTCAAGGTGCAATTGAAGCTAGAAAACTTGCTATGATTCATAAAAATTCATTTACCACACAATGCTCTGAAAAGAATACACAAACCATCAATAGCAAAAGTATTGAACCAAGAGAACTCACTTCCAAATAATAACTAAATGACTACAAGATGCAGGTTCGGTGGGCTGCCAACACCTAAACGTGGAACACTGTAGGAGAAAGTCTGCAGCCGACAGACATTTGCTTGCATGTTCAGTAATGTTGATGTGGAGGGAAATCATAAGAAAAAAGAACTGTAACCTGAAAACTGCTAAGCAGCAGCCCAGGTAAATAAACAATGAATCATCTTTAGTTTTTTTTTACCAGTAGCTATTAACAAAAGCAACCAGTGTAATATTTTAACTGGCACAGTGAGTTTCTTATCTAAATTATTCAAGATGTAGTACAAGGCATCCATATCTTACAAAATGCACGAATCAGCTTAATTCAAAGCTAATTTTATATTACCAGGTAACCTCGGAATGCTGTCTGAATCTTGGTTGCAGCTAGCTGTTCCCTTGATATACAAGGTGGTAATACTGACATCTGCATAGGGACAGCAGGGACTGCCTCCACAGAAATATGGTTGCTCTGCTCCTGCGCAGCTTCAGGGACCTCAACCTCAATTTGGTGAAGAGATGGTAGAGCTGGAGGGGGTGGCACTGAAATATTGACTTCCAAGGAGGTGGATGGGGTTAGATCTAGGGGTGGGCTTGGATTGCCAGGTGCTAGCTTCTTCCGCAGTTTCTGTTCATTTCATCAGCATAATTTGGTCTGTGAGCACAATTCAGTCCATACCGGAGTATGCAAAAAGGCGGTACAGGAATTATTGAATGTGAAGCTAAAATAATCCCTGTCCCATTTTTCATAACACAACAGCATAGTTGAAAAAAGGCCACAAGTGAGAAATTAAATTGTGAGCAGCTGTCAGTGAAAATTTGGCATTTCTATCATCAACATTTGAAATCAGGAAACTGGAATCTTTGCAGTGAGGAAAGGAGAGATTTAGATCCTGTTCAAAGGCTAGTACAAACTAAAACGGAAATCCAGCACAATGCCCCATACAGAAGAATCCCTAGAGCCGTTACCTCCTCCTTCTCCTCAGGTTCAGGACTAAAAACCTTCTTGACCGCACCGAACCACTTCCCCTTCCTCCCCATGGCTGCAAACTCTTCCACAAGAAAGTGTCGCTGTGAAGAACAAGTCAGCCGGATCAGATCTGCGGTCCACCAGGATCAGAACAAAGAAAGTCATCCAGCAGCAAACGAATACTAACCAACACAAGAAGGAAGCTGAGGAGCGGGGCCGACGGGTGCAGCACGGGTGGGCAGAGAGGGAGGCCGGCGGTGATGCGTCGTGAGCCTCTCGTGCCGGGGGACGAGCGAGTGGGACTGTGGGAGTACTCCCTCTATCAAAATAAAAAAATATAAAAAATGGTCATTCTCGTTTCCAAAAGTCAGCGACTTCTAACTTTAACCAAATATATTTATCAAAATATTAATATTTATGGTACATAATTAGTATCATTAGGTAGATCGCTGAATATATTTTTATAATAAACTTATTTGGAGATATAACGCATTTTCTATAAATCTAGTTAAAGTTGAAAAAGTTTGAGCAGCACGATTTCCATAGCGACTCTATTTTTAAGATGGAGGAAGTATTCTTTTTCTTTTTTATTTTTTTTTCTTTTTTTTTTTCAGGAGACTTGTGCGATTGCCAACTGCCGAATGGGGCTTCAGGTCAGTAGGGCTTGAGGTCAGCACTCAGCAGCGATGGAAACGGATACGATGAATCGGATTGGAATATCACCTTTAATCATATTTTAATTTAAATTTGAATCTCATATTCAAATTTCTAATCAGATATTTACTTTGCTTTCTTAAAAGCAAAGGTTAATCCTCTTTTTTAAGAAAATCAGATATTTACTCAATTTAACTGATATTTACTCAATTCAACTCAAACTACATATTGTTAAATTCAACGTACATGAATAGAATATTACTATTGACTAGCAAAAATGTCTGTACATTCTAAGGGATCGTTGGTACGCTCTCACACTTACCTCCACCATCCGTTGATGTGCTCGACTACGATTGGCATGAAAATATGAGCACAAAATGAAAAGGCAAAATAAAACATTGACAGATTACCAAATATACACTCATGCATTGCAACAGGACAAACAGGTTGTCACCTGATCACCTGGACTTACGGTTCAAGGATACATTCAACATCATCATCTTGCATTCTGATTAATTTTCTTGCATTCCAATTAATTTTCGATTCAGTACTATACACCGCGACCAAAATCAACACCAATTTTATTATCATTTTTTTCATTCTTGTATGCTGTAAATTCATATGAAAAAGCTCGAATATTTATGTTTATATTTTCTATTTATGTTATTTGTTTTTCCGTAGAGAAAATATTATGGGTGACATCATATGTTATGTTGGCATGACATCACCATCTCGAATACAGAACACGGAGCGTGTGTAACGCTGCTTTGCATCCGTGTTATCGTTGGCTGCTGTCAGGGCGGACCAAGAATTGGCCCAAAGACTAGGCTATTATATTCGACATCAGTACTAATTATGTTTGGCTATATAGAAAAATGATAATTTGTCTAGTATAATTAAGAGCTAAGACTAGGGCCATAGCTCTAGTGGCCCTAGTGTCCAGCCCGCTACTGGCTCCTATCTCCGGGTGGTGTCCATAGTTTCTGGACGACGAGAAGGGGTTTCTTTAATATCGGATTGGTCGCTGCAGCAAGCTCTATCGCCTGATGTGCTATCATACCGGAAAAAAGGCCCATGGACTGGACATCCTTGGACCATCATCTAGTAGAACTCATCAGGTGTGGATAGTACTTTACATCGCTCTAGTTCCACGACGTATGCTCTTGGTGGAGCACAATCACTGTCGTCTCTAGGGTTGTGGCGTCTCAGACCCGTGTTTCCTCTTCCACCCACATCGATGGATAATGGCATAATGTAGCTGGCCGGAGGGCTACGGCCTCTACCTGTTATATCCCAACCTCCCCGGCTTGCGCTTATTCAACCTCTCCATTGATGTTTTTTTTTCTACCAAGCCTACATAATCAAGGATGGAGGTGCAGAGGGATAAGGGAAAAGCGACCTGTGTTTTGGAAGCTCAAGACCGTCAACGAGATCTAACTTGCTGAGACACTATATAGATTTAGCCCGCGACGTGCGGCTATAAACAGGGTGCGACAATCCCAGGCACACATGATTTGATCTGGTTCGGTTCTAGAACGTAAGCGGAATCAGAACTAGCGATGGGTGCAAGGATTGGGTAGTAGAAGGGAACGACGTGTATTTGGACTTGGTAGAGGAGATGGGTGGGACGAAAAATTGGAGGAAGAGAAATTTTGCCTCTTTATTATTAGGTATATAGAGTTCATCGATATCCAAATCAAATAAAAATCATCGAAGTGAACTAAATTGTAATGGATAATGTTTAATAAAATGAATGGTAGATAACAAGTAGCCATTTTGCTTTATCAATATTTTTGTAATTACAAAATTATTACACAAGTATAGATATTAAAGTACATGGATATATAACATAGGCAAGGATAGCTCAGCAAAAATAATATAGTTATCAATAAATATTTAATAATTTAATATATCAATTAATCAATCATACTTATATAATATTTATTAGGAAATTATAAATTAGACAAAATAAATAACATCAGTAAATGAATAAATTAAATATTAAAATAATTTATAACAGCAAATATATCAGGTTTAAACTAAATTAGAAAAATACTAGAATTAATTTAATCTTTATGTATCATTAATAATATTAAAAGTTACTTATAGATATACTATTAAATCGTTTCAATGCATCATTAGTAACATTGAAATTAAATAATTAGTCACTAGTCATGGGAGAAAACTTTTAAATAGATTTGTTATACCTTGTTCTTTGTAGATACAGGTAAATGTCGGATATTCCACATTTTTGTCGAATACCGATCTAGAATCAGATAAAGAAAAATATTGAAAAACGAATTCAGAAACATCCGTTTAGTATCCACGTTAGAAAACATATGAATACATATATCCATATTACATGTTTAGCAAATATGAATGTTGGATCATTCAAATATCTATGTCTATTTTTCGTCCCTAGAGGTCAGAACTTAGGATGTCCCACGGAGGCACCACGGTCCACGGATAAAATTCTTTTCAAGTCTTCATTAATGTACCACCATATTTTTTTCGGTCTCATGAATGAATTACTCCTAAGTAAGATATAGCTGCCACAAATTGAAGAGAAGTTTTGTTGGGATAGACCTTCTGAAATGTTGCAATAGGGCTTTTAAATTGTTGAGTGTAGACATTTTTCTAGAGCGGTGGACTAGATGCCGCATATAATGTAACTATACATCTAAATATGTTGTGTAAATTTCACAAACCAAAAAGTATTTTACCAAATTTTCACGGACTATATTTCATCGGAGATTGCTTATAGTGATTATGTATGATAATATATTACTCCATTCATTCCAAATTGCAAGCCGTTCTAACTTTTTTATATACAGATGTATGTAGAAAAACCAGAACGACTTATAATTTAGAATGAAGTGAGTATATATCTAGGTGATGTGGTTATGTTTAATTGTCACAAATCATCATGAACTCTGTTGGGGATTAAAATCTCCAACACAGATGCATGACTGAATTAACCTAGTGTTTGGTTCTCTCACTGGTAACGTAAATGGTTTTGGAAATGAATCGTGGGGGAAGTAGCAGTGGTATCAGTGTTACTTGAACTGTTTGGTTGGGCATGGTAACGCTATTTGATTGGTGGTCAACCTTTTTGTTTCAGGCTATCCAAATTAGCACTGATTTTTTATTAGAGAAAGAACTATCAAAGAGTCTCACAAGATAGTTGTAAAAGATGCATCAAGTAGTTTATTGATCCAGGGAAGGATGAGTTGAATAAGCACAGGAAATTTGATATATCAAAGCAGATCTAAGCATTGCAGGAACCATGACCACTCAAAAAGGAGTTGTCATCCCGTTCCATTTAAACGCTTTCCTGTTTGTCCTAGTCCTATCATTTCAGAACTTGCATCATAGCTACGATGTAAAAGAATAGCATGCACGCTCAATGCATGATAGGCTGAAACACAAGCAAGCAGAAGCTGAGATGACATCCAATGAAAACCCAGGTTCACTTATCAAGAAATCGGAACACATATATTGACCGAATGCAAACACAGGTTATAATGGCTTCTACACCAACGTATGAAATGTAATTGCATCTTCAGCTAACATCTGAGCGGAAAAAGGGCTTACTGAATAAGAGCTATATACCTAGTAATATTAGTCACCTTTGAGCATATCACTAATAAGCTGCTGTAACAGTCACCTTCGAGCATATCACCCAGTAGCAGGCAATTCTTTTGGAGCAGCATCTGAATTTGCATCCTTATGAAACAGTAACCTGGCCTCTGTGGTTAACGAAACTGCTAGTTTGATAACTCTGCTTACAATCTGGAACCATAAAGCTGATGCGTCGAACATGAACTCCAAAGTAACTCGATCTATGAGGCACTCCAGAAAAAAAAAATTGCTGGCTTTTGTAGTTGTAGCTATGTCAACCTCATCTGCGTAGAAAAGGTAGCAGAGGTTTAATCACCAAGTAGACAATTGTACTTTCCTGAACAACATTCATAAAAAAGGCAAGAAACATAGGGGTCATGTATATCTTGTATGCACAACATGCACAACTGCCTAAGAGAGAAAACGATGTCACACTACTCTGTACAAATTATTACTAAAAACAAATATAAAGCTTGCCCATTAGCTTGTAAAGGTCCAGAGTTATCCAAGTACAATTCACAAACAGGAACACACAGGCACACCCCGTCCTCACTTTGCTTTTTCCACAAATTATTTTTCATATTATATTTTTGCCTGTATGCAGTTCTCAGAAGTCTGAAGAAGTTCTTATATTTGTTTCTCAAATAGAAAAGGGAGGTTTAGTGTTGTAAGAGATGTCCAATAGTACTCCCTCCATTACAAATTATAATATGTTCTGGTTTTCTAGATACATTACTTTAACTATGTATTTAGACACAATGTGTATCTAAGTGCATAACAAAATCTATGTATCTAGAAAAGCCTAAATGTCTTATAACTTGGAATGGAGGGAGTAGTATTTATGTAATTAAACAATTGAAAATCTTTTACTCATACAAATCACATTACCAGATTTTTTTTTGTGATAAGGACACTGCCAGCAAATTGATTAAAACATGCATTGTACACACTGTCATATATCACCCAACCAAGACAATGCTCTGTTTCAATGAGCTAGACCATATGCATCCATCAATGAAAGATTGGATTGAATACAACAGCCATGCAAAACACATGTGTGGAAATTTTCTTTCAAGCATGTATGCATTTTTTTTCAGATGGTACAAAAGACAATGCCACATGTTATTGTTCATTGGAATCAACAAATTGTTCCGCAACGATCCTACTAAACCTGTCCTCTTGAACTTATCAGCCTGGCTTATCAGCCATGTAACAATATTTTTCTCCCACAACAAATTAGCTTCAGCCGACTTATCAGCCGCAGAAACCATCAACCGAATAGCTCTGACAAGATCCAATTGTCAGATTCTGATAAGTGAGAATTGTCAGACCATGTTAATCTATGGGTCTTTCCAGCTAAGGACGATAACCCAGCCTCCCTTCTATGTGATCGGTGCTATTTTGTTGTGCATGTAATATGGTAATGTCCTTACTTATGCAATGATAAAACTAACGAACAATAAAATGAACATGGTAACCATACAGAACACTAATAATCTTACATTGGAAAATTATGCCAGCATTTATCCATGTAGTTCAGTTTCAACAAAATACCAAGTGCACTTTCAATGACATAATATTGTCAATCCAGTTCATCATCATCAACAAACTAAAGCTTCACAATCACACATGAAAATGCGCAATAATTCCATGAGAAGGATTGAAGGATACAAACCACCAAAGTAAGCATTATTAGTGATTTGATTTGCTGTATTAAATGATGGCTATCTCAGGAGTCCCTGACAGATCAATTGATCCAGCAGGAAGCACAAATCAAACACGTTACACAACTAGCCTGCATATAAAATTCCTTGTGCAAATTGGTTGAACGATCCAATTCCAATCCACCCTGCCCTTTGGAAACGCAAATTTGGGCGACCGCATTCATTCATTTGATCCGAGGATGAGACGAGTATAACTGTATAACCGTGTAAGTTTACTTACGATGAACCCCGACCCGAAGATGCCTCGTCACCAATGTCGGCCATGGCCAGCTCCTCCTCCTTCACGAGGCGCCGCACCTTGGTGTCCAGGAACACGCGGAGCAATCGGAACTGAAGCCTCTCCGTCGCAGATAGCGCCTTGTCCTGCAGCGCAGCGACCAGCCCCTTGTCCACAGCGCTGCTGGCCACGCGCATGACCAAGGACCTATCCTCGGGGTAGCCGAGCGCGTGCACGCCGCCCAGCGTCGCCGCGACCACGAGCTCGCGGACGAGCTCCCTCGTCTCGTGGGACTCCCATCCCGGGTGCTGGCTGGAGCCCGGGACGAGGCGGTGGTAGGCGGCTCTCCACGCCGCAGACTCGTCGTCTCGCCAGCTGAGGAAGCAGAGGTTATACGCGAGGGCGCGGGGCCGGGGGTCGAAAGGCGCGTCGCGGGCCGCCTCCGCGTAGAGCCGCATCGCGTCGTCGGCTCGACCGTCGCGCGTGGCGAGGAGAGCGAGGAGGAGGCGGAGGTCCGTGGCCGCGGCGGGGTCGCCGCCATGGCCGATCTCCACGTCAACGCGCGCGAGGTCGAGCTCGGCGCGGGCGCGGACGTCGCGGAGGTGCGCACCGGAGAGCGGGTGCGCGCGGAGCAGGGCGGACTGGAGGCCGTTCGCGGACTCCAAGAGCATGAGCTTCACGGACGGGAGGAAGGGAGAGATCTCCCTAGGAGGCGTCCACTTGGACACGGCATGCAGGGACGCCGCCCCCGCGGCGGCGAGGCCGAAGGCAGCGGCGCGGAGGAGGACGCGGCAAGCCATGGGCGGAGGGCGGAGGGCGGAGCGAATCAGCGTAAGGAGGGAGAACTGGAGAAGGCGGTGCTGTGGGCTTCGGAGTTCAGACTTCGTGTTGCGACTTGGTTAGTTGCTGACGATGCAACAGGTGGGTGCCTGTCTCGTCAAAAAAAAAAAAAACAGGCGGGTGCCTGCAAGTGGCTGGGTCTACGGGATTTATAGGACTCGTTTGGTTGGTGCCTGCGGCCTGCTAGACAGCTGGCCAGGAGCGATCGTACCCAGCACCCAGGTCAATGAAGGCCGTGTTTAGTTACAGAATCGGGGCACCTTGGAACGGTCCGTAATAAATACATACTGTAGCATTTCGTTTGTATTTGATAAAAATTGTCTAAATTTTGACTAATTAGTCTTAAAATGTTCGTCTAGCAAAGTACAACAAAACTGTATAATTAGTTTTTAATTTCATCTACATTTAGTACTCCATCCATGTGCCGGCATTTTGATGTGATGGAAATCTTCTTTTTACATAGTAGAATTTAAGGGTAGAAATTAGGAACTAAACAAGACCGAAATCCAAGTATCCAACACTGAAGTCTCTTGCCTAGGTCAGACAACCTTTTTTTTCGAGCGAGACCTGGGGCCTGTTTAGTTCCTAAAATTTTTTCCAAAAAACTATTGTAACGAATCTTTAGACATATGCATACAACATTAAATATAGATAAAAAATAAAACTAATTACACAGTTTAGCTGTAAATCACGAGACGAATCTTTTAAGCCTTGTTAGTCTATGATTGGACACTAATTACCAAATAACAACGAAAATGTTACAGTAGTTTTTTGCAAAAAATTTTAGGAACTAAACAAGCCCCTGCTCGCTATCCGTGGGTCAATCGACTGCCGCGCGCCGGCTTTCCCTCTCGCGCGCTTGATTTCCTTCTCCGCATCCGCCTCTGTCCCCCATGCCTCCTTCTAGACCTGGGCGTTCGGTCTGACCGAACCGATCGGTCTCGGTCTTCGGTCATTTCGAAAGTTCGATCATCTAAAAACGAAGACCGATCGGTTAGTTTCAAAACTTAGGACCGAGTAAGTTCGGTCTCAGTTAGTTCGGTTCGGTCTCGGTCATGACCGAACTAACCGAACTTCACAAAACAACTACTAAATATTGTAATTTGTAGCAAATTTTACCAATATTTTTTCTATTTCAAGGCAAAAATACAATACAAAATATAGATTAAACATAGTGATAAGAGTGATGGTTGATATAAACCCACTAGAATAAATATTATATCACTAATAATAGTCTAAATTACATATTATGTCAACAAAATTCAAATGTTCGGTTACCCGAGGGTAATGCCGAACTAAGTCCGGTTAGTTCGGTTACTTCAAACTGAAGACCGAACTTGTGACCGAAATTTTTGGTCTCGGTCACTTCGGTCTCGGTCTCGGTTAGTTCGGTTCGGTCTTCGGTTAATTACGCCCAGGGCTACCTCCTTCCTCCTTCCCGTGCTCTCCTTTCTCTTTCCCGTCTCCGTCTGGATACATCGCCGCCGTTGTTACTGGTTGTTCGTTTTGTCTTCCCTAGTGGATGTTTTGACATCTTGGTGTGATTCCTTCTGTAGATAACCTTTGTGTTGATGTATTTTGCAGGATCAGGCTAGTATATGAAACTCTATATAGCTCATAGAATCCGCGCTCCCACGGCGATTGCGTTTCTGTTCATGTACCGTCCATCCAACCCCCGCCTACCACGTGTTCCAACACCAGAGCGTGTGACCGGTTCCACGGCGTCACCCGGGCCGCTGTTACTGCGTTACGCGTCTACGTGCCGGTCTGCAACTCCCGTGACCGGTTGGCCGGCCGTCGCCCACAGCCCCCGTCTCCACGCTGTCGCCTACAGTGCGTGCGTGTATGCTCCTCCCTTTGCTGTTCGCTGATTGCATGGGCCCTCTTCTCCTCTGGCCCATTTGCAGTTGCCTGGTCCGTGTTTTGCCATCGCCGCATCGGAGCCGTCGTCGCACGCAATGGAGGCTCGCTTCTCCAGGTGCCGTGACCTCGGGGCTCCCACCGTGTTATCCCTCCCCTCGGAGACTCCGACCCTGCGCCTGTGCACTACCTTCCTCCTAGATCGCCACCGCCGCCTTTGCTTCCTCCGTGCCATCGCGTCCACTTCCTCCACGCCATCACGCTGTTCGCTTCCTCCAACCCCTCTCGCCGGGATCCCTCTCCTCCACCTCCTTGGTGCCAACCCCGTTGTTGCCGTCCTCGCCGCCGGTGGCGTGGCAACCGCGTTCTAGCGTGCCGCTTGCCTGGCCCAGCAACGTGGTGATGGCACCGAGGGCGACCTCATCGTCAGGCGCAGCCACGGACGTGGGTCGGGGCTTCTGCAGTTCTGGGTAGCTCCGCCCGCCACATCCAGTCATGCGTCCTTCCCGTGTTGTTGACTCAGCAGGGGCAGCACCACGAGGACCAGTGGAGGCTATGGAGGCGGCGGCAGGATGAATAGGAGGTGCAATCCCGGAATGCTCGCTGCTTGCCTCCTCTACTACCCTTTTCCCTAGGCCTTGCCCCTCTATCCCTGCTTCCCCCTTGCCGGGAAGTTCATGCCATCTCTTCATCTTGTGAGCAGGGACTCCACGGTCGGCAGCATCAGCACACTAAAGCACGACCGGCAGTGGGCGACCTTGGGAGCAGTAATGGAGATGCTGATGCGGTGTACAGGCAGGGCCTGGGGACACTCTGAGATGGTCCACGGCGGTGGCGGCAGCAGATCCCAGCAACAGGCTATTACTTACCGTGCTTCCTCAGGTGCGTACATGTGGTGCTTCATGAAATACGCTTGGCCTCCTCCATTGCTTGGAAAAGCATGGTTCTTTTTTTTTTGGATGAAAAAAGCATGGTTCTTTTGCCTTCTATTTGTTCATTATAGGCAGCGGATCATGTTGTTTCCATGGGATTTGTATTGCCGCCATTGCCGTTTCCTTCTCACTTTGGTGCTAAACAATGATTACTATAATGGATACACTAAATGTGCTGCCAGCGTACCACTGACATGGTTACCTACTACCTACTAGATCCGCTCTTTCAGACAAATGTTTACTTAAACTAAACTGAACTGCCTCCAAATTTCATTATTTTACTAAACTGCGAACTGAAACTAAGTACTCTTTGTCAGGCTTCAGTTTTGTCTTCTGCTGCAGCATAGCATTGGCGCCTCATTCATGATCCTGTGCACGTTTTGCCCCAGAGCAGAACTGGTTACTGACAAAAAAAAATACGAGCATCTTTGGATTGCCTCTGTAATTGTGGATGATTAATAACCAAAAAAACATGCCAGGGTGTTTGGGTTCTCATCTACCGGTACCAGGACATGTGACAACTGATGCAACTGACAAAAAATTCTGCTTGGTGAAAAAAGCGCCCTGTTCGTTTGGACTTATCAGCAGAATCAGCAGCAATCCAACAGTGTTTTTCTCTCACAACAAACAGCGAACAGTACTTTCAGCACAATAAACCAGCGAAATGAACAGGGTGAAGAAAAGGAGGACACAGAAAAAAAAGGGCTACTGTGTTTTCCTAAAGTGACCATGCTAACTTAAATATGCATTTATTTCTCGAGCAATAGTTTCCGCAGACCAAATGTTATTGTTATGCCTACAGTTTTGCCAATTGTTGATATTTATATGTCATTTCAGAAATTATTTCTGGTGTTTATACTGTTACTAAGATATTTCTGCTATTACTGTTATCAGATATCTAATTTTTTGAAAGACTTAAAATGCTGAGTGTTAACAAAAGTTTACATTTTTTCTCCGCGAGAAGGCATGGCGTGCTGCTGGAGCGGAAAAGGCGAGGTGACGGATGGAGCAAGGGCGGGGAGATGGCATTGAGTGAAGAGCTTCAATGTGTTTGGTTTCTTTATGGCAGCCTGGTGATCCCCTTCTCCGGTGCGTGGAGGCAAAAGGCAGGGCCACATGAAAGAATACTGGTATAAAATCACATTCACTACAACTATGTGTCTGCATTCTGCAAACCTGATGCACAAGACGGGACTAATTCATGGCCAAAGATGATTTTTTTTTCTAACACAGCTTGCAGGGTCATTAGTAACCATCATGGATTTAGTAATGTGTTCTTATATGCCGGCTTCCAAGCTTGCAGCTATTAATCCATTCATGTAAACTATTCTCCTTATTGTCTCGGTTTGCCTCATGTCTTTAGGTGTCTATTATCTTTGCTCTAGATCTGTGAGGGATAACATATACTTCAGGTCTTCCTTTCCAATGAAGAAACTGTACATTTACCGTTGTTGTCTATGTGAAATTGTTCCATTTGTTTGTCCACCAAGTTGCGCTCCTCATTTCTTACATTACCATGGATGACTCTATCTATAACACATTTCTGGCTCTACAGATGTCTCTGCATTCTGCAATCCTAATGAGGAAAAGATGACTAATTCATGGCCAAAGATGATTTTCTTATCTCATCACAGGCACCAGGGTCATTAGTCATTACTAACCCTCATGGATTCAGTATTGGCAGGTATTAGCCTATTCAGTTAAACTACTGTCCTTATTTTCCCTCCTTGGTCTGCCACATGTCTTTAGGTGTGTTTATTATATTTGCTTTGGGTCTGTCAGTGATAACTTATGGTTCAGGTATTTTGCTTATATATAATGTCATGCAGCCTCTGCTATAAATGTAATGGAAAATTTGTGCTTTCTCCTTTATTAGGATATTATTACCAATTGCCACCAATTATCATAATTCTAGAGTTGGAGCTATGCATTTACACGCGAAGTTTGTAGTGACAGCTGACAACTCCTACATCTGTTTAATGTTTTACCGCCTCTTTGGTGGCTTCTGGTTTAGGTCGTTTTGGTTTGTCAATAATTTTTATTGCCTCAGTACTACACAGATATATATGTTTGTGCACCTCAAAAAAATGGATGCATAGTATCCACATTTGTAGATCTTCATATGTGCCACAAGTTACTGTTTGGAAGCCCATGAAAACACATCTTTGCTGATGTAAGACAGCGCTGCCTATGATTCATCTGCGAAACTAATTTAGCTTTCGTCTCCCCTCTGAAATTTTCTAACATTATTTATTTCAATCTCTTCTATGCTACCTAAATGGTAGGCTGTTTATTTAGAATTACTATGTAGTTTAGTAGAAACATGTACTTGGCAAATTGGAAACAACAGAAAGGAGATGGCCACCATTTTTTTCTCATGCGATTTAACTGAAATGAGTTGTGCGCAGAAATCATTCCATCTTTTTAATTATTGTTTTCCTATAATATATTGGCATCAATCTCACAACCTCCTTTTGTTTTAATTACTTTCAGGTCTAATCATGGCTGGCCATAGTGTTAAGAGAATATTATTAGTTGCCCGTTTTCTTCAGGCATTGTCTCTTAACTAATCTTCATATATGTAATTGAAATGCAGCCATGTACGATTTGCTGCAATAAGTCAGTAACTCACACTGAATGAAGCAATCCCAAGTTCCTAATGAAAAACAGAATCCAAACATTCAGAGTACTGGCCAATCATAATGCCGTCAAGGAAGCTGTCCCTGGGCCCTGGCCAAGGTCTACGAGATGGGCATGCACACAACAAGGATGAGATTCCTCAGCCCAACGGTTTCATCTCCGAATTTATTTTAGCTTTCGTTTTTCCAGCCTGTGGCTAATGCTCACAGAACCAAACAAGAGTGGAATTCATCAACTGAAAGTTAATGGTTTGTTTCGAATGACACTCATGGTGATTGTGGCAAAAAAAAATAGTCCTTAGCCAGTTGTATATATAAGAGGAAGCTTTTCATTTCCTGCCATTGACGCCTTATTACTGTAATAAGCATATTTGGATCATGTTAACTGCTGCTTCGTGTATTGGCAAATATTCATAATAAACCATTTTGGTATTCAGTCTAACAGAGATTAGGCGATACAAGGATAGAGACGTTCGTGAATATTACTGCCTACTTTCTTCAGTTGAATTGACTGATGTACGGGCATATGTTCATTTCTATTCCTCAGGTTAAACGATGTATTACTCTGTAAACAAATGTATTACAATAATAATTTTTTTTTTGCAAAGGCGATGATTGTATATACACACTTCCGGGCACCACCGCACCAGCTATACGGGCGCAGCGGAGCGCGCCGTTCTACCTAGTAGTTTATATGGGTCCTGCTCCAAATCACTTGCCAGTGGCTTGGTGGCTTAACCTGTATTATTTGAGAGCTCTCTCGTAGCGACGCGTCATGTAATTCTATTCCTCTTAATGAAAAACTTCCCAAGACATGTTCGTGAAAAAAAGATAGTATGGGTAGCAGTAGGTGAGAAACAATAGCTTAAATGGGTCGAGACTATTTTCAAATATGAAGGGCTAAAAATGTGCTGTTGAAAATCGTTTCTGTATTACTACACATAGAGTATACCCATCCATTCCAAATTATACATTGGTTTTTCTTTTCTAAGTACATAGTTTTCGCTTGCACCTAGATATACGCTATTTATATATATAGGAAAATTACTCCCTTCGTTCCAAATTATATGTCGCTTTGACATTTCTAGATTTTTAGTTTTTACTGTGTATTTAGATATAGTGTATATCTATGTGTATTAAAAAAACTATGTATCTAGAAAAACCAAAATAACTTATAATTTAGAATAGAGAGAGTATGTATCTAGAAAACACAAACAACCTATAATTTGGAATGAAGAAAGTAATCATGAGAAGAACAAAGAGTAACATTTTCATAGCACATCTAAGCATACAGATGTAAATCGATCAAATTCATACAGCTTTATTAACATTGCTACTTGCTGCTCGGTTGCCAAGCCAGAACAGTAAGCAGTACTTTCGTATCAGTCTATGGAATATGTTGGCAGTGCCAATGCCAAGATAAAAAGTGAAATCTGGACATCATGCAATTGGTTGAGGATCTCTGTATCAACACTTTCAAAACAGCTAATGATGAGCACTTCACTGGAATATTCTGTCTTAACCAAGGAACATTCAGACACAGTCACCTAAATCTGAATGGAGTTCTGAAGACAATTCGCCTACAGGAACAAAAATATTCTGTTGAGGACTAAACACCTTTAAACAAAGATATAAAATATACAGAAGAAAAACCATTTAACTGAAATGGAAACTGGTCACAAGAGAAAAACCATTACGCATCTACAGATCGAATTTGGCTTGAAAAACAAATACATGAATAGCATCAAGAATCAATTCTAATGTGCACGTGCGTTACATTCACATATGATTTATTGTGGCATCGATGTTTTAAGGGCGTCCGCAATGATGCTAGCTACGTAGCTAGCTTACGTGGAGGTAAGAGACAAAAGTAAAGACTATTTTATACATTCTTATTTTTCTATGTACTATTGGTGTCAAGGGCGTCGAACCCCCGACTCGCAGGGCCTCGGCTACGGAGCTCGTAGCCGTCGGCCGTCTTCTCCGGTGAGGTTATGCCCCTCTACCGTAGGCTTAGGGTTTTAGAAAGGAAGGGATAGGAGATAATAATCTTGCTTAATTCATCAAGGTACCAGGTACAATCTTAAATAGCCTTGCGGCTGCAGCTAAAAAGGAAATCAACCTCCTAAACATAAGGAAATAACTAAACTTGGAAATAACTAAACTTAAGGAAATTGACTTGATCTATTTCTAATTTTAGCCACGCTGTTGCTGCGGCCCATCTGCATGTGCGGCCTGAGCCTGGCTCGCGGCATGCTCGGCGGCCCGACGCACATCACGTGCGCGCCTCCGCCTGGTGTAGGGGATGTCGCACATGACATCTCTCCCCCCCTCGACGACCGGCTCGTCCTCGAGCCGGAAAGCAGGATATTTGGAGAGGAATTCGGCCTTGTCTTCCCAAGTAGCAGAGGAAACTGGTTCACCCTTCCAGCGCACAAGCACTTGCTGGACTCCACGAGCCAGACGGCCCCGAACGACCTGCTCGGGTTCTAGGACAACATCGCCATGATGAACCGGCGGTAGAGGAGGTGGAGTATCGGGAGCTGGACCAATCCACTTCTTCAGGAGGCTCACGTGGAAGACATCGTGGATCTTGGCGCGTGGGGGCAACTCAAGATGGACAGCAACCTCGTTGATGAGTTCCCGGACACGGTACGGCCCAAAATACTTGGGCTGGAGCTTCCCTTTGACAGCGACGGCCAAGGACGCCACTGGACGTTGACGAAGACGAAGAAGAACCCAGTCCCCAATGGCATACGCCACCTGCCGGTGGGACTTGTCATAGACGCGCTTCTGGATGGCCTGGGCTTGCTCTAGGCGATATCGGACGTCCTCTAGGAAAATAGCGCGTTCAGCCATGGACTTGGCGACCGCTGCCACGCGTGTGTCGCCGGGTTCATACGACCGGATGGTGGGGGGGTCGCGGCCGTAGACCACCCGGAACGGCGTCTCCCGCAGGGACGACTGGTAGGCATATTGTAGGTGAATTCCGCCCATGGCAGCCACCGAAGCCAGTCGCGCGGGCGGTCGCCGGTGAAGCAACGGAGGTACATGGCGATGACCCGATTGGCCGCCTCAGTCTGGCCGTCAGACTGTGGGTGGAAGGCTGTCGTCATGTGTAACTTTGCGCCCATGAGACGCATGAGCTCCCGCCAGAATGTGGAAGTGAAGACGGGTCCCGATCGGAGACCATGGACTGCGGCATGCCATGGAGCCACACTATGTCTTTGAAGAATGCCTCGGCGACAGATTCTGCAGTGTAGGGGTGAGCCAAAGGAAGAAAATGACAATATTTACTGAACCGGTCCACCACCGTCAAGATGACGGATTTCCCGCGCACACGCGGAAGAGCCTCCATGAAGTCGAGGCCGACGTCTGACCATACCCCGGTTGGGACTGGTAGGGGCAGCAGCAGGCCGGCCGGCTGGAGGTGCTCAGTCTTGAAACGCTGGCAGGTAGCGCAGGCGCGCACGAAGTCCCGAACGTGCCGGCGCATCTCGGGAAAGTGGAAGTCACGCCGGAGGCGATGGAGCGTGCGCTGGACTCCCTCGTGGCCATCATCATGCACGGCAGCAAGGAGCTCCAGTAACAGCGGCGAAGATGGCGGAATATAGAGCCGGCCATCAAACAGGACCAAGCCGCTATCCACCACAGACCATGGCGCGCCACAGTGGCCTGCTGTGATCTCGTCTCGGAGAGCCACCACGGCCGGATCCGCCGCTTGAACTTGGCGAAGGCGGTCTACGAAGTCGAACCGAGGAGCCGAGAGTGCCAAGATGGCCCCATCGTCCGTGTCACGGCGGGACAGGGCGTCCGCCACAGTGTTAGCTGTGCCTGGCTTGTACTCCACCACAAAGTCGAAGCCAAGGAGTTTCCCCACCCAATGGTGCTGGGGAATCGTCGCGAGGCGTTGATCCAGCAGGTACTTCAAGCTGTAATGGTCGGTCTTCACGACGAAGGAACGTCCCCACAAGTACGGACACCAATGACGGACGGCGTGGACGAGGCCGATCAGCTCCCGCTCATAGGCAGCGAGAGAGCGGTGACGAGGTGCGACCGGCCGGCTGAAGAAGGCGATCGGATGGCCTTCCTGGATGAGCACCGCGCCAAACCCATGGGAGGACGCGTCGCACTCGACGGTGAAGGGCTTGGTGAAGTCGGGCATGGCGAGGACGGGCGCCGATGTGATGGCAGCCTTGAGCGCCACGAACGCCGTTGCTGTGGCATCGTTCCAGGAGAACCCCTCTTTCTTGAGGAGGGCCGTCAGCGGTGCAGCGACGGTGCCGTAGTTGTGCACAAACTTGCGGTAGTAGCCTGCAAGGCCCAGAAACCCGCGGACCGCCCGAGCCGAGCGGGGTGCTGGCCAGTCGACGATGGCTCGCACCTTGGCCGGATCCATGGTGACGCCTTCAGCGGAGATAACGTGCCCGAGGTAGGCGACAGAAACCTCCCCAAAGGCGCACTTGCTGCGCTTGACGAAGAGGTGATGTCGGCGGAGCTCCGAGAGCACGGTGCGCAGATGACGAAGGTGATCAGCCCACGAGCTGCTGTAAATAAGAATATCGTCAAAAAACACCAGCACAAAACGCCGAAGGTAAGGCCGTAGGACGTCGTTCATGAGGGCCTGAAAGGTCGCCAGCGCGTTGCACAAACCGAAAGGCATGACCAGGAATTCGTAGAGGCCATCATGCGTACAGAACGCCGTCTTGTGGATGTCAGCGGGCCTCATGCGGACCTGGTGGTAGCCCGACCGGAGATCGAGTTTGGTGAAGAAACGGGCGCCATGGAGTTCATCAAGCAACTCGTCGACGACGGGAATCGGGAAGGCGTCCTTGACGGTGAGCGCATTCAGCGCCCTGTAGTCGACGCAGAAGCACCACGAGCCATCCGCCTTTTTGACGAGGAGGACCGGAGAGGAGAAGGCGGAGTCGCTGCGACGAACGATCCCCTGAGCCATCATGGCGGCGCACTGGCGTTCCAGCTCGTCCTTGTGCGCCGCGGGGTACCGGTAAGGCCAGACCGCGACTGGAGAGGCGCCAGGCTTGAGGACGATGCCGTGGTCGCGACTGTGTGGAGGCGGAAGGCCACACGGCTCGTCGAAGATATCGGCGAACCCGGCAAGCAGCTCATCGAGGAGTGGCGCGCTGGACGTCGCAGCACAGGTCTCCAGGGTGCTGGAGGAAGCCACCCCGGGCCAGCGCACCATGCTGCCCTGGCGCTGGAAGGAGACCGATCCATCAACGAAGTCCCAAACCAGACGGCCGAGCGTGGCCATCCACTGCAGCCCCAGCACCAAATCATGTCCTGCAAGGGGCATAACAAAGAGGTCGACGGCGAAAGCGATGTCGTGGATCACAAGGGGGGCGTGCCGGATGACCCCTGGGCACGGCACCTTCTCGCCATTGGCCACCATGGCCGTGAGGCGCGGTCGAGCGTGGATGGGAAGACCGGACCGCGCCGCTGCCATCTCGGAGATGAAGTTGTGGGTGGAACCGGTGTCAAGGAGGGCGATGAGCGGAGTCGAGCCCACCAGGACGCGGACCTGCATGGTCTTACCCACGGGCACTCCAGCCACTGCGTGCAGGGAGAAGATCGGCGCCTCCTGCTCCCCAGCGTCCTCCACGGCAGCAGCACCCGCGTCCGGAGCGTTGTCGATCTCGACGCCGTCGAGGAAGAACAGACGCCGGCAGAATCTGTTGTGGCTGCGGGAGTACTTTTCATTGCAGTTAAAGCACAACCCTTGGCGGCGACGCTCGGCCATCTCCTCCGGGGTGAGACGGCGCTGGTTGCCCTCGGGACGGCCCTGCTGGGCAGCCGCTGGTGGCGCTGGTAGTGCCAAGAGGGGCGGTGGGGGCGGCAGATTGGCCCGGGCTGCGGGCAGCGGTGGATCGTGCGGGGGCGCCCTCGGTGGAACAGGCGCTGGACGCGCCAGCTCCATCAACTCGACCTGGCGGGCCAAGCTCATGGCGGCAGCGAGGGAGTCCGGGTTGTGGATGCGGACGGCGTTGCTGAGCGGCGGCAGGAGCCCTCCGGTGAAGAGCTGGACCCGCTGCGCCTCGTCGAGCCAGCCGGTGCGAGGAAGGAGGGCCTGGAACCTGTTGGCATACTCCACGGTCCCCGTGCGGCGGCACTCCGTGAGCTCGAACATCGGAGCGGAACGAAGGGGAGGACCAAAACGCAGATTCAAGAGATCCTTGAAATTACCCCACGTGGGCGTGCCTTCATCATCCTGCAGCTGGATGAACCATAGCTGTGCGGCTTCGTCCAGATGATAGGACGCCATGCGCACGCGCTCTTCCGTCATGGTACGGTGTTGGCGAAAGTAGGCCTCGCACTTATTGAGGAAGAGCATCGGGTCGGTCGTGCCGTCGAAGTGGGGAAAATCCCACTTCTTGTGCTTCGGGTGGAAGTCCAGCTCTCGCGGCACTTCGGAACGGCGGCCGTCGCTGCTCTCGGCCGTGGAGGCCTTCTCCTTCATGGAGGCCACGTCGGCCTTCAGGGTGGTGATCTCGGCAGATAGGTGCTTCAGCTCCTGGAAGAGGTCGGCGATGGTAGGCTCGGCCATGGCGGTTGGGGTGGGCGCGGCAGCAGTAGATGGCGGCGGCTGTTGGTGGGGGTGGGCTGGCGCAGCTGGGGAAGATGGATGAGAGGATCGGCTGACTTGTGATACCAGGTTGTCAAGGGCGTCGAACCCCCGACTCGCAGGGCCTCGGCTACGGAGCTCGTAGCCGTCGGCCGTCTTCTCCGGTGAGGTTATGCCCCTCTACCGTAGGCTTAGGGTTTTAGAAAGGAAGGGATAGGAGATAATAATCTTGCTTAATTCATCAAGGTACCAGGTACAATCTTAAATAGCCTTGCGGCTGCAACTAAAAAGGAAATCAACCTCCTAAACATAAGGAAATAACTAAACCTGGAAATAACTAAACTTAAGGAAATTGACTTGATCTATTTCTAATTTTAGCCACGCTGTTGCTGCGGCCCATCTGCATGTGCGGCCTGAGCCTGGCTCGCGGCATGCTCGGCGGCCCGACGCACATCACGTGCGCGCCTCCGCCTGGTGTAGGGGATGCCGCACATGACAATTGGACTCACATGTTCCTTCTCAAATTTTTGGACTATATGAAATAGATTGGCTATTTGTTTGTCGCTAGTGCCTACTCTCTCCTACTTTTTCCCTATCCATGTTAGAATAGCTAGCCAAATAGCTAGCTGTTGGGGACGCCCTAATAGTAGAATGAAATAGATGTCTAAACACTAATTTCAAGGTAGTCTGCACTCCGCATTGCAAATTTGAGCATTGAGGCTGATATGGATTCTTATCAATGGGAGCGAGCGAGTCGCTCATTTGGTCAACATCGCGAGCCACGAGCTCAGCTACCTGGGTTTGATCCCGGAGCCCAGTGTATTTTCGCTCAAAAATGAGTGGGAATGGGGAAACTCTCCGGTTCAAAAAAAAATGGATTCTTATCAATTCTTCGGACAATTGAACAGGAAGGTGCACATATGGTGCACCATTAAACTTCTGAAACAAAACCGGTTAGAATTTTGAAACAAAAATTGGCATCTACTTATTAAGCAAAGTGACTTTCGCTAATGCATTACGATATATCTTTTGAACTTAAACAAAACATATTACATTACCAACAGTCCAACACCGTAGCAGTTATTAGAGACATAGTACTGTAGCCATTCCCTGAACCTCAATTATACAGAGTTATGGTTTCATTCCATCTATTGCAAGCGAAACACGATTGTTCTATGTGTAGCAGAGTGCATTTAACACAAGTTTCTTGAATTCATCTCTTAATGCAACTACTCCGGTGTTGAATTGTCCACCAAAACAGTAGCAGACTCCACTGTCTGCTCAACTAAAATTATTGTTGTTGCAAAAAAGCCACACATACAAAGGTGTCAGGATTTTCATGGATGATTAAGAAGATGCCACTGCAATAGTGAAACTATATAGAGTAGCTGTTACACCTGATGAACCTGACAAGGAAGCCGGCGTCGATGGGCCATCCTTGGGAAGACCTCACCGGGCTAAGAAGCCCAACCCAAAGACGTCCGGCCCATCGTGGGTCAAGTCCATCCAGGAAGAGTAGTCGTAGTAGAGTAGCTCTCTTCCACCTCCGCCTGTGAGCGGCTAAAAGGCAAGCGCCATGCGCTGTGTAACCCATCGCATATTATTGTAAACCAATTCCTGAACCTGATGAAGAACTCCTCCGTTCCTCGCTCCTCTTGCTGTTGCTCCTCTCGATTCCCCTCTATGTGAAGTGTGTCGTTAACAAAATTGGTATCAGAGACTTCCGTTCCTTGGCCTGTTCACCCCGATTTCTTCTTCCTTGATCTGGAATCGCAATCCCCGTCGGCTGATCAATCTCTGTCTTCATCCTCGGGTGGAGTTCGTGAAGTCTCTTAAGTCCGATCCGAGGTTGATTTGGTCGGTAGAAGAAATCCCCACCACAACAATCTGGAACCTCACTCAATCCACCATGACCACTATACCCGCTTCCACCAAGATTTGGGAGCGATGGAACCCAATTTCAAGCTTGTTCTCGATGAATTGAAGTCTCTCCGCCTTGACATGAACGACCAAATCAAGGGCGTTCGCGGTGATGTTTGGGTCTGCAAGTTTCGCTCTCCGACCGCATCACGGCGGTGGAGCAGAAGCTGGCGGATCGCTTTGTCGACATGGAGAACGCCGCCAAGGTGTTCGACGACTAGAAGCTACGCATCGACGCCACCATCGACGACATCCGCATGGAGATGGGAGCGATGCGCAAGACCTTCCATCGAGTGGTGCTCGATGGTGATCTCGCCATATCGGCGGGCGTCTTCAACCGTGTTGGGGCGACTACGACATCCTCACCTGCCGGCAACCCAGTCGTCGGCCCTAATGGGCACCGCGTCAAACATCACCACAGGGAGTCTGGGATTCAAACCCCACTCCTGGTCAAGGGTATGATACTCTCCCCTTCCGCTCAACCCCTTCCACGTCCAGCGTCCCATCCCTCCTTAAACTCCATGAATCTGCATCAATTCGATCCTCATGGGAAAGGGGCACATCCACCTCAGCCTCAACTGACTATGCCGCCACCTCGTTTGTTCGAACCTCATGGCGAGGGAACATCTCATGCACAACCGCATCACTGGGAAAGGGAGCACCACACCAATCCCTTGGGGCGTCTGCCCAAGATGGATTTTCCCAAATTTGCTGGTTCCAATCCGAAACTATGGCTTTCTCATTGTGAGGATCACTTTGAGATGTACTCAGTAGAGCGGCCGATGTGGATTCGTGTTGCTAGTAGTCAAATGACTGGGGCAGCAGAGCTTTGGCTGCAGTCAGTAGAGTCTAGTGTGCACTTTGCTTCCTGGCAAACGTTCTGTCTCATGATCCTTGAATGCTTTGGCAAAGATCAGCACGAGCTTCCCAATCGCCAGTTGTTTAACATTCGTCAGTCAGGAACTGTCACTGAATATATCACTGAGTACACCAAATTAGTTGATAAGCTCATAGCTTATGGCAAACACACTGATCCTGTTTACTTTGCTATGCGATTTGTTGATGGTTTACATGATGATATCCGTCAAGTTGTGCATATGCATCGCCCGTCTACTTTGGATTTTGCTTGCTCTCTCGCCCTATTGCAGGAGGAGATGCTCCACTCGGGCCAGTGCCGGGACTGCCGCAGGCCGGATCCATACATGGGTGTCAAGCATGTGCCACGCGGACCGATGCCACTGCCGCTTGCACCTCGGTCAGACAAGAGCGGCGTCCCTGCGGCGACTACAACGGCGAATGAGCGTCGTGGGCGTAGCGTGGAGGACAAGCTCGCCATGCTACACAATTACAGGCGCGCACGAGGGCTCTGCATCCAGTGCGGGGAAAAACGGTCTCGCGACCACCGCTGCCCGGAACAGATCGCACTCCATGTTCTGCAGGAAACTTGGGAACTCTGTCACAATGAAGATCCTGAGTATGGGGATTCAGCTGCTGATTTAGGCCATGAAGAACAATGTTGTGTTACCATCTCCATTGCTGCTACGTAGGTATTCAAGCTCATTGCACAATTCCGTTCAAGGGGGAGCTCTAGGGCCAGCATGTATTGATTCTGCTTGACTCGGGCAGCTCACATTCATTTGTTAGTTCGACACTTGCAGCTTCTCTGTCGGGAGTTCAGTCCAGCTCGGCTATGGTATGGGTTAAGGTCGCTGACGCCTGACGGTGCCAAAATTCGTTGTGATGCTCATGTGTTTGATGCTGCTTGGTCTGTCCAAGGCTTACAGTTCACTTCCACTTTGAAGATTTTCCCTCTCACTGCCTTTGACATGATTCTGGGCATGGATTGGCTCGAGCAGTATAGTCCTATGAAGATTCACTGGTTGGACAAGTGGATTCAGTTTCCTTATGCTTCTGACTAGGCTGTGATACATGGGGGTGGAGCAGCCTTACCAATTGGCTCTTTGGTTCAGCTATCTTTTGTTCAGGATACTGTCCCTGATCCTACTGCTGCTATGCTGTCTGCATTGACTGGGGGTGGAGCAGCCTTACCAATTGGCTCTTTGGTTCAGCTATCTTTTGTTCAGGATACTGTCCCTGATCCTACTGCTGCTATGCTGTCTGCATTGACTGCCTTGCTCTCAGAGTTTGAGGATATTTTTCAGGCACCCTCATCTTTACCTCCTCGGTGCCATTGTGATCATGCAATTCCGCTATTGCCCGGCACAGCTCCGGTCTCTATCCGACCTTACCGCTACCCTCCTGCAATCAAAGAGGAGATAGAGCGACAAGCGCAAACAATGCTTGATTCAGGGGTCATTCAACACAGTGACAGTCAATTCTCTTCTCCGGTACTCTTGGTGAAAAAGAAGGATGGGTCATTTCGTTTCTATGTGGACTTCCGTCACCTGAATGTTATTACCGCAGAATCCAAGTACCCGGTGCCGATCATTGAAGAACTTCTCGACGAGCTTGAAGGCGCTAGCTGGTTTTCAAGTCTGGATTTGACCGTCGGGTATCATCAGATCCTTCTCAAGCCGGGTGAGGAGCCAAAGACCATATTTCAGACTCGTACTGGGCACTATGAGTTCTGTGTCATGGCGTTTGACCTCTCTGGTGTGCCCGGAACTTTTCTAAAGGCCATGAATACAACATTAGCTCCACTCCTTCGACGCTATGCTTTGGTCTTCTTTGATGACATCCTGATTTATAGTCGCACATTTGAGGAACACTTGGTCCATCTTTGTGCGGTCTTTGAGCTACTTCGTCAAGATCATTGGTTGGTGAAGCGTTCCAAATGTGTTTTTGGTCAGAGGCAGCTTCGTTATCTCGGACATATCATATCTGAGTCTGGTGTGGCGACAGATCTGGCTAAGGTTTCTGCTGTACTTCAGTGGCCACTCCCTAGCTCCGTGAAAGAACTTCGCAGTTTCCTTGGGCTGGCGGGTTATTACAGGCGTTTTGTCTGACATTTTGGCATCATTTCGAGGCCGCTGACAGACCTTCTAAAAAAAGGGACCCTGTTCATTTGGACTTTGGAACATCAGTAAGCTTTTGATGCTCTCAAGACTGCCCTTACTTCAGCACCTGTGTTAGCACTCCCAAGTTTCCATCAGCCATTCGTCATGGAGACAGACGCTAGTGGTGTGGATATTGGTGCTGTTCTCATGCAGTTGGGTCATCCCTTGGTGTTTCTCAGCAAGGCCCTTGGTCCACGCTCTCAAGGCCTGTTGGCCTATGAAAAGGAATACATGGCGATCATAATGGCAGTTGATCATTGGCGAAGTTATCTGTAGTTGGCTGAGTTCCATATAGTTGGCTGAGTTCCATATTATCACTGATCAGCACAGTCTCGTTCAGCTGTCTGAGCAGCGTCTTCACATACCCTGGCAACAGAAGGTCTTTACCAAATTGCTCGGGTTGCAGTACATGATTCGCTATCGTAAGGGTCCTGAAAACCGAGTGGCTGATGCATTGTCCCGTTTCCTGGAGCTAGGAGCTACTTGTGATTCTATCTCAGTCGCTACCCTAGCCTGGACCCAAGCCGTGGCCGATTCCTATCAAGATGATCAGTATGCTCAAGAACTTCTCACTAAGCTTTTGGTTGATCCAACTGTTGTTCCTCACTTCAGCATGCGTGATGGTCCTCCATTACAAGGGCCATCTGTGGGTGGGTCAGGTACCAGTTCTACATCAACAACTATTAGCTGCTCTCCATACTAGTCCTGTTGGCGGTCATTCCGGTATTCCAGTGACACTGAGACTCGCCAAACAGCTCTTTGCCTGGGGAGGTATGAACGCTTCTATTCGTGATTTTGTAGCATCTTGCCATATCTGTCAACAGGCCAAGCCTGATCGTTCTAGGCTCCCTAGTCTCCTTCAGCCGCTAGCAGTACCTGAGCGCGCGTGGCAAATCATTAGTATGGATTTCATTGAAAGGCTTGCCGGTTTATGGACGATTCAATGCCATACTTGTCATTGTGGATCTCTTTTCTAAATATGCACATTTTGTGGGCCTTCGCCATCCGTTCACAGCAGCAACAGTGGCTTCCACTTTTATGCAGAACATATATCGCCTCCATGGTATGCCGTCGGCAATTGTTTCTGACCGGGACAGAGTTTTCACAAGTTATGGTCAGAATTGTTCCATCTGTCTCACGTTGAGCTGAGGATGAGTACAGCCTACCATCCGTAATCGGATGGTCAAACGGAGCGAGTCAATCAGTGCCTCGAGACCTTTCTGAGATGCTATGTTCATGCCTGCCCTTCTAAGTGGAGCGAATGGATTAATCTGGCCAAATACTGGTACAATTGTAGTTTTCATTCTGCTGTGGGACGATCACCATTTGAAGCACTATACGGGTATGCCCCTTCTCACTTTGGTGTCTCAGCTGCTGATGTCTCTGTTCCTCATGATTTGTCAACCTGGGTGGAAGAACGTCAGCTGATGACTGATTTGATTCGGCAACATTTGCTTTGTGCTAAAGCGTGCATGGTAAAATCTGCGAATATGAAGCGTTCTGAGCGACAGTTTAACATTGGTGATTGGGTGTTTCTCAAATTGCAACCTTATGTGCAATCCTCAGTTGCAGCTTGTGCAAGTCACAAACTGTCTTTCAAGTTCTTCGGGCCCTATCAGGTGATTGCTGAAGTTGGCTTGGTGGCAAACAGACTGGCTCTCCCAGCTTCTTTTGCTATCTATCCGGTTTTTCATGTTTTCCAATTGAAGAAATCGGTTGGTCAGCATCAGTCAGTTACTGCTACTCCCCCAGATTCTGAGGTTCAGTGGAGCATTCCGACGGCCATTCTTCAGCGCCGCTCGGTACCTGCTGGCAAGTCCTCCAAATTGCAAGGTTTGATTCGCTGGTCTAACATGCCTGATTCATTAGCAACTTGGGAAGACCTCATTCCTTTGCAGCAAGCGTTTTCTCAGGCATCTGTTTGGGTACAACCAGGCCCTTATGAGGGAGGATGTTACACCTGATGAACCTGACAAGGAAGCCGGCGTCGATGGGCCGTCCCTAGGAAGACCTCACCGGGCTAAGAAGCCCAACCCAAGGACGTCCGGCCCATCATGGGTCAAGTCCATCCAGGAAGAGTAGTCGTAGTCGAGTAGCTCTCTTCCACCTCCGCCTGAGAGTGGCTAAAAGGCGAGCGCCATGCGCTGTGTAACCCATCGCATATTATTGTAAACCAATTCCTAAAACTGATGAAGAACTCCTCCGTTCCTCGCTCCTCTTGCTGTTGCTCCTCTCAATTCGCCTCTATCTGAAGTGTGTCGTTAACAGTAGCTTTGTCGAAATGCTTGAAATCTCTTATTAATACTACAAACTTGTTCATCAGTTAAATGGAGACAGTATCAACATATTCGTTTCTATTAGATCGACATTGCTTCAAACAAGCACAACGATTGTGGCATGGAATTTGAATAATCGAATAAGCAATACAAGTAGCTGAGTCCACGGAAAATAGTGAGAAGCTAAGATTGGTCACATCCAGTAACATGACATGAACGAATCGAAGTATCCAAGTGAAATTTGTTCAGTATCTCACCTAGCCAATTTGGGGTGGCGTCCTGAGGTCCCTCCATCAGTGCAAGTCCATCATCTCTGTGCAGCTTCTTCGCCACGACGTCCCGCAAGAATGCCATCAACGCTAACACCTGCAGCCTCCCCGGCAGATCGCCGTGCGTGAAAATGTACCACATCGACATCTCGTGCAGCCCGAGCGTGGTGACCAACACCAGCTCCTCCGAGCCTGCCACGGGGCGCGGCGCGGAACCGATCGTGGCGACATCGACGGCCAGCACGAATGAGGCGGGAGAGGTCGGGCACGGCGGAATCGTGCAGCCACTGGGCCCCTCCTCGTGGTGGCCCCACACGCGGCAGAACGCGGCAGTGAAGAGGCACAAGGTGGTGTCGCCCGGGCGCTCCGCGGCGAGGCGGACGATGGCGTCGCGCACGCCCTCGGGGCGGCCTTCACGGGCGTCGAGGAAGGCCATGTTGGCCCGGGCCGATGCCGCCTGCTCCGCCGTCGCGTGGCCATCCGACTCCGCGGACAGGATCTGTGCGGTGAAGAATTCGCGGCCGTGGCGGAGCATTTTTGGCTAGATAGGCGGACATCGCAGCGCGCCCGCGAGGAGCGCCTGGGTGGCGTCGGCGAGGAAGGAGGCTGGTGTAAGCATCGCGTTGAGCTTGAGGAGAGCCGGGTGCACGCGGACGAGGGCGAGGTGGCCGATGACCGCGGGAGGGCGAAGCCGAGAGTGGGATGGACGACGATAGGTTCCACGAGAATGCAGAGGACAGGCCCCCGGCCGCTGCGGCGGTGAGGGCGGCGCCGCGGAAGAAGCGCGACATGGCCGGAGCGAGAGGAAGCGAGGAGGTTGTGGGGAGTTGTCGCTTTGTGCGCTCCCGGTTTTGGCTTCTGCGGAGTGGGGCCTGAGCAGAGTGGTCAACTTGCGTGCGGCTACGCGAGCATGCCAATTGCCAACTGGGCGGGGCCCGGTGGCCAGTGGCTGAAGGCCTGAAGGCTGAAGCCGAGCTTAACGTAACCGACACCGGCTTGAGGATTTTATATACATAGCAGTAAGAAACTGTTTTTTTTATACGAAATATAAATTTACTAATCTGTGTTCTCTCAGTTAGTGAAGCTGTGCTTCTAAGAATCTGAAAACATACACGGCAGTTGCTTGCCAAACAAATGTTCAAAATGTATGATTTAATTTAATAATCTAGCGATCATAAAAATAAATAAGTTAAATACATTAGCGGCCCTTAAATTTGTAATAGTGTGTCACTTAGGACCATGAAATTTTGAAAATACATTTCTATGTCTCTAAACTTCTTAAATGGTGCATTGCAGGTCTATAACAGTCATATGGGTTTCTTGCTGAAGTGGCATGCCAACGTGATATATTGTTTTTCTATTTAACCTCTCTCCTTTCCTCTTCTCACATGAATGGGCCCCTATTACGTTCTTCTCTCACGCAAACTCCAGCCTATCCGACGTCACGGTTGTTCACGGGCTACAGTCGTTGTGAGAGAAGAGGGAAGCAAGGAAAAGAAAGGATCCATTTATGAGAGAAGAGGAAAGAGAAGCGCTTAAATGTAGAAAAATATGTCACGCTGATATGCCAAATTGGAAAAGAAACGTCCATACGGCTAGCATAGAGCTACGGTGCACCACTTAACAAGTTTTTAGTGACTTGGAAATGTATTTTTAAAGTTGGTGTATCTTAATAACACACTCCTACAAGTTTGAGGGTCGCTGGTGTATTTAACTCCAAATAAATATAGTGAGTGGATATTCTTTTTCACTTGAATGAGACACGAATGTACTAATAGAGAGATATCACCGGTAAAACATTAGACATAGATAGCGTCGGACCTAAGGCCCGACGACCCTAGGCGCCCGCCCGTACCTTACCGTTTAGACATCCTTGGTGGCATATCTCAGCCCGGACAATTAATCAAGTCTTTACCAACACACCATTTGTGCTGCCTACAAGGCTACAATGTCGCCTTAACAAAACAGTATGCAGTCGTTCTTCTGCATTGAGGCGAATGCATGGTCCCATTTTAATCCTTGGAGTATATCAACTAATGGAGAAAAATGGTGTGCAAACTGCATCCACTGTGCCTCTCTGCATACATGCCATGGATAGTTGCCACATGTCCGGTCAATGCGATCCAACCGCACGCCTAGAAGATTTTCTCGCATATCTGCATGCGGCTTCGGTTGCCTCTCACGCCCGCTGCTTTTCCACCTCCACCATGAGCGGCTGGGTACAGTTTGCACCAAAATTTTTTCCCAATTAATGGACCGATCCCAGCCTCCACCACTTGTTTATGAAAAGACTTACATACCTAGGTCATTTTAGCTTTTCTAGATACAGAGTGAAACAATTTTAAATTTAGCATAAAGGTAGTATTTGTGAGAAAAACAAAGAGTAACATTTTTACGGCACCTCCAAGCATATAAAAGTAAATCCATCAATTCATACAGCTTTAACATTGCTATTCGCACCTTGTTGCCAAACCAGCAAAGGCATGTTGGCAGTGCCAAAGATAAAAGTGAAATTTGGACATTATATGCAATTGGTTGAGGATCTCTGCACAACACTTTCAAAACAGCTAATGAATATTGATCACCGCTTCACTTTAATATTCCGTCTTAACCGAGGAATCTTCAGATACGGTCACCTAATCTGAATGGAGTTCTGAAGACAATTCACCTGCAAAATATTCCATTGTCAGGACTAAACATCTTTAAACACAGATTTCATACAGAAGAAAAAACATTTGACTGAAATTAAAAACTGATCACAAGAGAACTTTTAGGTAAAGGTTTGCATGCTTAGGCATGTTCATTACACATCTTCAGAACTTGGCTTGAAAAACAAATACAGGAATAGCAAGATTTTTCAAGAATCAATTCTAATTCTAATGTACGTGTGTTACATTCAATATGTGTGATACTGTCGCATCAATGTTCTAAGGCCAGTCTCAGTGGAGGTTTCATGACCTAGTTACTAACTCACTCATGTTTTGGAAACAGTGCAGAAGAGTTTGATCCCATGAAACTATATCTACTCTCATAAAACTTTCATCATCTCTCTATTCATCAATACAATGCAATGTCAGTATATTTAATGCTCATGAAACCCCCATTGAGATTGGCCTCAGACTCCGTTTGGTTTACACCTCCTAAAGTTTAGTCACTTAAACCAGCTCATAAACTTTAGTCACCCCTGTTTGTTTTGGTGGACTTAGTTCCTTTTAGTCGGTGTGTTTGCCTCCAAATTGACTAAAAGGTGAGATTTAGTCCCATTTAGCAACATTTAAGTGACTAATTGGCTAAAGCCCATTTAGTCAAAGTGTTTAGGTAAAAAGGAACTAAATGTGACTAGATTTAGAAGGTGAAGAGTGAACCAAACACCCCCTAATATAGTAGAATGAAATAGATGGCCAACCACTAATTTCGAGGTTGTCAGCACTCTATTGCAAATTTGTTTCGGGCTTATATGGATTCTTATCAATTCTTGAGACAACTGATCGATCAGGAAAATCCACATATGGCGTCCCATTAAACTTTTTAAACAAGATCAGTAAGGTAAAACTATGAAACAAACATTGACATCTATTAAGAAAAGTGACTTTTGCTAATGCATTAAGATATATCTTTACAAATTAAACAAAACCTTTTTCATGACCAACACCTACCAATTATTAGATACATATATAGTGCTGTGTACATGACTCCATTCCCTGGACCTCAATTATGCAGTCATACATGTTTGCATTGAATTTATTAGCAGAGTGCATTTAACAAAAGTATCGGAATTCATCTCCTAATGAATTGTCCACCAAAACAGGTAGCAGACTCCACTCAACTAAAATTATAGTTGTTGCCCTATCAAAAAAAATTATAGTTGTTGCAAAAAAGCCACACACACAAGGTGTCATGGTTTTCATGGATGATTTAAAAAGGTGCCACTGCAATGGCACAACTAGAGTAGCTTTATCGAAATGCTAGAAATCTCTTATTAATACTACAAACTTGTTCATGATTTAAATGGAGACAGCATCAACATATTAGGCTCTAATGATCACGGCATGAATTTTGAATAACTGAGTAAGCAATACAAGTAGCTAGCAGACTCCACAGAAAAATGTGAGAAACTACCAGTGGTTGCATCAATAATATGACATGAACGAATCGAAGTATCCAATTGAAACGTTTTAGTATCTCACCTAGCTAGTTTGGGGGTACGGTGGCCTCCTAAGATCCCTGCATCGGTGCTGGTCCATCATCTCTGCGCAGCTTCCTCGCCACGACGCCCCGCAAGAATGCCATCAACGCTAACACCTGGAGCCTCTCCGGCAGATCGCCGTGCGTGAAAATGGACCACATCGACAACTCGAGCAGCCCGAGCGTGGTGACCAAGACCAGCTCCTCCGAGCCCGCCACGGCCCGCGGCGCGGAGCCGACCGTGGCGACAAGGACGGCCTGCACGAACTGAATCTTGTGCTCGAGGCGGGAGAGGTCGGGCACGGCGGAATCGTGAAGCCACTGGGCCCCCTCCTCGTGGCGGCCTAGCACGCGGCAGAGCGCGGCGGCGAAGAGGCGCAAGGTGGTGTCGCCTGGGCGCTCCGCGGCGAGGCGCACGATGGCGTCGCGCGCGTCGTCGAGGCGGCCTTCGCGCGCATCGAGGAGGGCCATGTTGGTCCGGGCCAAGGCTGCCTGCTCCACCGCCGCGTGGCCCTCCGACTCTGCGGACTGGATCGCCTGCTCCAACGCCGCGTGGCCCTCCGACTCTGCGGACTGGATCTGTGCGGTGAGGTATTCGCGTCCCTGGCGGAGCGTCTCGGGGTAGATAGGCGGACAGCGCAGTGCGCCCGCGAGGAACGCCTGGGTGGCGTCGACGAGGAAGGAGGCCGGTGTAAGCATGGCGCCGAGCTCGCGGAGACCTGGGTGCGCGCGGACGAGGGCTGCGTGACCGGAGACCGCGACGGGGCCGATGGGCGTCGACGGAGAAGAGGAGGGCGAAGCCGAGAGTGGGAGGGGCGAAGAGAGGTTCTGTGAGAATGCAGAGGACAGGCCCGCAACCGCTGCGGCGGCGGTGAGGGCGGCGCCGCGGAAGAAGCGCGACATGGCCGGTACAAGCGGAGGCCAAGACGGGGTTGCTCTGGACTCTGGAGTCCTCTCGGCTTCGGCTTGTGTTGCCGATTGGGGACGGTGCTGTCGTGCTGAGCGGAGGCGGGGAGGCGGGGACGGGGACGGAGACGGAGACGGAGACGACGGAGGCCTTGGCGGATTTGCGACGGTGGCTGACGTCTGAAGCAATGTGAGTCGGCAGAAGATGCGCGTGGCAGTTATCATTTTTATATGGAAAGCGTGGCAGTTCATGGAATTGGAGAGTCAGATGGGCAGGCCAAATGGGCTAGCTGGACCCTGATACTTCTGGCCCGTTACGGTCATATAGCAACTTAAACATTTTCTGTAGACACTGATCAATTCGGCAGCTCATAGTTCTTCCCTAGCGTCTGTAGCATGGGCTGTAACTGTAACTAGTACCTGTAGTTCAAGTACTTGATGTACTCCCTCCGTTCCAAAATATAATTCGTTTGACTTTTTTGACCTCAAGTTTGACCGTTCATCTTATTAAAAAAATTTATACAAACATAGTCAAATTTAAGTCATTCTTGAAGAACTTTTGTTAATAATAAAGCAAGCCACAACAAAAGAAGTGATATTTAGCACAAATTTTTGAATAAGATGAGTGGTCAAACTTGGGGTATAAAAAGTCAAATGAACTATAATTTGGAACGGATTTAGTATTATGTATAAGATATATAGTTTGCATACACTAAGCAAAAGTTGTCAGTGCTTCAGTTGTTCTTGATACGAGGGGAAAAATACTTGCACAATAGTAATACCAAGTGCAAGGGTTTGCAAAGTCACAAGCAACAAAGTATTTCACAAAAGACATTCCTCGCAAGTATAAAATACAAAACATGGCACTTGGGTTATTCATCGTTTATGCTCTAAACAAGGAAAAGAATAGAAAAGAAATCAAAGACCAGCGAGGGAAAACTTGTCAAACCTAAGAGCATCTCCAATAGTTTATAAAAAATCACTTGGTAAATTAATGAGTTTCTCAAGTGACTAAAAAATGTTGGGAGCATATTTGTTGGCTTCCTCCAACCATTCCAAAATCTCACTCTTAAAAGATAGAGGACAATTTTGCGTCAGGAATCCTGATTTTTTTCTAAATCATCTACCCACCTTTATACTTTTTTCTCTTTTGTATCTTTGCATTGGGAACCCTGCCCTTACTTTTATTCCTTTCACCTCCAGATTGTCAGATTGATACACACACATATTTCCGCGGTTTTCCCAAGTGTGGAAAGTTTGAGAGTAGATATAGAGAGTGTTTTCTTTTTTAATCTTGCCAAAAAATCAAGATTTGGGAGTAGGTTTTGGAAACTCTTGGAGATGCTCTAATGTGTTGAAGATCCATTCACGGCAGATATGGCAAACTGCACAAATTGATTATCCTCTTCTTCCTCTAGATTGTGAACAACACACTTAGAACCCTAGAAACAGAGGAGGGGAGGATTTAGGAAGCGAGATGTGAGGAAGGAAGAAAGAGAGGTGAAAGGAGAGAGGACGTCCCAAGGCCGCCAAGGTAACTCTGACACGGGACACAACCAGGAGTTTTTTCTTTGCCGGGAGGCAAACCAGGAGTTTTTTCTTTGCCGCATGGATTGGATTTCCGAGGGGAGCAAACTCACGGGCCTTTCTCATACGGGGATCTTGCTGTATCCAAAAAGGAGCCCTAAAGCCTATCAAAAAAAAAAAAAAAAAAGAGGAGCCCTAAAGCAAGTTGTCATGGCACAAATACTACTACTGCAATAAGATATATGGTCTGTTTAGAACTTCAGATGCAGATCTTGCATGGGAGCGCCTGCATGCGCATCTGACCTCGAAATCGAACGGCCGGCTCTTATGCTGCTTGCTGCCATCCAGGCCCATAATCAGCGGCGGCAGACTGTTCGACGAGCGATCGGCCGGCAAGCGGAGCATTCTGCTTGTCAATTTACTTATTCCTTTCTTCTCACCAATATAATAGCTATATATATATTATGCATGGCAGTTTCTTTACGTCATACCACAAGGAAATCTCGTGAGATCAAACAGCGCCCACGATTTGCTCGCACTCGTATCTCTCAAGTAAACAGAAACATAATGAAGCCGACGTATAGTAGAGGTGGAGGGACTACGCCGCGCGCCCAGGGACCAATCCAGCAAGGGATGGCCGCTGTCGACGACTACGACGATGATGACGCGCTGGCCCTGTTCGACTTCCATGCGTCCCGTGCCGGCGTCCGCGGCCTCGCCACGGTGCCGCCGCCGTTCCTGGCCGGAGGTCTTGGTCCCCCCAACCGTCGACCTCTCCCTCCCGCGCTCCCAGGCTGTCACGCTAGTTGGCGCCGCGGCACGCTCGTGCGGCTTCTTCCAGGTCACCAACCACGGCGTCCCGGCCGGCACCATCGAGTCAGCGCTCTCCGCGGTCAGGGCCTTCAACGAGCAGCCGTTGACGGCGCGCTCGGCGTACTACTCTGTCTCGACCGCCGGTCCCGCCGTCTACACCACCGTGCCCATCCCGCCGCGGAACGCCGGGCAACCTGCCAACGCGCCTCTCCTGCCATGGCGTGACACGCTCGTTCTCCGCTTAGTCCATGGCAAATCCCACCTCGACCACCTCCCTGCAGCGTGCCTGGATGCGCTGCTGGAGTACCGCCGGTCGCTGACGGCGCTCGGGAAGGTGATCACCGGCCTGCTGTCGGAAGCGCTCGGCGTGGGATCCGAGCAGCTGGACAGGGCAGTGCAGGTTGAAGCGACTCTAATGCAGTGCCACTACTACCCGCCGTGCCCTCGGCCAGAGCAGGTTGTCGGCAGCCGTGTCCACACCGACGGTGATTTCTTCACGGTGGTTGCGCAGGATGGCGTTGGTGGGCTGCAGGTGCGGCTCAATAGCCATGGAGATGCTTGGGTGGACGTCGTGCCCGTCGCCGGTGCACTTCTTATCAACATCGGCGATGTACTAAAGGTACAATAATCATAGAATAATAAGTCTAATTTTCTTCCTAGAAGTTTACACTTATCTAGTATTTCTTCCGTCCACAAAAGAATGCAATTCTTGCTTTTCGAGGAGTCAAACAGTTTAAACTTTAACTAAATATATATAAAAGAGTACTAACATTCGTGATACAAAATTAGTACCATTAAATTAGTTATGGAGTATTTTTATAATAAATTTATTTGGAGCCATAGATGCTAATATTATTTGCTATAAATTTGGTCAAACATAAGCTAATTTGACCAGCTCGGTCCCTATAATTGCATTCTTTTGTGGACAGAGAGAATACTACTTGCACACAACATTAAGCTTATACTGGTATGTAGTATCCTGAAAAATTGAAATTATGAAAAATGTAGAGTCACCAAATAAGTATTATTAACATGTCTCTAGCTAATTTTTATGCTACGTAATCTACAGGTGGTTTCAAATGATGACTACAAAAGCGTGGAGCACAGGGTGGTCATCAAGTCCACTCAAGAGGCTAGGGTCTCCATTGCCCTCTTCTTCAATCCTGGCAAGTGTGGTGACTCTGACTTCTTCGGTCCTCTGACAGAGCTGGTGACACAAGAAAGGCCTGCACGTTACCGGAGTTTAACTTTGTCAGAGTTGTTTAGATACAGAAAACAGCTGGGTCATGCAAGGCTATCACTTGATAAATTCAAGGTAAGGGCTTATTTGAAACGGAGCAATAGAAAACAGAGGAAAGGAAAAAAATGCAGGAATAAGAAGAGAGTGCTGTAGTGAAACAGAGGATTGAAAAGAAAACATGAATAGAAAAAAAAAGGGGTGTTTGGAATGCATGAATTCAAATGTTAAAAGCATATTATTTCATAACAATAGATTGATTATTAAACCCCCTTTCCACATGATGTCATGTGCACCGCTTCCATTCTCTAGTATTTTTTTCTTTTATTTTTATTGGCATGCACTGTACACTTATCTCTTCACTGTTCTCATACAGTCAGTCTCCGTCTTATACCTCTGCCTCTCTCGCGTTACTCCCTTTCTCTCACCTCGGCTAAAGCTATGGAGGCTGAGCTAGCTTAGCTATCGAGACCACGGTTGGTGGGACTGCTGGCTGCTCCAGAGGGCTGCTCGCGTGAGCTTGGAGTTCACGCCGCCGGATTGCTCTCAGAAGGCCATCGGCGAGAGCCGAGCGCCCTGACATGGCGACGCCGACAAAGGTGTGGTCTGATTTATGTGCTCATCCAGATTATCGCGGCAACACCTCACCTCTGTGGCTCTGTGAGCGCACTCTCTAGTTTGCTTGCCTCGGCTCGGCCAATGGCCATCAGCGAAAAACTTTGGCCCGCGATGGATGTTTTCGTTCCTGTGTTTTGTGGAGGAAACTGGAACTTTCCCTGGAAGCTTCGTTCGTGGCGTCAACAGAAGCACTCCTTTTAAATTCCTTTGAAAAAACTCCATTCTAAACAGGTCCTAATTTTAATAATAACTGTCAAGACAGTCTAGCACGGATACCTGGCTACCTGCGTCCCTCCTGTCGGCTAATTATGTTACTACTTTCTAGTTATTGGGGCAAATTTTGATATGATGTAGTTCTACTCTGGTATAATGCTTGCAGTTTTACTTCAACAGTATTTTTCAACGAACGAACAATATTTTTTTCTCATAACAAATCAGCTTCCAATAGATATATAGCTCATTGACTTGTTAGTAACCCATCAGACTACAAAGGAACGTAGACACGAGATGAGCCCCAGAGGAGCTGTACTGCCAACCATGTACTGTATAATATTTGTACTTCTTTGTCCCAGATTCAGATTGCTACAGTATTCGCCTATTCTAATCCACATTTTGCCATGCCACGTCGAGTAGCATAGATGCCTCTCTGCTTAACCGTCCGCGTCCTTGTTTTTGTTGGCACCAAATATGCAGCATGTAAGAGCAGTTCTAGTGTTGCCGAAAATCAAGTAGAGTTTTTCATTGTATTTTTTAAGGCAAAAAAACTTTTTGACCGAATTTTTAAGGCAAAAACTATGGAGGAGATTCACACAATGCTTCAATTTTATAAATTAAAAAGAAGGGGATGAGATGAGTTACATACTTACAAGTTACAATGCTTCAATTTTATAAATTAAAAGAAGGGGAAGATCTAATTTTATTATACTTGCAAATACGCCATGCGACATGCACATGTTTATGAAAACTATTTCAAATGCAATGAAAATATACATTGAATTCTTGATATGTCAATTCGTATATATGATCAACAATTTCTTTAAATATAAAAATAGGATAATATTTATTGGATCTATAAAACATTAAAGAAATTTACAAAACTATATGAATGAGTGGCACGGTCTAGTGGAGCTGATGTCCTTTGTTCACCGGTGCAAAAAAAAAAGAAAAAATCTAAAGTGGTGACCGGGGACCATGCCTACACGGTGATTTCATTTTTTTTCTAATCTTAAAATAATCCATAACCAGGCGGTAATGTAAACGTGATGGAATATGACTTCAATAATATGAGTACACGTACAAACAACATGAGAGATTAGGACTTCATTAATAATGTAAGACTATTGTACACGTACAAACAACATGAGATATTGTAATTTGTTAATGATGTAAACACATGACTTTATAAGTGTGATCTGCAGATTTTCATTCTCATTCATTTAAATTTGGCCACCACAAAGTCTCCTTTTTATATTTATTTTTTTACTTTGATTTTATAACATGAACAATCATTATATCCATTTTTACTTATGGTCCACAGTCCTCACTATAGAAATTCTACACCTCCTGGCGGTTGACTTTAACAATGAAGAACAAGCTAAGTTAGACAAATATCAAAAAACCAGAGGGCCAGCTGGTCATAGATGTGCACCATTATGGCATTATATAAGCAAAACAAAATTATTTGGAAATTTTAACCATATTTACATAATGTGGATGAATTTTTAATGCTTAAATAATGCATACCAGCAAAACATAATTATTTGAACCACATTTATATAGTGCGGATGAATTTTAACATCCAAATAAAGCACAAAAATAGGGAAGTATCATATAGCAAACAAGTGTATTTTCCTACGCTAGGGTGATACTCAAAAAACATTATATTTATAGAAAATTATAATATGAGCTAGTATAATTGGTGACGATGGCAAAGCAGATGGATCTCGTTCATACATTGTTGGATACATAGCAAATAGATTTAAATATTAAAAATCCAATAAATGTTGATGTGCTTTAGTACTTCTTGGATATCTTGAGGAATCTTGTCTTTAGATTCATCAGCGTTGTAATTCGACATGTCAACCAATAACTTGCTCATAGAAATCATTGTCTTCAAACTAATGATTAATTAGAGAATATGATTAAACAAGTATGGGAAATGAGGGTAGTCACGGTGGAAATTAATGGTAACCTTGTACCATCCCATGAGTGCATAAAGTTGACAAAGACAAAGCCTACCAAATTCCTAGAACACGATGTCCTATGATGGAAGTAACACATTTCTGAACTGAACACGATGTAGGAAAAGTTTGGGTAAAGAAATTTACATACCAATTTTTCACCAGTTTAGGATATCTTTGTACACAATATTTTTTGTGCTTTTCCCTGTTGGATCTAATTTCTTCTTTGGTTTGGCCAGAATTCTTGTTGTTTGCCTTGACACACCCCTCGACAAAGCAACCTAGAGCTGTCCATGAGAGAACATAGGCTCTGGAAGGTAGATCCCAATATTTGAGATGGTTTGGCCCTGATCATTGCAAAACTCAGGCGAATGGGGAACTGCTTTCTCTTGAACTTAAAAGGAAGTGGAATATCATCCAACGGAGACATGTATCTAGCATCCCTGTATTGACGAATCTCATTGATTACTCTATCTTCTTTATGTGACGGGTTTACTGAGAATGATGCACAATCATGAACTTTGTATACGTACTTAAACAAGTACTTAATAGCTTTGATGCTGGAGAAAGCTCCCACATTGATGTGATAATTATATCTCATAAGCAGCCCAGGATTGTATGGAACCACCCACCTACTGTCCAATTCAGCTCCTCATATCTTTACATGGCGGCCATCATCTCTCCTCCTATACAAAGGGTAGGAACCTTTTCCCTATTGTGTTGCTGCACAAAACTGACAAGGAATCGAAGCGACACTCTCCATCGACCATACAAGCACACTTTCCTATTTAGCACTCCACATGGTCCATGCAACATATGTTTGATGACAAGATTATGCAGCATATGGTATTTGCCTTTGTCTGGTATCTTCACAGAAATGACTTTATCATAACCACATAGGCTTCTTAACTTACTACCTGACCTCATGATCAAGAGGATGTGTTCATGTGGCAAGCCCCCTCTTTGAAATTTTGTGACATGCACATATGCAACATCCTCGCCAAAATAACTCCTTTGGATCAACAAATTCTTGATGTCTCGTAACTTAGCCCTATACACTTTTGAAACCAGGCCTGTCCTATCTTGTGGTGTTTGTCCAGGCTCAAGATTGGATATATTCTCCTCCAGTAAGGATTGCATGTCATTGTGATGAAATATCCAGTTTATCAAAACACTGTACAATAACCATAACATTAAGAAACCTTTCTTGCATATCGCGATCACCACCCGAAAAACTATGAGGCAGCACAACTCTCTTTCCAACCTTTGAAGCTCTTGTCTCTCCAGCAGAAATTACATCAACTATGCCATGTGATAGAAAAGACGTCATGAACTTGTTGTTACTATAATGATAAGTATAAATTTTATATACTAAAAAATATAAGTTTTCTGATAAATAGCTCAGCTCGTATGATTTTCTAGTTCTCAGGGTTAGAGTACCAATCAAGCCTCATAGACTCTATCTTGATATACATGTCAACAGCCCATTGCTGGAAAAAGCTGAAAGGCCCTTGTTTGGTTTCGGTAATTGAGTGACAACCTAGGTGGACTAATATGTTTTTATGTGAGATACACAGGAGATTAGTCCACAAGTACACTTGTGTGAGCAACACATGCCATGCAGGTGAAAATAGCTTTGATTTGTTGCAAGGCTCACACATGTGATAAAGGAGCTCATTGCATATGAGACATGACATGAGTCATGTGACTAAGGTGGAGAAGATCAAGACAAGACTTGGCTCAATGGACTGGTTGCAAGTGTGAAGGGCAAGTTGAGTGATGACTTGGCGCCGATGGATTGAAGCAACGGTGAAGAGCAAGTGAGGTCAAGATTGATGAACCAATATAGCCTTGTCGCTTATCTTATGTGCCATACTTTTTCAGCAAAGGAACAATGTTTTTCTCTCACAATAAATCAGCAAACAGTACTTTTCAGCTTGTCTTTTCAGCGAAATGAACAGGCCCCCATCATGTGATGATATGAAGCGGATTATATCATTTGTTGATCGTGTTGGTGCATGTGTTACATTGAAATTGGAGGAGATGAAATGGAATGCACAAGGCAAAGGCATAACCTATAGGGCATTTCATTTCACCAGTCATAGGTTGTGTAGAGCAGTGCATGACCGGGTTTAGGATAGATGGTCATACTATCAAGAGGGGCAAACTTGTTTGCATATCGGTCATCTAGTGACACTCGAGTGATCTAACTTTGCATCGCTGCTAGGATCGAGTGGCGTGGTAAAGAGAGTGCTAATCCTTTGAAAAACTATTTGTGAAAAGCTAATACACATGCACAAGATGGTGAATACTTGGTGGTGTTGGCACATTTGCAAAGGAGAAGTTGTTGGAGTTAATTTGGATCAACTTGGAGAAGAAAATGAGAAGAAAGTGCAAGTTTGGGTTTTCCGAGGGTCAGAAAACGCACCCAAACTTGTAGCTAACGTGTAGCCCAGCCTAGGGGGTGGCACCACCCTGTCTGGTGTACACTGCCCCCTTAGGATGGTGCACCGCCCCCCTGCAATGTGCCCAAATCAGCACTACCACCTTTCGTATTTGGGGCATAACTCTTAGTTTCGAACTTTGATTTCAATGATCTAGGACTTTTCGAAAAGCTAATGAAATGCTCTACAAGATTGAAGTGGTGGTTTTTGGTTTTGAGCTAAATGGGCACCGCCATGGTCACCGGACTGTCTAGTGCCTGGCACCGCCATATTTTTCCCAAGAGCGTGGGATTTGGGTGTTCGCCGGCAAGTGGCATCGCCAACCCTAGGGCGGTGCACCGCCCCTACCTGTTCGGTGCCCACTTGTCCAATGCGTAGTTTGAACTAGCCGTTGCAATTCGACCGTTGGAGCACCGCCACCCCTTGTCCGGTGCCCGCATGTTGCTGTCCGGTGATCACGCAGAAATGTGCTCCAAGGCTGCAACGGCTCTATTTGGCTTGGGGGCTATAAATAGAGGTGGAGCTCGGGCTTGGCTGAGGTTGAGCACCTTGGGGATGTGTTGCCCTTATGTGTGCTTGGTTTGAGAAGCCTTTAACTCACTTGTGCTTGTGAGAAGTGTGAATCCGTTGCGAGTGAGTGATTCTAATGCGTTGCATTATGAGATTGCATCGAGTGGCACTAGGTGATCTAGTTGCAAGCCGGTGGTGCTTGTTACTCTTGGAGGTTGCCACCTCCTAGACGGCTTGGTGGTGAGTTCTCCATCATAAAGCATGCAAAAAGATTGTGTGGTGCTCTAGAGAAGGATTTGTGAGGGGTATTATACTCGCCCAACGGGAGCTGCGAAGAGCAACTCTAGTTGAGCGTGTTATTGAGTTACCCTCACTTTTGGGTAGGTTCTTGCAGTGCCCAACGTGTGGGCTTGGCGAGTGATACCAATTAGCCACTAAACCACCAAGTATGTGGTCAACACAGTGGGGACTAGCTTGGTAGCAACCAAGTGAACCTCAGGATAAAAATCACCATGTCATCCTCTTCCTGTTGGTTTGCAACTCCCATACATAAGCTTGCATTTACTTTCATATATATTGTGCTTATGTAGTTGCTCTTGTAATTAGTTAGCTTGTGTAGGCTGCTAGTTACCTTCTTGCTTGTGTAGCATAGAAGTAGCTCCCTCACATAACTAATTTGGTTTTAGTAACCTTGTTAGTTATATTGCTTAGTTTGTATAACTAAGTAATTTGCGCTCTCTAATTTGGCATTAGTTGCCTTATTATTGAGCATTGCTAGTGAGCTTAGGCTTTGTGCCTTTGCATAGTAGTTGTGTAGGAGCTCCCCCGTGCTTGAAGTACTAGTTGCATAGGTTTGTGTGACCTTGCTTTTAGAATTGGTTAGGTGATCTCTAGCTAGCCCGGCACCTTAGTTGCTTAATTAGTATCTTTGTAAGGTGCTAGAGAACTTAGATAGAGGGGTGTCGTCTTGGCTAGACCGTTAGTTTTAATTTCGCATTTGTTTCGGTTAGCCGGTGTGATTAATTTTAGAAAGGACTATTCATCCCCTCTAGTTCACCATCTTGACCATACAAAAGCCACCCCTCGAACAACAAGATGTTAAAAAGGCCCTTTCTAACTTGCATCGAGAAACAACAGTATTCCCTTGCCATCACAAACTATTTTGATTAGGTGTCATCTACCAGTCTACTGATGTAATCTCCTTATATGCATCATCACTTTGTTGACTGTTGATGGTAGTTAACATTCATCACAAACCGTCAATATACCTTGCATAAATGACTACAATGGATCACCAACATAGACTTAGGCGTTTAAACTGATAGATTTCACGAGTTTTGGTGAATCTGTGTTTTCAGCAGGATTTAATCAGAAAACTGCCAAGAAGGACTTATTCGACAAAGGAAGTCACGTAATTCCACAGGATAACCAATGTGGGAAGACTCTAGAAGACTTCAGGAGACTCTCCCATAAAGCGAAGCCTGAGCCCCTGCCATGTGGGGCCGATCGGTCCCACATGCAGGCCGTCGACCTATGGGCCCTACATGTCAGCCCCTCCTTGCTACGTCGGTTCTCCATCACCTTAAGGATCACATTTACGCCATCCATTCAAGTCAGTTTGATCCTAGGGTCCAGGATGCTTCAAGGGCCCTATATATACCTGCATGTACCCTCTAGAGGGAACAATTCATTCATTAGCATCTAATCCTGAGAGCCTAAGGGCCAGAAACCCTAATACATATTTCCACTAGGATTAGAGCTAGCAATCAAGAGAAGATTAGTCATCGATAGGATTTAGTCTTGTATTAGAGATAGAGAGATAGACTGAGAGGGAAGAGTTTGGAGGAAGTGCCGGCTTGTCAATGCTCTCTCTCTATGGCTTGTACCCTGGCGGAATGTTCTTCTTGAGCTTGCTTCTGAGATTCTCTGGTAATCAACTTATAATTCAAGTAAGCATCTTGTTCATACTGTTCTTCATGTTTGTGACTCTCTTTGAGTACTTTAATCCTTGTAGCTTCTGGGTTAAAGTAGTATTCGTAGTGTAAGCATGGTGCTTAGACTTGGTTACTCGTGGATGTACCCTATATTTTGGATCGGTGGTAGCTCGCGAGGATGACTCTTATAGCCTCATTGAATCCTTTGTAGTCTACCTCCCGTTTATAGGCCTAGTAGGACCTTGTTGCTATAGGAAACATACTCTGCTTGTGTTTTCTCTAGTAATATCCTTAGGATTGAACAATAAAAGACAAAGCTTACCAAAGTTAGAACTAGAAGGCCTTTGTGATCTCCTCTACACTCATATTATCTAGCCTTGATTGTGAAGTTGGGTTAAGTTAGATTTAGTTATTCTCACACACGTTTCCTTAAGATCGATATAAAACTGGGTACTCCCGATGAAGTGCTACATCGGTATAATATTCGTGCGCTTGTGGATTATTCCGTGTGCATTAATATATACCAACAAGCATTTCTAACACTGTTGTGGGGGAGACAGTTGCTGAGTTAACTTCAAACCTAGCTTAACTTTGTATCATTATTCTTTTATCTTTTACCTTTCTTTCTTTTTACCATGGATTAATCCACCCCTATCTACCAATACGCTGCACCTAGGAGCGCACGCCTGCAGCCACTAGAATCTACAAAGTCTATCCTAACACCTGGCTATGAGTTGCACTTGTGTTTAATTAACATGGTTCAGGATCAATCCTTTTCGGGCGAAGATGATGAAAATTCCTATTCCCACTTAGATGAGTTTGAGTAGACATGTGCATGCCTACACATAGCAGGCATGTCAAACGAAACCTTACGATGGAAGCTTTTTCCTTTCTCTTTGACAGGAAAAGCTAAACGTTGGTACAAGCTCACCATAGGGAGTAGACATGGAGATTGGTAAGCCTTGTGAGCTTTTGCTTGCATTTCTTTTCCATCTCTAGAGTAGTCAGCCTTCGTTCAAAGGTTCTATCTTTTAAACAAGAAGAAAAAGAATCTCTAGGCATGGGAACGTTTTAATGCTCTCATTAATACTGGCCCTGACCTTGCTATTCAAGACCCCATTCTTCTTCAACACTTTTACATGGGTCTTGATAGAAAAACCTTGAAACATCTTGATATGGCCTTAGAAGGCTCGTTCCTCCATATTTCTACTAATTCAGGGGAGAAGCATTCTTACTAAAATCCTAGAGAACACCCCTGAAAAGGTAGAAAAGAAGCCGCTAGAAGAGGAATCCCAGATAGCTGAACCAGAACTTTTGCCTAACCCATCACCAGCTTTAACAATCCCAAATCCCGAACCACTGGAAAAGGAGGAAACTCTAATTTCGGATTTCATGCTTGAATTCGAGGATGAACTTTTTGATGAATACGGAAATACCTCAAATTACCATACTATGAGGAGACCCCAGAAGCCTAGAAAATCATTATTCCATGAATAACCTTTAGACCCTTCTAAGGAAGCTTTCCTTAAAAAGAATACAAAAGAGCTAGTGTCCATAATAAGCAATGAATGATTAGAAGAATCAAAGCTTTTCTCTGATGTGATTCGTTTAGACTCATCTTCTATTTTCATTCGTTGCCAAACCAACAAAACTCCTTTTGATGCTCTTTACAATCTAGTTGTGGGTGTTAATATCATGTCTGCATTTTTTGCTCATGATTTACTAAAACACATACTATTAACCCCAACAACAAAAGTCTTTCAGGACACATTCTCCCAAGTTTAGAAATTTTGTATGTCCTCCCTATCCAAGTAAAAGGAACCAAGGTTTATTTGAGTTTTTATATCTATGATATCATGGAGTTCAACTTGTTGATATGACAACCAATTGAAAGACTTATTCAAGAAGGACAAATGGGAAAATTGAAGATAAGTCTCGGGAAAACTTTAAACTTTCTATACCCATTACTCATTCTCTAAATGTTGAGATTGAACCAAATCCCGAGGAAGACCCAATGAAAGAGGTTAAGGTTACATCTCTTGATGATTTGATCGAACCCAACCTTGAAGATGATGCCCAGTTATTCATCGAAGAAGAAGAGGAAAATCCTACAGAACTAAACCTCTAGATGAATTGCTGAAACCACCTAAGCCCACCATTGAGCTTAAACCCCTACCTTCTGGTCTTAGATATGCTTTTCTTAATAATAATCAGGATTCTCCTGTGATCATAAGTGATAAACTCTCTAAGGAAGAATCCCTCTGCTGCTAACTGTCTTAGAGAAGCATCGCTCTTCTTTTGGCTACTCACTCCAAGACCTTAAAAGAATTAGCCCTGCTCTTTGCACCCATCGTATCCCTACAAATCCTAACTCTATACCTTCTAGGGAGCCACAGTGTAGGCTTAATAATGCAATGAGAGAGATTGTTAAGAAAGAGGTGTTAAAACTCCTGCACGCCAGGATCATCTATCCCGTTCCGTATAGTGAGTGGGTAAGTCCTGTTTAAGTTGTACCTAAAAAGAAAGATATGATTGTTATTAAAAATAAAAAGAATAAATTAATCTCTCAAAGAACCGTCGCTAGATGATGGATGTGCATTGACTACCGAAAACTTAACAAGACAACAAAGAAAGATCATTTTCTGTTGCCCTTCATTGACAAAATATTGGAGCGACTGGCAAATCACTCTTTCTTCTGTTTCTTTGATGGGTATTTGGGTTATCACCAGATACCGATCCATCCAGATGACCGAAGCAAAACTACTTTTACATGTCCATATGGAACTTATGCTTATCGTAGAATGTCTTTTGGATTATGTAATGGCTTGGATTATGTAATGGCCTAGCCTCTTTTTAAAGATGCATGATGTTTATATTTTCTGATATGATTGAAGAAATCATGAAAGTTTTCATAGATGATTTTTTATTTATGGAAAAAATTTTGATGATTGTCTTGAAAATTTAGATAAGGTTTTGCAAATATGTGAAGAAAAGCACTTAGTCTTTAATTGGGAAAAATATCATTTCATGGTTAGAGAAGACATAATGCTTGGACACTTGGTGTCCGAATGAAGGACTGAGGTAGATAGAACTAAAATTAAAGTAATTAAATAGTTACCTCCTCCCGTAAATATCAGAGGAATCCGTAGTTTTCTTGGTCACACTGGTTTTTATCACGCTTTATAAAAAATTTTCACACATTGCTAGACCACTTACAAATTTTTTGGCTAAGGACGTTCCCTTTGATTTTGATGATGCATGCTTGAAATTTTCACACATTGCTAGACCACTTACAATTTGTAAAGCAACTCAATTTTTGCCCATGTAACATGTGTTGAACAAAGATACCAAAATTAACTAGAGTTCAAATGATGCACAAATATGAATTTTTTGAGATTTTTTATTACCATTTGAATACCCTCAAATTCATAGAATATATAAGTTTGGCCATTTTTGAAATGCAATAATTCAAATTTTACTTAACAAAATTTAGCATGTTCTATGCCATTATCATCCTTGTTATTCACTCTACCAACCTAGAAAATATCAAGATTTTTAGAGCTCTCTAGGTACCCCTTCCTTGCTTCTTAAGTTGGATTTTAAAAAAAAATTTGAAAAAAAACAAAAGTTACTGTTCATATACGAAAACCACCTAGAAACCAGCCCAAGGTTGAAAATTGAACGGTTTCAACAGTTTGAGGGCCAAAGTTATTCGGTTTCGGAGTTTAAGGTTGAAATCCGGACTTTGGCGAGAGTTCAAGGTTGTAAATTGGACTTTACCCTAAATAAAAAAAAGTGCTGCATCCTCCATCGGCCCCGTTCTCTTCTGAAACCTCCACGACCTCAGTCTTTCCTGAAACCTCCACCAGGAACAGGAATCTTCTCTTTTTTTTTTTTTTGATAAGGAACATGAATCCTCTCTTTGTCTTCCTCCTTGGCGTTGGCCACTCCATCCATTCCATTGCGAGGCCGCCTGCCCATTGTGCTTGTGCGTGGTGAGCTGATCAGGCTATCCGCACTCATGGACCTCTATATTCATCCTTTATACGTCCAAGTCAGCAAGATTCTCTCCTCTATATTTAATTCTTTCGCACCCATCTAGCCTCTATATCATCCTCTATCCACTCTATTTACTGTGGGACCCACTTGTCACTTTATCTAAATATATTCATGTGTGATCTAGTTTTGAAGGATTTATTGAGACGAATTTAATGGTACAATCGAAATTTAATTTGGATTTTTGGTTTGTGAGTTATAACATTTTTTTCTTTGTTTAGCTAGTGGGGCCCGCCACTGCTCACTATAGAAAAGCACTGTACTACTCTAAATATAGAGTGAGAGAAAGGATAGAATATCGTTTTAGAGTAACCAGTGCAGCAGTTTTTACTCTATATTCATACTCTAAAGCTTTAGAGTATTCTTTAGAGTATCCGCTGCAGGTAGTCTAACACACATTTGTGGCCTGCACCCAGCCTAAGTATCATCATGGCCTCATCACGTTTGAGAGTTCCGTCGCAGGTGCATCAAAGCGACGCCACATGGTCGCAACAACACAATTACACAAAGCGTCGACTACCAAGCGAATGAGTTGAGCATTCGCACGCGTCGCAGCAAACGCATGTCGGCGGTGAGTTTGCTGAAACAAAGCGTACGTACGCCTGGTAGTGGCCATCATGGCATCATCCCTCCTTGTTTGTTCTCTGTTTTCAGAGCATTTCTCAATCGCTTTGCATTTTGCACGCACAAACTAAGATGATCCAGTACTGATAAGCAGGGCAGCATCACTCCGATTATTTGCGTTTTGAAAGTTGCATCACTTCGATTTAAGAGTCCTTCTAAGGCCAAGCCGTAGGCCTATGTATGTTTATCTACAAAGTTGCCTCTTTTGTCTAATTTTCTTTTTGTTTCCTGCGAATCAGACTTGTTTTGATTTGATGATGTTAAAATATTATAGTACCATATTGTATATCACAAGTGAATCATATACATCAGAGTCGGTAATATTTGAATTTTCAAGATTCGGATTGTTCAAGCTAAAAAAATAAATGTGATCCAACGGTTTCCTAGATTACTAGTACCTCTATTCCAAAACTAATCAAATTCTAGAGTTATGGTAAATCAAACTAATTTAAGTTTGACCAAATTTATAGAAAAGAAGATATGACACTAAACTAGTATCACTAGATATATATTACTAAATATGTTTTCATATTACACTTATTTGGTGTCATAGATAATCTTCTTATAAAGTTAATACAGTTTGGCTTTGGATGATTCTAAAAATTAATTTATTTTTGGAACAGAGGTGGTATAATATGAGATAATGAGAATATGCCTAACCCAGTTAGAAGGAGATAATGGATGCGCAAATGACGAGTTTGTTCTCACCCAGATCATCCAAAACACAAAAAAGTGAGGGCATTCTACACATTGCAGGTTATAACGTACTCCCTCTGTCCTAAAACAGAAGTCAACCTTTTTTAACTTTGACCAATTATATATAAAAGAATATTAATATTTATAATACATAATTAGTGTCATTAGATATATACTTTCGTAATAAACCTATTTAGAGATATAAATGTTGTACGTATTTTCTATAAACCAATCAAAGTTGAGAAAGTTTGACGTATCCCATAATCCTCGCTCTCTGCAGACCGGAACATTTTGAAACAGGTGTACTAGGGTCCAACTGAAGAGAGAACAGTCTAGAGATCCACACAAGGCGACCTATACAGATTTGTGGACGGTTTTTATACCAACCAGCTTTTGTGATAACCATGCACGGTGTCCTACCAAAATCTCAAACAAAGTTAGAATACGTGTACTTCCTCGTTGCCAAAATAAATGCATATCTCGTTTTCCGAGAAATCAATTTTTTTAAAATTTGACATATTTATACAAAAATGGACTAATAGTTCTGCTATATAATAAGTATCATTAGACTGAGCATGGAGTATACTTTCATAATAAATTTATTTAGATACAAATTTAAATACTATTTTCTACTATATTTCTAGTCAAACTTTAAAAAGTTTGAATTTTTGAAAAGTGAGATGTGCATTTATTTTAAAACGGAGGAAGTAATCGCTTGGCTAATTCCCACTAATTCAAATATTGGAGGTATCGACAATTGTACCTACCGGATCAACAAAGCAGAGGATTTGACCTCATAATCCTTGGCTACTAACCAGAATGCTTAGTCTCTACGAAACTTCAGCTAAAAATACGGTGTGCAATGAACGAGGCATCCAGCGCTAGGTGACTGGTAGTACTTGACTGATCATAATTCTAAAAACTACACGAATAACTCGCCAAACAGCCTGCAATTAGAAAGACGGGGGTGTAGGACTATCGTTCAGTTTTACGAACTGCAATGAACGTATCTCGAGCTTACACGAGTTACTGCAGAGATGGACGTGAAATTTCACCTTGCAATACCGACTACACAAAGGCCAACGAATTCATGTATCACATGCATGATATGGACGTTACATGTGATGTGGTAGTTTCAAGAAGTGGCAAGAAAAAAAAAAAAGAATCATGAAGGTCGCAGAGATATACATGGGTGCTACTGCATCTTGATTTCCTGTAAGATGTTCACTTGTTTGATCATTTCATGCAAAAAAAAGAGGGAGCACATAGTAGATATAACATGAAAAGAACATCAGGCAAATAACAGGTTTTCAGATGGTGAAAGGCATCAATCAATGCATTGTGATACTTTTGTAGTTGCTTATGTTCAAAAAAAAAACTTTTGTCGTTGTGTATGTCGTGAATTTATTTTACGCCATATCATAAGACGAAGCAATAGCTCTGAAAGCGGCATGGTTAGCTGATCCTATGTGCCACAGCCAGGTTCATCTGCATTAGTGCCAGATCCAGTGAATGTTTTTGGATGCAGACGTGTTTGGTGGTTATGCCAAAAGTGTATAGCTGACAATTACCAAATACAATCAAGATTCTTGGTTCCAACACTAACATTTTTCCGATCAGCGCTTTTGGTTGCAGACCTCCTTTTGATTAGGTCGAAAGTAACAAGCTGCATCGCTTACTTTTGGTCAGCCATGTGCTGCCAGGCTCTCATTTTGGTCTCTTCTTACTGCCTTTCTACTTCTGGCCTCTTGGGTTCTCTTTGCTTACTTTTGTCTCAGTTTCTGACTCAGTCTTGCTTCAATGTGACAGGGCAACTCTTTCCATCTACGTGTTGTACTGCTCTTTGCCACATTCTGTTGATTTTAGCATCCGATGGAGATATTACTAGCATTGGATTATGTGCGCCTATCAGCATTTGCTGTTTTGTTGCTTTGGGTCATTGGAGAGTTTCTCAAACTGAAGAAGGGACAACATGAGGCAGGAAGTGGTGTCGTGATTTCAGCAGAAAGGAAGGGGGTGATCCTACTCCCATCACACATAATTTCAGTCTGCAATGCCTCAATCACGTCAATACATATTGGCTTTGCTGTTCTTGGAGTTTGGAAACACCAAACCATCTCCTTGGGCTTCATCTTCGCCTCACTGTCATGGATTTTGGTGACTCTCTTCTCAGTCTACTGCAAACACAAAGGAGCAGGACTTGGATCAAACTGGCCTGCAGTTCTTGTTTATTGGTGGGTCTTCAGCTCCCTGTTAGAATCACTCCTCACTTCATTGCATTTTCTCCACCTAATCAACTCTGCAACTGTTGTCAATTTCACTTCGCTGCCCTTCTGCGCCGTCATATGTCTGTGTCTAGTTGCAATAGCCATGAGAACCTCTGAAGCAAACCAAGATGAACTGAACCAACCATTGCTCACGAGGGAAGACAGTGGCCATAGCAGCAGGGATAGGTTTTCCAGTTCCAGGTGGTGGAGTCAGCTTACATTCCAGTGGTTGAACCCGGTCTTTGAGAAGGGACACCAGGTACGGCTCGAGATTGAACACATCCCAGCTGTTCCTCAGTCAGAGACGGCAGACCAGTCGTATGCATTGCTTCAAGAAACAATGCATAAGCAAGAACCAGAGCCGATGTCACTACAGAAAGGCATCATTTGTGCTGTTTGGACACCTTTGATCATCAATGCAGTCTTTGCAGGTAACTGTTACCATGAAATTTATCAGAAATAGAGCTGTTCTTTTCTCCCCACAGTATACTAATACAATACATGGTTTTAATTACCAGGGCTTAACACTTTAGCTTCTTATATGGGACCATTCTTGATCACTTACTTAGTGAAGCTGCTCTCCGACAAGAACCCTGACAGAGGCCATGGACATGGATACATGCTTGCAAGCCTCTTCTTTGTATCAAAGACAGTAGAGTCACTGTCACAGCGGCAGTGGTACTTTGGCGCTCGTAGAATTGGATTTCGGGTGCGTGCAGCACTGATGGTGTCCATCTACAAGAAATCCCTGTTGATAAAGGACTCAACTGCAGGGACAGGAAGAATTGTGAACTTCCTTGATGTCGATGTAGAGAAGATTGGTGAGTTTTTCTGGTACATCCATGGAATTTGGTTGCTGCCCTTGCAAGTCTCACTGGCATTTGTCATCCTGTACCATAGTCTTGGGATGGTGGCATCGCTATCTGCTGTTTTTGCAACAGTGTTGATCATGGTGAGCAACACACCCCTGGCAAAGTCACAGAAGAATCTCAACATGAAGATCATGGAGGCGAAGGACTCACGCATCAAGGCCACAGCAGAGGCTCTTAAAAGCATGAGGATTTTGAAACTGCATGCATGGGAGACAGCCTACTTGGACAAGCTTTTGAAGCTCAGGGATGTGGAGAGAGGGTTGCTCAGAAGGTATCTGTACACATGCTCGGCAATAGCCTTCCTCTTCTGGGCATCACCAACGTTGGTCTCAGTTGTCACATTTGGAATTTGCATTCTTGTAGACGTTCCATTGTTGGCAGGAACTGTACTATCAGCCCTTGCTACTTTCAGAATCCTCCAAGATCCAATCTACAACCTCCCAGAGTTAGTGTCAATGGTCACACAAACCAAGGTGTCCCTAGATAGAATCGAAGAGTTCATCAAAGAAGACCACCGCACAAAGCCAAGTAGCTATGGCAGTAGAAGTAGCACAGAGAAGCAGTCTGTGGCTGGCATTGTGGAGCTTGGAGCAGGAGAATACAGTTGGGAAGCCACTGACAACAACTTGAAGAATACAAAGTTCACACTGAAGATTGATAGAAAGGTGGACATCATGAAGGGTCATAAAGTAGCTGTGTGTGGGCCAGTTGGCTCAGGAAAATCAAGTCTCCTTTGTGCCATCATGGGTGAGATTCCAAGGGTCAGCGGTGCAAAAACAATGGTTGTTGGGTCAAGGGCATATGTGCCACAGAGTGCATGGATTCAAACCGGGACAATTCAGGACAATGTGCTTTTTGGGAAGGCCATGGACAAGGCCCGATATGATGAGGTGCTACAAGGGTGTGCTTTGAATAAAGATGTGGAACTATGGGCTAATGGAGATATGACTGTGGTAGGGGAAAGAGGCATGAACCTAAGTGGTGGCCAGAAGCAGAGGATTCAGCTTTCCAGAGCATTGTACAGTGATGCTGATGTTTACCTCTTGGATGATCCCTTCAGTGCGGTTGACGCACACACTGGAGCACACCTCTTCAAGGTACAAATGGGTAATCTGCAATAATGTATCTTTTTTCATGAGATTCACATGTACTTTATGGAAAATTTGCATGCCCCAAGGCAGGAAATTTCGTGGCACTAACATGCAAAGCAAGAATCATAACCAAACATAAATTATGCTTACAGACATTCTCTCTGTCAGGGATTCCCTAACTTATATATAATATAAATCAGGTATTTGGATCAATAAGCAATTAAGAACTTGCATCAATTATGAAAATCTCATCATTAACTGCAATTCAGATTCTTTAGATGATTCGAATCAAACATATCTGGTTTGAAGAACGAAAAATAACCTTCCAAATATATTATATTTGCCAATAAACTTGAATAATAATATCAGTTCTATATATATGCAGGAATGTTTAATGAGTCAAATGTCCTCAAAGACAGTCATATATGTAACTCACCAGCTAGAGTTTCTGCGAGATGCGGATCTTGTTTTGGTAAGACAGCTATCTTAGACCTGAGAGAATTTATAGCAAACCATATTTCAGAGGAAGTCCTAGTTATGAAAAGTATGTTGCAAGTCTTTTTTGGTTCTAGTAAGAAGAAAGGAATTGTCACTGTAGAATGAATAGAATCGGGTGGAATTGTTGGTTGTATAGCCGAGCCTCATGGGTGGATTATATAGGAGTATATTGCTTAGGGGGGCAAGAAGCCTCCCTTAGAGATACTGGAGTCCCAATACACTTCATTTCTTAATTAAAAATTCTTCTAGTCATGTTCGTGTATCTACAATTAGTAAGAACATGTATATACAGAAAACGGCAATTCTAATTTATGCTAATGACTCGTTACTTATAGGTCATGAAAGATGGAAGAATTGTTCAATCCGGAAAGTATGATAATTTAATAGCAGACAAAGATGGTGAGTTCTCAAAGCAAATGGGTGCGCATAATAAGTCCCTTAGTCAGGTCAACCCTGCAAAAGTTCAGGGCTTGGGCACCAACAAATACAAGAAGAAGCAAATGGAGCTCACAGAGATAGAACCAGATCACACTGTGCTAGGAAGGGAAAGTGAGGAAGAGCGTGAATCTGGAAGGGTCAAATGGGGTATCTACCGAAAGTTTGTTACCTCAGCCTATAGGGGAGCCCTCATTCCCGTAATTCTTGCATGCCAAGTCCTTTTCCAGGCATTGCAGATATGTAGCAACTACTGGATTGCATGGGCATCAGAGAGGAAAGAACTAGTAAGCAGAGAGAAGATGATTGGTATTTTTGTGCTGTTGTCAGCAGGAAGCTCAGTATTTATATTGGGGAGAGCTTTTGTCCTATCAGCAATTGCAATCGAAACTGCACAGCAACTCTTCTTAGGCATGATAAAAAATATATTCCGAGCACCAATTAATTTCTTTGATTCCACTCCATCAAGTCGAATCCTAAATAGGGTGAGCACCAGCATACTACCTCCTGGATGTAACATCATAACAAATACTCTCCTTCCAGTTAGTCCTTACAGTTCAGCTTTTCTGTTTTTCAGGCATCAACAGATCAAAGCACAGTTGACATAGACATTCCTTACAGGCTAGCAGGGCTGATATTTGCACTAATTCAGCTCCTCAGTATCATTTTCATTATGTCCCAAATTGCTTGGCCCATACTATTTTTATTCATAGTAATAATTTCCATATCCACTTGTTATCAGGTAAATCTTCATGATTGATGACATTTGTGGATTTGAGGCATATAGAATGAGTAATACACTAATATGTAAATTTATGTAGAGCTATTACATCAGTTCAGCGAGAGAGCTAGCGAGGTTGGTTGGCATTAAAAAGGCTCCAATTCTCCACCATTTTTCTGAGACTATATCAGGGGCTGCAACAATTAGATGCTTTAATCAGGGAGAACTTTTTTTAAGAAAGAGCCTTACACTAATAGACGACTACTCCCGCATCACCTTCCACAATGCAGCAACGATTGAATGGTTGTGTGTCCGTATCAACTTCCTCTTCAACCTGGTATTCTTTGTGATGCTGGTCATCCTTGTCTCCTTGCCTCATGATACTATTGACCCAAGTAAGTTTTCCCATAACAAAACTACTAGTACCATTCAATGCTTCAACCTAGTTCTGTAGTTCTAATAGAAATGACAATGTTTTGGTTTTCTCCTTCTTTAGGCCTTGCAGGGCTTGCAGCAACATATGGTCTCAACCTTAATGTGTTACAAGCATGGGTAATATGGAACTTATGCGATGTTGAGAACAAGATGATCTCAGTAGAGAGAATTATGCAATTCTCAAACATGCCAAGTGAGTCTCCTTTAGTGGTTGAAGACAACAGACCAATGGAAAGATGGCCATGGTATGGAACCATTCAAATTGATGGTCTCCAAATCAAGTACGATCTTGACATGCCTATGGTGCTCCAAGGTATAAGCTGCACATTTCCTGGAGAAAGAAAAATTGGGGTGGTAGGGCGAACGGGGAGTGGGAAGTCTACTCTCATCCAGGCTTTGTTTCGGATTGTCGAACCATCTGCAGGACAGATACTCATAGACGGAGTCGATATATCACTTTTGGGATTACATGATTTGCGATCTAGACTAAGCATTATACCTCAAGAACCAACTCTATTCCAAGGCACTGTCAGATCAAACCTAGACCCTCTACAACAACATACAGATGCTGAAATATGGGAGGTATGCCAATATGCCTTTAGCATCCTTATGATGTTGTATGCTATTTGGCACTTTATCAACACTTTAACTGTGGTTGAAAATGCTGTTTTAGTTTAATTTTCGTTTATCAGTTCTAATATTTTAGTATTTACAGGTTGCTAGTAAATGCTGCCTTGAGGAGATTATTAGAGAAGACAGTAGACTGTTAGATGCACCAGGTATCAAGGTCTTCCTTGACATTTATGTGTCCCCTTCATCCCAGTTTATAACTACAATTCATTTTTGTAGTTACTGAAGATGGAGGAAATTGGAGTGGGGGGCAAAGGCAACTTGTCTGCTTGGCCAGAGTGCTACTAATGAAAAGAAAAATACTTGTTTTAGATGAAGCTACAGCGTCAGTCGATACTGTGACTGATAATATTATCCAAAGGACTATAAGGCAAGAAACAAAAACTTGCACGGTCATAACAATTGCACATAGAATTCCCACCGTGATTGACAGTGACCTAGTTCTTGTACTTGGTGAAGGTAAAATGACTCAGAAAGAACTCATAAGATTCTTTTTGTAGTTTTATTCTAGGTTCTGAGATGGTATTTTAAACTAACCTAAGTCATCTAATAAATACTTTGTTTTCATTTTGTACAACAGGCAGGATACTTGAGTATGATTCTCCAAACAATCTCCTGAGAGATGAATCATCCGCGTTTTCAAAGTTGGTGATGGAATTTGTGGGAAGGACAGATAACGTTAACTAGAGATGACATGGAGCCATAAACTAATCATTAATCATTTGACCTTGCTTAGTCCTGTGTATAGTAGCGCTGTAGAGTATGGAAGTCAGACCAGGTAACCAGGAAAATTTGATTCGTGTGTGATGACGGGACCAGTGACATAAAGATGGTTACTCGATAGCAGAAAGTAACCTTCTTATTAATGTTTTCTTTTCCTAGTGGACAGCTTATGATGGTAAGGTGTTTGTTCATATTGAACACCTGATCTTATTCTTACATTGACTCATCTTTGTTTTTTTTTTTGGCTACCAACACAGCAGGCTGTAATGGTACAATTCGTGAATTTGTTAGCCTACTGTGAGTCCTTACAGATGTACATAAACGTGCGACTATTTCCCAAAGGACAATAACATCTTAGCGTTCTACATATTTTTTTTTCAAGAAAGAGCACCAGCTTTGGAATTGGAGCGCTGAAGCCTATGCATGTTCTGCGCCTGAATTCGTGAGTTTGAGCCACAATAGGCTCAAACTAGCATGCAGTTGCAAAACATAAAATCTACTATTTGCACCCTTGCAGAAAGAATATAGAACCAGACAATTATATTCAGAGAAAATTAGCAATTAGAATTGATGGCAGAGGGTCCTTACCCCCATGAGGCAAAAGAACGAACAGTTCGTGGGCGCTACAGAGGCCCGGCGAGGCCGATGCCAGTCCTGCGCCTGAAGCCGCTGTTTGGCACAGCAAGAGTAGGTCGCCGTCTTGATGGCCACCACCTGAGGCCACCGCCTCGCCGTGTTTGCGCGTGGCTGATGGTGCGAGTGTGCGACCACCAGCTTTGGAACTGGAGCGCTTGGCAGTGCCACCGCCCACCGGTAGAGGAGGTTTTTTTTTTTGAGTGGAGCACTATCTTTATTGATTCAACGAAATATAGTTACAAATGCCATCGGAGTCTCTAAAAACCAAACATGTCTAGCTGCTGGTAAATTTACAGAACTTCTAGCTAGGAGATGTGCATCAATATTTGAACTTTGGCCTTCAAAGTCAAAATCAATTCTTGAAAAGTTCTCCATTCTAGACTTTATTTCCAGGATGATGGCACCATACCTGCCCATCCCCTTGTCCTCGATGCTTCGAACTGCGTTGGCACAATCACTGCCCAGTCTTTGCTGCCTGCAAACCAAGGTCACTGGCCAGGGCTAGCCCTTCGCGGCAGGCTATCGCCTCGACCACCTCCGCGTCAGTGTTTCCTTCCACTGCCCGTGTTGAGGCTCCCAAGAAGTTGCCTCCCTCATCACGCGCCACAATAGCTGATGCCGAACGCCTCGAATTCTTGGAGACAGTCGCATCCACGTTGATCTTCGCCTTCCCAGCCGGCAGTTTGATCCACCGAGGAGGCCACACTCCCTGAGCTGTCTCTGGCCAAGTCTTTTTCTTCTCCGGCCGGACTTCCATGAGCTCACCAATAAAACGCTCAACAAACATATGGGTCGACAGGGCTCTGAAAATAATTCTCGTGTATCGCCTTGCGCCTCGCATACCAAATCGTCCATAGCCGGACGACGACCCTTATAAGCTCTTCATTCTTAAGCGATTGCATCACCTCTGCAAGCCAAGCCCGAGCGTCCAAGCATTGCACTTGGCATAAGAACCCGGTAATCTCCTCCCTTTCTAGGGCCCAAACACATCTGGCTAGGTTGCACTCTAGCAGCGCGTGCCTCCATGAATCATCTGCGCCGCATAAGGAACAACCCTCATCTGTAGCCATGTTCCTATAATGCCTGACATCACCCGTCGGAACTGAGTGCCTAGCCAATCTCCACAGGAACACCATGATCTTGGAAGGAACCTTGATCTTCCACAGCTGGCTCCATTCCTTCTCTTGTGATCCAGCTTCCGAATTATTCGGGCGATCCTCCTCCCAAAGCTAAATTCGTCTCCCGGCTTCGCACCAGCATGTGATAAGCCTACCTGACCGTGGAGACGCCAGGTTTCTCATAGTGCCATGCCCAGAAATCTTCTTGCGGCATCGTGCTAAGAGGAATATCCTCGATGATCTCCTAGTCCATCGGCGTGAAAAATCCCCTCAGCTTCCGACTATCCCAACACCGCGAAGTCGAGTCAATTAGCTCATTGACCAACTGTGGTGGGTTGGGTTTTGTTGCTCCAAGTGGTCGTAACATACTGTCTCTGAGCCACTACGTGTCCCAAATTCTCGTCGTCTCACCCGAACTGATCCTGCGGATCAGGCCTTGACGCAACACTTGAATACCGTCAACCACCGATCTCCATACCCTGGACGGCGAAGATCCCACCTCCGCATCCAGTAGATCACCTGCTGGGAAATAAACGGCCTCAGTGGCGGAGCGTGAATTAAAATTAGGGGGGGGGGCTAATTGTACTGTAGCTATTGAGGTATATTACAAAGCTAATATGGCCATATTATTACTAGCACCGAACTGCACTAGTAACCGAGTGATTCACTGATTCACTGCTGCGGTTGCTATATTCTTGGTAGCATTAATTTGTTAAGGCACCCCATCGCAGGACACTGCTGGTAGCTGTTGAGGGTTATCACTAGTATTTGTTGGAATTTATATGGGCTTGACCTAATAACCAATTGTGAAATTCCTAATAAATCTCAAAAGCCTATTCATGTGAGCAAGAGGGGATGTGGAAACTCTTTAGTACCACCTTACTTGTTGAAGTGGAGGTAGTCATACTTAAATATGGAAGTCCTCTCCACTTCCTCAAGTCTAGTGTGAGGAGGAGTAAGAGAAGCCTGCACGTGCGCGCTCACTCGTTGGGCAGGGCGGGGCGGGGCGAAGGGCGCGGCACCTGCGTGAATAGTCCGCCGAAATCCGGCTCCTCGCCTTGCGGGAGCGCGATCTCCTTTTGCTGTTTTCATTTTTGGTTTCTTGGCCTTCAAGTTACATGAGTCCTAATCGGTTACAAATTAAGAGTCCTAAATCAATTTAGATCGTGATCGTGACACGAGATTGGTTGGACAGGACTATATAAGCAACATGCCGGCCACGTCAAAACGTATCCAGTTGAGCTAGGGTTTTTGCCTCTTCTCGCTATTGCGCCGCCGCTGTAGCTACTCCAGTCCGATCGCTTGCGTGCACTGGCGACGGGGTGATCAGGTCTCCGGAACCCTCGTCTTTGCGGTCCTACACCGGGAGAAGGTGAATAAGGTTTTTGGGAAGCGTTCTTCGCGCGACTGCTCCCAAAGCTTCCACAACGGCTCGTCTTCCAAAGGGTGCATCGGCGCGTCGGCTTCGTTGTGCTAGAGCTCGCGGGATCGTCATCAAGAATACTCCTCCGCCTCTCATTGACGACTTCAACATCGACGACATAGACATCAGCGATCTCGCTCCATCACCACCGCCAGCCACATCTTTAACACCATCTACTACTACAACTGAAAGGTATAATTCTCTTGATCTAATCTTGACGTTCGTACAATCTAATCTATCTGTTGGACTATCAATGCTTGTCATGTTGATGCTGTGGAATATGCTGATCTACTATACTAGTATGCCATACATGTTTAATCTAGTTCATATATTTGCTATGATTTATGTTCTAGATTTAATCATGCTTTTAATCTGGAAATTGCCTAATTCTTTAACAATCCAAAAACCTTATTATAGGTCATTTTCAAAATTATCTATGGCTAGTTTGGTTGACGCGTTGAGGCCGGAAAAGTTTTCTGGTACGCATTTTAAAAGGTGGTCTATCAAGGTCACTGATTGGCTTACTGCCATGAAAGTTTTCTGGGTCAAAGATGCCATGTCTAAGGGAAACATCTCTGATAAAGATCAGAGAAAATTCCAGGAAGCTAATGATATCTTTGTGGGAGCTGTGCGTAATGTGCTTTCAGATTATCTATTTGATTCTACGATGCACTTAAGAGACGCAAAGGCTCTATGGGATCATCTGAATGCTACTTATGGTGCTTCAGATGCAGGCAAAGAGCTGTATACCATGGAGAGCTTTAATGACTACAAGATGGTTGCTAACAAATCAGTAGTTAAGCAAGCTCATGAGATTTAGCGCCTGGCTAAGGAACTTGAACTCCTTAAATGTGTCTTACCTGATGAGTTTGTGGCTGGGTGCATTATTGCTAAATTGCCTTCTTCATAGAGGAATTTCGCCACAAGTCTCAAACACAAGAGACAGAAAATATCAGTTGAAAACCTGATAGCATTTCTTGATATCGAGGAAAAAGCTCGGGCTAAAGATAACATTAAGAAGGGGAACGAGGAAAAATCTAGCGCCCACTTTATCCAGAGAAACCATGGCAAGAACAAGGGAAAGCCTAAGCAACCTGCTTTCAATGCCAAACAAAATACTGCCTTCAAGAAGAAGAAGAAAGACAAAGCAGAGCTACCTTGCTTCGCGTGTGGAGAGCTTAGTCATTTTGCTAAAGATTGTCCAGAGCGAGCGGATAAGAAAGAGAAAAAAAGTTCACCTCGTGACTGCTAGCAGTGCTGATGACGGGTATGGTAATTTTCCTACTGTACTTTCAGTGTTTCAATCTTCAAGTTGGTGGGTTGATACAGGTGCTAATATTCACGTGTGTGCTGATATCTCTTTGTTTTCTTCTTACCAGGGGCTCCAAGGTTCCTCCGTCCTGATGGGGAATGGGTCATATGCTTCTATTCGTGGTGTTGGCACGGTAGATCTGAAGTTTACTTCGAGAAAGATCGTGCAGATGAAGAACATACAACATGTCCCTACTATTCGCAAGAACCTTGTTAGCATATCTCTTCTATTGAGAGATGGGTTTAAGGTAGTGTTAGAGTCTAATAAAGTAGTCATGTCTAAGCATAGATAATTTATTGGTAAAGGCTATGATTGCAGAGGCTTATTCCACCTATCTTTGGCAGATTTTTGTAATAAGTCAGTGAATCATATTTGTGGCGCGATTAATGATAATTTGAGTGTTTGGCATTCTCGCTTATGTCATGTTAACTTTAGATTGATGTCACGTTTGTCTAGCCTGAATTTAATTCCAGATCTCACTATTGCCAAAGGTTCTAAGTGCCATAACTGCGTGCAATCTAAGTAACCTCGAAAGCCTCATAGGGCAGTGGAGGAGAGAAACTTGGCACCTCTAGAACTCATACATTCTGATCTTTGCGAGATAAATGGTGTGTTGACAAAAGGTGGAAAGAGATATTTCATGACTTTAATTGATGATGCAACTAGATTTTGCTTTGTTTACTTGCTTAAAACTAAAGATGAAACGCTAGACTACTTTAAAATCTATAAGGCTGAAGTTGAAAATCAACTAAAGAGAAAAATTAAACATCTAAGGTCAGATCGTGGTGGTGAATATTTTCCTATATTATTTAATAAGTCCTGTGCGGAACATGGTATTATTCATGAGAGGACAGCTCCGTATTCGCCCGAATCAAACGGGATTGCCGAGAGGAAAAACTGCACGCTGACTGACTTGGTGAACGCCATGTTGGACACTGCTGGTCTATCTAAGGCATGGTGGGGGAAGCTCTAATGACTGCGAGTCATGTCTTGAATAGAATTCCAAACAGAAATAAAGAGACAACTCCATATGAGAATTGGATTGGAAGGAAACCATCACTTTCATACTTCCGCACGTGGGGATGTTTGGTGAAAGTCAATGTTCTAATTTCTAAGAAGCGTAAGCTTGGATCGAAGACTGTGGACGATGTCTTTCTAGGATATGCTCACCATAGCATTGCCTATAGATTTTTAGTAGTAAAATCTGAAGTTTCTGATATGCATGTGGATACAATTTTTGAATCTCGTGATGCTATATTTTTTGAAAATATATTCCCTATGAAAGATATGTGTAGCAATGCTAGATTTTCCTCTGAGATAGCTCCTGATTTTACTGTGCCTATTGAGTCTTCTATTGAGTCATTTGAGCAACCACCTGAAGAAGTCCTTGAGGAGAATGACAATGAAGTTCCTGCGAGGAACAAGAGACGAAGGATTGCAAAATCCTTTGGTGATGATTTCATTGTGTATCTTGTGGACGATACTCCTACCTCTATTACAGAGGCATACGCATCTCTAAATGCAGATGATTGGAAAGAAGCTGTTCGTAGTGAGATGTACTCAATTCTTTCTAATGGAACTTGGGAGTTATCTGAGCTACCTATTGGTTGTAAACCAATTGGATGTAAGTGGGTGTTCAAGAAGAAGCTTAGGCCTGATGGTACTATTGACAAGTACAAGGCTCGGCTTGTGGCTAAGGGTTATACCCAGAAGGAAGGCGAGGATTTCTTTGATACTTATTCACCTGTTGCTAGAATGACCACTATTTGAGTGCTACTTTTTCTGGCTGCCTCGTATGGTCTTCTCGTTCATCAAATGGACGTGAAGACAGCTTTCCTTAATGGAGAGTTGGATGAGGAGATTTATATGGATCAGCCAGATGGAATTGTAGTAAAAGGTGAAGAGCAGAAGGTGTTTAAATTACTGAAGTCTTTGTATGGCTTGAAATAAGCACCTAAACAATGGCTTGAGAAGTTTGACACTACTTAAACTGGTGCGGGCTTTGCCGTTAATGAAGCTGATAGGTGTGTGTATTATCGACATGGTGGGGGCCAATCTGTTATATTATGTTTATATGTTGATGATATTCTAATCTTTGGAACAAACATTGATATTATTAATGAGGCCAAGTCTTTTTTGTCAAAGAGTTTTGACATGAAAGATCTAGGAGAAGCTGATGTAACTCTAAACATTAAACTGATTAAGAAAGATAGTGGGATTACCTTGTCACAATCTCACTATGTTGAGAAGGTCTTGAGCCATTTTGGCTTTATGGATAGCAAGCCTACTCCAACACCTTATGATCCTAGTGTGACATTGAGAAAGAATAAGAAGATTGCTAGAGATTAATTAAGATATTCTCAGATAATTGGTTCACTCATGTATCTAGCTAGCGCAACCAGACTAGATATCTCTTTTGCCGTGTGCAAGTTGAGTACGTACATGTCCAATCCGGGTGATAATCATTGACATGCACTTAAGAGGGTCTTGCGTTATCTCAAAGGTACAATGAGTTTTGGGATTCACTATTCTGGGCACCCAGCTGTGCTAGAGGGATATAGTGATGCGAACTGAATTTCTGATATTGATCAAATCTATGCCACTAGTGGGTATGTGTTTACTCTTGAAGGTGGCGTAGTGTCATGGAGGTCTAGTAAACAGACTATTTTGACTAAATATACCATGGAAACAGAACTTACTGCTTTGGATACAGCTTCTGCAGAGGCAGAGTGGCTGCGTGAGCTCTTGTCAGACTTGCCGGTGGTTGAAAAACCAATATCGGCTATCCTTATGAACTGTGATAACCAAACAGTGATCACTAAAGTAAACAGTGCTAAGGATAATGTGAAGTCAACAAGACACGTTAAAAGACGTTTGAAGTCTGTCAGGAAGTTGAGAAACTCCGGAGTAATTACTGTGGGTTATGTGCAAACAGAAAGAACCTGGTAGATCCCTTTACCAAAGGGCTATCACGGAATGTGATAGAAATAGCATCAAGGAAGATGGGTTTGAGGCCCATATGAGTTTACCGTAGTAGTAACCCAACCTTTTTGATCGGAGATCCCGTGACTTAGGATCTAGGAAGAACAAACTATTGGTAAACTGAGGAGAGTATAATTATAACCCTCTCTACGTGAAGATGCAATACTCTCAAAGCCTTAACATGTTCTATTGGCTTTAACAAGCGAAGATGCTGTCCTACAGAGCATTCTTGAAAGAACATACCTATATGAGTTCGACTGTATAACGTCGTAGTCTATGAGACTTGGGTGGTCTCTAGTAAGCTCATGAAGAGACCAGAGAGTACGACGTATATGCTCCACCTACGGAGTAAGGCTATTGGTAGCCAGGTATTAGTTTGACTTTGAGCAAAGCTTATTCGCATAAAACTTGCAATTCAAGGCATAGTCCATTGTTCAAGTTGTGGATGAGTGTAGCTTGAGGTTCTAGGCGAAAGTTCAACTTCACAGTCTCTGCTAAAACACTGGTATATCAAACAGTAGTGAGAACAGGCAAATCTCTAAATGGGTATTTGAGATCTGGTGGGGGATTGTTGGAATTTATATGGGCTTGGCCCAATAACCAATTGTGAAATTCCTAATAAATATCAAAAGTCCATTCATGTGAGCAAGAGGGGATGTGGAAACTCTTTAGTGGCTTGTTGAAGTGGAGGTAGTCATACTTAAATATGAAAGTCCTCTCTACTTCCTCAAGTCTAGTGTGAGGAGGAGTAAGAGAAGTCCACACGCGCACGCTCGCTCGCCTCGCCTCGCCGGGCGGGGCGAAGGGCGCGGGTGCGCGGCACCTGCGTGAATAGTCCGCCGAAATCCGGCTCCTCGCCTTGCGGGAGCGCGATCTCCTTTTGCTGTTTTCGTTTTTGGTTTCTTGGCCTTCAAGTTGCATGAGTTCTAATCGGTTACAAATTAAGAGTCCTAAATCAATTTAGATCGTGATCGCGACACGAGATTGGTTGGACAAGACTATATAAGCAACCTGCCGGCCACGCCAAAACGTATCCAGTTGAGCTAGGGTTTTTGTCTCTTCTCGCTATTGCGCCGCCGCTATAGCTACTCCAGTTCAATCGCTTGCGTGCACCGGCAACCGGGTGAGCAGGTGTCCGGAACCCTCGTCTTTGTGATCCTACACCGGGAGAAGGCGAATAAGGTTTTTGGGAAGCGTTCTTCGCGCGACTGCTCCCAAAGTTTCCACAACGGCTCGTCTTCCAAAGGGTGCATCGGCGCGTCGGCTTCGTCGTGCTAGAGCTCGCGGGATCGTCATCAAGAATACTCCTCCGCCTCTCATCGACGACTTCGACGACGACTTCAACATCGACGACATAGACATCAGCGATCTCGCTCCATCACCACCGCCAGCCACATCTTTAACACCATCTATACTACAACCGAAAGGTATAATTCTCTTGATCTAATCTTGACGTTCGTACAATCTAATCTATCTGCTGGACTATCAATGCATGTCATGTTGATGCTGTAGAATATGTTGATCTGCTATACTAGTATGACATACATGTTTAATCTAGTTCATATATTTGTCATGATTTATGTTCTAGATTTAATCATGCTTTTAATCTGAAAATTGCCTAATTCTTTAACAGTATTACTGTATGTTCTACGTCTAACGTCCTCACATATTTTCATAGACCAGGGAGGGAGGGGGGCCACTGAGCTCCGCCGGTGAGCGGCCTTGAGGACCTGTGCACTGAGCGAACTAGGATCCTGCAAAAGCCGCCGAGCTTGGCGAGCCTGCGGCTAGGTTAAATATAATCTAATATAACTATATAGTTCATACCTACTAGCCATTCACTTTCTCTAAAGCTCGCTCCACAGCGTGCCACGTCATCACCATTTAACAGCACGATGGTCCCCCACTCACGCAAGGCCATCCACCATCTTATCCCACTGACGCAAAGGCTACCAGAAGACCAACAACCATCAGCCGCACCTGTTCCTCCTGAGAAACACTATCGTCCAAACCCACTTACCAGGCCACTAACCCTTCATCTACTCATGAATATTAATATCACGAAGAGGATTCCATCATCCAATTAATCACCTTCCTGCATCAGCGTCTCTTGCAGATTTTTTTCTATTTATTTAATTTACCATCTCCTATCACATCGATTCTACTTTTGTGTGGCCACCTAGCTGGTACCAAGATCACATCTCCCTCGATGCTATCTGCCCATTGCTGATCCGCCAAAGTACGTCGCTACCAATTCCTCCTATTCCGTCAGGTAGTCAGGTGCCTTCAGTCTTGATCGTCGTCATTGTCCTGCTCCACTTCTTTGCCTCAGCACGAGTTAGCCATGAGTAAAGCTAATGTTTTGAGTACTGCTCAAAATTCGATTTGCAATATTTGAAAGCATGGTTCCATGCATTCTGGAAGGTCATCGTAAAATCATTGTAAGCAATCAAAAACCATCTTCCTCTCTATGTTCCTTACTACATACTGCACCACGAAATTACCACTGTTATCTATTCTTTCAGTCTCTTCAATTCTATCTGCACCTGAACTTTTTACAATAGAGGAGTACAGGTGATTACTCAATCTACCTCTCTTCCTATTATTTATTGTTTGTTTGCTCCAAATTATTATTTTTTCTCCCGCTCACCATCGTCAACTGCCATGGGCATCTGAAGGTAATTACTCAATCCATCTCTCTTTCTATTATTTATTCTTCGTTTGCTCCAATTTATTTTTTTTCTCTTGCTCACCATCGTCAATTGCCATGAGCATCCTGAAGAGATGGATCATGGCTTTTATTATCCATCATGGTGCTCACCATTGTCAACTGCCATCAGCATCTGAAGAGATGGATCATGGTTTTATTATCCACCATGGTGACCCAGGCATGTATCCCTAAGGCTATGTGGAATTATGGTTAACAGACCAGTCAGTGCAGATGTCCCCGCCTCCCTGAACGGTATCCGTAGCTGTCAAGGACGGAAACGTGCATTCAGATATCAGGACATTTATTTTCCAAACACCATGCAATTCATAAGCTCTATAGAGTGTATATATTAATGCGCAAATTCTTCTCTTCATGATTCATGAAAGCAATTATGGTTCATGCTCGACAGATCTAGCATCTTTTTTCATAGCATTATTGAATTATGTCTTCAAGTTCCTTTGATACATTTCATCACCTTTTTTTGTGCTAAAGTGTGGATGAATTTTTCTTTACAACACTCAGACTTCAATAATATTTTTTTACAACTAGAATTTAACTTAAGTTATTTTTAGGAAGTCCCGCGGCAACGCGCGGGGAATTCAACTAGTAACTCAACGTTTCTAAAGCCCAGCCCTCGCATGTGCTTTGGTTTTGATATGTCGTCCCAAGCAACCCATCACGTTCTGCGCTTGCCCTCCTTGCTTCCCCACCAAAAGTCACAGGGGACACCATCAATATGCTTACACAACCCTTTCAGCAGTTTAAAATATGACATAGAATATGTTGAAATGGCCTATGCAACTGCTTTAATAAGCACCCCCTTGCCACCTGCCGAGAGGCTCTGCTCCATCCATCCCTACACCTTCCTCTAGACTCTATCCTTCAAATAAGTAAAAGCTCCACTCACTGAAGAACCCACGTCTGTAGGCATGCCCAGGTATTTCTCACTTAAGGCCTCATTCTGGATATTGAGAATTGTCTTAATCTCGCTTCGCACCCTGGCGCTGCACCCCTTTGCAAAATGAATCGATGACTTGTCCAAGTTTATCTGGTGTCCAGATGCACTGCAATATAGGTTCAGGACATTCCTCACCTCTTCCGAGTTTTCCCTATTCGCCTTGAAAAGCAGCAGGCTATCATCAGCAAAGAGTAGGTGACTCACCATTAGAGAAGACGGAGCCACCCTTATGCTCATGAGACTCGATGACTGAACACTGTAATTTAAAAGGCACAAAAGGCCCTCTGCTGCTAACAAGAAGAGATAGGGAGATATCGGATCTCCTTGACGAATGCCCCTCGTCGGTTTGAAAGCTTCCAATTTATGGTCGTTCAACAACACTGAGAATGAAACTGATTTTATCATTCTCATAATCATCTCCACCCATCTATGATGAAAACCCAACTGGGTCATAATCCTCTAAAGGTAATCCCACTCCAGTCTGTCATAAGCCTTCCACATATCCAGCTTAAGAGCACAAAACCTATTCTCTTTGGCTCTCTTTTTCTTCATGTAGTGCAAGCACTCATAAGTTGTTATAATGTTATATGTAATCAAGAGGCCAGGTACAAAAGCATATTGCTCCTCTGAAATTACTTCAGGCAAAATAGCGCGCAGCCGATTAGCCACCGGTTTAGAGGCTATTTTGTAAATCACATTGCATAGATAATCAGCCGAAATTGTCCAAGCTCCTCTGGCTTTTCCACCTTCGGAATTAGGACGATGCTTGTCTTGTTGATCAGGGCTGGGACATCCTCCCCTCTCAACACCCTTAGCACAACCGCAGACACCTCCTCTCCGCAGATATCCCAGTGCCTCTAAAAAAAGTGAGCCGGATACCCATCTGCGCCTTTGTTGGGAACATGTGAAATAGAGCAGTCTTCACTTCATCGCTACTAAAAGACTTCAGCAGTAGGTCATTCATCGCCTGGTAACCTTCACCGGTACCTTATCTAGTAGCTGATCCATCTGCAGCGTCCCTTCCGACGTATACAGGTTTATATAAAATTATGTCGTGGGATCAGCCATCTCATCCTCATCTCCTGTAAAGCTCCCATCACCCTTCAATAATCTAGATATTTTATTTCGCTTTCTCCTTTGATTCGCTCTCAGATGGAAGAAACGTATATTACGGTCCCCTTTGGTGAGCCAGGCAATACGTGATCGTTGTCTCCACATAATTTCCTCCCTGTAATTGAGCTCCAGGATTCTGTCAACCACATTTAACTCCTGATAGGACGGGCTTGTTCTTGCCGGGTCCGATCGTAGCCGATCCAGCCGCGTTGTAAGACCCTTCAACTCACGGTTGACACTGCCAAAGGATTGCCACTCCCAGCCACTCAGGCTCACTGACAAAGCCTCAAGCTTCTTCTGCAGCCCGTCCAGGATCGTCACTCGCGGTTGGTCACTCCAAGCTTGGGCTAGCATACCCTTGAACTCCATGTTTCTCTCCCACATTAACTCATAACGGAATTGCTTGCGACGTCTTCCTCCTAAGTTAAGCGGTCTGCTTTCCCATCATAACTCGATGGGGCCATGATCCAAGGCCACCGACACTAGGTGCCTGACCATAGCGGTTGGAAACCTGGCGCTCCACTCTGTGCAAGCCAGTGCCCTATCGAGCCTGACGCGACAGAAAGAGCCCCCAGCCACTTTCTTCTCATACATTCATCTGCGCCCTTCAAAACCAAGGTCGACAAGGCCGCAGACATCCACCGCACCCCGAAAGCTAGCTATCTGGCTTCGGCTCCTTTCCTGTGTACCTTCATGTTCTGACTGTAAAAGAACTTCATTAAAATCTCCAATACACAACCATGGAAGATGGGAAGAAGCCTTGATGAACTTCAACATCACCTATGTCTTGTTGCCTTCTGGAACCTGGGCCTCACCATAGACTCATGTCAAACCCCATGGCTCACCCCCACTTTCTGTAATGATAGTATCAATGTGATATTGAGAATACGGTAACAATTCAACCCTAGTATTATTGTTCCAAAAAATGTCAAGGCCACCACTGCGCCCTGAACTACTTACGGCGAAAGCATTGTCGAAACCTAGGGTACCTTTCAAACCTTCCACCCGTGCTTGATGAACTTGTGTTTCCAATACGCAGAGCACGGTAGGGGCAACTTTCTTTGCGAGCTCGCGAAGCTCCTTTACTGTGTAGCGTTGCCCAATCCGCGGCAGTTCCATCTAAGGCAACTCATTGCACTAGGTGGGCTTCCCTCCTTAGAGTCCGCCGGAGAAATAACTGCCCTGTTGCTACCTTGCACCTTGGCTTTCTTCTTCTCATCCTTCAACTTCGCCCTCGAAGCTTCTGCCTTCGCCATCAAAATTGGCTTCTCCAAGTCTCGGACCCTAGGTCTCGTCCCACCAAGGCCAGGCAATTGCGCGCAGGGCAGTCCCTTGATCAGCCTGAGAGGGAGAGAGACAGGGAGGGTTGCATTGAGGAAGCCGACATCAGAAGCCTCCGCCCGGCGGAGTCGCCCTGCCCGCGATGCGGTCGTACGATCCGATCTATCGTTACCTAATGCAAATATTGTACCGGTAGAGGAGGTGGCTATTGGCCTATTGTGCGGGGTGTGGCCCAATAAGGCCAGTGGCCGTGTCGGCCGATTCTGGGCCTCTGGGGAGAAGCCAGCTACGATCAGGAGGATGGAACTGTACTTGCCGAGGAGGAAGAAATGGTGAGAAGATAAAAAAAGGTACACTTTGATTTTGATTTCCCCTAGCAAATAATTTGTGTTGCAACTGTCATTTGTTTCATTCATACCCTCTGTCCATTCCATAAAAGAGACCCTTCTTAGTAGGGTAGTGGCTGTGTCTTTGTTAGAACACACAGACCAATCGTGCCGTTCCAAGATCCTCCTACCTCGAGGTAGTGATTGTGTCACCGGGAAACACAACCACTCGTTCCCGTTCGATCCTAAGTCCAACTTCTTTGACTTTTAGAAAATTATAAAAAAAAATATATCAATATTTACCACATCAAATTTATTTAATTAAAAATTCGTATTTTGAAAGTGCATTAACGTTGCTGTGGCAAGGAGAGGGCCCATCTCTCATTTTAAATTATAAACAGATCTTCATGTTTAGGTTTAGGTTTAGGTTAGATTGATTAGATTTAACCCAAATAATTCTACCGGCGAAATCATTATTAATGTTCGGTCGGCCTGCATAACTTCGACGATATAGCCATTGCAGGAGCCATTTTCATAGGCAGGAGGTCAGTTTGTGATACTATCTATTATAAGGGTAAAGATGTTCATGGACATTTTCCGTAGGCATTTTTTTTGAACTTTTTTCGTAGGCATATTAACTCAGGGTCATCAACTTTATTATCAATAGATTGAGAAATTAGGCATCCAACTTGATGGATCAAGGTTTGGCATCCAACTTGATCGTTAGCTTTGTCGTCCTCCCTAGCTTGCCCTTACCGCTTGCGTCTTGCTAGCGGATCGGGCCTCACCAACTTGCGTCTTACTAGTGAAACCAAGTTATTTGAAAACAATTCAACCATGTTATGCTCATTCCCTTTCAGGGGCGACACTTTGTTGATGGTCTTGACTATGTAAAACCATGATGAAATCACCGTCAACAAGCGCCCGACCCTATTGGCGGAGCATCCGTCAATGCTAGTCGATAGAACATTAACCCTATGTTACACACACGTGTTATATATGCTTAAACCCTGATCAAACAACATCAATGCATATCATATCATGTCATTTACGCTTATGCATTGTACTCTCAAGCACCATGCATTCATTAGGTGATGAGGGCTGCGAGGAGGTTGTTTTGGAGGAGGCCCCGGAGGTAGAGATCGTCGACGAGCCACCACCCAAACCCATTCAAGGCAGGCCCCTTACTATGCATCCCTAACTCTTTGCAAATGCATTAATGAATTATAGTTATCTATTACATTGATATGTTACTATATGATTAGGCTACCTATGATATCCTTTGAGCTTTCCATACCTTGAATAATACGATGGTCGGATCTGGCATTTAGTTACCATCAACAGTAATTAAGCTAGGCCCTTGTAGCTTCGTGCATGTTAGCTGGGAGGCGTGCTTGTCTTCATCGTGTGTTTAAGTTTTTCTACAAGGGCCCGTTTGAATTCTTTCATTTTGGTGGAATTAGAATGTACTTAACAGACTAGACTATTTGGTTTGGAATTTGATATCTATAACTTTCCAAAGTTTAGATATGAGCCTATTTTAAATTCATAGGGCGGGAGATGGAAATTTATTTTATAGTGCTATGTTTCTACGCTGCAACTTATAGCATGCTCTTCGGTTCACTCTCCTACAGCAGAAATGCAGCACATAAGTATCTTACGGCTAATAGTAGTACAAAAATATATTCCGTGTGCAACCATATTAGCTTTAATTGACTGTGCCTAAATTATGATTATTAAAATTGATTTCAATTTGAAAAGGTTCCAAACAGGCCTAAGTTTTTTCCGAAGGGTTTTTTGAGTATAGTAGATTATATTTGTGCATTTGTCTCCTACCATGCACGGTTCGTTAGAGCGGCTACAAACATATATACACCTGTTCGCTTGTCTTATAAGCCATACTTTTTCAGTCAACGAACAATGTTTTTCTCTCACAACAAATCAGCGACCAGTACTTTCAGTTATGGCTTTTTAGCGAAGCGAAGAGCAGTGAAAAGCCATAAGGCCATATACTTTGTTAAAATTTAACTAATAATTATTTGTTGCTGTTTTTTCTTGGATAGGTAGAGCAAAAGAATGTGAACTATACAAGTCAAAGAAAGGCCTCCAGTGTATATAGACAGGGCCTTGCCGTTTAAAAGGGAACCATAAAAACAATGGAACCCACTATTTTTTAGTATCCTTAGAATTTGTTATTTCAATGCAAAATTACTGAATAGAGTAAAAAGTTATGGTTGGGAAGCTTATAGTAGCAAAAGTCATTGGAATTAATATTTTATATATCAGAATAATCCATTTTGTTATTAATCGGAAAAAGAGGGTTAAAAGAAGACAAATAAAAAAGAAATCATTGTCTTCTTCATATATCTTGTATTTATCATACTTTTGCCATGGGGAGTCTCTTTCTCTTTTAACAAACGTCTAGAATTTTGGATTAAGAATTGGTGGAATACCAGGCAATCCGAAACCTTTTTAACTGATATTCAAGATAAAAGCATTCTAGAAGGATTCGTAGAATACCAGAACTTTTTCTCTTGGACAAAATGATAAAAGAGAAACCGAAGACACATGTACAAGAACTTCCTACAGGAATACACAAGGAAATAATACAATTGACCAATTAATAAGTAGTTGCTTATTATTTTACCAAAATTAGAGCCAGTCTATCCATTTATTCACTAGACCTAGAAAATCAGAATTTTTTATTCAAAAAAGGAAATTGATTTTATTACGACATGCTATTTTTACATTGATTACATTTAAGGATCAGTCATGGTCTTTTAGACTCTACCAAGAATTCGGACCAATTTGTTGCTTCATCCAAATGTGTAAAAATCATAGCTGCACTTAAAAGTACTCTACCATTGAGTTAGGTACACGAATAAAATATGATCTCTTAGATATGATCAAAATCTAATAATTAGTGAAATTACACTGGACTCTCCTGATAAAACATTAAATTAGCAAGACATCAAAAGAAGATTTCCTCATCCATTGAAAACACTCAAAATACCACCATGAACAGATCCGGTTAAATTTCACTAAGGGTAAAAAAAAGCATGCCTAATCACACAATGGCAATTTTTTTTTTGGTAATTTGAACAAAGTATAGACAGAGTTGTCTGATATGGAGTGACAGTAAAGAGACCCATCTCATGATGACCCGTGACTAGAGACCGATGGCCTTTTACAAAAGGATGGCTTTAACGGAGGGATAGATCTAGCAGTGGGACATGGCGGTTAGGGGTGGGGGGGCTCAAGCTCCCCTACTGCCGCCGATCTCATGTAGCCTCCCTAGAGCCCATCTAAGATTTTTTTTTGCCATGGCACTGCTTGCAATATTTGGGTCGGGACTAAAGCTGGCTTGCAATATTTGGGGTGCTGCTTTAAATTCTGGCATGCAATGATACAAACGGGCACGCTAGCGTGGGAACACATGGCCTGGACTCCTGGTAGTGTTCTCCTGGAAACTGCGGCAATCGGCATAGTAGGTCATGGCTGGCCTCTAGCATGCACCATGTTCCTTCTCCCGCATGGCCACATAGACCATGCATGGCGTGCTAATTGTATACATTTCTATCTAAATGACTTGTTCAATTAATTATATAAGAACAAATTATTATGTTGACCATCAATTGAAGATGTTTGTCTTCATTCTCCTACGGTTTGCAAGAAACTCCATTCTTCCTGTAATGTTGATGTCAACGCACATGTAGATAGATTTTTGAGTTTGGACTCTAAGAGCATGATGTCAGCTTCCAATTTGCTCATAGGACAATTCTTATACAATGGTGTTTTGCCATCTTATCTCATTTTCTCTAGCTTTCTCAGCTGCCTTTCACTAAGACATCCGCTCTCTGCATTACGTAGCATCGTGGAGGGCTACGTCAAGCATGGTCACATCATCATCGTTTTCCTATGGAACATTCACACCAACCTCGCCATACATAGTCCATATCGTATAGTTTGACATGAAACCTCTGGTAATCAAGTCCGATCATATAGACTCAGTTTGAGCCCATTTCCTTTGATTCATGCAGTCTTTGCATGGGCAGAAGACAGGGTTCCCATTCCCAGCATGGGCTTTGGCATCGGTGAGAAACTTGCCGGCGCCAACCATGTTGTCCGTTCGGGACCCATACATCCACTCTCGATCCATCTCTGCACAACAAAATATTGACACAGTAATTACAGAGAAATTAATAACAAGTGGAGCTTCATGAACAACAATTGTTGCTCGAAACAACAATTTATTCTACACTTATTTAATTTAGTCACCCCATTTTTGGAAAACATTATTGTACACTAATTATTGGAAGATTGAAATTGGTGGCCTCACCCATATAAATTAAAAATTGTAGCACCATTAAAAAACAATTATTTCACAATAATGAAGAACAATTATTCTACTCCATGCCACATAAAAATGGAGACACTAATTAAAAAACACTAAAATTGGAGACATGATCATGAACAACAATGTAGCTCCAAACAATGTGTTGGTAGGTGACACATGGATTAATTTGCTCACCAAAATTGTAAAAGAATCTACTCTACTCCTATCAAGAACCAATTATAGCATCACATACTAACAATGATCTTGAGACCACCATGTAATTAGCTAGGAATTTAAATGTGTTCAAAGACACCAGCATTTTGGATAATGAATTCACCACAATTTGCTTGGAAGCCTTGCACAAAGTCCAATTGGAAAAGTGCTCTCTAGAATGGAGAAAGAACTAGAATGAGAATCAAGCAATGTAGCCATCAAAATAATGCTAATGAAGCAACAAAATCAAAGGAGTGGATGCTTGTTACTAATCTTAAAGCAAGAAGATCAAGCCATTCTTCCAAATCCAAGAGCTAGCTTCATGGTGAAGAGCAGCTGCAACAATGGAGGGAGCGGCACAAACACGCGCCTCTGTGCTCGGGATGGAAGAGAGGAGGAAGGAGAGGATGGCACCAGTTTTTTTTGTACTGTGATGTTATCACCGTCGGTTCTTGTCTAGAACCGATAGTGACAGCCCAACATCACTGACAGTTCTTGGCTAGAATCGGCAGTGATAAGTGGACGTCAAGCCACTGCCGGTGCAAGCCACAAACCGGCAGTGATGTGGATCTTCACTGTCAGTTTTGGTCCAGCCCCAGTCATTTTCTGATTTTCAAGCTCAGAACCGGCAATGAAGGTACATCACTGCTGGTTCACTCAAATCCGGCAGTGATGAGGCCGGTAGTGATGTTCAGATCTATAGTAGTGATTTGTAGCTAGATTTTTAGGGCTTGCTGTAATGCTGATGTCAGCACACATGTAGAGAGGTCTGAATGAGGGCTAAGCGAAGACATTTTCAAGCTACGTACGTGGTGTAGCAACACGTCCAGGCATAAAGTTTCAGACTAAAATCAAATGCACTACCAAAAACACCGTATATATAAATATCTTATGATGTCAAATTGTCTATACTGACATTATAAAACTAATTGTATGAGAAAATACAGGACTACATGGACTCATGCAATAATTTATTGCATGAACTATCAATTCATTGTGCTTATATAGGAAGAAATAGATGTATGAAAGAGTCTTTTATAGCTCATCAAAATCTGCATTGCTAATTAGACGTCAGGGCGATGTGATTTTAGGATAGGATGAATACGGAATGGTGAAACGACACGTCTAATCCATCAATGTCCCAACTTCTGACCCAACCATATCCTGACGATTGCAATTCTCTTCATTTGCCAATAGTCGACGACTTTGTTGTGGAATGTGGATCCTCTCTGTCGTGATCTCTGTGATATTTTGTTCCTTGCATGTACGTACTACCATTGTTCCTCTAGTTTTCTTAACGTGGATTATATAGAGTCGCTTTTTTTTTAATTCTGACTCTTTTCATTTAATTATTGTTTTTATAGCAATTCATCAAGTTATAATTGCACTGTGCGCGTGTGGATGAAGGTATGGAAGCTGTTGTGATCAAGTTGACCGTGGTGATGCTGGTGGCTGCACTAGTGCCACCAGCAGCATTCGAAGGCTGAAGTAGTTGGAGCACCAGTTCTCAAACTTGAGAACATTTTGCCCCAAAAGGGGGTAGGCTTGGAGATCCTCTTACAATTGGACGTTGCATGGAATGTGAAGGGTGGCCTGTTGGACGCAGGCATCGGGTTCGTGCAGTTCCCTAGATCCATCGATCGCTACATTGGTTTGTAAGTGTCGGGGTCATAACCCCAGGGTGTCTCAAGGCATCGATTAGTTAGCTAGCCACGCGGCCCGCAAACATATCAGCTAGCGAAAGCCCAAACGACTGAGACCCAGCTAAGCCAAGTGAACTAGGCCAGACGCTAAGGCCAGGGTCAGCCACGATCCCTCCTTCGTGCCTTAGCCACACGGCGCTGGAAAGGCGCACGACCACTCCCCCGTCACGAGCCCAGGAAGGAACAGGGAGAGGTCGAGCCCAGCCAAGCGTGCCTACTCTGACAAGAACAGATGCGTCGCACTGACCCCGCAAGGACCGAGGGGACGACAGTCACCTCGGTTTGGTCAGACACCATTCCTATGCCACGCCACACAGACAAGACAATACCGCCTAAAGCGGTGACAACATGTACGATGACCACTGGCCAGATATGGCCCGACAAGATAAGAGTACGATCCTGCCCACTATGGGATGGGATCCACAAGAGAGCCTTAACTCAGAGGCCATCTAGGCTGGCGGGAACCACAACCCCGACGATAGGGATCATGGCCCCCCGCTCCTCAAGACAACAAGACGATCAACGACCCGGGGGCAGCCACCAACTCCTGTACGATGCCCTAGGAAACTAGGAGACAATGACGAAGACCACAGCGGAAACCACGTCGCATAGGACGGCTGGCGAACTACCATCATGCCTACAGTACCGCCACGGCCGGCACAGTAGCACCACACCATGCCATGCCATGATGTGGCCACAAGGCCATGACGACAACCACGCCTGGACGTACTCCACAAGATGACAGAGCTTACAAGCCAAGTTAGCTAGGACCTCCCGCAGGCTCGCGACCCCTCAGTCGGGAGAACCTCCTCTTTATACAAGTCCTGTCCCCGAACTCTATATAAGGGTAGCCAGGGCACCCATCTCGACATTCATTTCGAATCCCGTACCATTTCACTCATTCTCCATCATAGCAGGGCTCCTGGAGCTTCACTCCAGGTAGTCCATCTCCTAACTCTAGCTCTTCTACCACTTCCACCATTCTTGCAACCCCTATTGTAAGAACTTCAGAGCATTCAGGCAAGGAACACGCACTAGATCATCTCTAAGATTGGACATAGGGCTCCAGCCTAAAATAGTATAAATCTTCGTGTCTTTTGGATGCTACCATCATCTTCCTAGAGCAGCGCGGTAATCGTATAAATTTACTAGTCCAGTTTACGAAACACCGACAGTAAGTCTACTATGTGTACTAGGTTGTGTTGGGAAAGTTATTTCTGCCCTTAAGGGCATGTGCCCCCATGTGCATACACCACTAGATGCACATGGACATGTGTGTGCAATAGGAGAGAGATTTCTCTATTCTACTGCACACACATCCCGATGTGTATCCAATGGTGATGCAAATGGTATAGAATTCCTACATCACATGTTTGATTATACAGTCATTAATCCTTGTGATTCATATTAGCGGTACGAGCAGCGCGGTAATCGTATAAATTTACTAGTCCGGTTTACGAAACACTGACAGTTGGCGCGCTAGGTAGGGGATAGTCACGCACTCTCGTTTGTTGAGAAGGAAGCGATGGCTCCTCGTACCGCTGGTGGACTCGCTGGCGGAATAGCCCACAGCGGCCACATCCATTGTGAAAACTACATGTGTAAGGTCCAAATAGGCTAGAGGGGGGGGTGAATAGCCTATTTAAAACTTCTACGAGAAATACTAAACCACAAGTTAGTACAAAAGGTGGCGGAGCAAAATGCACTAGCTCTAACTAATTAAGCAAGCCACCTACACAAGTCTAGTACAAGGCTATCCACTAAACACAACAACAACAACAAGCTAGAAACAAGAAGTAATACTAGAGAAGAGCTTCGAGTGATTATACCGCCGTGTAGAGATGAGAAGTAATGCACTCGTAGAATCAATCACAAGAGAAATCCTCGGTAGAGAGATGACACAAGATTTTTTACCGAGGTTCACTTGCTTCCCGGCAAGCTACTCCTCGTTGTGGCGATGCACCCACTTGTCGGTTCGCGAGCTAATCAACTATCAAGAGTTGAGCCCTCGGCGGGCGCCGCACAACCGCACACAAGATGGGGATCCTCCAAGCCACGAGCTCCACTAGAGTATCCAATTTGCGAACTCCCGCGGGGAAGGATCAAGAACCCCTTACAACACTTGGTGAAGGCTCCAACAATCTCCAATTGCGAGCTCAATCACCTCCGCTGCTCCAAGCCGTCTACCGTGTCGGGAAACACGGAAGAGTAACAAGAAATCCGCAGCAACTCGAAGATCAAGTGCCTCTAGAATGCAACTCTCAAGCAATGCACTTGAATCTCACTCAATCTCACTCAAGATGTGCAACTAATCAAAGAGATGAGTGGAGGGGTTGTTCTCTAGCTCAAAGGATGTCTCTATATCTCAAAATGTGCAAGAGTTACCCTAAAACCCAGGACATCCTCTATTTATAACGAAGGGGTACGCAGCTAGCCGTTACTGAACGACTCAGTTCAAATCGCACTGATCGGACGCTCCGGTCAGGGTGACCGGACGCGTCCGGTCACTACGCGACAAACGAAAACTGCGCGGGTCAGAACTAGCCGTTGCAACGACCGGACGCGCTCCTTCGAACGACCGGACGCGACAGTGCCAGCGTCCGGTCACGTTCCAGTAAGCACCCGACGCGACCGGACGCGTCCGGTTGCACGTGACCGGACGCGCCAGCCGCGTCCGATCGTGCTTCGCTGCGCTCGGTCTTTCTGGACACTTGACCGGACGCGCCGGTCCCGTGAGGCACCGGACGCGCCGGTCGCGCGCTTAACTTATACGCCCAGTTGAACTGACCGGACGCGCTGGTCAGACCAGACCCGCGTCCGGTGCAGCGTCCGGTGCTGCGTCCGGTGCTGCGTCCGGTCAACGCAGTGACCACGTTCGCCTCCGTTTCTTTTCCGACTTTCGGCGCAATAGAAAATAGGCATTTCACTTCTCCAAAATGCGCCGAATCCCGCCTCGCAAGCTCGGCGGGAGGGAGAGAGGAACCCAAACCCCTCTCTACCGCTTAAACTCCACCGCCTTCGCAAATGTGCTAACACCACCAAGTGTACACCACCATGTGCATGTGTGTTAGCATTTCACAAACATTTTCCAAGGCGTTATGTTAGCTCTTTACTAGATCCTATATGCATATGCTCAAGACATTGATCTAGTGGCACTTGATTCCCGAGCTAACCGTGATTGCCCCTCTTGATAGTCGGCTATGTATCCTAAATCCGGTCAATCACTTCTCTACTCAACTTAGACCGGCAAAAGGAAAACCCTATGGTTATACCTTTGCCTTGCGCTCTTAGATCCTTCTCCTCCACTTGATCATCATGTCCATCATATTATGTGCATCTCCACCATGATCATCATTTCATGCACCATCTCTTTGTGATCTTGTGGCCACCACTCCTTGCCACGTACACCTTCATCACATGTGTTGCTTATGCCTAACTCAAAACACTTAACACATGGCATTAGCAACTTGGTGTCATTAATTACCAAAATCAAACTTGGGCTTTCAATCTCCCCCTTTTTGGTAATTGATGACAACCATCACAAAGATATGAAATGAAATCAATTTTCAATTTCGATAGTATTAGCTCCCCCTACATATGTGCTTCCATGAGTTTGGTTCAATTGTGCACATATGTATGGATTTGAATTTTGGGAGAGTTACTACTATCAAATTGATGCTAAGGTATATAGAATGGACCTTTGAAGCGTGATACCAATCGGAGTTGCCTTTATATACCATCCTTAGCATCGATGTAGCTAGACACCACTTGTAATTCATCACTTGTAAAGATCACAAACACTAAAGTACCCCGTGAGATCAACATTATAAGCAAAGGATGTCTAGATATCACTTGTAAAGCTACTCTCAACAATTCATCATTCAAGTTCTATTTCTAGCAATCACCACACAAGCATGAATATGAATTTAAGCTTTGCAATGCAACACTTCACCATGTTAATGCACATACAAATGCAACAAACAATTCATGAGCTTGCTCCCCCTACTTGTGTGCTCAACTTTAATTGATCCCTTTCTTATGCTTTCTCTCCCCCTTAGAACTTTCTCTCCCCCTTAGTAACTTAACTTTTATCTCTTTGTGACTTTTCTCTCCCCTTACTATATCTTTGTGACTTTTCTCTCCCCCTTTGTCAACAATCACCAAAAAAGGTGCCAATTTTAGTGAGAGTTAAGTCAATCAATATGAGGGAGTCCAAATTATGGTTCAATCTAGATCACTTGCCTAGAATATGTAATTCGGTTTGATCCAAGGACAAGCTTTTTCACACCTCATAAAGTATAAGGGTTATCTTGACCATGTTGAATTACACATCATGAGCTCATTTTCTAGATTCAACACTAGGTTTGCAAGCCCACAAACATGTCATATGCTACCACTAGATCAATCAAAACATAGAAGCAATAGTGGTACCATATATACATCAAAATCATTTGATTTTATGAATGAGCCTATTTGTCATGCAAATATGTCTATATGTTCTAACCATGTCCTTAGCAAAGTATGGATGATATGTCAAACAACTTTACCTTGCTATGTCGGAGGAGAGGCATGTCATATAAGAATGTGGGGTTGCACTCATTTCAAGTTGGAGAAGTCAAGTATGTTCAATTCATTCTTCAACTTGTAAAAACTCTTCTCATCAAGTGGCTTTGTAAAGATATCGGCTAGTTGATCTTCGGTGCCAATGCTTTCAATGCTAATATCACCCTTTTGTTGATGGTCTCTTATGAAATGATGCCTAATATCAATGTGCTTGGTTCTTGAATGTTGAACCGGATTTTGTGTCATCTTGATAGCACTCTCATTATCACAAAACAAAGGCACATTCTTGAATTTGATTCCAAAGTCATTCAAGGTAGCTTTCATCCAAAGCAATTGTGCACAACAACTACCGGCACTAATGTATTCGGCCTCGGCGGTAGATAGTGCAACACTATTTTGTTTCTTTGATGACCATGAAACAAGAGACCTTCCAAGCAATTGACAAGTGCCACTTGTGCTCATTCTATCAATCTTGCAACCACCATAGTCGGAATCCGAATATCCAATCAACTCAAAATTTGACCCCTTTGGAAACCATAATCCAACATCTTGAGTGCCCTTAAGATATCTCAATATCCTCTTGGTTGCTTTCAAGTGACTTTCTCTAGGTGAAGCTTGACATCTTGCACACTTGCAAACACTAAACATCACATCTGGCCTAGAAGCGGTGACATAGAGCAAACTTCCAATCATAGACCGATATTGCTTTTGATCTACCATGTTGCCACTAGCATCAACACCCAATTGATCATTTGTGCCCATTGGTGTACTCATTGGCTTAGCATCTTGCAATCCAAACTTCTTGATCATGTCCTTGATGTACTTGCCTTGACTTACAAAAGTGCCATTCTTCATTTGCTTAATTTGAAGTCCAAGGAAGTAACTAAGCTCTCCAATCATAGACATCTCAAATTCTTTTGCCATCATATATCCAAACTCTTCACAAAAGTCTTGATTGGTTGATCCAAAGATAATGTCATCCACATAGATTTGCAACACAAACAATTCATTTCCAAGCTTTTTGGTGAAGAGAGTGGTGTCAACCTTTCCCATCTTGAACCCTTTAGAGAGAAGAAAGTCCCTCAATCTCTCATACCATGCTCTAGGTGCTTGCTTCAAACCATACAATGCCTTCTTGAGCTTGTAAACATGGTTGGGCTTCTTGTCATCTTCAAAACCGGGAGGTTGCTCAACATAAACTTCTTCATTGATGTAGCCGTTGAGAAATGCACTCTTGACATCCATTTGATAGAGCTTGATATTGTGTGCACAAGCATATGCTAATAAGATTCTAATAGCTTCCAATCTTGCAACGGGTGCATATGTCTCTCCAAAGTCAAGACCTTCAACTTGAGTGTATCCTTGTGCTACTAATCTTGCTTTGTTCCTCACAACCATGCCATCTTGATCTTGCTTGTTTCTAAAGACCCACTTAGTACCAATCACATTGTAGTTCTTCGGCCTTTCAACAAGTTCCCAAACTTTGATTTCTAGTGAAGTTGTTTAGTTCTTCATGCATGGCATTTACCCAATCGGAATCTTTCAATGCATCTTCTATCTTCTTTGGTTCTTCAAGTGACACAAATGAGTAGTGCTCACAAAAAGATGCTAATCTTGATCTAGTTTGAACACCACTTTGAATTCCACCAATGATTTGGTCCAATGGATGATCTCTTGCAATGCTAGTAGGTTGGAGTATTGGGAGTTGATTGCTTCCACTTGTTTGACCTTGATCTTGAGTTTCATCATGAGTACCACTAGAGCTTGCTTGATTTGTATCAATTTGCACACTTTGGTTGATCACATGAGTATCATCATCATCATCAACTTGCCTTGGCCTAACATCACCAATGTCCATGTTCTTCATTGCATTTGACAATTGATCTCCTCTCACATCATCAAGGTTTTGAGCTTCATTTTGAGACCCTTGGGTTTCATCAAACTCAACATCATGAACTTCTTCCAAGGTGCCATTTGTGAGATTCCAAACTCTATAAGCTTTGCTTGTGGTAGAATAACCAAGTAAGAACCCTTCATCACATTTCTTTTCAAACTTGCTCAATCTAGTGCCTTTCTTGAGAATATAGCATTTGCAACCAAACACTCTAAAGTATGCAATGTTGGGCTTTCTTCCATTCAATAGCTCATATGGTGTCTTTCCAAGCTTCCCATGGCAATAGAGACGGTTGCTACAATAGCAAGCCGTGTTGATGGCTTCACTCCAAAATGCATGACTCACATTGTATTCACTAAGCATTGATCTAGCCATATCAATCAAGGTTCTATTTTTCCTTTCAACTACACCATTGGATTGAGGAGTGTATGTTGGTGAGAATTGATGTCCAATACCAAGATCATCACATAAATCTTCAATTCTTGTGTTCTTGAACTCACTACCATTGTCACTTCTAATCTTCTTGATGGTAGTCTCAAACTCATTTTGCACTCTCTTGACAAAAGACTTGAATAGATCATAAACATCACTCTTGTCATAGAGAAAGAACACCCAAGTGTATCTAGTGTAGTCATCCACTATCACAAAACCGTACTTGTTGCCACCAATGCTAGTGTATGTTGTTGGCCCAAACAAGTCCATGTGCAATAGCTCAAATGCCTTTGATGTGCTCATTTCACTCTTACTAGGATGTGTATTTCCAACTTGTTTGCCGGCTTGACAAGCACTACATGGTTTATCCTTTTCAAAAGTGACATCCTTCAAGCCTCTAACTAAGTCATGCCTCAAAAGTTTGTTCAATTGCTTCATTCCAACATGACCAAGCCTTCTATGCCACAACCATCCCATACTAGATTTGCTAAGCAAGCATGATGTCAATTGTGTCTCACTATCATTGAAGTCAACCAAGTATAAGCTACCATGTCTAAATCCTTTGAATATCAAATTTGATCCAACAACACTAATGACTTCAACATCATCACTACCAAATATGCACTTGAAACCAAGATCACAAAGTTGTGCCACCGACAAAAGATTGAAATCCAAGCTCTCAACTAGCAACACATTAGATATGCTCATGTCATTTGAAATAGCAATTTTACCAAGCCCCTTGACCTTGCCTTTCTTGTTGTTGCCGAAAGTGATAGCATCAAAACCACCATTTTGACTTGTATCAATTGATTTGAACATACAAGAATCCCCGGTCATATGTTGAGTGCACCCACTATCAAGCACCCAATGCCTTCCTCCGGCTTTGTAATTGACCTACAAGACAAGATCAATTCCTTTTAGGTACCCAAACTTGTTTGGGTCCTCCAAGGTTAGTGACCAAGCTCTTTGGTACCCAAATGGCTTTCTTCTTTGAGCCCATCCATGGTGCACCAATGAACTTAGCATGAACACCATTTGTACCCTTGGTAAGTATATAGAAAGAATTAAACTTAATTGAGGATACATTAGCATTGGATTTCTTGTTCATGCAATGTTGCTCTATGTGACCAACTTGCTTGCACACTTTGCAATAACTACCTTTGTTCTTCACAAAACTAGTCTTGTGAGGAGCAAAAGCGGCCTTGCCTTTCTTGGGGTTATAGCCCAATCCCTCTTTGTAGAGAGAAGCTCTTTGGCTACCCAAGCACATAAGCAAGCGGTCCTCACCACCATAAGCCTTAGCTAAGGTGTGATTGAGCTCTTTTACCTCCTTCTTGAGATTTTCATTCTCAACTATAAGTGTGGAGTCACAAGTGAAACCATCACTACTAGATGAAAATGATGTAGATGCGCTACAAGAGGGGTTAGTAGGAGCAACAACAATAGGCTTATGATAAGATTCATCAATTATATCACAAGATATGCCTATGTTGCAAGTTTTAGCTTTCTCAACATTAGTTGGCATGTTTTCACATTTTTCAACTAGAGAGGAATGAGCTTCTTCAAGCTTAGTGTGAGACTTTTGAAGCTTCTTATGGTCTTCCTTTAGACTCTCATAAGATGCTCTAAGCTCATCAAGTTCTTGCATAAGATTTTTCTTTTCCTTTAGCAAGCCCTTGCATTCCTTTCTAGATTCTTTATAATGTTGAGTGCAATCTTCTAGCATAGTGATTAGTTCATCTTTAGTGAATTCTTCTTCATCACTATCACTATCACTATCATTATCATGATCACTCTCATCATCGGATGATACCTTAGCGGCCTTAGCCATGAAGCACGATGGAGTGTCGAGGAGGGAGACCTTCTCTTGGATGGCAATGCTAGCATGTCCCTTCTTCTTGCTCTTGTAGTCATCCTCATCATCACTTGAGGAATCATCACTATCCCATGTAGCAACATGAGAATCATTCTTCTTTTTATGAGAGCTCTCCTTCTTTTCTTGCTTCTTCTTTTGCTTCTTCCTCTCCTTCTTGATAGCATCTTCATCATCACTATCATAAGGACACTTTGCAATGAGATGATCTTTGCTATGGCATCTAAAGCATCTCATGGTGTGCTCATTCTTCTTAGATGAGTTCTTCCTCCTTCTTGCACGATAGCCCTTCTTCTTCATGAATTTGCCAAATTGCTTGACAAAGAGAGCCATCTTCTCATCAATGTCATCACTATCACAAGAGCTTGAGTCTTCATCACTTGATGATTCAATCTTGGACTTGCCCTTGGATGTGGTGGCTTTGAATGCCACACTCTTCTTCTTTTCATCATCTTTCTTCTCATTTTCCTTCTTCTTCTTCTTGACCAACTCTTCCTTCTCTTCATCTTCTCTATATGAATCATCGGTCATCACTTCTTGAAATATTTGTTGAGGAGTTGAATCCTTCAATGTGGTCCTCACTAGCACGGTGATCAATGTATCAAACCTCTTGGGCAAGCTTCTCAAGAACTTCATAGAGAATTGGTTGTCCTTGACTTCCTCACCAAGTGCCTTGAGCTCATTGACAATGACTTGCAATCTATGAAACATCTCCGGTACACTCTCATCATCTTGCATCTTGAAGCTTGAAAATTTTTCTTGCAAGATATATGCTTTAGCGGTCTTTGTGCCTTCGGTGCCCTCAAATGTTTCTTCTAGCTTGGCCCAAGCATCATGTGCAACTTCTAAATTCTTCACTTGCTCAAATGTCTTGTCATCTAATGCCTCATGAAGAGCACTAATGGCAATATCATTGCATTGGAGCTTCTTCTCTTCCACCGGTGTAGGTGCTTCCGGATTAGCAACCTCAAATTTTGTTTCGGTGACCTTCCACACTTCTCTATTGATTGACTTGAGGTGTGCGGTCATCTTAACCTTCCAATAAGCATAGTTTGTGCCATCAAAGTGAGGTGCCTTCTTGGTGTTGTTGATGTGCAAGCTTAATTGAGCCATTTCTTTTTCACCGTAGGTTGTTAAGCCTCAAATAAACGGTGCCTCGGCTCCGATACCACTTGTAAGGTCCAAATAGGCTAGAGGGGGGGGGGGTGAATAGCCTATTTAAAACTTCTACGAGAAATACTAAACCACAAGTTAGTACAAAAGGTGGCGGAGCAAAATGCACTAGCTCTAACTAATTAAGCAAGCCACCTACACAAGTCTAGTACAAGGCTATCCACTAAACACAACAACAACAACAAGCTAGAAACAAGAAGTAATACTAGAGAAGAGCTTCGAGTGATTATACCGCCGTGTAGAGATGAGAAGTAATGCACTCGTAGAATCAATCACAAGAGAAATCCTCGGTAGAGAGATGACACAAGATTTTTTACCGAGGTTCACTTGCTTCCCGGCAAGCTACTCCTCGTTGTGGCGATGCACCCACTTGTCGGTTCGCGAGCTAATCAACTATCAAGAGTTGAGCCCTCGGCGGGCGCCGCACAACCGCACACAAGATGGGGATCCTCCAAGCCACGAGCTCCACTAGAGTATCCAATTTGCGAACTCCCGCGGGGAAGGATCAAGAACCCCTTACAACACTTGGTGAAGGCTCCAACAATCTCCAATTGCGAGCTCAATCACCTCCGCTGCTCCAAGCCATCTACCGTGTCGGGAAACACGGAAGAGTAACAAGAAATCCGCAGCAACTCGAAGATCAAGTGCCTCTAGAATGCAACTCTCAAGCAATGCACTTGAATCTCACTCAATCTCACTCAAGATGTGCAACTAATCAAAGAGATGAGTGGAGGGGTTGTTCTCTAGCTCAAAGGATGTCTCTATATCTCAAAATGTGCAAGAGTTACCCTAAAACCCAGGACATCCTCTATTTATAACGAAGGGGTACGCAGCTAGCCGTTACTGAACGACTCAGTTCAAATCGCACTGACCGGACGCTCCGGTCAGGGTGACCGGACGCGTCCGGTCACTACGCGACAAACGAAAACTGCGCGGGTCAGAACTAGCCGTTGCAACGACCGGACGCGCTCCTTCGAACGACCGGACGCGACAGTGCCAGCGTCCGGTCACGTTCCAGTAAGCACCCGACGCGACCGGACGCGTCCGGTTGCACGTGACCGGACGCGCCAGCCGCGTCCGATCGTGCTTCGCTGCGCTCGGTCTTTCTGGACACTTGACCGGACGCGCCGGTCCCGTGAGGCACCGGACGCGCCGGTCGCGCGCTTAACTTATACGCCCAGTTGAACTGACCGGACGCGCTGGTCAGACCAGACCCGCGTCCGGTGCAGCGTCCGGTGCTGCGTCCGGTGCTGCGTCCGGTCAACGCAGTGACCACGTTCGCCTCCGTTTCTTTTCCGACTTTCGGCGCAATAGAAAATAGGCATTTCACTTCTCCAAAATGCGCCGAATCCCGCCTCGCAAGCTCGGCGGGAGGGAGAGAGGAACCCAAACCCCTCTCTACCGCTTAAACTCCACCGCCTTCGCAAATGTGCTAACACCACCAAGTGTACACCACCATGTGCATGTGTGTTAGCATTTCACAAACATTTTCCAAGGCGTTATGTTAGCTCTTTACTAGATCCTATATGCATATGCTCAAGACATTGATCTAGTGGCACTTGATTCCCGAGCTAACCGTGATTGCCCCTCTTGATAGTCGGCTATGTATCCTAAATCCGGTCAATCACTTCTCTACTCAACTTAGACCGGCAAAAGGAAAACCCTATGGTTATACCTTTGCCTTGCGCTCTTAGATCCTTCTCCTCCACTTGATCATCATGTCCATCATATTATGTGCATCTCCACCATGATCATCATTTCATGCACCATCTCTTTGTGATCTTGTGGCCACCACTCCTTGCCACGTACACCTTCATCACATGTGTTGCTTATGCCTAACTCAAAACACTTAACACATGGCATTAGCAACTTGGTGTCATTAATTACCAAAATCAAACTTGGGCTTTCAACATGTTCACTGGCGTCAAAGGGCCAGCGCCCACGTCCGCCTACAGCCACGGCCCAAACCTTCGCCATGGAGATTTGGGATACGTGGCCCACAGCGGACACACTCTCGGAACTACCCCTAGTGGCAGCATCCCAGAGTTCACCCACATAGGGGGCTAGTACCCTCTCTCATCAACCATCATGGCCAAATCCTCCACTTGGGAGACCGGAAGCCCATGGCTCGTGACAAACTTACCCAAGGAATGGCCTCAACCAGCTACATCCTTTCAGGGAACCACGAGGTATTCCATGCTAATGGGTCAACATCCATCGCCAGCTTCTACCCCATCCATGCCAACCACGTGGGAAGCCTAGATCAGGCAATAAAACTATGCCCCGAGTAGTGTTTCTGTCACCAGCGGAACGCGACACACCCGGGTGCGCAGGAGCAACAAAATCATCCACCGCCGCACGGTGGCATCATAGGCGATCATGTGGCTAACCAGCGCCATGCCACACAGGGCCAAGCCCGAAACCTAGGCTCGATCCTGCATAACGGACAAGTCACACGACACATCTTCACAAACTGTCAGCCATCGCTTGGATGCATATGCATCTGAGGAAGCGTGCCGAGCACACCGTGCTCCGTGATGAGCAGATCGAGCTGTGTTGCACTCAAAGCCAGCTCCCACAGCGATAGGTCATGATAGCTCTCCTTCGAGAGCGAGCACTATACCTAGAGGCAGAGACGCAGCGACAATGACGTTGTCATGCCAGGGGGACTCAAGCACTGGAACGCATGAGCTCCCTCAACCAAAAACTACACCAAGCCAGACGTGAAAAAGTCATCCCTAGGGCTCGTGAACCCTTCGGGGACGTCAAGCCAGCAAGGACCGGCCCAAGGCAGCATGAGAGGCCGACCCACACCAGCTATGACTGCTCAAAGTGGTAAAGAAGCATCCCTATCAGCTCGTGGCCTAGGGACTACAATGACTCCATCACGAGCAAACACTCGGGGGCTCACAGCACCTCGATCAGCAACTCCGCCACAAGCAAATGCTCGGGGGCTTGCCACACCCTGAGCAGCGGCTACCAGTTCCTCTCTAGCTTCTAGTACATCTGTCAGGCACATCCACTTTAACCCTAGCCGCTCTACCCATACACGTCCACATACACATGTAGGCTTGCCCTTAGCTCCAGAAAACCGCAATCAACCCGTGGAGCGATCCACAAAATAGTGTGCTCGAGCACCTTGTCCTAGAGCCACTTAGATTCACGAGTGACCCGATCTGACTCGCGCTAGCAGCCGAACATGATTCACTCACGGAGGCCACACACGAGGGCACATATACATGTCCCAGGACGTAGCACTGCTTGTCACCATCCCAGTGACTGTTGGTATTTATTAACTCCTCACTTGTTTTAGTAGTCAACTATTAATTACCTACACCTCTAGCATTACTAAACTAGGTTGTCATCCCTAGTGATGGTGCTAGAAATATTTTTTGGTACTAACTAGCATTACTAAAAGAATAATACTAAATAGATGTTTATCATTTTATGTGACTAGAAAGAATATAATGATATAAATAAAAAGGATTCTACAAGCGGACTGATAATTATACCATTATAGCACTTCACCCGAAAGTATACCAGGTATAGTATTTATATTTTACCACAGGGAAGGTGTAGCATTGGACATGTATTGATAACTTATAACATTGATAGAGAAATAAACCATAACCAATCACTCTACTCATAATAGGTGTAAGTCACGAGATAAAATGTATATGATAAGCATTGATCAAGCATTATAATAAGTAAATCACTCAGAGCACTCCTATTTATGGCAATAGCATGGTCAAGTTAGAATATTAGAGGAATAATTCCTAAGTTATCCTTAACTACAAGTCAAAGCATACGTTGATTAGTGCAATTACACCTAGTAATCATGGCTAAGATCATCATTATATCCACACATAATGGGCATTACTTAGGGAAGTTTGAGTACAGAAACCTCTCCCTTCCTTCGTAACCGGGCCCTACTTCCTCAACCTATACTCAAGGAGTGGACTACAAAGGACTAAACGGGAGTGTCACATCCGCGATCTACCACATGACCCAGAATATAGAGTATATTCGCAGGTAAATAGCATATAAGCACCATGCTTACATGATCTCTACGACCCACCCATGGTACCTTATTAGGATGAATTCTATACGAACTTATGCATAAACACAATGATAAACTAACTATACTAAGTATATAATCAAAGTAGACAATAAACATTGCAACCAAGAACATGAATAAGATGAATACTATATTGTCTTGACAATTGTACCAAAGCATATAAAAATTATGGAGATAGAGAGAGGGGTACAAGAATTATACTGAATCAAGCTCTAGACGATGCCGAGAATCCAAGCGAAGATCTGCTTGCCTCTCTCTAGACCTAGCCTAACTAGCTATGCCCTAGAAACTAGAGGAGCTCTGAGGATATTAGGGTTTCTGGCTCTGGATGACTTGATCTCAAATGACTTGATGCCTCAGGGGGGTGGGGTTCCTTATATAGCCCAGAGGGTCCAACATGAGCCCTTGGATCAAACCAACTTGAAGAACAGTGTAGATGCAGTCTAGGGAGGCGGTGGAGGAACATCCCAGAAGCTGACAGGCAGGGGCCACCACCAAGGACCGAGCAGCATCAGGGTGGGGCCGGCCGGTCCCACTTGGCGGCCTCTCGGGCTCTGCCTCAGGGGGTTGCCTCCTGGGGTCCTCTGGAGTCTTCTAGAATAGTTTTTGTCACGGTTAAGTTAAGTTCTTTTTGATGTTTTGATCCCCCTTTCTGGTTTTCTGAATATACCCTGCAGAAAATATAGATTCACCAAAACTTGTGGAAATTGTTAGTTTAAACCCATAAGTTTCTATTGGTGATCCATTTTAAACATTTTATTCAAGTTATGTTAACGCTTTAATATGGTAGATAACTACCGTCAACAAGCTCCCCCAAGCTTAACCTTTGCTAGTCCCTTAGCAAAGCTAGACTCAGTAAATTTGGATCAGGAGTTGCTTCAATGCTTTCACGTCTTAAAAGTACACATGCGTTCAAACAAAAATTCTCCTCCGCTTTAGAATAAACTGATCTAACTTTTAATTACCCATATTACCTTTAACCATGGGGCTTCTTAGCCTTACTTGGGTCTTGAGTAATTGAAAGATAGAACAATCAAGTCAAGTACTATGTCTCAAGCTCTTTGCTCAACCATTATTTCAGAGTTTTTGTAAATTTTCAAAATAAAACTCAGAGCTTTTATTGTATGACACTCTAAAGTCTCTCAATATATGTGGTATTTATAGATCCTTACCAAGGCAATGATGATGTTATGCCTTTCTCTTCCTACAACTAAGGCTTATAGTGGAGCTCATAGGAATGGAGATATTATGAAAGAGCATACTCGCAACACATATGTTGTAAAGTCAAACCTCGAATCCAAAGAGAGTTGAGTCATATAATCAAATCAAGATGTGCATGTGTATGGTTGTATATGGGGTTGATATATATGGTGGCTAACCTAATTCTACTTTCCTCCTTGAAAACATATCTTTCTTTTAAAACTTGGAAACAACTTTGCAAGAAAACATGGGCTACCCTATACATCTCTTTTTTCAGGCAAGCATCTGAGTATCCATTGTTTTAGATATTTCGGACACTTGTCCATTTTTTTAATACTTTTTTCATGAATAAATTTTGCATAGTTACATGCATCTTTTCTGTAACAAAACTTTTGAGAGATAACAACAAGAACTTAGAGCATTTATTTGAGGTATATCCTATAGGGTATATTTTTTGTGTTTACTTCTAGTGTAAGAGTAAAACATTTTTGAGTGGATCTTGATGGAATGGCGTGTTTTTGTGCCTACCCCCAGTACAGGAGTAGTGCATACGTGGGTGGTGTGTATGTGATCTTGATTTTAAGAGCATGACAAACCTCTCATAAGGCATCAACAAAGCTTGACTGAACTCAATGTAAAAGAAAGCAGCATGTACGAGTGAAAGTTTTCCTAGTCTAAACATCATAGATGGCTCTGGTAGGAATTCAAGCTTTGTCATACAGGGGCTTATCATGAAGGATTTTATGTTTTCAAAAGATAAATCTCTGATACTCTAGTATCGCTAGGAACAAGATAAATAGTAGCTCAGACCATCTTATATCATATCCGTCAATTACCTAGACTTAGATCAAGCATATGCTACCCACAAGTTTCAAGTTCAGAGTAAATTCTTATATCAAATCAGTCATATCCAAAACTCAGGAGAATTCAAGGCTAAAAACTAGGTACTTGAAAGGAATTACGACAGAGCAACTATTCATCATTTACGTTGCAAGAGCTTACCTAGACTCCATTATTTATTTAGCTCTAAAGAATACAAAACTAAACACACTTTTTATTTTGCTTTCAATGTTTTTAAATCACACCTTACTATATCGATATAACTTACTAGGATAAATATTTATTTTGTTTTGGTTTGTTATGCATCTTTTTATTTCTTTAGCAAACATATAGCAAACTCAAAAATAGTAAAACTAAAAAGGAAGAAATACTTAGCTAGATACATGGGAGATGCTCCTCCCCCAAGCTAGATGTTGTCATGGTCGGTTGTTGAATGTTGAGTGATCCTTCTTAGAGCATGGCTTGTTGGTGGATATCCTTTTCACCTATGAGTAGAATGAGATGTCTACAACCAAGTGACTTTACTCTTGATCATTTGTACCATCCTGCAAAATATTCCAACAAGAATACCAAAAACTCGAGGCTTGGATTAGGAATAAGGGTTAGCGGTCAACCATACAAGAATTTGTTCTCCTTACAAGTTTAGACAGATTTTCTAGTGGCAAAATTTTAGCAGGAGGTCTATTTAGTATCTTTTTTGAATTTTCTATTTTTATAATGTAGAAAGAAAATATGTATGCATGATAATTTTTGTTTTTATGCCACCACGGTCAATATTCCCATGGGCTTTTACACACCATAGACCTACTCACAAGGGGCTTAGGATTTTATAATGATGCAATGATATAATGTAGTAAAGGAACTCTCTTCTCTCTTCTTTTTTTAATATGTAGCAATGATGATATGCAATAAAGTAATCTTTTTATTTTTCTCCTTTCTCTAATGCAATGTAAATGCAGGAAGTAAATATGCTAAAAGAAAATAATTAATGCAATGCTGGAAATTAAATATGGATAACTACCGATATTACCTTACGGTAAGAGTTTGGATTTTTAAAGTCTTCCAGACAGGATAGGTAGGAGAGAGTACTTACTTTTCAGGTGCATCATCTAGTCTCAGTGATGAAGACTCAGATGACTGCTCCTCTTTGTGATAATGATGATGTTATCTTCTCTTTCCATACATGTTTAGTCTGTGAGCTTGATGTTGGCGGAGTGGCTTCTTCTTTGGTGGGTGCTTCAGGCTCTTCATCGTCCCATTCATTAAATAGGGGTTGGCACAGGTCCTTCTCAACTTCTCCTTCATAATCCCCCATCCATTCCTAGGGAGTTGATCCTCTTGTCGATGGGATGATCGACTTCTCCTCTGGGAGCGGGTCTTCTTCGGCTGCTCATAAGTAGTATAACTATTAAAACAACAGCGTACCTTTTCTCCTGAGAACAGGAAGTAGATTTGTCCAGATGTGACGTAGATGACTGCATTGATAGTGTTGAGAAACGGTCTTCCCAGAATGATAGGTGAATCATCTTCTTCCTCCATGTCTAGGACCATAAAGTCGGTGGGGGTGTAGTGATCTTGTATCTTGACCATTATGTCCATTGCTATGCCCTCCGAGAATTGAATTGATTGGTCCGCCATTTGTAGCTACATATATGTCAAGTACAAAGGTTCATTACCAAATAAATATTCATATGTTACCTTTGACATTATGTTGGCACCCGATCTAATGTCGCAGAAAGTCTTATGAAAGATCTTCTAACCAATGGTACACTCGATCATCGGTACGCCAGGGTCATCGTTCTTAGCAAGGAATGGTGGAGCAAGAAGGTGGTCGTACTCCGATCGGATGGTGTTGATTATGTTGATTGTCTCTTCAGGTGACTGACCGGTCTTGTTCTTCCTCCTTCTTCTGTTCTTCTTCTTGGTCATTGTTGTTGTCTTGTTGTCTCTTCGGGCAGGTATGCCTTCTATGGATGAGTAGGAGAATATAGTATACAGTCCTTGAACGAGAACTTTTCCTTCCTATCCTTGATAGTGAAACAGATCTTGATGGTGTCTACATAGATGATGGCCTTCGTGGTGCTCAAGAAAGGTCGGCCTAAAATGATGGGTGCCCTCTCATCTCCACCTGTTTGCAGAACCACAAAGTCTACGGGAACATATGATTCTCCCACTCGAATGATGGCATCTTCTAGAATTCCTTTAGGGTAGCAGAGTGACTGATCTGTAAGCTGTAAATGCATATTTGTGTACAACAAAGGATCTCCTAGAATCTTATCATAGATTACCTTAGGCATAATGTTGACACTTGCTCTAAAGTCACAGATAGCTTCTTGAGAGATGTGAGGTATAATGGAGATGGGAATTGTTGACGGTAGATAGGTATCATTTTTAACCATCAACATAGCATGAGAATGGACCTAAACATAAATACTATCTAGATATAGGGGTTACACTGATAGAATTTTACGAGTTTTGATGAATATATATTTCTGCAGGGGGTTATCAGGAAATAACCAAAGGAGGTCCACATGTCAGATTTACATAGAGAGAAACTGACCATACTATGAAAAAGAATGCTCTAGAAGACTCGAGAAGATCTTCCCCCAGAGGGTAGGGCCCATTGGCCAGGCAACAGGGGCGGCCGCCCCTGGGCTTGGGCGCCCGCCCCACCCAGGTGGCCAATCAGGAGTGATCTCGTGGATCCTGCCTCCACTGCCTTTGAGGATCAATAATAATCATTGATCAAGGTCAGTTTGATCCAAGGGTTGTGGTGTCTCCTAGAGGGCTATATAAGCAAGGCCCCTGGCCCCAGGAGAAACCCTAATTCACCTAATTCATTAGAGAGAGAACTCATTTCATTCATTCAGAGAAGCCCTAGAGCCACCATCTCAATTATATCTCTAGTTTAGCATAGCTACATAGGATTAGAACTAGAAGGAGCCAAGCATTGCTTGATTTCCAGATCTGACAAGAGAATACTTGGTAATTCTCTCCTACTTTTGTATTTGTTCTTATATTATTCATCTAGTTCATCATTTGTATGAATATGACTTTAGTCTATTCTATCATATTGGATATGACTTTGCTCTATTTGATTATGTTCTCAATTATATTGTTCTTAGTCTACTTTGATTATATGCTTGGCATAGTTCGATCAGAATTATATTTAAGTATAGGATCGTATAGCGCTTGCTCATTGATATCATGGGTGAGTGGTAAATATTGTGTAGACGTGGTGCCTATGCCATATTTACCTGCGATTGCACGCTATATTCCAGACCATGTGGTAGATCATGGGAGTGATAGTCCTGTTGAGTCCTTTGTAGTCCACCTCCCGAGTATAGGGCAGGCAGAACTCAACTATTACAGGGAAGTGATGGCTATGTTCTATATCTTCCTTAGTAATATCACTATACGTAGATATAACCTTTTCTTGCCATGATTGCCAAGTGTAATTGCACTAATCATCATATGCTTTGACTGTATAGTTAGAATAACTTAGGATTTATCCTTATATTTCGTCCTAATCCATGCTAGTGCTATATGCTTAGAGTAATCTATTGAGATGTTTATCATTATATGTGGTTATGTGCTTATCAGTTATCTCTTATTATTCTTTATTCATATATATATATATATTATTTATCTTGTGACACTTACCCTGTATGAGAAGATCGATAAAGACATGGTTATGCTCTCCATTATCACATGCAGTGATGCTCATTGCTCATTATCCTTAGCATCCCTTCCCAGTGGTAAAAATATAAATAACGATACCTGGATTACTCCCGGTTAAAATGCTACATCGGTATTATCTGTGCGCTTACGGATTTCATATTTATTTCAGAGGAGCATTTGCATATTTTAGTACCAGCACCTTTAGTGTCATGCTGGGGATGACAACCTAGCTTTTGTGGCATTAGAGGTGTCAACAAGCATTTTTGGCGCCGTTGCCGGGGAAGGTTGAATTGCTATTCAAAGGATAATGAGCCATCACTTGCATCCACTAATGGGAATGAGGAAACCTGCTCTACTAACCCTTCTCTATAGGATTACCCTTGTTTTGTCTACTTATGTATTTTATGCAGGATAATAAATCATCAGGTTTGGCCGTCCAGATAACTTCATCGATAATCTAGAATTTGTTCAGACGAGCAAGAGTCAAGCTAAAGAAAGTTCAAGCAGACACATCATCATCTCAGCTTGAAGCTCCACTCTCTGATTCGAAAGGCCGACCAAGCATAGTTCAAAACTTAACACCAGAGTTCGACGCCATGGCAAATAAGTCACTCCGCGAGTTCTCAGCTCCAACTATAGCTAACATCCGGACTGGACCTGCGGTAGAGATTGAGCAAAACTTCAAGCTAAAGCCTGCGTTGATCAACATGGTGCAAGCTAACCAGTTTTGTGGAAAGGCACATGAAGATGCTAGTGCTCATCTCCAACACTTCTTGGAGATTTGCAGCACTTTCACCATCAAGGATGTCCCAAGAGATGCCATACTACTTCGCCTCTTTCCATTCTCACTCTTGAGGAGAGCGAAGCAGTGGTTCTATGCGAATAAGGAGAAGAATACTACGTGGGCACTCTGTTCCACCAATTTCCTGGCAAAGTTCTTTCCCATGGGCAAGACAAATGCTCTTCGTGGGAAGATATCAAGTTTTCAGCAGCAACATGATGAGTCAGTCCCAGAAGCATGGGAGTGCTTTCAAGACTACATTCTAGAATGTCCTCATCATGGAATGGAGAATTGGCTACTTATGCAGACCTTCTATCACGGGCTCACCAATAGTACCCATGAGACTATGGATGCTGCCACTAGAGGAGCATTCTTATCACTTACAATCGATCAAGCCACGACTCTTGTGGAGAAAATGGCATCCAACCAAGGTTGGAATGAAGAAAGAACTCAAACCCGCAAGAGAGGTGGAGGTATGCACCAGTTGAAGGAGGTAGACATGATGTCTGCCAAGATGGACCTACTTATGAAGAGGCTCGATGAGAGAGCCGATGAGAAGAAGGAAGTCATGCACATCTATGATTCCACCATGACTTGTGAAGAGTGTGGAGACACTGGGCATTCAGGAAGCAATTGCCTAGAACTACAAGAGGATGTGAACTACCTCAACAATAATAACAACAACTACTATCGTCCTCAACAGAATCAAGGCTGGAATCAACAGCACATGCCTAACTACTCAGGTAATTATCAAGGTAATAATTCTTTTAATCAACCTCCTCTGAGAGAGTTAGTGCTGAATCAAGGAAAGTTAATGGATAGCTTGTCTAAGAAATTAGCATCCAATGATAAAACATTAGAAACAATTAATAACAGGATAGATAGCTTTTCTACTGCCATTAAGAATCAGCTCAGTTTTAATAAGATGCTAGAGTCTCAGTTGCAACAGCTTGCTAATATTGTTCCTGCTAACCAAGGAAAAATTCCGAGACAACCGAAAGATCTAGAAACTGCAAATCTTGTAGACATATTTAATGCAGGAAGTTATTTGAGTGACCCTATCTCCAAATGATGGAACGACAAGACTCTGCCAATCAAGAAAGGTGATCCAGGAAGACCTATCATCCCGATCTCCATTGGAAGCGTGAACTTCAATGAAGCTATCTGTGACTTCGGTGCAAGCGTCAACATCATGCCTAAGGTGATCTATGATAAAATGTTTAATTATCCTTTATTGTATACAACCATGTGCTTGCAGCTTACAGATCAGTCACTTTGCTACACCAAGGGAATCTTAGAAGACATATGTGTACGAGTAGGCAACTCATATGTTCCTGTAGACTTTGTGGTAATAGAGACATGTGGTGATGAGAAGTCGTCCATCATTTTGGAACGACCGTTCTTGAACACCGCTGGAGCTATCATGTATGCCAACACTACCAAGATATGTTTCAACATCAAAGGAAAAAGAGAGACCTTTTTCAAGGATAGAGTGTTGTAGTTTCCTGCACACCCTCAACATCCCTATGAGCCAAAGAAGAAGAACAATCGGAAGAACAAGAACAAGAAGCCACAACGGATGGAATCAGCGAGAGTGATCACTGCAGGCTACAGAGAGCATGATCATCAGCTCAAGTCCCCATATTTACTCAAGAGAGGTGACCTAGGTGTCCCAACCATTGAATGCACAATTAACAGGAGCTCCTTTCAGAAAGCTATCTGTGACACTAGATCGGGCGTCAACATAATGGCTAAGGTAACTTATGAATATCTATATGGTACTATGCCTTTAGACCCAACCTATGCGCAGCTGCAGATGGCGGACCAATCATTTCACTTCGTGGATGGAATATCTTCCTTAGTAATATCACTATACGTACTTATAACCTTTTCTTGCCATGATTGCTAAGTGTAATTGCACTAATCATCGTATGCTTTGACTGTATAGTTAGAATAACTTAGGATTTATCCTTATAGTTCATCCTAATCCATGCTAGTGCTATATGCTTAGAGTAATCTATTAAGATGTTTATCATTATATGTGGCTATGTGCTTATCAGTTATCTCTTATTATTCTTTATTCATATATATATATATATATTATTTATCTTGTGACACTTATCCTATATGAGAAGATCGATAAACACATGGTTATGCTCTCCAATTTCACATGCAGTGATGCTCATTGCTCATTATCCTTAGCATCCCTTCCCAGTGGTAAAAATATAAATAACGATACCTGGATTACTCCCGGTTAAAATGCTACATCGGTATTATCTGTGCTCTTGCGGATTTCATATTTATTTCAGAGGAGCATTTTCATATTTTAGTGCCAGCACCTTTAGTGTCATGCTGGGGATGGCAACCTAGCTTAAGTGGCATTAGAGGTGTCAACCGGAATGATGGATCTCCCTAGATCACCATTCTTGTCGGGAGTGAATAATCTATCCACCTTCCCTTTGACGGTTGAGTATAGTAGAAAGTTGCATTGTGAATATCGATAAGATTTATAGTTTCTAAATCTTCCGGCTGCCCTGGAATCTTACCTTTGTCGGATGGAGGAACAGCAGCTGCCAGCTGTGCTATTTGTGATTCTATCATTTTATTAATGCTATGCTGATTCTTAATGGCAGAAGCAAAAGTATCTATTCTAGTACTTATGTTCTCTAGGATTTTATCATTGGAAGTTATTTTCTTAGACATCTGATCCATAAGTCTAGATTGACCAGCAACTAATTCTCTCAAGGGTGGTTGATTGAAGTTATTATAATTGTTACCATAAAAGTTACCTTGGTAGTTTGGCCTTTGTTGCTGATTTCATCTTTGATTCTGTTGAGGACGATGATTGTTGTTATTGATGTAGTTCACATCCTCTTGAGTTTCAAGACAGTTGCTCTCTGAATGCCCAGTGTCACCACACACTTCACAAGTCATGCGGGAATCATGAATGTGCATGACTTCTTTCTTCTCACTAACTCGGTCTTCAAGTTTCTTCATCAGCAGGTCCATCTTGGCAAACAGCATGTCTACCTCCTTGAGTTAATGCATTCCTCCTCCTCTCTTGCGAGACTGAGTATGTTCTTCATTCTAGCTTTGATTGGAGGCTATCTTCTCAACAAGAGTTGTTGCATCTCTGAGGTTAAGTTACAGAAAAGCACCTCTAGCAGCAGCATCCATTGTCTCATGGGTACTAATGGTCAACCCATGGTAAAAGGTCTGCATGAGTAGCCAATTCTCGATCCCATGATGAGGACATTCTGATATGTAGTCTTGAAAGCGTTCCCATGCCTCAGGGATAGATTCATCATGATGTTGTTGAAAACTTGAGATTCTCCCATACAGAGCATTGGTCTTGCCTGTGGGAAAGAACTTTGCTAGGAAGGCAGTAGAGCAGTTATCCCATATGGTATTTCTTTCTTTGTTGGCGTAGAACCACTATTTTGCCTTCCCCAAGAGTGAAAATGGAAAAAGACAGAGTAGAATTGCATCCTTGGTTACTCCCTTGATAGTGAAGGTGCTGCAGATCTCCAGAAAGTGTTGGAGATGTGCACTAGCATCTTCATGCGGCTTTCCACAAAACTGGCTGGCTTGCACCATGTTGATGAGAGCAGGCTTGAGCTTGAATCCATTGTCTCCAACATTGACCTCAGGTCCAGTATGGATGTTGGTTGTAGTTAGAGCAGGGAATTCATGAAGACTCTTGTTAGCCATGGCTTCAAATTCTGGTGTTAAGCTTCGCCTTATATGGTTGTCCTTTGACTCTAAAGCTAGTACTCTCTTAAGTTTAGCCTTAGTTCTCTTAAGTAGCGCTTTGGGATCATCTATAAAGTTTGTCGGTAGGTTAAAACCAATCATACATACCTTGCATAAGATACACAAGTAGACAAAACAAGGGTAAGCCTGTTTGAGCAGAGGTCAATGGTTATTTCAACCACATCAATTAATATAAGTTTATCAATACCTCCTGTGCTAGCTACCTTCTCTGGCAATGGCGCCATAAATGCTTGTTGGTATTTATTAACTCCTCACTTGTTTTGGTAGTCACCTATTAATTACCTACACCTCTAGCATTACTAAACTAGGTTGTCATCCCTAGTGATGGTGCCAGAAATGTTTGTTGGTACTAACTAGATTACTACAAGAATAATACTAAATACATCTTTATCATTTTATGTGACTAAAAAATATAAAGATATGAATGAAAAGGATTCTGCAAGCAGACAAATAATTATACCATTATAGCACTTCACCCGAGAGTATACGAGGCATCGTATTTATATTTTACCACAAGGAAGGTGTAACTTTGGACATGTATTGATAACTTATAACATTGATGGAGAAATAAACCATAACCAATCACTCTACTCATAACAAGGGTAAGTCACTTGATAAAATGTATATGATAAGCATTGATCAAGCATTATAATAAGTAAATCACTCAGAGCACTCCTATCTATGGCAATAGCATGGTCAAGTTAGAATATTAGAGGAATAATTCCTAAGTCACCCTTAACTACAAGTCAAGCATACGTTGATTAGTGCAATTACACCTAGTAATCATGGCTAAGATCATCATTATATCCACACATAAGGGACATTACTTAGGGAAGTTTGAGTACAAAAACCTCTCCCTTCCTTCATAACCAAGCCCTACTTCCTCAACCTATACTCAAGGAGTGGACTACAAAGGACTCAATGGGAGTGTCACATCCACGATCTTCCACATGACCCAAAATATAGTGTATTCATAGGTAAATAGCATATAAGCACCATGCTTACATGATCTCTATGACCCACACATGGTACCTTATTAGGGTGAATGCTATATGAACTTATGCATAAACACAATGATAAACTAACTATACTAAGTATATAATCAAAGTAGACAATGAACATTGCGATCAAAAACATGAATAAGATGAATACTATATTGTCTTGACAATTAGATCAAAGCATATAAAAATAATGGAGATACAACGAGAGAGTGATACAAGAATTATACCGAACCAAGCTCTAGATGATGTCGGGAATCCAAGTGAGGATCTGCTTGCCTCCCTCTAGACCTAGCCTAACTAGCTATGCCCTAGAAACTAGAGGAGCTCTAAGGATATTAGGGTTTTTGGCTCTAGATGACTTGATCTCAAACGACTTGATGCCTCGTGGAGGGCTGGGGTCTCCTTATATAGCCCAGAGGGTCCAACGTGAGCCTTTGGATCAAACCGACTTGAAGAACAGCGTAGATGCAGTCTAGGGAGGCGATGGAGGAACATTTTAGAAGCTGATAGGTGGGGGCCACCACCAGGGACCGGGCGGCATCAGGGTAGGGCTGGCCAGTCCCACCTGGTGGCCTCTCAGGCTCTACCTCGGGGGGTTGCCTCCTAGAGTCCTCTGGCGTCTTCTAGAACAGTTTTCATTGTGGTTAAGTTAAGTTCTTTTTTAACGTTTTGATCCCCTTTCCGGTTTTCTAAATATACCTTGCAGAAAATATAGATTCACCAAAAATTGTGAAAATTATCAATTTAGACCCCTAAGTTTCCATTAGTGATCCAGGCATTATTCAAGTTTTGTTGATGGTTTAATATGGTAGATAACTACCGTCAACAGCGACCCTTTCCCAAGCACCTTCTGATCACTCCCCACGCCGCGACGAGCCAGTGATGCATGTCCTGACCTCTCGCTCAGGTCGCCTCGGGTGACCCGATGGACCAACTCCTAGGTGAGGCCTAGCACCTACGCATGAGCCTAAAAGGAAATAAGAAACTTGCTCACTCAGGACCAGGGGAGCGAAAGGATAGAGGACTCATGTCATTCTCTCGCTTCCTTCTCGCATCATGCCAGATCTGCGACCATCCCTCGCTGTTTTGTCACTCCAACGGATCACGCACATTTTAGCCCCGTGGCCCAACCCCTAGGTTAAAATACGCATTCATGGTCACAGATCTAGGGGGATGAAGCACATTCCAACTCGAACGGAAAGTAAGTGAAAGAATGGCTGAATGACAAGTGAATACGCTAATCACACACATATGCAAAGAGCCCAAGCACCATCTATCGTTGAACGAGAGACTTGTTTTGAGCCTCTCCACGCGTACACACGGCAGGATAGAACGACAAACTATTTCCCAACCTCTCAACCGCAACGAGACGCCTCCCAAACTAAGCTTCCCTAACTAGCTCTAGGGCAAAGTCAGGCAGTCATGCGGATGGGGAGCAAAAGGAAGCAGAGCGCTGCTCTGCCCGAGCAGGAGGAACGGGGAAATATCAAAGCCTATGCCCTCTGCTCGTTTTTCCTCTTGCATCAAAATGAAATGACGACCTGACCCTGACACCTTGACCACAGTGTAGGGCCGCACAACATTTAGCTCTGTGGGCCAGCCCCTAGGCTAGAACACACACCCGTGCTTGCAAGGTGAATGGAGAAGGAGCACATTCCAACCTGAACAAGGGAACCACATGCGGCAACATGAAAAGATAGGTTCACACACCAGCAAGGCCACATGCGGAAGCGGCAAGCTCCATGACAACCGAGCATCCCTCAACACACATGACACTAGAGTAAGCTGACCCACCTGAACCAAAAGCAAATAGGTGTTCACAGTCGACCCCGCACATTTAAATGAAGAAGACCGAGCGAACGACCTTGGCAGGGACAAATCCCGTACGACAAGCTCGATGCGGACCGAGTCAACAAAGGCAACTCACCTATGGGGCATTTGCGCTTGCCCAAATGATCGTGGCAGGCGCAGCATCTAGTCGAACGAAACCATCAGAAATCCCTTGAGGCTCCAAGAAACATAGCCCGCACAACCTGCTTAGGAACACTGAGCGCCCCGACGCAAGCTCGAACAACATAGCAAGGCCACTTCATCTAGGTTTGCAGCAGCCGCTCTTCCAGAGGGAGGCCCAGTAGGGAACAACAAATATGCCACCTCCCTCGATTGTGGCGGAGTACTCTACGACGTAGAAACACGAATCACCACAGCCCGGCAACGGCTCAATGACGAGCCTAACTAGGCAAAGCGATTCACGAGAATCAACAATACAGAGACTAGATAGCTCGGGCAAAACCCTTCATGCCAAGGATCACTGAGATAAGTCATTCAAACAATTGACAATGGTGATGACAAAAGGGGAATTAGAAAAAGCAACGCATACATTAGAGCCTCAAGGACTTATGCGTTTGCCGATTACAACGTTGTCCTAAGTATTAGGATCACCGGCTTCTAATGCCATGGACAAAAACATCTAGTCTAACACATTACAGGACTAGATGGACCCAAGGTTACAATGATCATCGGATCCCCACCCGCTCGCAATGGACATTGCATGAAGTGGAGAGACCGGTACAAGGTGTCTCTAGCCTTCAGAGCCGCATCCTGAGCAGGTGAGGACTATTGAAAGAAGCCTCGGGGACAACCACCTCGTGAAGCTTCCTCTAACATCTGAGGAAGAGGAGCCCTGCCTGGAACTGCCCTGACACCGCTTCTAGTAGAGGAGGGGAGGAACACCTGGCAACGAGCCAGCGAACGCGAGCCGCCGAGTCGATGCTCGAATGCCCCTAGACCCAGAGCTAGGAGCCGTGTGCTAGGCAACCATGGGGGAGTCCAGTGGCCTGAGCCTCCCATGGCATCATTCCTCCCCATCTTCATGAAACTTCCCCTAACACCTGTGGAGGACGAACGCTGGTAGGGCACGGCAGAGCCCAATCTCCAAAGATCCCTCTCGGTGATGGTGAAGCCATCGGGACAGACCGTGAACCGTAGCGCTTGAAGAAAATAGTTGTTCTCTCACTGGACTGGATGATGGGGAAAACTCAGAAGTTGGGGAAGAAGTAGGGATGAGACTCGCTACCCTCCTCTCCCTCGACTTAAATAGACAGCATGAAGACGAAGGCAGAGAAAATGGTGGTTGGCGTTCAAGACGGGCACAAACTTCAAGACGCACTCGCAATCAAGAGGTGGAAGACGCGGTGGTTTAGTCTCCCAAGCGACACGAGACCCAGCAACGGTAGTAGGAGGTACATTGAACGCATGTGTTTCCTCTGGCATTTACTAACCATTTTCTTGTAGCGCAGGGGAGGCGACCGAACGAAAGACCGAGCGGTAGATGCCAACGCGGTAACATATCCCGACTAAGCCTTGTACCTTTCATATTCATTATCTTTCGATTCACGCGCCTGCATTTCATGGTGCACAACAACTTGTGAGTGGGCACCATTACACTATGATGTGACTAGGGAGGCCAACAACCCCTCAGGATCGTGTGCAAGGTAACCCACCGCAACCATGACCCCGTGTCGTGCTTAGGAAAACTTCCCTTGGGTTGAAGGGCTCGAGACCACAAAAGGGATAGGGGCAGGAGGAGATGGGCCCCCGTGGCTCTAATCAGTGGTACAGAGCCACACGACCATCTCTCCCTATGTTTGAGTCGTCCACTTCAAAGTCTCCCGGGTTGACCCCCTTTAGGGGAGGCATCTAGCCCTCTAGCAGTTGCAGACACGGTTGGGGACCAAGGGGATTGACGGCCGATGATTTATGGGATGTCTCTCGATGAGGCACAGCCGAACTCCACGTTGATTGGGGAGGATATCGGGTCCCGCTCAAATTACCCATTGACCCCAACAAGGCGCACCGCTCCGACCGCGTGGTTATGGTGGACATGCGAGAGGCGAAGTCAAACCCACATGTAACAAGGCAACATGAGCTCTCGAGGCCGATAAGGACGTCAGGGAAAAATAGATTCGGGTTCCCACGACCCCGCAAGAAGTCGGAACCAGGCCTCGACCGATTCTTCCCTGCGCCCCAAATCCTAGACCTAAGGCCAGCTTCAGAGACTCACAAACTGTTAGAGGTCTATGACCTCTCCAAGAGAGATCAACAAAGCAAATGACCAGGGTGACGCGCAATGCAGAGCCCAAAGTGTGATCATGGCTCGGTCATGTGGAATAAACAAAAGGTCCAAGACCCATGAGCTGACGCATGACTACAAAAAGGCTCGCAACTATGCAAAAAGAGGTCGAGGAGATGACTCCTCGCATCAAATAATCTTTTTGGCAACCCTAGACAAAGGCATGACCCCAACCACAAGAACTAGAGGCTTGCTGCAAGGGAAGCCTAAAACCCAGGGGAAAACCTCTCCCGGCTTAGCACCCTCCAATACAAGAGCAGGCACACTGCCCTCAGGGTGCTAAGGCCAAGTGTCACCACAGCGGAGACACCACGAAGACATTCAGAGGAGAATGCCATGAGCGCAAGGGGCAGTGAAGAAACCTCTCGCCAACCAGCTCATCGTGCCATAGCCCCTAGACCAAAGCAAGCAGGAGAGGGCAGGGTCACTAGGCCCAGATACCACCACTATCACACCCCGAAAATAGGGAGGGAAACAACGAGGCACCCACAGTTTTCCGGAGAAGCTAATTATGGCCATTGGGACTAGTGTTTCAGCGAACCCAAACCTAGAGGATCTGGAGACTACTGAAACCACTGGGCCCAGAAAGCGGTCAGGGCGCCTCCCTTACCCCCCTCCTACTCACAAGCTCCCTTCTAGCACCAGCTGTTGGAAAGAGCAACCGTCTCTCTCTCCCATTTCTTCACCCTCTCAGCAAGAAAAGAGGAGAGTAATTTGTAGTCACAGCCACCAATGATTCAAACGGAAGGTAGGCCTCTATTTATAGGCCCAAGGGTAGACCAAACAACCTGAGACCCCCATGCCATGTGGCAAACCAAGGGAGGTCACAGCTAACGTCAGATGCCCGTGTGAGGTTAAGGAAATTGAGACCCTCCAAAAGGTAGGGCTGGTATAGCATTGACGAGATCACTCGGTCCCCACCTGGGTCACGAACCCTGATACGTAGCACATCGTTAGGGCTTAGTAGTCATGTACCACATCGTTAGGGCATCCTGATAGGTGTTGGGCATTCTTAACGTCATTACCAAAAGTAGACTTAGTTTTCTAATTCTGATAACGGCGCCAAAAATGCCGAACCTATCCCTCATGCCACTTAAGCCAAGTTGTCATCCCCAGCATGACATGAGAGACGCGGTATTGAAATATGCAACTGCTCTTCTAAATAAATAATAAATAAGATCTGCAAGCGCACAGATTAATACCGATGTAGCATTTTAACCGGGAAGTATTCCAGGTATCGTTATTTATATTTTTACCACTGGGAAGGGATTACTAACATCAATGTTGATTATGGAATGGAATATAGGAATGAGTATCAATCATTGCATGTATAAGTGAGAGCATTCATCTATCTCTTGCATACAGGGGTAAGTGTCACATAAAATATGGATAAAGTATGAATGGTGACAAAGATAATTAATCTGATCAGCTAGCCACATATAATAATGATAAGCACCTCAACAGATATTCTAGCAAGTCATTAGCATGGTATTAGGACGAACTACAAGGATATTTCCTAAGTTATTCTTAACTATAAAGTCTAGCATATCATAGTTAGTGCAAGTACACTTGGCAATCATTGCGAGAAAGGACTACGCCCATGCATAGTGATATTATCAAGGAAGATGAGAAACATAGCAATCACTCCCCCGTAATAATGTTGCTCTGCCTGCCTTACACACGGGAGGGGGACTATATAAGAACCAACGAAGCTGTCACCATCGCGGACCACCCCACGATCCGGCATATAAGGTGCAATCGCAGATAAATATGGTCTAAGCACCACGCCTACACAATATTTATCATTTACCCATGGATCCGATGGATAAACACTATACGATCCTAAACATGTATATAATTCCAATCTAACTAAGCCAAGCGTATAACTACGATAAACTAAGAACAATATAATCACAAACATAAACAAGTAGAGCATAGTCATAATCAATATATTGAAATAGAACAAAGTTGTATTCATAATATTGAAGAACAAAGATGAACAATGAAGAACAGTAAAGGAATTACCAAGAATCCTCTTGACAGATCCGGAAACCAATCGAAGATTGACTCCTTCTAGTTCTAATCCTATGTAGCTATGCTATGCTATACTAGAGATCTAGTTGATGTGGTGGCTCTAGGGCTTGATCAGAGACTCTCCTCCTGAGATTAGGGTTTAAAGAATGAGAATGAGGGAGTGCCTCCTTCAGGGGCCAGGGGTCCTGCTTATATAGCCCCCTCAAGTGAACGTGGGCCGTCGGATCAAACCGACATTAATCGCACGGTTTTCCTTGATCCCTTAGGTCGGTGGAGCATAATCCGCGAGACGGAGCCTGATTGGCTCTCAGGCCAGGGCGGGCGCCCTAGGGAGCAGGGCGAGCGTTCTGCTTCCAGGCCCGTTCGGCCTCCCGTTCGATCTCGTGGCTTCTGGAGTCTTCTAGATGATAGAAAATCGGTGAACACGTTATTATCTCTATGTAAACCCGACGTGTGGGCCTTTCCTCCGTATTTTCTGATAACCCCCTGCAGAAACAGACAAACACCAAAACTCGTGGAATTTTGTCAGATAAAACCCTAAGTCTAGGTGTTGGTTGCATTTGGATCCTTTTCTTTATTTATTTAATAACTATATTTGGTACTTAAGGACCGTCAACAAACTCCCCCAAGCTTACCTCTTGCTCGTCCCTGAGCAAGGATAGACTCATTATGGATTAGAAGTTGCTGCAACGCCTTTGAACGTTGACGGTACATATGCTTTCAAATAAGGTCTCATCCCTGAGTTAGAGTAAACTGTCAAGACTTAAAACTTACTCATTTTACCTTTCACCATGGGGCTTGCAACCGTCACCTGCATCTTGAGTGGTTAAAAGATAGAACGGTCTAGTCAAACGCCATGTCTCTTATTCTTGATCAGCTATAGCTCTGGAGTTTTTGCAAATTTTTCAAATAAAACTCAGAGATTCCTTGTATGACTTTCTCGGGTCTCTCTTTTGTGGTATTTCTGGATCCTTACCAAGGCAGTAATGGTATATGCCTTCTCTCTCAAAGTATGTGGTATTTATGGTATAAGGCGTAGTGACATTGCCTTCTCTCTCACCCTACTCTAATAAGGCTTTGATATCTAGAGCTCATAGGTGGGAGATACAGTATACATACTCATAGAACATTTATTGCATAGTCAAACCATGGATCCAGAGAAACAAGTCAATAAGTCAGATCAAGATGTGCATGTGTGGTGAATGAGTGGTGTATGGTGATAACAAAAGTCTAATGCTCTTTTTGAGGGAATACATACCTTTCTTGCCTTTTAAAACTTTTGAGGGGAATGAGATTATATATATATATATATATATATATATATATATATATATATATATATATATATATATATATATATTTCTCAGGTGGGTATCTTGTACCCCTAATTCTACTGTCGGACACTTGTCCATTTTTACCTCTCGTCTCACTTTTTCTTTCTTCGAGGTTCCGAGCACTTGCTCCTTTTTATTTCCTCGTTTTTATATTTTTTTAGAGCAATCTCCCTCTTTTGAAAATATAGCAAGTGGTAGTAGAAATGACTTGAGCATTAAGTTCACAGGGAATAACAGGAATGGGATAATGTTTTTGGCTATTCTCTCCCGGATCAGGAGTAGAATAATTTTGGGTGAATCTGGAGATGGAAATGAGTGGATATATGTGGATGCGTACTTCCGGAGTAGAAGCAGCATGTATGAGTGAACGTGCAAGTGAATCTTGATTTTAACCACATGACAAGTTCCTAAGGGTCTACACAGCTTGACCACACTCAATGCCCATAAGCAGTAAGTAGTAAAAGTGCGGCTCTTATTCTAACAAGCATGTATATATGGCTGTGGTAGGAATTTAAACTCTCATCATACAGGAACTCATCATGCAACATTTTAAAGATTTTTTTAAAGATATAATTCTCCAGAATTCTAGCATCTCTAGGAACAGATAAACAGCAGCTCAACCTTCCCATATCATATCCGTTAACAACTTAGACTTCAGATCAAGTTCTCTTCCCACTAGTTCAGGTTTAGAGCCAGTTTTAAATTATAACAGTTATGTCTAAACTAGAGAGAGAACAAATTTGAAAATTAGGCAGAGCAACTATTCATCATATCCATGCTAGAGTTTTATTTTCAAGATTCAGTTTAGCATAGCTACTTTATTTATTTATTAAACTAAGCAAATATATATAAACACAAAATATTTATTTGGGTTTTCATGATTATGCATCTTTTTATTTTAATAAAGCATAGGTATAAATGTAGATAAAAATACTTATCGGGATAAATGGGGGTGCTCTCCCCCAAGCTGGATCTTGACGTAATTTCTTCTGATGTAGCTAGCAGGTGCAGAGGTGTATTTGAATGTCGGCAGCACCCTGACAGCGATTAGGATGTCCTCCATCTGCTAGTCTTCCTGAATTCTGTGGAGCTCAAATAGACAACAAAGCTTCGTGGAACTTGATTAAGCGTTAGCATAAATATCTAGCCTTTATCATGTTTGAGCTTCCTTGATAAATGTCACTCTCTATTTTTATTTTCATTTTTATAGAACAGAAAAAAAATATATATTATTATTTTTTTTATGCCACCACAGTGAATGTACTTATGGGTTTTATGCCACTCGCATACTCACATGGGGCTTACCGTTTTTAACATTTTTTTAAGACAGAATGAACATGATTAACTGAGCAATAATTAAAGGGAAAATGATAACTACCAAGTTTACCTCTTGGCACGGCGTTCGGTGTTTTTAAGTCCTCCGAACAGGACTTCTTTTCTTCTTAGTTGTCCTGGGATTTGGGTGGCGTAGACGGTGGTTCCGGCAGCGCCTCCTCTTCTTGTGTAACTGTCTTCGCTTTCCATACCCGACTTGGTGTTTCGGTCTCCTGTTGTGTATCCTCGGGCCTTATGACCTCTCCTTCATAGTCTGCCCATACGTCCTTGATGATTTGCCTCCTTTGGTTACGGTTACGTCGCCTTCTTCTTATCCTGACCTGCTTAGAATCTTCAACTATATAGTTAGGGTCATTAAAGTAGCGGCGTACCTTCTCAGAGGGGAAATGCATATGGACTTCTCCGGTTCCAATGTAGATGATTGCTTTGACGGTGCCTAGAAACGGTCTTCCTAGGATGATGGGTGAATCGTACTCGTCGTCTCCCATGTCAATGACCTGAAAGTCTGTATGGACAAAATGATCGTTAATTTTAACAGGGACATCGGTTACTATACCTTCGACCTTCCGGGATGTCTGATCTGCCATCTGAAGCTGAGTGTATGTTAGTTTTAAGGGCATGGTTCCGTACAAGAGCTGATAGGTGACTGTGGCCATTATGTTGACGCCTGATCCAGTGTCGCAGAGCGCCTTCTGAAAGGAGTATCCATTGATTGAGCACTCAATGCTTGGCATACCTGGGTCGTCCTTCTTGATTAGGAACGGCGACTTGGGTCGTCGGTCTTGACCTCCTTGAACTGCAGTGACCATCTTAGCTGATTCGGTCCATCCTTGGTTGTTCTTGTTCTGCTTGTTCCTCCTGTTGGTCCTCTTTCTTGGTTCATGTTGGGGTTGCTCTGGGATTTGTGTAATCTTGTTTTTTGAAGGAAAACGTCTCCTTCCTCCCCTTGATGTTGAAGTTGATCTTCGCAGCACTGGTGTAGATGACAGCTCCCGAGGTGTTCAGGAATGGCCTTCCCAGAATAACTGGTGACCTCTCATCGGACCCGGTCTCTATCACCACGAAGTCAGCTGGAGCGTACGAGGTACCAACTCGGACACACATGTTCTTTAATATTCCTTTAGGAAAGCTTAGTGTCCGATCTGCAAGCTGCAAACACATAGTTGTTTCCTGGGCATAATGTTGACGCTGGAGCCAAAGTCACAGAGTGCTTCTGGGAAGTCCACCATTCCGATGGAGATCGGGATGACGGGGCGTCCTGGATCGCCTCTCTTGACTGGCAGAAGGTCATTATGTACTCCGACAGCGGGATTACTCCAATAGTTACCTGCATCAAACATGTCTACAAGATTTGCAGATTCTAATCCTTCCGGTTGTGATGGTATACCGGGGTTAGTAGCAGGAACAGCAGCAGCTATTTGATTTAACTGAGATTCAATCATTTTATTAAAGCTAATTTGGTTTTTGATGGCAGTAGAGAAATTATCCATTCTATTATTTATGTTTTCTAGCATTTTATCATTGGATGCCAATTTTTAGACAAGTTATCCATTAGCTTTCCTTGATTAGATACAAACTCTCTCAGGGGTGGAAAATTATTATTGTTGTTGTAAGAATTATTACCTTGATAATTACCTGAGTAGTTACCTGAGTAGTTAGGCCTCTGTTGATTCCAACCTTGATTTTGTTGAGGACGGTTGTAGTTGTTGTTGTTGTTGATGTACCTTGCATCCTCAAGCATCTCAGGGCAGTGATTGCCTGAGTGTCCAGTGTCTCCACATTCCTCACAAGTCATGTGAGAGTCGTAGACGTTCATGACTTCTCTTTTGTCTCCAGCTTTGTCATCGAGCTTTTTCATGAGTAGGTCTAGCTTTGCAGACAGCATGTCTACCTCCTTGAGCTGGTGCATACCTCCACCCTTCTTGCGTGTTTGGATCCTCTCTTCGTTCCAACCTTGGTTGGACGCCATCTTCTCCACAAGGACTGTAGCTTGTGGTATGGTGAGTGATAGAAATGCGCCTCCAGCTGCAGCATCCATGGTCTCACGAGCACTAGTGATGAGCCCATGATAGAAAGTCTGCATAAGTAGCCAGCTCTCCATTCCATGATGGGGACATTCTAGGATGTAATCTTGAAAGCGCTCCCATGCTTCTGGAACGGATTCATCATGTTGTTGCTGAAAACTTGTAATCTTCCCACGGAGAGCATTGGTCTTGCCCATGGGAAAGAACTTAGCCAGAAAGTTCATAGAGCAGAGTGCCCACGTAGTGTTCTTATCCTTCGTCGTGTAGAACCACTGCTTCGCTCTCCCCAATAGTGAGAATGGGAAAAGGCGAAGTAGTATGGCGTCTCTGGGAACATCTAATAAAGTGAATGTGCTGCAAATCTCCAGGAAGTGTTGGAGATGAGCACTTGCATCTTCGTGCGGCTTCCCACAAAACTGGTTGGCTTGTACCATGTTGATGAGCCCTGGCTTGAGCTCAAAGTTCTTGTCGATGGCCGCGGCAGGTCCAGTGCGGATGTTGTCCGTAGTGGGAGCTGAGAACTCGCGGATCGTCTTGTTCGCCATGGCTACGAACTCTGTTGACAAATTCCGGATGAAACTTCGGCGGTCTTCTGGATTGGATGAAGTGTTGCATCGAAGTGTTGACTTCTTGAGCTTGGCTCTTGCCCCTCTGATTAATGCTTCGGGGTTGTCAACAAAATTTTCTGGAAGATGTCCTCTATTCATACATCACCCTGCAAAACAATAAGAATGGAAAAATACAGGGGTAAATCTGTATGGGAGAATTGATGATCTCAATCACTTAATGATGCGAATGATGACTCAAATTCCGTATTCATTCCTTGTTAGTAAATCAACCTTCCCCGGCAACGGCGCCAAAAATGCTTGTTGGGCATTCTTAACATCATTACCAAAAGTAGACTTAGTTTTCTAATTCTGATAACGGCGCCAAAAATGCCGAACCTATCCCTCATGCCACTTAAGCCAAGTTGTCATCCCCAGCATGACATGAGAGACGCGGTATTGAAATATGCAACTGCTCTTCTAAATAAATAATAAATAAGATCTGCAAGCGCACAGATTAATACCGATGTAGCATTTTAACCGGGAAGTATTCCAGGTATCGTTATTTATATTTTTACCACTGGGAAGGGATTACTAACATCAATGTTGATTATGGAATGGAATATAGGAATGAGTATCAATCATTGCATGTATAAGTGAGAGCATTCATCTATCTCTTGCATACAGGGGTAAGTGTCACATAAAATATGGATAAAGTATGAATGGTGACAAAGATAATTAATCTGATCAGCTAGCCATATATAATAATGATAAGCACCTCAACAGATATTCTAGCAAGTCATTAGCATGGTATTAGGACGAACTACAAGGATATTTCCTAAGTTATTCTTAACTATAAAGTCTAGCATATCATAGTTAGTGCAAGTACACTTGGCAATCATTGCGAGAAAGGACTACGCCCATGCATAGTGATATTATCAAGGAAGATGAGAAACATAGCAATCACTCCCCCGTAATAATGTTGCTCTGCCTGCCTTACACACGGGAGGGGGACTATATAAGAACCAACGAAGCTGTCACCATCGCGGACCACCCCACGATCCGGCATATAAGGTGCAATCGCAGATAAATATGGTCTAAGCACCACGCCTACACAATATTTATCATTTACCCATGGATCCGATGGATAAACGCTATACGATCCTAAACATGTATATAATTCCAATCTAACTAAGCCAAGCGTATAACTACGATAAACTAAGAACAATATAATCACAAACATAAACAAGTAGAGCATAGTCATAATCAATATATTGAAATAGAACAAAGTTGTATTCATAATATTGAAGAACAAAGATGAACAATGAAGAACAGTAAAGGAATTACCAAGAATCCTCTTGACAGATCCGGAAACCAATCGAAGATTGACTCCTTCTAGTTCTAATCCTATGTAGCTATGCTATACTAGAGATCTAGTTGATGTGGTGGCTCTAGGGCTTGATCAGAGACTCTCCTCCTGAGATTAGGGTTTAAAGAATGAGAATGAGGGAGTGCCTCCTCTAGGGGCCAGGGGTCCTGCTTATATAGCCCCCTCAAGTGAACGTGGGCCGTCGGATCAAACCGACATTAATCGCACGGTTTTCCTTGATCCCTTAGGTCGGTGGAGCATAATCCACGAGACGAAGCCTGATTGGCTCTCAGGCCAGGGCGGGCGCCCTAGGGAGCAGGGCGGGCGCCCTGCTTCCGGGCCCGTTCGGCCTCCCGTTCGATCTCGTGGCTTCTGGAGTCTTCTAGATGATAGAAAATCGGTGAACACGTTATTATCTCTATGTAAACCCGACGTGTGGGCCTTTCCTCCGTATTTTTTGATAACCCCCTGCAGAAACAGACAAACACCAAAACTCGTGGAATTTTGTCAGATAAAACCCTAAGTCTAGGCGTTGGTTGCATTTGGATCCTTTTCTTTATTTATTTAATAACTATATTTGGTACTTAAGGACCGTCAACAACAGGGCAAAGCACAATGGCCACCTACCGCATTGAACGCACATACCCGTAAGGGATCAAGTGATGAAGCTCGAATAAGCCATGACTACGAACCCACACACAACGCACATGCATCTCAGCGCTTTCACGATCACTTCGTAATCATAAAAATGCTCAAGGGCTACTGTCAGGGTCATAACCCGGGGTGTCTCAAGGCATCGATAAGTTAGCCGGCCACGCAGTTTGCAAATATATTAGCTAGCGAAAGCCTGAACAACTAAGGCCCAGCTAAGCTAAGTGAACCAGGCCGAACGCCAAGGTGGGGTCAGCCATGACCCCTCCTTCGTGCCTTAGCCACACGGCGCTAGAAAGGCGCATGACCTCACCCCCGTTATGACCCCTGAAAGGAACGGGGAGAGGTTGAGCCTAGCCAAGCACGCCTATTCTGATAAGAACAGACGTGCCGCACTAACCTTGCAAGGACCGAGGGGACGACAGTCACCTTGATCTGGTCAGATGCCATTCCTGTGCCACGCCGCACAGACAAGACAATACCGCCCAAAGCGGTGACGATAGGTACAATGACCACTGGCCAGATACGGCCCGACAAGACAAGAGTATGATCCTGCCCACTACGGGATGGGATCCACGATGAGGGCCTTGACTCAGAGGCCATCTAGGCTAGCGGAAACCACAACCCCAATGATAGGGATCATGCCCCCCGCTCCTCAAGACAACAAGGCGATCAATGATCTGGGGCAGCCACCAACTCTTGTACAATGCCCCAGGAAACCAGGAGACAATGACGAAGACCACAGTGGAGACCACGTCGCATAGGACAGCTAGCGAACTACCATCATGCCTACAGTACCGCCACGGCTGGCACAGTAGCACCACACCATGCCATTCCACGATGTGGCCACAAGACCATGACGACAGCCATGCCCGGACATACTCCACAAGACGACGGAGCTTACAAGCCAAGTTAGCTAGGACCTCCCGCAGGCTCGTGACCCCTCAGTCGGGAGAACCTCCTCTTTATACAAGTCATGTCCCCGAACTCTATATAAGGGTAGCCAGGGCACCCATCTCGACATTCATTCTGAATCCCCTACCATTTCACTCATTCTCCATCATAGCAGGGCTCCTGGAGCTTCACTCTAGGAAGTCCATCTCCTAACTCTAGCTCTTCTACCACTTCCACCATTCTTGCAACCCCTATTGTAAGAACTTCAGAGCATTCAGGCAAGGAACACGCACTCGATCATCTCTAAGATTGGACGTAGGGCTCCGGCCTGAAACAATATAAATCCTCGTATCTTTTGGATGCTACCATTGTCTTCCTAGAGCAGTGCGGTAATCGTATAAATTTACTAGTCCGATTTATGAAACACCGACATTAAGTCTACTATGTGTACTAGGTTGTGTTGGGAAAGTTATTTCTACCCTTAAGGGCATGTGCCCCCATGTGCATGCACCGCTAGATGCACATGGACATGTGTGTGTGCAACAAGAGAGAGATTTCTCTCTTCTACTGCACACACATCACATGTTTGATTATACAGCCATTAATCCTTGTGATTCATATTTGCGTATATCTACTGTTGCTCTCCCTTTCCCCATTAGTAAGCCTTGTGGTGAATAATTGGGAGCAATGTTTTCTTTGTTCCAACAGGTTTGGTTGCTCCTCCTCTCTTGAATAAAGATCGCCAGAGCTTATAGTTCAATACTATGTTGAGTTTCATACAAGTATGTTCTTGGACAGCCTTAGCCTCGACCTATCATTTCCAACGGTTACACTTCATTTTGTGGGTGGAGCAGAGATGACTGCAATGCCACGGAACTTCCTTTTGCTGCAGGCTTCAATGGTAGGCTAAAACACCTTTCCTTTTGGACCCTTACTGGACTTTAATAATGTTTTGCAAGACAATAATCAATCAATGTTCTGCATAGGCTAGAAAAGGTCCATGGGTAAACCAAGAACTATACGTAATTGGAGGTTAGTCAACTCTTACTATATATATATATATATCTGTGTCTTGCTAGTGTTCCTTTGGCCTAAAATTAAAGAAATCTATCGACTTGGTCAGCACTATGTATTCTTCAATAACCGTGACATAGGTAGAGATAATTCTAAAATTATTAGATCATTTTGTCACAGACATTGTTTTAATGGATAAGTGTCACACCCATTTAAAGACCAAATGGAGTGCATACTCTTATGTGTGCCCAGAGATCAATCACACATAAGTTAACAAATTATAACGGAAGTATCATCACAAATGTTATTACATCATGATATTTAACACATAGTCTTAACACAAATGTAGCGGAAGTAAAATAATAAACTCTCGTGGTAGCTCCAATCACAGGCACATTGACTGGTTGACTGCAAGTCTAGTAATCTTCAGGGAAGTAGGCGTAGTAGTCACCATTAGCACCATCTGTTACCCATCCGGGATTTTTATCCAAGTAAGAAAAATAAACAAGCGTAAGTACATCTCGTACTCAACAAGTGTAACATGGGGTTCATGAGGCTCAAAGGCATATCATTGGTTTATCAGCATGTAGCTTTTAGTTAGCATAATTTTAGCATATCAATAGCATCAATATGTCTCAATGTAAACAATAAACATATGATCCATGTGAAATGATTGATGAATAGCAAAAACATAACCATTAATAATTATCAACTATTCCATAAGGGTCCAAGGCCACTCGTGACCGTGAGCACGGCTGTTATAACAGTTTTACACTCTGCAGAGGTTGTACACTTTCACTGTGAGTCGTGTTGCCCATATGCCCGGGTTAATTACTCCCAAAACACTACCAAGGTGAGCAGGCAGGGAAAACACTATGAAGTCTTTCGAAGGTTCGTCTAACAAGTTAGGGCCATTAGATTCACTCGACAAACAGATGTAGAGCCCCCCTTCCAAATGGCACAATAACCCGCAGCCTATACACATAAGGACAGAGGCCGCACTATACCCGATTCGTCAAGCCATTCTTACGCCAAAAAGGTTACCACTAACAAGCTAGAAAAGGTCCTTCTATATGACTAAAGCCAGAACCATATAGCCCCCACAGTTGTACTATAAATCCCGGATGTTCGCTTATAGATGAGTCCTTATGGAGAGTAATTAGAGCATCAAAAGTAACCCCCATGCTCTAATCCCCTTTAAACATTAATCAAAATCATCTTTTAATATTTGTTGCATATTCTATTAATCAATTTACATGATCATAGTCCATGTTTAAGCACTAGCCATACTACTCAATGCAATATAATAGGTATCAAGGTGTAGGATCAATCACTAAGTCATCCTTAACAAGGGAATAGATGCATAATGATATTATTTGCTTAATGTGAGTAGGACAACAAGGATAATCCCATGCTATACTTGCCTTGCTCAAACTGGTCCTGAAGATCTTGCTCGTAGAAAGGCTCTTGATCTCCAACGAATTGCTCACCGTCTATACTCGATCAACAACAGCAACAACACACATCCAGAGGCAATCATGCATAAACAAACAAGACTATAATTAGAACAGTACACCAACAGTAAGAAAATAATATAAAAACTTTTTAAAATGAATCTACAACTCGCTAGGATCACACAGACGCGAAGATCACGAAAAACGGAGCTAGAACGACGAAGTTATGAATTTACGAAGATTTCCTATAGAAAAATAAATACTTTAATATAAACTCAAAAATAAATTAACTCAAACCTACTGTACAGTTCTATCATCATGTAGAGCTCGCAAATATGGATCTAACGCAATTTGAATGGATCAAAACGGAGTTAAAACGGAGATTCTACGACTAAAACAAGTTTAGTGGCAAAACTGTAAATATCAGAAAACGTATTTTTCATTTATCGAGACGAAATACGCTTTCAACAGATCAAAACGAATTCGGGTTTTTACGTTTAGGACCGTGGGTTCTAAACTAGAAAAGAGCAGGGACTCTTTAGCAAAAATTACAACCGAACCGGTATCAATGAATAATATCCGTCCGATTCAAAACGGACGGCCGAGATCAAATCGGGGAGGGAGAGAGAGCGGCCGGCGGCGCTCCGGCCGGTTTTTTGGCCCAACGGTGAACTCCCGCGGTGGCGCCATGGCCGGGAATCACCAAACCTCGATTCCGGGCACCATTCATCAAGCGGAGAGCACGGGGAGGAAGACCGAAGCATGGCGAACTCACCAAGGGCGAAATCTAGGGCGTGGGATGGATGGGGGCGACGGTGTGCTCGAGATGGCGGACGGTGGCGGCGAGGTAGGGTGTGAGCTTGCGGTGGCGATGTTCTCAAGGCTACAGCAGCTCCTAAAGGGTAGGATGGGGGCGGAGGGGTGCGGGGGCTCGGCTTTTATAGCCCAAAGGCGGCGCTAAGTAATGAAGGAGGAGGATTTGGAGAAGGATTCGCCGACGGTAAGAAAGGAAAGAGAGATTCCGGCGGTGGCTTGGGGAAGAAGATGGTCTGACAGGTGGGGCCGCGGTGTCAGCGACGCGCCGGGAAGGGAAGCGCGCGCGAGCGAGTTGGGCCAGCGGCCGCGATTGCTGGGCCAGCGGCCGGCTTTGCTGGGCTCGGCCCAAGAAGCAGAATGCGGGCGCGGGGGAGGGAAAGGAGGGAAGCGGGCCACCACTGCAGGCCGAGGCGGTGGGCTGCGGTTGGAGAAGCGGCCCGATAGCAGTAAGGAGAAGAAGAATTCCTTTTCTTTTTCCTTTTTCTAATTTTTCAAAGCCATTTTTCAAAATATTTTTAAATCCAATTTGAATTTGATTTAAACCACTCAATACAAAATTGCAAATGCAGCAGCATGAATGCTCAATCATGTTTCTACCCTTATATTTGATTTTAAATTTATAAAAATTATTATCATTCTAAATTTGCATGCTCACAAAAATATATAAAAATCATATTTCTCCTATTTTTCTTCTTTTCAAAATTTTAGGGTGTTACAATTCTACCCCCCTTAAGATGAATCTCGTCCCGAGATTCGACCGATGCTTACTCAAATAATTGAGGGCAGGTTTTCCTCAGATCCTCTTCTCGTTCCCAAGTAGCCTCTTCTGCAGTGTACCGATTCCACTGTACCTTACACATTTTGATTGTTCGACTTCTTGTGACTCTGTCAGCAGTCTCTAAAATTTTAACCGGAAACTCTTCATATGTAAGATCCTCCTTAACAATGCGCTCCTCTAATGGAATCTGTTCCTCTGGTACTCGCAAACATTTCTTCAGTTGAGACACATGGAACACATCATGTACACCTGCCAAACTCTCGGGTAATTCCAACTGATCTGCCACTTCACCACGTCTCTCTATGATCTTGAAAGGTCCAATATATCTTGGTGCCAATTTACCTTTCATGTTGAACCTCTTCACACTCCTCATGGGTGATACCTTCAAATTAACATAATCCCCTACCTCAAAAGTCAACTCTCTTCTACGAGTATCAGCATAACTTTTCTGTCGGGACTGTGCTATTTTTAGATTATCTCTAATCATTCTCACTTTCTTTTCAGCATCCTTAAGTACATCAGGCCCAAACACTTGACTCTCCCCTGTCTAATTCCAGAACAACGGGGTTCTACACTTTCGTCCATACAGAGCCTCAAACGGTGCCATCTGAAGACTCTTCTGATAACTATTGTTATAAGAGAACTCTGCATAAGGCAAGCTCTTATCCCAGCTAGTACCATATTGTAAAGCACAAGCTCTCAACATATCTTCCAATATCTGATTAATTCTCTCTGTTTGACCATCTGTCTATGGATGGTAAGCTGTACTAAAATTCAGTTTGGTTCCCAGTGATTCATGTATCTTTTGCCAATAATGAGATGTAAACTGAGTACCTCGATCAGACACAATCTTCTTAGGAACACCATGTAGACTCACTATTCTTTCCATATACAACTCTGCCAACTTCGCACTACTATATGTAGTCCTTACTGGCAGAAAATGAGCAACCTTAGTCAGACAATCCACTATCACCCAAATTGAATCATATCCCCTCTGAGTCCGTGGCAACCCAACTATAAAATCCATACCAACTTCTTCCCATTTCCACTCGGGTATCTGCATCGGCTGTAACAATCCTGCAGGTCTCTGATGTTCAGCTTTCACCTTTTGACAAGTGTCACACAAGGCAACATATTCAGCAACATCTCTCTTTAATCCATACCACCAATATTTCTCTTTCAGATCCAGATACATCTTAGTACTCCCCGGATGTATGGAATAAGCTGACTCATGAGCTTCACGCAGAATTGCCCCTCTGATATCCTTATCCTCAGGCACACACAGCCTTTTTCCAAACCATAGAGTACCATTATCATCCTTACGGAATCCTAGAGATTTGCCTTTCGCTATGTTCTCTGCTATCTCTCTCAACTTTTCATCTTTCAGCTGACCCTTGCGGATTTCTTGCTCCAAAGTAGGCTCTAGTACTAATTCCACTGCATTGGTAGTAAACCCTAAGTTCAGATGCTTACATTCAGCACACAATTCTTTTGGCATAGGCATTACTTGTATTTCATTAGCGTAGCTTTTCCTACTAAGAGCATCAGCAACAACGTTGGCCTTTCTTGGGTGATAATGCACCTCTAGATCATAGTCCTTTATCAACTCCAACCATCTACGCTGTCTCAAGTTCAGATCTGTTTGAGTGAAGATATACTTTAGACTCTTGTGATCAGTGTATATATCACTCTTGTGTCCAATCAAATAATGTCTCCATATCTTTAATGCATGAACCACTGCAGCTAATTCCAAATCATGAGTAGGGTAATTCAACTCATGCTTCCTCAACTGTCTCGATGCATATGCCACAACTCTACCCTCTTGAATAAGAACACATCCCAAACCTAATCGAGATGCATCACAGTAGATAGAGAAGGGTTTATTCAGATCTGGCAAAACTAAAACTGGTGTAGTAGTCAATCTTTTCTTCAATTCCTCAAAATTAGCCTGGCACTTCTCAGACCACACAAACTTGGCATTCTTCTCCAATAATGCAGTCATTGGCTTTGCAAGCTTGGAAAATCCCTCTATAAATCTCCTATAATAGCCAGCCAATCCCAAGAAGCTACGGATCTCACTTACATTGATGGGTGGCTTCCAGTTCAATACATCTTTCACCTTGCCAGGATCTACTGATATTCCTCCATTTGAGACAATATGACCTAGAAAAGAAACTTCCTTCAACCAAAACTCACACTTACTCCTCTTGGCATATAGTTGGTGTTTTCTGAGCTTTTGCAAGACCAACCTCAAATGTTCAGCATGTTCTTCCTCAGTCTTGGAGAATACCAAAATATCATCAATGAATACCACTACAAACTTGTCCAGATATTCCATGAACATCTTATTTACTAAGTACATGAAGTATGCAGGGGCATTAGTCAGACCAAAAGACATCACTGTATACTCATATAAACCATACCGTGTGGTAAAAGCTGTCTTTGGTATATCCCTGGCACGAATCTTCAATTGATGATATCCAGAGCGAAGATCAATCTTGGAGAATACACAAGCTCCTCTCAACTGATCAAACAGGTCATCGATTCTAGGCAATGGGTACTTATTCTTGATAGTAACCTCATTGAGAGACCGATAATATACACACATCCTCTGAGTTCCATCTTTCTTGTCCACAAAAATCACTGGTACTCCCCACGGTGAAGAACTAGGACAAATAAAACCCTTATCCTGCAACTCCTTAATTTGTTTCTTAAGTTCTTTCAATTCATTTACTCCCATTCTATATGGACGCTTAGCTATGGGTGCAGTTCCAGGTAATAATTCAATAATAAATTCAATGTCACAGTCTGGTGGCATACCTGGCAATTCCTTAGGAAACACATCGGGGAACTCCTCCACAACTGGGTCTTCCTGGTTGGCACCGTCATTAAGCTGGTTCACTGTAGCGGTCTCCTGTTTCTGCACTTTTACCTCAACCTTGATTCTAACCCCCTTTGGCGTTGTCAGTACAACTGATTTACCCGTGCACTGAATCTCTGCTTGTTGTTGCATCATCCAATCCATTCCCAATATAAGATCAATCCCAGCTGTTCTCAATACTATAGGATTCACTGTAAACTCTACCCCCCTTAAATTGAGACTAATCGGAAGACAGCGATAAGATGCTGGCATGCTTCCACCAGGTGAGTTTACAAATATAGGGTTCTTCATGGCACACAAATGAATTCTATGTATTCTAACAAACGATTGTGATATGAAAGAATGTGATGCTCCAGAATCAAAAAGAACAGTGGCGGGAGTGGAATGGACATCGAACGTACCAAGCATAACTTCTGGCTCCTCCACTGCGGTCTCCTAGGACAAGTGATTCACCCTTCCGGTGTTAGGTGATGGCTTCTGGTGGCTGCTCTGTCTCTGGGGAGTCTGCTGGTTAGGCTTCTCAGGGCAATTGTAGGACAAGTGACCTTCTTTCCCACATCGGAAACACCTGTTGGGGGTACTGGGAGCACTAGTCTTCGTGGGAGTATTATTGGAAGGACCCTGATGCTGTGCTTGATTCCCACTCTGCTGCGGAGGACGTTGGTTGCTATTCTACGGCTGGAATGGGGGACGTTGCAGGAACTGACCGCAGAAAGGGACCTGACCACGATTCCACTGACTAGAAGGAGGCCTCTGTTGATTATTCTACTGAAAGCCAGTACGTGGACGAGTGTTGCTACCAGAGGCTTGTCCCTGTAGCCTTTTCCTCTTAGCATCCATCTCCTTGCGCTTGTTATCCACCATGATAGCGCGGTTCACAAGCGTCTGAAAGTTAGGATAGGTATTGGACATCAACTGCAACTGTAGTCCATCATATAATCCCTTCAGGAAGCGACGCTGCTTATCATTGTCATTAGCTACTTCATGTGGAGCATATCGTGACAATTGAGCAAACTTGTCACGGTACTCAGCTACAGACATTGACCCTTGGGTCAGGTTCCTGAATTCCTCCGCCTTCAATTCTATCATCCCTTCAGGTATATGGTAAGCCCTGAAGTTCTCTCTAAACTCCTGCCAGGTGACTGTGGGAGCATTGGCGGGGCGACCATACTCATATGACTCCCACCAATCCTGAGCTTCTCCCTGGAGTTGTCCAGAAGCAAACCACACCTTCTGTCGGTCATCACATTGTGCAATATTGAGTTGCTTCTCCATAGCACGAAGCCAATCATCGGCTTCCAAAGGATCAGCAGCATGTGTGAACACTGGGGGACGACCCTTTAAAAATTCACCACGCTTATCACGTGGTTGAGCCCCAGCAACTGGCTGATTTTGCTGATTCTACACCAGTTGTTGCATCAGCTGCGTCTGCACTGCCAATAGTTGCTCAATAGTTGGTGGCGGTGGTGGTGGTGGATTTGGGGGAATATTTCCACGACCCCTGCCTCTTCCTCTTTCGGCCATCTGCCATCCATAAACATGCAAACTTTAAGAATTCCATGTTATCAACCACTTATAAGATAAAGAATGAGATCTGAAGGTTTTCTGGACGAGTAGCAATATTGACAGTTCAGTATTTCAATCATATCTCGAGCTATAGAAGTCCAAAAGAGGCGTGCTTTATATGGTTGGAAAGCTTATGAAGTTATCCACAACTTTTATTCAGACCTCAAGATCAGATTCTGTCGTTAATTTTATGAAAAATAAGGCATAACAGAAACTGTTCCAAATTCCAGACTGTGCAGAAACTTTAACTTGTGAAAATTATATCTCTCGAACCAGATCAGATAAAAAGGTGATTCCAATGGCATTTGATAGATACTTAAGTCTAGTTTCTCTCATAAAAATTTCATAAATATTGCATGAACCGTTTTTGAACCCTAGCAGAAACATTGCAGACTGCTCCAGAAAACAGCAAGGACAGAAACGTGATAATACCAAACCCAACTATTATTCCCTTGACTATTAAACTTATTATTCTTAAAAATGGAACTTGTAGACATGCCTACAAGCCCCAACACTCATAAAAAAGATCCAACTCACACATAAGCATAATAATAAAGCAACTAGCACACCAAAGTTCAAACCACACGACAGACTCGATGACTCAACTGACATTACTAAGAACGTTTTTATTACATAAAGGACTCCTACTTCCTAAGGAAGTGGCTCATGGTCTAATGTCTCATAGATCTTGGCCATGCCTTGGTTTGCTCGGAGTTCATCAATGGTTGTCTGGCACCTCTTGATGGTCTTCCCTTGTGCCTTCACCATCTCCTCTAACTGCAGCTTCCTATCCATCATATCATAGACAAGGTTCACCATCACCCGAGGTAGTGGCTCTAGCTGCACTGGATCCATCATAGCCCATCCAAGGTCAGGGTGTGCACGAGGGAAGTAGTGATAATGTCATGCTTTATACTGTTAAAGCGAAGATAGCGGAGGCCCATACATGCTTCAAAAGCAGCATCTTCAATGCTATCCTCTATAGTAGCTCGATGACCCATGTGAGAAAACATCCTGTCCAGCTGGTACGCCCCTCTTTCTTGTTTATGTGCAAAAATGCTCACCCTCGCCTTCCAGTACGTGTCCTCCAGTGGATGAGTATACTCCCAGCAGACGTACTCCACAGCTGGATGCCAATCAGCGAAGTAGGCAGTGAGCATCCCCACAAGGCGAAGATGAGATACAGCATTCCCTCCATTCCTGTGGTAGATCCTCACAGTCCACCCCATTGGAGGAGGTGGCATATCTCCAGCAGCTTCATGATGTGGTGGAGACGGGGGTTGCCCTCCTCCATTAGCCTCCTCTTCATCATCCTCAATCTCAATGATCTCTGGATCTTCTTCAGGCTCGGGCTCTTCCTGGGGAGGTGCTGGTGCTTGGATTGGATTGGTGCTTCAGGGGCCTGCTCCTGTTCCTTGGGTGCTTGCTCTTGTGGCTCTTCAGGTGCAAGCAGGGCACGAGGTGGGTAGTATCCTCCAGAGCTGATGCGGGCAGTCTTACGGTCATGAGCCATCTACAGAATTTTTAGATGTAGTTAGAATAGAGGCAAAATTTCGTAATAGAATGAGACATAAGAAGCATAAAAATTTATCAAATAACAAGAGCAAGATAGTGAGCATAAAAATAGTGTAAAGATGATACTAAATCGACCATTTCTAGCTAGGCTTGCGTCCGACAGTCAACAAGAGCTCTGATACCAATTTATCACACACATTTAAAGACCAAATGGAGTGCATACTCTTATGTGTGCCCAGAGATCAATCATACATAAGTTACCAAATTATAACGGAAGTATCATCACAAATGTTATTACATCACGATATTTAACACATAGTCTTAACACAAATGTAGCAGAAGTAAAATAATAAACTCTCATGGTAGCTCCAATCACAGGCACATTGACTGGTTGACTGCAAGTCTAGTAATCTTCAGGGAAGTAGGCGTAGTAGTCACTATTAGCACCATCTATTACCCATCCGGGATTTTTATCCAAGTAAGAAAAATAAACAAGCGTAAGTACATCTCGTACTCAACAAGTGTAACATGGGGTTCATGAGGCTCAAAGGCATATCATTGGTTTATCAGCATGTAGCTTTTAGTTAGCATAATTTTAGCATATCAATAGCATCAATATGTCTCAATGTAAACAATAAACATATGATCCATGTGAAATGATTGATGAATAGCAAAAACATAACCATTAATAATCATGGCTGTTATAACAGTTTTACACTCTGTAGAGGTTGTACACTTTCACTGTGAGTCGTGTTGCCCATATGTCCGGGTTAATTACTCCCAAAACACTACCAAGGTGAGCAGGCAGGAAAAACACTATGAAGTCTTTCAAAGGTTCGTCTAACAAGTTAGGGCCATTAGATTCACTCGGCAAACAGATGTAGAGCCCCCCTTCCAAATGGCACAATAACCCGCAGCCTATACACATAAGGACAGAGGCCGCACTATACCCGATTCGTCAAGCCATTCTTACGCCAAAAAGGTTACCACTAACAAGCTAGAAAAAGGTCCTTCTATATGACTAAAGCCAGAACCATATAGCCCCCACAGTTGTACTATAAATCCCGGATGTTCGCTTATAGATGAGTCCTTATGGAGAGTAATTAGAGCATCAAAAGTAACCCCCATGCTCTAATCCCCTTTAAACATTAATCAAAATCATCTTTTAATATTTGTTGCATATTCTATTAATCAATTTACATGATCATAGTCCATGTTTAAGCACTAGCCATACTACTCAATGCAATATAATAGGTATCAAGGTGTAGGATCAATCACTAAGTCATCCTTAACAAGGGAATAGATGCATAATGATATTATTTGCTTAATGTGAGTAGGACAACAAGGATAATCCCATGCTATACTTGCCTTGCTCAAACTGGTCCTGAAGATCTTGCTCGTAGAAAGGCTCTTGATCTCCAACGAATTGCTCACCGTCTATACTCGATCAACAACAGCAACAACACACATCCAGAGGCAATCATGCATAAACAAACAAGACTATAATTAGAACAGTACACCAACAGTAAGAAAATAATATAAAAACTTTTTAAAATGAATCTACAACTCGCTAGGATCACACAGACGCGAAGATCACGAAAAACGGAGCTAGAACGACGAAGTTATGAATTTACGAAGATTTCCTATAGAAAAATAAATACTTTAATATAAACTCAAAAATAAATTAACTCAAACCTACTGTACAGTTCTATCATCATGTAGAGCTCGCAAATATGGATCTAACGCAATTTGAATGGATCAAATCGGAGTTAAAACGGAGATTCTACGACTAAAACAAGTTTAGTGGCAAAACTGTAAATATTAGAAAACATATTTTTCATTTACCGAGACGAAATACGCTTTCAACAGATCAAAACGAATTCGGGTTTTTACGTTTAGGACCGCGGGTTCTAAACTAGAAAAGAGCAGGGACTCTTTAGCAAAAATTACAACCGAACCGGTATCAATGAATAATATCCGTCCGATTCAAAACGGACGGCCGAGATCAAATCGGGGAGGGAGAGAGAGCGGCCGGCGGCGCTCCGGCCGGTTTTTTGGCCCGACGGTGAACTCCCGCGGCGGCGCCATGGCCGGGAATCGCCAAACCTCGATTCCGGGCACCATTCATCAAGCGGAGAGCACGGGGAGGAAGACCGAAGCATGGCGAACTCACCAAGGGCGAAATCTAGGGCGTGGGATGGATGGAGGCGACGGTGTGCTCGAGATGGCGGACGGTGGCGGCGAGGTAGGGTGTGAGCTTGCGGTGGCGATGTTCTCAAGGCTACAGCAGCTCCTAAAGGGTAGGATGGGGGCGGAGGGGTGCGGGGGCTCGGCTTTTATAGCCCAAAGGCGGCGCTAAGGAAGGAGGAGGATTTGGAGAAGGATTCGCCGACGGTAAGAAAGGAAAGAGAGATTCCGGTGGCGGCTTGGGGAAGAAGATGGTCTGACAGGTGGGGCCGCGGTGTGAGCGACGCGCCGGGAAGGGAAGCGCGCGCGCGAGCGAGTTGGGCCAGCGGTCGCGGTTGCTGGGCCAGCGGCCGGCTTTGCTGGGCTCGGCCCGAGAAGCAGAATGCGGGCGCGGGGGAGGGAAAGGAGGGAAGCGGGCCGCCATTGCAGGCCGAGGCGGTGGGCTGCGGTAGGAGAAGCGGCCCGATAGCAGTAAGGAGAAGAAGAATTCCTTTTCTTTTTCTTTTTTCTAATTTTTCAAAGCCATTTTTCAAAAGATTTTTAAATCTAATTTGAATTTGATTTAAACCACTCAATACAAAATTTCAAATGCAGCAGCATGAATGCTCAATCATGTTTCTACCCTTATATTTGATTTTAAATTTATAAAAATTATTATCATTCTAAATTTGCATGCTCACAAAAATATATAAAAATCATATTTCTCCTATTTTTCTTCTTTTCAAAATTTTAGGGTGTTACAATAAGCTTATTGTTCGCAACTTTGAGAACTTGCGCTTGGGCTAGGTGAGTTATGATTGTAAGATCAAGTCTCATTGCCCCGGTTTTTCTTTCAATTCTTGGGAAAGTTACTTTTGCCCTTAAGGGCATATGCCCCCATGTCCATGCACCGTTGGATGCACATGAGAATGCGTGTGCAGCAAGAGATAAATGTAATCGAGTGCTGTTCTACCAGGTTCTCAACCTATTCACATCACGACCTCAAACCACTGGAACAAGATGTCCAACCAATGGAATAAACGTAAAGCAAATTCTGGTCACAAGTCCTGTAACGTCCTCATACCTACTGGAGTTGTTGTCATGCTTACGTTTATTTTGATTTTAGGCCTGTAGTATGTGTGGTAACATGTTTTGTTGCCATGCATAGTGAGCACATCGCCTGCTGTGACGTGAGCTTGATGAAACTCAAACTTGTAATATTAAAGAGTCAATAAGTTGTAAATATTAGAGAGTCAGTAAGTTGTAGTATGAGATAATCTAGCTTCCAGTATATATGTATGTATGAAATAGCAGATGTAGCATGCTTGGGTGGAGTTATAATTGTTTTTTTTTTCACAAATTCTATAGCTACCACATCTCAATTTAAAGGAGGAAATTACTTCTATGCCATCAAAATTTGTACCGACTCATTTTTCCTTTGTTGCGATCCACAAAGAATATAGCCTTTCTTAGCTAGTGGCATTTTATACTTCTCACAATGGATGGCACTTGGCAGCAAATTTTATGCAACAGATTTCTTGCATCTAAGCCTTTAGTAGTGCAAGCTGACCGAAAATCAAGGGATTCCCATTTTTTGTCATGTTTTGAAACTATTTGGATCTTATATGGTCTCATCTTCATGTTTTTACTCATAGATCTCTTGTTATCTATTATAATTAGTATATGTTGTACATAGAGAATCACATGACTTCAGTAACAACACAAGTAGTATCATTTAACCACCTCATAGTTGAACCCCAGGTGAGTGGGTTCAACCACAAGGAACAAAACTAGTTCTCATGTTTCAATTTTGTACTAATAATTTAAATATCACCTGATAGAGTTCATGGCAACCACAAGGAACAAAACTAGTTCAAAAACTAGTTCTCATGTTTCAATTTTGTATTAATCATTTGAATATCACAGAACGAACCATGTGCATATTTCTAATAAATTAAACAAGAAGCAAAACATTATATGTAGTAAAATGATGTTTCTTTGTAATGTGGTGGTATCTAGCTAGTAGGGCCTATACAAGTCCACACTAATCAGGTAGCTAGATTGTTCATTTTCTTCCTAAACCAAAAAAAATGTTGCAGTCATATTTGTCTTCTCGTCCAAATTGTCACACGTGTTTATACTATACTAAAAAATAGGATGATACTTATATTACTTGGACTTCTATGTAGTGTGTGTCATTAACGTAGATTAATTATAATGGATAAGAAGAGCATATACTAGTAAGTAAACATAAAACTGAGCCCACATAAGATCCAAATAAATATAATCAATGCGCTATAATATAGAGCAAGGTTTCAGAAAATCATAAAACTAGCTTCATATTTTTGAGCTACAACAAATTTTCTATGAATTTTCTAAGATTAAACCAGATTCTATGATTTTTAAATTTGCTATGAATTTTTAAATCCGCAGCAAGTTCCCAGCTTTCCAGCTAGAGGACGAGCTGGCTCCCGAGAGCGGGAGAGATGTCATGTGGGGAAACACCTACACCCGGCGCAGAAGGGCTCGAGACGTGCGGAGGGCCGCGGAACGCGCAGAACGCGCGGCGAGCGCGCATGGCGTTGCGGACAGCTCGGCATCGACGAGTGGCTAGGATGGAAACGAAGACTAGTTTGCTACTTTCTATTTTCAGTTTGCTACTTTCTATTTTCAGTCCATGATTATAGGATCAATGGGTTTACCATTCGTGTGAAGGCCTTGGGCCATATATGCTGTAACGGAACATTTGGAGAGGCAAGCAAATATTATCAGTCCAATTTCCTTCCTCTTCTTCAAACAGCAAGCCGACGGCTGAGGGGCAAAACCTCGCCGGCGACGACGGAACGTGGCTACGAACTCCGTAGCCGCGGTCCAGCTACCCTAGGCAACGACGTCCTTGACATGTCAGCTACCAGATTGAAAAGAATAGGTGAGAGAGGATCTCCCTGTCTAAGTCCTTTTCTTGTCTAAAAGTTACTTCCCACTTCCTCATTAACCTTAACTCCCACACTTCCACGACTAACTACCTCTTCTATCCATTTACACCAGGTCATTGAAAACCTTTCATCCTAAGAGTTTGTTGCACAAAAGACCAATTGACCTTATCATAGGCCTTTTCCAAGTCCAGTTTGAGAATTACCCCTCTTTTTCTTCTTATGCAACTCATGAACTGTTTCATGTAAGACAACAGCCCCTTCCAAAATATTTCTCCCTGGCATAAAAGTCGTCTGCAATGTTATCCTAAATGCTAAACGCTAAACAGTCGGTCACCCTCTGTTTAGCGTTTAAACGGTTTAGACGGTGTTTAAACGGATTAAAACGGTCTAAACGGTTTTACACAATATTACCCAAATATGCATATTTTTTGATGTAAAATCAATTATTCTAGCATTTATAAATATTAATCCAAGTAAAAATCAATTATTTTAGTATGTATATATATATTTATGCATGTGAAAAGAATCAAATGTACATATTTATGCATGTAACAAATCAAGTGTACATATTTATAAATATAATAAACTTAAGTATACAAATTTATACATGTAAAACTTAACTAAATTTACCTTGTGTTCGCCTAAACACCCGTTTAAACAACTGTTTATCCCGTTTAATACCGTTTATCCCCGTTCCATTTAGGCCGTTTAGACTGTTTTCCCCGTTTTTTGACCGTTTAAACGGTCAACCGTTTAATTTTCCGTTTACCCCCTAAACAAAACAATTTATCATCATTTACCATTTAGCGGCCGTTTAGGCCGTTTAGGCGAACACTACCGTCTGTGATTGCCTAACAACCTTATCAGCTACTGCCGTTAGCCTATTAGCCAAAACCTTAGTAAAAATCTTAAAGCTCACATTGAGCATACAAATCGGCCTGTACTGTTGGATTTGTTTAACCTCCTTTTGTTTTGGGATTAGAGTGATTGTGCCAAAGTTCAGGTTAAAGAGCTGCAAATTATCCCCATGGAACTCCCAAAACATGGCCATTAGGTCATCTTTAATGAGAGACCAGAAAATTTGGAAGAATTCCACCGGGAATCCATCAAGGCCCGGCGCTTTGTTATGTTTCATTTGAAAGATTGCCTCTCTTACTTCCTTCTCCGTAAATTCATCTATTAGGAACTTATTCTCATCTTCATTGATCTGAGGTATATCTTCTATTTGTGATTCATCCAACGAGAAATCATTTCCTTGTGATGACCCAAACAACTCTTTGTAGTACTTTGTTATGAAAACTTTTAAGTTTTCCTGTCCCACTATCACTCTTCCTTCCTGCTCTAGCTAATATATCCTTGTCTTCCTTCGTTTCCCATTTGCCACCATTTGGAAGTACTTTGTGTTATTATCACCTTCTAGCAGATTTTTTGTTTTAGCCCGTTGGAACCATTTGATTTCCTCTTCCCTAAGCAATTGAGAAATCCTTACTCTAAGGCTATTTCTTAGATCTAATTCCTGCTCGTTTAAAACCTGGGTTTCGGCTTTTAAATCTAATTCCCCGGCTTTCCTAAACAATGCCTCCCTTTCTCTTCTATTGTTCCCATTTATATTTTTCGCCCAACCTCTCAAAAATTGTCTCAGCCTTCTAATCTTGTTTTGCCATTTCTTCATAGGGTGGAGCCATGGTCTACATTTCTCCAAACTCTGGCAGTCTGGCTACTATTTCAAAGAAATCCTTCTGAAGAAACCAGCTAAGTTCAAATTTGAACTCCGGCTGACTAGCCCTGTTAATTTTGTCACCTGTACTAAGAAGCAGGGGTGTGTGATCTGAAATTTCCCTATTCAAAGCATCAACAGTGACTAGTGGAAACTTTTGTTCCCATTCCGTACTGGCCAGCACTCTATCTAATCTCTCAAACGTTGGTACCCTGTTGTAGTTGGCCCATGTGTACCTCCTTCCCGACATTTCAATTTCCATTAAATCCAAACCATCAATAATGGCATTGAATAAGAAGGGCCATCGGCTGTCAAAATTATCATTATTCTTCTCACTGGGGTTCCTAATGATATTAAAGTCCCCACCGATCAGTAAAGGTAAAGACTCCTTCCTGCATGCCTGAACAAGCTCGGTCAGGAATTTTTCCTTAAATTCCGGCTGAGCTTCCCCATACACTGCCACTAGACACCAGTGAAAATCGTCACACCTGTTTCTAAGGTGAAACTTGATGAAGAAATGACCCTCCTCTATACTCCCAACATCACACACATCCAGATTCACACCTAGCAACATACCACCTGACCTTCCATGAGGCTCGGTCTAGTGCCAGACAAAATTCCAACCTCCACAAAGTCTATCCAACTTTGATTGAGAAAAATCATGTTTACCTGTCTCTAAAAGAGCAATGAAGTCTAGCCCCTGCTCTCTAGCTGTATTATTTAAAAATTTTGCTTTAGCCAAGTCACGAAGACCTCTGCTATTCCAGAAGATTCCTTTCATGACACTATCACTTTGTTGATTTTTACCTTAAGTTTCCTCGAGGCTCGTTTCCTTGACAACTTAGCGCCAGGTTTCCTCTGGACAACTATACTATCCCCTTTTAGATGATAGCTATCCCCATAAAAAATTTCCTCCATTAGATCCCCACATAGGTAATCTAAAGCTTTCCTCTCAAACTCCTCCGAATTTACTGAATCACATTCGAAAAAATCTCCTTCACCCACCCCAAACTCAGCACTAGGCCTCTCAAGCACAATACCCCTTTCCAGTAGGTTCTTAACGTTTCTCTCAAACAAAACCGCGCTACTGCTACAGCCCCCTAAACCCAAATCTCGCAAATTAACTACCGCGTTTGACAAAGATAAGGAGCTAAAAGGATTAACCATGAGGTTACCTTCAGTGACTTCCAGGTTTCTGGATTGTAGCCTGCACTCCGCCTTGACCAGAGTATGCTCAACCGCTGCCCCAGTGAGTCTCGGACTCGCCCTGGAAGGAGAGCATAGCACCTCTGGTATGAGCGCCGCCTCCCTTAATTTTGCTTCAGCGTGATCGTCCAGAGACGCCCACAAGCCACCCTTTGATCTCTTAAGACCATCTCCCAAATCTGTATCTCCTCCTACCATCACTCCCACCTCAACCCTGCGAGTCTGTTCCAGCCCATCTTGAGATTTAGCCGGGACCACCTCAACCTCCATCGCAGGCACCCCGCCTACCTTTTCTTGCAGCTCTACCATCTCTCCATCGTCTGCTTCAGACGACTCCTTCTCTTGCATTACTTTCGTCGCCGTTTCCTCCAGCACGTTGTCCACCACTTTATCAATCACCGACTCAGCCTTCCAGCGAAGGAAATCCTCGAATTCTTCCTTGCTCAGAACATGCCTTTTATCTGATTGTTCCCCCTCCTTAGCTTGCGGACCATCTCCTGTTTTCTCCCCTTGTCCTTTCAGACGCTTGTTCTTTCTCTCCTCCATCTGACTATCTGTCATGTTGGCATCATTGTCTGCCCCTGATTCCTTCTCCTTTCCCTCTCCTTCACCATCCCTGCCTTCCCAAAAAATGTCAGTTTCTTCCCCATTCTCATCAAAGCCCCTTTTCTCCACTTCAAAAACCAGATCAAAATAATGGTCGCCTATGACAACATCTAGCGTTCTTGGGATCAACTTAGGATCCAGCACAGCGACCAGGATCCGACCGAACTCACTCTTCCTTGTGGTCTCCATATCCACCGACTGAGTAGCTCCTAACAGAGACCCAGCAGCCCACAAAATTGGGTACTCCCAGCGGTTCCTCAATTCCAGTCACTCTCACCCACACCTTTGGCAATAGAAAACCCTTCTCCTTGTCCTGCCATTCTTCAAACTGTAACCTGATGCCTTTTGGTATACCCTCTCCCTTTGCATCTGCCCCTCTGTACGCTATTGAACGCTGCAGCTCAGCCTTTGAGGGGAATTGAGTTATGAACTTTCCTTCCCCGATATCCTTCAACTCTCAATTCCATTTGACAGGCACAACCCTTTTTAGCTGCGTAATCAACTGCTCACCAGAGAGAATTCCTCCGACCACCGACACCTGCACCTTCTTTGTATCCTTCTTCACTCTAGGTAGCGGTGGGTGTGGGATGTGGTAGAATCCTAGACCCATCACAGCATAACCTGCGGCATGCGCCACCGGCCTTGGTGCCTTTAGCAAATGGCACCTGTGGTTCATGTGATCGTTTGAGTTGCAGATCACACAGTAAATCTCCGTCGTACATACTGCAGCATGGTGTCCCTTCTTAGAACACCTGGAACACTTGCCACCCAACCTTGCTGCGTCCCCTCCATCCAGACTTCCACCATGCTCCTCCCTTACCTCTGCATCTTTACCTAATCTAGATTCTGTGCTCTCGTCCATCCCCGTGCCAGCGGCCTGAAGCATAGCAGGGGCCTTGCCACTGCCACCCTTCTCAAGCGGCGCTTCTTCCCTCCTGTCCTCCTGCTAGACCCATCTACCCGGCGCCGAGTTCATTGGCCCATCTCTTCCAGCAGCCGACCCCTAATACTGACCATCTCGCCCCCTCCCGAAGCCACCACGCCTTCCAGGCCATCCACCTCTGGAGCCAACTTGAGGTACCTGACCCCTTCGCGCCTAGTCTTCCCTTCCGCCCTAGGCTCGCCCAGCGCCCGGTGCCCCTCGATCGCGATGATAAGGGCCTGTCGCCGCTGGCCCTCTGGACCATGCCCGCCATAGTTGCCGGCCATCCTCTTCAACCCTCTCTTTCGCTCCTCCCTGGTCCCCTTAACTACAATCTCCGAATAAGATTGCTTGCGGGACGGGATGGCCTCTACACGACGCGCGCACACCTCGCCCCTTAAACCCTTCTGCCCGCCCTTCAGACGCCTCGGTACCCCCCCCCCCCCCCCCGGCCTTAAACAGATGTGTTAACCCCAGTGTTGGCATAAAACCTGGGTGCGAGCCCACCTTAATTTCCCTGCCGGCGGCAGACAATTCCAGCCCATGCCCCTTTAGTAAGCCCAATGGTCTTCCCCGCGTGGCTACCGTTTCATCAGATACATCATCAATATATGTTCCCTTCTCTGAGCAAAAATCTTTCAAGGATTTTGCTACTTTAAATGTGGTTGATTGCCTTATATCTTTGACCTTAATATCCCCCAGCTACCTATACTTAGGAGTTCGAGGTCTAGGCAATGGTCTCTTCCTGTTATGACGGGCGTGCACTATGAAAGGCGTCGGCCGGCTCGTGGCTAGAGGGGCCGCGCCTAGGAGGGGGCGCCCAAGCCCAAGTGCAGCCCTTAATATTATTATTAGAATTATTAGAGTATTTTCCTAGTATTAGATGAGAAGGGTTATAAATACCATGTAAGACTATTTTGGGATTTTTAAGCAGAAACATATTATTGTTTCCGGCTTCCTCAGGGAGCCGGGAGAAACCCTAATCTCCGTTCAACCTCCAGCCCTAGCCGCCGCTGCCTCCTGCCCTAGCCGCCGCTGCCTTCTGCTGTACGCCTAGCACCACGGCGTCTGAGCGCCGCTGCCGGGCTTACAGACCACGCCCTCCTCTCTCTCACCCCTACAATCTCCGTTCCACCTCCGCTAGGATCCCTGATCCTAACAGCCTGGTATCGAGGTCGCCGCTGCGGCTACGTTCCAGCAGGAACCCGCGGGCGCGCCTGCTGTCCAGGAGTCCGTGGGGGAGGTGCAGACCACTGCAGGGCTGCCCCCTACGGTGTCCCTCTATGCCCTCGCGAGGGTGCGCACGGAGAATGCCATGCTGCTGCCCCGTGACAGTGCATGGGCATCGACTGGTGGCACTCCTCGACTCCGGCTCGACGACAAACTTCATCAACGTCGACCTCTTCAGTCGCCTCCGGCTGGCTACTGCCCCGCATCCCATGTTGCGGGTGCTCGTGGCCAACGGCGACCGCGTTCCATGCCAAGGGGTCGCCCGCAATGTCGCGCTCGCCATCGGCACCGAGGAGTTCTCCATTGACTGTTTCGGCATCAACTTGGGGGAATTTGACCTCATCCTCGGGGTCGAGTTCCTTCGGACCCTCGGACCCATATTATGGGACTTCGAGGACCTATGCATGGCCTTCACTCGCGGCGGCCGCCGCATCTTGTGGAAGGGGATGGGCTCCCCTCGCGACGACATCCGGGAGCCCGCGGTTCGGGCGGTCAGCGCCGTGCCCGACCAGCCCCTACTGGACTGGCTTCTTCTACAGTTCGCCGCGATATTCGAGGAACCACGCGGCTTGCCACCAGCGCGCCCCTACGACCACAGGATCCACCTCCTACCGAGCACTGCGCCGGTCGCCGTCCGACCTTACCGCTACCCCCAGCTGCAGAAGGACGAACTTGAGCGCCAATGCGTCGCGATGCTCGAGCAAGGGCTCATACGCCCTAGCACTTCGCCGTTCTCCGCTCCGGTCCTCCTCGTTCGCAAGGCGGACAATTCTTGGAGGTTCTGCATCGACTATCGCACCCTCAACGCGAAGACCTCCAAGGATAAGTTTCCCATACCGGTGGTGGACGAGCTCATTGACGAGCTCCATGGTGCCCGCTTTTTCACGAAGCTGGACTTACGCTCCGGCTATCATCAGGTGCGAATGCACCCTGATGACATCTACAAGACGGCGTTCCGCACGCACCAGGGGCACTACGAGTTCTTGGTGATGCCCTTCTGCCTCTCCAACGCCCCGGCCACTTTCCAGGCATTGATGAACGACGTCCTCTGCCCGTTTCTCCGCAGGTTCGTGCTGGTGTTTTTTGATGACATACTGATCTATAGCTCCTCGTGGGCGGAGCACCTGCAGCACGTCGGCATCGTCCTCAACGCCCTCCGCGCCCATCGTCTCCACCTCAAACGTTCCAAGTGTTCGTTTGGGGTCTCTTCGGTGGCCTACCTGGGCCATGTCATCTCCGCCGAGGGCGTCGCCATGGACGCCGATAAGATCGCGGCGGTCGCCTCATGGCCCGCTCCGCATTCTGCTCGTGCCTTGCGGGGCTTCTTGGGCCTCACCGGGTACTACCGGAAGTTCATCCGGGATTTCAACATTATTGCGGCGCCCCTGACGCGTCTCTTGCGGCGAGACGCATTCGCTTGGGACGACGAGGCCGACGCCGCCTTCCACGCGTTGAAGGGCGCCCTCACTACGGGGCCAGTCCTTCAGATGCTGGATTTTGACAAGGTCTTCATGGTGGACAGCGATGCCTCGGGCGCGGGGTTCGGCGCCGTCCTACACCAGGGCGCGGGACCCCTCGCCTTCTTCAGCAGGCCGTTCGCCGCGCGTCACCTCAAGCTCGCCGCGTATGAGCGGGAGCTTATTGGGTTGGTGCAGGCTGTGCGGCACTGGCGGCCGTACTTGTGGGGATGGCCCTTCCTCGTGCGGACCGACCACTACAGCCTCAAGTACCTGCTGGACCAACGCTTGTCGACGGTGCCTCAGCACTAGTGGGTCAGCAAGCTGTTTGGTTTCGATTTCTCCGTGGAGTACCGTCCGGGCCGCCTCAACACGGTGGCTGACGCGCTGTCCCATCGTGACAGTGAGGCTGCCCTCAACCTCGCCAATACCGCTGCCGCGGTGGCCATCTCTGGGCCATCCTTCACCTACATCGACGACGTCCGCCGCGCAACTGTGACGGCGCCAGACGCCGCGCTGCTACAAGAGCGCCTGCGCGCGGGCGAGCTGCCTGCTCCCTGGCGCGAGAACGTCGGGCTCCTGCTCCACGGCCACCGAATCTTCGTCCCCGACGTCGGCGACTTACGTCATCAGGCCATCCAGCTCGCTCATGGGGCTGGCCATGAAGGCGTTCAGAAGACTCTGTACCGCCTTCGTTCAGATTTCTACATTCCGGGCGACCGCATGTTGGTGCAGGACTGGGTGCGCACCTGTGCGGTTTGTCAGCGCAACAAAATTGACGCTCTTCGACCGGCGGGGCTCCTGCAGCCCTTGGAGGTGCCGTCCCAGGTGTGGACGGACATCTCCATGGACTTCATCGAAGGGCTGCCCAAGGTCGGTGGCAAGTCGGTCATCCTCACCGTCGTCGACCGCTTCTCCAAGTATGCGCATTTCATTGCGCTCGGTCACCCCTACACCGTCGCTTCCGTCGCCCGCGCCTTCTTCGACGGCATCGTCCGCCTTCACGGGTTCCCATCGTCCATTGTCAGCGACCGGGACCCCATGTTCACCGGTCACGTGTGGCGTGACCTCTTCAAGATGGCGGGCGTGACTCTACGCATGAGTATGGCATTCCATCCCCAGACGGACGGGCAGTCGGAGGTGGTGAACAAGGTCATCGCAATGTATTTGCGCTGTGTTACTGGTGACCGGCCTCGCGCTTGGGTGGATTGGCTCTCGTGGGCGGAGTATTGCTATAATACTTCCTTCCACACCGCCCTTCGCGCGACGCCCTTTGAGGTGGTGTACGGCCGTCCCCCACCGCCAATCCTGCCCTATCGGCCGGGGACAGCACGTACTGAGACTGCGGACGCTCTTCTCCGCAGTCGTGACGACATGCTTGCTGAGGTTCGTCAACGCCTTATTCAAGCTCAGCAGCTTGCCAAGAAGTACTACGACGCCAATCACCGGGAGGTGGAGTTCGACGTCAGCGCCTGGGTCTGGCTGCGCCTCCTCCACCGCATGGCGCAGTCGCTAGATCCGCGTGCTAAGTACAAGCTGGGGCCACGTTGGGCTGGCCCCTTCCGCGTGCTGGAACGCATCGTCCGCGTCGCTTATCGCCTTCAGCTGCCTGACGAAGCGCGCTTGCATGATGTCTTTCATGTCAGTTTGCTGAAGCAACACCGCGGCGATCCTCCAGCGGCGTCTGGTGTTCTGCCACCTACACTGGACGGCCGCATCCTGCCCGCCCCGGACCAAGCGTTGCAGGTGCAGCAACGCCGGGGAATCTGGAAGGTGTTGATCAAGTGGCGTGGGTTGCCTGAGGAAGACGCCACCTAGGAACGCGCCGACGACTTCAAGGCTGCCTACCCCGACTTCCAGCTCGAGGACGAGCTGTTTTCGCAGGCAGGAAGAGATGTTATGATGGGCGTGCACTATGAAAGGCGTCGGCCGGCTCGTGGCTAGAGGGGCCACGCCCAGGAGGGGGCGCCCAAGCCTAAGTGCAGCTCTTAATATTATTATTAGAATTATTAGAGTATTTTTCTAGTATTAGATGAGAAGGATTATAAATACCATGTAAGACTATTTTGGGATTTTTAAGCAGAAACATATTATTGTTTCCGGCTTCCTCAGGGAGCCGGGAGAAACCCTAATCTCCGTTCAACCTCCAGCCCTAGCCGCCGCTGCCTCCTGCCCTAGCCGCCGCTGCCTTCTGCTGTACGCCTAGCACCACGGCGCCTGAACGCCGCCACCGAGCTTACAGACCACGCCCTCCTCTCTCTCACCCCTATAATCTCCGTTCCACCTCCGCTAGGATCCCTAATCCTAACACTTCCACTGTTTTTCGTCCCTTTGTAGACGCAAATCCACCACCGCCTCTGTGATCCATGAAGCCAGCGGCCAGGGATGTCTAATATGACCAGCTCCCCTGTCAATGGATGCAAATTTTGGCGAGTGAAAATTCTCTGTTAATAGAGTCTCAGCTCTGATCAGCTCATCTAACGAGAATCCAGCCTGAGTTGCGTCGTTTATGAACTCCCTTTCAGAATCATAAGATTCTCGGCTAGGATCTTCCTCCTTTTGTTTTACACCTTCATCATCGCTATCTTCATTGCTATCGTCCTGGAGCGCCCAGAACCTGGAACCCCTCCAAGGTTTCCCTACTCCAACTAACTGCACCGAGTTTGAAATCAGATCAGGCGCCGAGTGACGCCTTGACAGGTTCCCTGGCACCTCTGAACTACTCTTATTCCCTGATTGCCCAACCATTATTGTACAGCTCTTAGAAGACTTAGCTTCCAAGCAGCGTACAATTAAGCAATTAAGCTTCTCACCGATTTGCAACTAAGACTGTGACCACACCCAAATCTGAATCCACTCCTCCGAACCCTCTGTAAATCTACCAGATAAGCTCTAAGAATCAAGCAAATATACCTGAATGTCAACTCTTTCTACAGACGCAATCCCTCGAGCAGGTGCCGTGCACCCATACCAGCGGTATGCCGTCGGCCCGCCTCCCGTTCGCGTTGCTTCGGCTACTACCTGTGGAGGCAAATCCCAGACACCAGGCTCACCTGACCTCACCTCACCGGAGACTTGAAGCAGCTCGCCCCTTTCACGGTGTTGGACGGCCACGGACCAAGAACGCGGCCCTCCGTCAATCGCCACGGAGGCCACAAACTGGCTCTGGCCTTGCCGTCACTTGAGACTCCCCCGGCGTTGGAAAGCCTGCTGAGGGAGCGCTCGCCGACGGCCACCGCGCCGCCGCTGCACGCGCTCAGATTTTTTATTTTTCTCGTTTAACATACAGGCCTCCAACAAGAGTTTGTTGAATTCGAGAAAATTAGAACTGGGATTTTGTATGCGCATTTTTCAAAGACATTGATCTTTGGTACATGTTTACCAAAATTGAGCTAAAACCTTTTTATATGCATTTAATGTATAATTTATACCATGTAGACCATATGCTCAGTTTTACACAGACTTGTTGCTAAGTGAGAATTCTGCTGTGGCTGATGCTGTCTGTGCTAACTTAACCATTGTGATGCCTTTTTCTGCAAACATTTGATCTTTAATTGTATTCTAAGTTTGCTAAGAACTTTTGAATAGTATGCTTCTTATATTTGTGGTGTCATTTATTTCATTTTTAATTCTACACGAGCATGTATGCTAAATGTTATTTCTTCTCATACTAATTCTAGACATGCATATTGCACTAGCTTATCTCAACTATGTTTGATTCCATAAATTAAAAAAAATCTGCTACGTTACTAAGCCCTTAGAACATTAAATAGTATCACTCCTTTCTAGTTAGTGTGTAAATTTAATTGAGGCAGTAGTTCAAAATTCAATCAACCACACACTTTTCATTGTCCCTATTTTGGAACAGCTAATTCAGCACATGGAACCAGAAGATATCTGTAGTCTATAATAATGGTCTTTTTTCTAAAAAGAAATACTCTCCTCATCCAAAAAAAGGTGTCATTCTAGCTTTGTCCAAAGTCAAACCATCTTAAGTTTGAACAAGTTTATACAAAAAAAATTACCAATATTTACGATACCAAATAAGCATCATTAGATCAATTGTGAAATATATTTTCGTATTGATGTCGTAAATGTTGATAATCTTCTCCACAAACTTAATCAAACATAAGATAGTTTGACTTATGACAAAACTAGAATGACACTTTTTGGGGACACAATTCCTTTTTGCATGTCGTTACAAAAGAAAAACTCAACATGCACGGGTAAGACAGTCCTCGGCATTTTGCTAAGAAGAAGATCTTATCACGCAGGTCGAGAAAACCCCTGAAGCCATGCCCCACCTACACATAGTGGCACCATAGCCCATGTGAGAACGGTTATGACTAGAGATGGACCTTAGACCTGTGCTGTGGCGCAGAATAGACGAGGGTATTTTTTTTAACCTCAGCCTGAAATTCGCTCCCACAGGGAGTCAAATCCAGGATATAGGAGTGCTACTCGAGCCACCTAACCAACTCAGCTAGAGGTCCTTTTGCTTGTCGTGTACATATATAAAAAAAACTATGTAAAAACACCATTATAATGGTATAGAATTGACATCCATACAATGGTAAGAAAGTTAATCATTTTGGTATAATTGAGATATTTGGTAGTGGACAGGCAAGCAGGATGTTTGTCTCCCCCAGAAAAAAAAGATTGTTAAGATAACGAAGGATTATTTGCTTCACATCTCTGATTCCATGCATTGAGTTTCTCATGTTCTGGCTACATATCACATATGTGGTGTAGATCCTCATTTGTTTAATCTATATGAACTTCCAAGTCAACTATAATCCCTGTAACTAAGCTTGCTAACCTGCTACGTTCGACTCTGCGCTATATGTTCCATACTCATTGTTACAATCACCTTTCATATTTTGAATCCATAGGTTGTATTCAGACTGTAAATCAAAATTCGGTACATAATTGTCGAGACCTTATGCAACTAGCCTTCTCTTGCTAAGAAATATGGGGCCTGCTGTTTGGTTGCCTGTTTCGACCTCTTAGTCAGGCTTCACCAAGCCACCGACCAGCTCGTAGCTTGGCTTCCTGGGAACGCGATGGGAGGCCGTTTTCGTGGAGCTAGGCTAGCGCTTACGCTTGGCTCACCTCCTGGTGGGGATTTGTTCACACTGGAGTCGTCGCTGGCGTTGCATCTCCGGTCTCGGGCCACCCCTGGCGCGAAGCAAGACGACCGCGCCTCCACTCGCTCGTCTCGTCCACCGGACTCGCCGTCCACGCCAAGCTCGATGGGGCGCTCGCCGGCCTGCAACGCCGTCATCTATCACGGGCTAGCCTCGCCGTCACTCCCTCATCCGCTGCAACTCCGTCCATGGATGAATCTGCTGCAGCTCCGTCATCTTTCACGAGCAGCCAGGTGCCCCTCCACGCCGTCATCTACTGCAGCTGGCCATGGATGAATCTGATGGTGGCGCGTCCTCCGATCCATCAAACCGGTGTGGGAGGAGGCCAAGCGGAGCACGGGAGGGGCGTTGTCCTCGTGCGTGCGTTCGTCCGCCATGGTGGGTTGGAGGTGACGGTCGGCGAGGGACAGAGAAGCGCACCCCACCCGCCAAGGTGCTCGCCAGGTGTGCACTAGGTGCTCGCTAATGCCTCCTCCTGCACCCCCACCCCCACCACCTGTTCGATGAAATCCCTTAAAGGGGTACCAATTGAAAGAAGAGGTGATTTTATACAAAGCAAACCAGGCAACCAAACACACCGTTTGTTAGTCAAGCTTAGACAGTACAGACAATCGAACAACTAGGGATTGACTTGGTGGGAGCAAGTTAAGGCAACCAAACACACCGTTTGTTAGCCAGGCTTAGACAGTACAAACAACCAAACAACTAGGGATTGGCTTGGTGGGAGCAAGCTAAGGCTGTACAGGCTTGGAAGCTAGCCAGGCTAGAAATAGGCCATCAAAGCAAACACACCCATGGTGATTCATTGTTTCTTCCAGCAGCACTTTAGGATTTGCCACTCGGTGCCTTACCGACATTTATGTCCTTGGGACATTGTCTGTGAGAATGGAATTTTCAATCCTAGTTTGCTATGAAGTGGGTGTCAAAATTTTCAAACCTTTTTCACTCAGTGCAAGAATTGTTGATTCACCTAATGTCTCTAGATAGTGTATAGTAGTGTGTCACTTCACTTGGAATAGGTTCAGACAATATTGTGATTCAGGATTCAACCTTGCCTGTTCATTTTGTGGTCCCTTGTATCTGATGAATGAAGATGAAACTTCTCCTTTCCATGCATCTTTTTATCTAATGATTGCTCCAAATTTTGTTTTTAGTGCTCTTGTTGTGGCAACTTCGGGGGCTGGCTATGTGCTTGGTAGAATGGTAGTGGCAGCATCATGGACATTGCCGGACTTTGTTGCACATGTGCTGGTACAATGATGGTTGCAGCATCTGCAAATACCCTTAACTAGGTATGCATTTCTTACTTTTTGACATGCCAAATCAATATCCATTGTATTAACATGCATGCAAATCTTTGGTTCTTCATGATTCTGCACCAAATATTAGTTTTCTTAATGTATCCTCCTTCCCACACTTTATGCCATATCTGGATTTGAGCTATATGGACAATCCTGCTTGATATGATCGTTAGTGTCCAGAGACATTGAACTTGCTTTACTTACTTTACCTGCTGCAAGACAACTCAGTATTATCTCTGATCATTTCACACCTACTTTCAGGTTTTTGAGATAAAAAATGATGGTAAAATGAAAAGGACAATGCGACGGCCCCTGCCTTGTAGTCGCATTAGTCCTGCACATGCTGCCATGTGGGCTACAAGTGTTGGAGTTGCAGGAACAACTTTGCTAGCCTGGAAGGTTCTTGCTTTCTCTTTGCATTCTATAAATGCATATTCTATTTTCTTTTGAAATGTACTCATCTAAGTGCATATTCTGTTTTCTTTTGACATGCAAAAAATTAGCAAGGTTTGTGCAGGCTAATGGCTTGGCAGCTGGGCTTGCAGCTTCTAATCTTGTTCTGTATGCATTTGTGTATACGCCGTTGAAGCAAATACACCCTGTTAATACATGGGTTGGGGCAATCGTTGGTGCCATTCCACCACTTCTGGGGTAAGTTACTGATCACTGTTGTTATTCTTAGGTGTTGAGTAGCTTTTTATGTGTAGCAACATATATATTTTCTGCACGAAAGGACATATAATTGACAGTAGTTGGTCTATGTAGAAGGAAAAGATTCTCTCAGTACTGGTGAAAGTGTGAATTTGATTCCAATTTGTAAATGGATGAAGCACCACCCTACTAGCTGCTGAACTAGTTTCTCTGGGGTGCTGTTTCTCAAAAAAAATGTCTGGGGTGCTTGGATCATGGGACTATGGCCTGAGCTGCATAGGGTACAGTGAAACTAAGAGATACGTTTGATATTCTCTCCTAATTAAGAATCAAGTTGTCTATTGTTAGGCAAAGGGCATATCATGACTGCATTAAGTAAGTTTGATGTCTGGAATGTGAATGACTCTTAAGATATTTGTAAAATTGCAATCTTGATCACTCTTTGCATCTATTCTTGAGCAATATCCACCCATCCATGACGCCCTTCAATTTCCATTAGATCATGTCAAAGGTTTGTGGAAACCTTCAAATGTGTTTAATATTGGTCAATTTTTGTTGTAGAGTATTTTGTTGTTATATTGCTGTGCTCCTAATTGATATGTTGAATACGTCAATAGAACTATCTTCATGTTTTGCAAGATGTGATCCTTTACTGTGTCTTCCTCTGTACAGGTGGGCAGCAGCTTCAACTGAACTGTCACTAAATGCGATGATACTCCCTGCTGCATTTTATGGCCAATCCCTCATTTTATGGCCAGCCAGCAGTATTTTTCTCTCACAACAAATCAGCACTAGCCACCAGCCACCAACCAGCCGAACAAACTGTTATGTTACAATGATTACCTTGCTATGGGGGTAATTAACTTGTCCCAGTTCGTATCTAGCAGATCTGTCTGTAAAGAGTCTATGAAAACTGTGGCCATTTGACTGTTTTTTTTAACAGAGGCCATGTGACTGGTTGTTTGGTGTAGGTATCGTATGTTTTCTTTTGCTGTGTGGGTGTCACTAAGAAATTGTTTGTACATGCTACCTTTGGGGTGAAATTGTATGTGCTAACCATATTGAATTTCTAATTTCTTTTTTTTAATTTGTTTTTGTAGATTTGAGATCTTATGCTATTAACACTTGTAGGGGGCCTCACATCTGAGTTGTTCAGTCTTGAAGCTTCACTCCTAATATTAGGCCTTACCATTGGAGCCTTATCATTTGTGCTGGAACCAAGTCCGAAGACTGCCAGGAGAATGTTCTATGGTAGCCTGCTGTATCTGCCTTCATGGCTGAACTTCTGTTACATCGGCTGCCTAATGAAAAGGCGCACAATCTGGCTGAGAAAAGTGAGTTTGACGGAGTTCTGTATGGGGCTGATCTGCAGGACAAAGAACAGAAAACGGCAAGACAGGAAACCTTCTCGTGTACAATCAGGCCCTCCAGTTGCCTATGCTTCCGTGGCTCCATTTCCTTTCCTACCGGTGCCCATATATTTTGAGTCATGAAAACCTTCTCTGGTTCTTCCTGCAGCAGTGGGCCTGTGGGACAGTGGGACTAATGTGTTCATGCTTTTTTGGCTTATTATACATGATTTTTCTGCCATCAAGGGGAGTCCTTGGTGCGTGTGTTCTTGAAGTTATAGGCTTTTTTTTCTTTTTTCTTTTTTATTTGCGGATTGAGGTCATTAACCTTAGTAATGTACATACATTCAAGTTCCATGTAAAATGGTGGTCTTCATATTGACGGCACTTTTAGTTCATTATATTAGATTTATTTGGAATTTACTCCAATTTTGGTCGAAAATTTCACAAGGGTGCGCTCGTTCACTCCTGTCCCTCTTTGTTTTTTTAGCTACAGTAGTGTGGAACCAGACCTTGGCAGTATGATATACTCTCTCCGACCTTATGTGCCATAAGTTTGACTTGATTTGTAGAAAATACGTGCAACATTTGTATCTCTAAATAAATTTATTTAAAAACTAGATTCAAAGATCTTTCCAATGATACTAATTATATATCATAAATATTAATATTTTTTAATATATATTTAGTCAATGTTGTTTATCGGGAAGCGAAAAAGATAGGTATTTAGGAATAGAGGGAGTAAACACCATCTTGGCATGCTGCTGTTATTATGACGTGGTGGATTCTGTCCTATACTTCCTACGTAACTTTGACAAATTACTCCCTCTCTACGATTAATTATTGCATATTTGTACTCCTTTCAAGAAAAGAAAATGTCGTTTTGGACTGTATAGATAGATTTATGAACTTTGATTATCAGTACAATATTTTAGTACTGAGGTTGAAACTTTAAACAATGAGTAACTCGGAAAAATAGCTATAATATTAAACATTGATCAGAAGTATACAGATACAGTGAACTTCTCCTATATCATAGGCTACACAATTTCTTATTCTTTCAATTAGCTCAACGGGAGATGCTATACTCAATGTTGCCTGCAAGGTTTGGGTTAGGGCTCAGACCATACGTCCGTACCAATGAATTTGGAGGGCCTTTGTGAAACCAAAATTTAGTTCCACTACAAGTTCAAAAAGGAAACAAGTTTTTATTGATAATCATAACGGAAATACAATTTTCCCTAAGCGCTAAAGTCTTGAATAATATGATATACTCCCACCATCACGGAATAAATCATGAAAATATATTTTATGGTGTATCTAACGATACTAATTTGGTATCATAAACTTGACGCTCTTTTCTATAAATTTAGTCAAACTTAAAAAAATGACTTAAAACAACTCTAGATATTGATTTATTCAGAACTAAGGAGTATCTTTTTAGAATATGCTATCTTTGTATCCTTCTCAGACACAAAATATTCAGTGCAATCTTCATATGAATCATATCATGTTTTATTGTAGCTAATCCATACACTCTTTCTCGTGTCATTGTCGACTGCAAGTAGGATTTCATCGGCTTCAATATAGAAAATCTTCTTGAGTTCTTTACGAATAGTCACAAAAGTCTGTACGCTAGTTGTATTAGGGAAACAAGCTAGTCATTTCAAGAAGTTATAACCCTTAGCATGTGCCATACTTTCATCCTAAATATTGAAGTAACTTCAACCTTATATTTAACTATGTCAATATTGAATTTTTGCTCCACTCATAAATGCAGCCTCAAGGCAGCTACAAGTCTACAACTCTTCAAGTCTCAATGGGAGTTTCATTCATTTGCATTAAATTAGTTGTCACATAGACATTTTTGATAACATGATACTGTATTTAAGAAGAGAGAGAAGAAATGAGATGAAACTGTCTTGACACGATAACCAACTCTTTATAAGTCATAAAATTAAATGCCAATGAAACCATATAATAATGAAACTCTTCATTGAGAGTGGGTATTTCATCAAGTTTCATTTCATTTCATATGACATGGTTGTCTTGCAAACAACGCTATGAAACTCTCTACTGAGACTAGCCTTATCATCCAATGAGCACATTGCACGGTAAGAAAATAGGAGACCAAAGTTATTTTCATATACTTTTTATTGTTCAAACTAGTAAGCGAAGCAATGTCTTTTTCTACTACAAAATAAAAACAATGTGTATTGTTCAAACCAACCCACGGAGGAGGGATACGAAGTTCACTCAAGTGCAGAAGAGCCAATATTTACAACTTTTCATTTTTAAGAAACCTTTTTATCAAACGTCAAAGAGAACTTTATTTTTGCTAAAAAAAACCAAGATAGAGAATTGTTTTATAAAACTTCTGAAGATGCTTAAGAAAAGAATTGCTGTTTCAGAATTTGGACCTATCTTTTAATTTGCCCGCTCCAAGATCACAAACGGTGCTATGGGCATCAATTCAATCAAACTTCTCTCTTTGCCGGTGCATACCTTTACTTTCTTCGGGCCAATTTCAACAGAGGTTTTATGAGAGTTTTTCATAGACATTAAATATGCTAATATGACTCTGTTTTTAAAATATGGTTGTATTGAAAACTGTGATACGAAATCCACCGACACTGACCCTGTGAAAAACGATAAATGGATGAAGAAAAAGAGAGGCCATTGACCGACCAACCACAACCGAACACACACTTCCTTCCCATTGCACCCATCCGCTCCTTGTTACGCTTAACAAAAGTTTAAAACCCCTTCCGATTCCATTAATTAAACCAAATCAACCCCCACAAAACCCCCTCGGCCCCTCCCAAAAAGACCAATCGCTCTCTCCTCCGGCATCCACCCAACGGAGCCGCGGCAACCGCCACACCATGGGATCGCTGCGGGGCGCGGCAGCCCCCTCCCCGGCGCCGCGCGCGGGCGACCTAGTGACCACGCAGGTTAGCCTGGGCGGATTTGACGCCACCGTCAAGGCGCTCGATCTCGCCGACTTTCTCGAGTTGAAGGCGGGCTTGGTCTGGCGCTGCCGCGTCAAGACCTCCTGGACCCCGCCGGACGCCTATCCCGACTTCCTTCTCCCCACCGTCACCTCCGCCGCCGCGCAGCCGCCACAGTACGATCGCGTGCCTCCGCATGCCTTCGTCCACTTTGCGCGCCCGGAGGGCGCGCGCGCCGCCGCCGACGCAGCGGGGCGGTCCGAGCTCATCCTCTCCGGGAAACCCCTGCGCGCCGCCTCCGCGCAGGAGAGCTCCCTTCGGGCCTCCCGCCGCCGCCGCCGCAGTGTCTCGCCATTCCGCTTCCCTGGCTCGCGCCTCGAGGTCGGGGATCTCCCGGCCAAGGACGCCTTCCTCGCCGCCTGGCGCGGCCCGGCCTCTGGGCTCGAGTTCTCCGTCGATCCGTTCGACGGGTCTTGCCGCCTCATCTTCGCCCGCGACACCGCATTCAAAGTCCGGGAGTTCCGCGAGTCTGTGGTCATGCGCTGCGACGTCAAGCTCGAGTTCCCCGTCCGCGACGTCGCCGAAGTCAGGGTGTTCCGGCTCGACTGCTCGCTGCTGATCCGGCTGTCGGCGGCACCGCTGGTTTATTACCGCACGGCGGATGACGACATCCACGAGTCCGTGCCGTTCGACCTGCTCGACGACGATGACCCATGGATACGGACCACGGACATCACTCCCAGCGGCGCGATTGGGCGGTGCGGCGCGTATAGAATCACATTCTCGCCGCGGTTCTGGCCAAAGATGGAACACGCGCTGGCGTACATGAGGGATAGGAGGGTGCCAATAGTTGATTGCGGTGGTGGGTGGGGGGCCAGGAGGGGCCTCACCGTGCGTGATGAGCCTGAGTTTGGGGAGTCAATGCAGGACCTGTTCTTCTGCGTGCAGCACGCCGAGGGTCTAAAGTTTCCGGTGTTGTTCCTCGTGAATGCTCTAGTGCACAAGGGAATAATAAATCAACACCACCTCACGCCTGAATTCTTCGGTTTGCTCCAGAGGAACGAGGATGATGTGAATGTGGCTGCTTTGAGGGAATTTTGGGGGGACAAATTTCCAGTTTTTGATGCATGTGGCAGGCTGAAGAATCTGCAAGATAGGGTTGCCAGGTACCCCAAACTTCTTCGCAACAAGATTGGGGATGACAATTCAGAGGTGAGGAGGCTGGTAGTCACGCCCACCAAGGCTTATTGCCTGCCACCAGAAGTGGAGCGCTCTAATCGTGTCATCCGGCATTATCGTGAAGTCACAGACAGGTTTCTCAGGGTTACTTTTATGGACGAGGGTATGCAGCAACTGAATAGTAATGTGCTGAATTTCTCTGCTGCGCAAATTGTCAAAGATTTGATGTCAAACTCGTTCCTGCATAAGACAACAGTGTACAAGCGTATTAAAACATTTTTGACAGAGGGATTCCACATGTGTGGCAGGAAGTACTCATTTCTTGCATTCTCATCAAACCAGCTGAGGGACAGGTCAGCTTGGTTCTTCGCAGAGGACAGAATGAGAACAGTGGAAACCATTAGGAAATGGATGGGGCGGTTCACAAGTAAGAATGTAGCAAAGCACGCTGCTCGGATGGGGCAGTGCTTCTCATCTACATATGCTACAGTGGTGATGCAGCCGCATGAGGTGAATGAGTGTCTTGAGGAAGTTGAACGCAATGGGTATATTTTCTCTGATGGAATTGGCAAGATTACGTGCGACCTTGCACTTGAAGTTGCTCAGAAGCTGCAATTGACAGATAATCCCCCATCCGCTTACCAGATTAGGTATGCAGGCTTCAAGGGTGTTATAGCTGTCTGGGAAGGAGAAAACGATGGGATACGACTTTCCCTGAGGCCGAGCATGCACAAGTTTGAGTCTAACCATACTGTGTTAGAGGTGGTCTCATGGACAAAGTTTCAGCCAGGATTCTTAAATCGTCAGATTATTACATTACTGTCCTCCTTGAATGTCCCGGATGCTATCTTTTCTCAAATGCAGGAAGCCATGTTATCTAATCTCAATAATATTTTGTCGGACACTGATGTTGCTTTTGACATTGTAACCACCTCTTGTGCTCAGCAAGGAATCACTGCAGCACTGATGTTGAGTGCTGGCATTTCACCTGGAACTGAGCCACACCTGAAAGCAATGCTGTTAGCTATAAGGTCCTCACAGCTACTGGGTCTTCTGGAGAAGACAAGGATTTTTGTGCCCAAGGGGAGGTGGTTGATGGGCTGCCTTGATGAACTTGGGATCCTTGAGCAAGGACAGTGCTTTATCCGGGCGTCATCTCCATCACTCAATAATTGTCTGGTAAAGCATGGACCAAGATTTTCCTCAGCAAACAAAAATGCAGAGACCATTGTGGGCACTATCGTAATGGCAAAGAATCCATGCCTTCATCCAGGGGATGTCCGGATCCTTGAAGCTGTTGATGTGCCTGAACTGCATCACCTTGTTGATTGCTTGGTCTTCCCCAAGAAAGGTGAGAGGCCACATGCCAATGAGGCATCTGGAAGTGATCTTGATGGCGATCTCTACTTTGTGACATGGGATGAAAACCTTATACCACCTGGCAAAATGAGTTGGAACCCTATGGACTACTCCCCAACTGAAGCAAAACAACTACCTCGTGCAGTATCCCCACATGTGAGCTCAACTATTCTTGGCATTTAGGCATTTCTTCCCTTAAAAGTTCAATATATGGATGCATTGCCTCAAATATTAGTTCATTTCGATGCCCTCCCATTACTAATTTCTGCTTGACATGTTAGTGTTCTTACTGAGCAATCTCTGTTGCAGCTAATATTGAAGTTGAGCATAAACTTCCATGGAAATTGTATCATAGGATTGACTCTGAATCAGGGATTCTTTTTCTTCCTACTAATTCCATGCCTGTTAATATTTGACATGTGAAATCCTAGAGTTTTGAACTATGTGTCTATATGATTATTTGTCTTCTACTCCCTCCAGTCCGGTTTCTAAAGCGTCCTTGCGTTTTAGAGAAAGTCAGTAGTATTATTAGGCGTCACTCGTATACTGAGACAGGATTTAACTCATAGACAGAACCGAACAGTCACTTACATGGAGATTTTTCTCTTTTTCTTCTGGCATGATTAATACTGATCCAATAAAAAATCGGTAGCTAGCACTTGACTAATACCGAGGCGATTTTTGTGCTGCAATCGCATGCATGCCACAAAAAAACGATCCAATAAACAGAGTGCTAGATTAATACGATGTCACAAACATCCCATTGCTCCTTGGTATTTGCGATTTCACCATATGCACCTTAGAAACCAGACTGGAGTGAGTATTTGAATAACAGATGAGGATAGCTCTGATGACATTTCTTCAGTAACAACCCTGAAAGTTACCATCTCTTCTTATATATCAACTTTCATGGACTTACTATCTCTTGTACTGACAATAGATCATCGTACAATAATTTTATGATGCTTTGTATTTATTCTAGTGTCTTAATATGAATCATGCAAAATCCCGTATAATGTAATTTTACTATAACAATTCTGAAGTTAATGTGCTCTGCAGAATACATGTATAATCTGCAAAACTGTGTTCATGTCATTTGCTCAATTGATACATGTTTCTAAATTTTCATTTGACAATCTACATCCACAATGGCATTATTGGTCAAAGTTAAAAGAGTTTTGGTTGCAAAATCACTTGTTTCTGACTGGAGGGTGTTTTGTAGGGATGCAAGTGGTGACACCAATTGGTAGTAAATGACAGAAATAAGTCTGTGTGTGGCTGGTCTTTGTGAGACTGCAACACATGGTCCTTGTGTCCTTGTAACAACATCCTTGACTGCTTTTAGGACAGCAGTTAGCATTTTAGGACAACATCTTAGGACAGCATCGACATCTTAGGACAGCATCTTGACTAGCATCTAGGACAACATCTTAGACTAGCATCTTAGCAGTATCTTAGCATATGCTTGGCTGGCTAGCAGCCCTATAAATATGTATCCCCAACCCCTCAGGTTGGCATGGCATTGTATGAGTTTGTGTGAGAAATAAACCAGAAGATTGCCCCAACTCCTAGTGTCATCCTCTCTCGATGAGAGTAAGGATTTTGCTACTACCAAGAGTGAGAATCCAGCGACTAACAAGTGGTATCGGAGCCGTACTATCCTGTAGTCTGAGCATCTCCTGCTCATCTCCTTCCTCGGCCTTGCAGCAGCCTCAGCCGATAGCAGCAGCAGCTCCGGCTGCCCCTGCTCTCCACACAGCAGCCCCCTCGATAGCGCGTCATGTCCGCAGGACAGTCTCAAGGCTCGGTCGCCTTGAGCACGCGGCGTCGGCAGGAGGCCGACCTCGCCGCGGCAGAGAAGCGCGAGCGAGCGGCAGCAGACGCCGCTACAGCAGCGGCAAGGGCATCGAGGCTGGCAGGAGCGGAGCTGGCAGCAGCTAGAGCAGAGGTGGAAGCAGCAGCAGCGGTGGATGCAGCGCGTGCAGCAGTAGCGGAGGTCGAGGTTCTACGCGGCAGCAACAGCAGCTCCATCGCTGCTGATGACAGCGCCGACGCGGACCTCGAGCTGCTGGAGAGGGAGGCATCGCGAGGGCGAGCGGTGCAGTGGGCAGCCGTGCACGCCCACGAGCGCGGCGGCAGTCTAGACAGCAGACACGCCGGCGGCGCTCCTGAAGGAGGCGCGCACGGCGGTGGCGCTCCTGGAGGAGGCGTGCATGGCGGCGGCGGACGGGTCGACGGAGAGCGCGGCCTTCACAGGCAGCGCGGCTCTCTCTCCCCGGTTCGGTACCGTGGTCACCACAAGTACCAAGCTGTCGTCAGGGACGTCGGCCCCGGCGGCGGGTGGCCTACCATCACCAAGACCAACTACGTTGAGTGGGCGGCGGTGATGAGGGTAAGGCTCCAGGTGCGGCATATGTGGGATGCAGTCTGGTACGGCGACGTCGACTATGACCAAGATCGACGGGCGCTGGATGCTCTCATTGTTGCAGTCCCGCCCGAGATGCAGTTTTCGCTTACTAGCAAGCGGACTGCCAAGGAGGCCTGGGACGCCATCGCTGCGGCACGCATCGACAGCGACCACGCCGGCAAGTCCACACTGCAGGCACTTCGCAAGGAGTGGGAGAACCTGGCCTTCAAGCCAGGTGAGGACGTTGATGACTTTGCTCTCTGTCTCAACACTCTGTTGCAGAAGTTGGTGCAGTTCGGCGACGACACCTACGGCGAGGAGAGAGCTGTTGAGAAGCTCTTCCGCTGCGTCCCCGAGAAGTACAAGCAGATGGCTCGCTCAATCGAGTCTCTGTTGGATCTCTCCACGATGACAATCGAGGAGGCGTTGGGCCACCTCAAGGTCATTGACAGCGATGAGCCACAGCGCCTCTCGGGACCCGTCACCATTGGGAGGAAGCTCCTCCTCACTCGGGAGCGGTGGGTTGCCGGCCAAGGTGACAGGAAGAAGGGGGAGCCTTCTTCCACGACAGGCGGCCGCAAGCGTGGCAAGCCGCGCAAAGACACCCAAGCAGGGTCGCGAGGACGTGCCGAAGGTGATGACCGTGGAGGTGCCTAGGGCGGCGCCGCTGGCAAGCAAAAGCCGGCACGAGACGACCCTTGCTACAACTGCGGCAAGCTTAGTCATTGGGCCAAGGATTGTCAACAACCACGACGCGGCCAGGCCCACGTCGCGCAGGCGGAGGAGGAGCAGCCGGCTCTGTTCATTGCTCATGCGAGCATCGAACTACCTCCAGCGGCACCGGCCGCAGCGGCTCTCCTCCACCTTGACGAGCCAAAAGCACACGCCCTCCTTGACGACAGCTCCGGCAACGACAAGACCGACAGGTGGTGCCTTGACACCGGCGCCACCCACCACATGACCGGGCGGCGGGAGTTCTCCGAGCTCGACTCAGGCGTTCGAGGCACCGTCAAGTTCGGCGACGCCTCCGCTGTGGAGAACAAGGGCGTCGGCTCTGTCGTTTTCGTCGCCAAGACTGGCGAGCACAGGCTGCTCACCGGTGTCTACTACATCCCCGCGTTGAGGAACTCCATCAGCTTGGGACAGCTGGATGAGAACGGATCGCGCGTGGAGATCGAGCACGGGGTGCTGCGCATCTGGGATCATCGACACCGGCTCCTAGTCAAGGTCAACAGAAGCAACCGGCTCACTGACTGCAACCCAGCCCTCACTCCGATGGAGGAGAGGCTGAAGCTGAGCCGCGACAGCACGACGGAGGAGGTGGACGCTACGCAGTACCGGCGTCTTGTGGGGAGCCTTCGCTACCTTGCCCACACACGGCCGAACTTGGCATTCTCCATCGGCTACGTTAGTCGGTTCATGCAACGACCGACAACGGAGCACCAGCAGGCTGTGAAGAGGATCATCCGCTACGTTGCGGGGACTCTCGACCACGGTCTCTACTACCCGAGGTGTCCTGGTGCGACACACTTCGTCGGGTACAGCGACAGTGACCACGCGGGCAACATCGACACCAGCAAGAGCACAAGCGGGGTCCTCTTCTTCCTCGGCAAGTGCCCTCGTTAGCTGGCAATCGGTCAAGCAGCAGGTGGTGGCCCTGTCCAGCTGCGAGGCCGAGTACATAGCGGCTTCCACCGCTTCGACTCAGGCGCTCTGGCTCGCTCGACTGCTTGGTGATCTCCTCAGCAGAGACACTGAAGCGGTGGAGCTCAGGGTGGACAGCAAGTCCACCTTGGCCTTAGCAAAGAACCCCGTCTTCCATGAGCGCAGCAAGCACATCCGCATCAAGTACCACTTCATTCGGAGCTGCTTGGACGAGGGGAGCATCAAGGCCGGCTACATCAACACTCAGGATCAGCTGGCAGACCTTCTCACCAAATCCCTTGGGCGAGTGAAGTTCCAGGAGCTTTGCGCCAGGATTGGGATGATCTGAGTTCCCTAGACGGCGCCACACAAGACTTAGGGGGAGAATGACAGAAATAAGTCCGTGTGTGGCTGGTCTTTGTGAGACTGCAACACATGGTCCTTGTGTCCTTGTAACAGCATCCTTGACTGCTTTTAGGACAGCAGTTAGTATCTTAGGACAACATCGGCATCTTAGGACAGCATCTTGACTAGCATCTAGGACAGCATCTTAGACTAGCATCTTAGCAGCATTTTAGCATATGCTTGGCTGGCTAGCAGCCCTATAAATATGTATCCCCAACCCCTCAGGTTGGCATGACATTGTATGAGTTTGTGTGAGAAATAAACCAGAAAATTGCCCCAACTCGTAGTGCCATCCTCTCTCGATGAGAGTAAGGATTCTGCTACTACCAAGAGTGAGAATCCAGTGACTAAAAGTAATGGGTCACTTTGTTACTTCATTTCTATCCCATATCCTTTTCTTTGAGATCTTAATTAGTTCAATTAAATTAACTTTGGGTTGACCCAGAGAAAATAAAACTTTGCGTCCCTAGTGTTTTGTGTGTATTAGGTATAGGTATAGGTTAAAGGCTTGATCATTCTGAAGGTAGTAAGCTAGGAAGTCTAATGTGCACAGCTGGATTTCAATCCAAAAGGACTATTTTTAGTAATACCATGTTTTTTCAAAAATACAAAGCTCGTTGCATCCAAACACATAGTTTGTCAAAACCAAAGTATTTCACAAAACCATGGTATTTTTTCTAATAAAACAACAAAAATACTTCAAACAAGGACTAAGGTGTTTTCATAGGTTGGAATTAAAGTCAAGAACTCCTGAACATTAGTGCATATAAGGCATAAATACTTTTCGGTTCATCAACTAGCACTCTCTTGGCTTTTGAGACTCAACATTTACACTTTTTATCCAATCGATCTGATCATATTGCTAATATACAAAAATTATGATCATTTCACATGGTTTCTTCAAATTGCTTTGTCCCTGGTTTGTGATAAATATTACTTTTTTCAATACACTTTTATTAATAAGATATTGTACTGTTAACAGGATATTGTTGATTTCTTCTTGAAGAACATGGTAAATGAGAAACTGGGTCCAATAAGCAATGCTCATGTTGTTCACGCTGATATGAGCGAGTATGGAGCAATGGATGAGAAGTGCATTCAGTTGGCAGAACTAGCAGCAACTGCTGTGGACTTCCCCAAGACAGGCAAAATTGTGTCAATGCCACCATCCCTTCGACCAAAATTATATCCTGACTTCATGGGAAAGGAGGATGCCATCTCCTATAAATCAGAGAAGATCCTTGGAAGGCTTTATCGGTCAATCCAAGAAGCCTCCAGTGGTGATTTGGTTCCAGAAGAAACTTGCACGTTAAACGATTTGCCTTATGATGCAGATATGGAAGTTCCTGGTGCAACTGATTTTCTCTCAAGTGCTTGGGAGTGCAAGTGCTCATATGAAACACAACTGAATGCACTGCTCAACCAATATGGCGTGCGCACTGAAGCAGAGCTTGTTACAGAGCACATATGGTTGCTTCCCAAATACAGCAGCAGAAAGCAGGGGGACATAAAGGAGAGGTTGAAGAATGCATACTCTGCTCTCCACAAGGAGTTCAGGAGCATTTTCGAAAGCTTTGTGACAGATCAAACTGAGATCTCTGATGATGAGAAAAATCGGTTTTATGAGATGAAGGCCTCTGCATGGTACCAGGTAACCTACCACCCCAAATGGGTCCAAAAGTCAAGGGAAATGCTCAAACCTGACTGTGAGGACATGCCAGCAAGGCTTAGCTTTGCATGGATTGCGGTCGAGCACCTGGCACGGATTTAGATAAGGTGCCATGAGAAGTGAAAGTGGACAGCCGAAGGCCCGTTGAGAGGCGCGCAGCCTACATATCGGGGAGCATGTGAGTTGGCGTGAAGCTCCATGCGATAGTGAAGCAAGACCACTCTGCCCTTTCTGCCATGCCATCTGAACTCTGAAGCATGGCTCCGTCTAGTCACTTTGTTTTTTTTCCGAGTCACTTTGTTTTTTTACGAAATTATATAGTTCGGACACTGACACTCTACATGCACGTACACCGTACACTCACCTCTGTGAAGGAACATTAATGCGTTTACCAGAGTCGAACTTGTTCAAACTCTATTACTACCACAATGTTTGTGGATATTAGTTCATGGTGTCTGAATTCCAAAACAGTTTTGTTGGTTGTGTAGAGTGTTCCAGTTTTGTCCTGGAAAATTAGACTTCTAAATGCACTAGGCAAATTATCAGTGCCACCGATGGGGACATGGGGTATTTCCAATGGAAGGGATTAGTGCAATTATCAGTGCCTCCGATGGCGGATGGGGTATTTCCATTGACCAAGGGATTGCCAACAGTTATCTCCTGACCAGATTCCTTTAGTTATATGTATACTCAGGAGATCGATTCAGAAAGACAGTTCTTCTAATTCTTGTTCGTTTTACATTTCACTTCTCAACAAACACAGACAAAGCACCCACACGTTGCTATAGTTTGGTATGAAAGTAGGGTGGATATTTTCTGATATCTGACCATCCTGAAAGGATTAAAATATTAAATGGATAATCACAGTCTGTATATGAATCTAAACATTTAATATCCATATTATACCAAAATATGAATACTCAGAGTCAGATTTCTAATATGTGTATGAGTAGGTCAAGATTCGACACATCCAACACTACCCGCATGCAACTCCGAATCCACAACAACCTATATTCACAACCACCCGTGTTCAGTATCCATAATGTCCGTTAGTATCTAATCTGATTTCATCCCTAGCTGCAGGTTTGAAAAGGGTCCTTTGGGAGGGATTCAACCAGCTCCGATTCCTACACTATTCAGTCATTGTGCGTCAAAAGGGCCAGAGCTGGTGAAGAGAAGAAAAAAAAAAGGCTCCACCAGCTCTGTGAGGAGAGGAAAATGGATCCTGTGAACAGTAACGCTGCAGTGTCGAAATAGTGCTGTCAGGTGGAGCTAGAGCTGCCAAATCTGTACCAAAAGGGAGCAAATTATACAATGTCAATGCTACCATTCCAGCGTTGTTGACTCGTTGAACCTCCTGTTGATTGTGATTGGCATTTGGCAGACTGATTCCATCCATAATCACCTCGACATCCTCCAACGTTAGTTCCTTACTCTGCTCTTTCAGACTGACACACAAGGAACTAAACCAGATGCCTTTCCAGTTGGCACGGAGATTTTGTTTGAGTCAGTTCCTTACGCTGCTCTTTCAGACTGAAACACATGGAACTCAAAACTCGGATGCCTTTCCAGTTGGCACGGAGATTTTGTTAAGAGTCCGGAACATTCGGTCATGATGTCGCCCAACATAACTGGGAAATGATCCTTGCAAGACAAAATCTTAGCACATAGAAAACAAAATCAATCTGGCAATCGCCACAAACCTATGTCCTCATGTCAATTGGTGATTGCTACAATAAGCGAAAAATAGAACAAAAGAGGTCATGACAGCCGACAGTATCAGAGGCACTGCAAAAAACAAACTACCGAAGGGAAGATGTCTACTGTAAACTTCAACCAGTATGAGTTAGTGGCATGTCCAGAAAATGGAAACAATGCAATCGCACACCTCTATATGTACAAGTCTGTATCTCGGAATCCTGAGCTTCCTAATTCCAAATACCAACCTGCAGCATGCATAAGGCTCTACCCCTGTTTTGGTGCAGGGGAGGGTTCATCCAGCTTGGGCTTAACAAACGACTTCTGCCTCTCCATAGTTGGCATGTAAGCTGCAGTGCTCTTCTGGAGGGCATCAGAAGCAGGCTTGCCGGATTGGTCCCGTGGGCTCGTGAGCTTCTTCTCAACGACCTCAAACTTTGCTGTTGCCAAAGGGGCGGTACCCACATTCCCAGCAGTGCTTGGGGCATCCTCTGTCAGTGTTGTAATGGCATCTCTGGACGAAAAACATGTGAAACCACAGGAAGTACATTCCAACTGAAACAAAAAAATAATTCTGTGAGGCAACTGGTGCATGAACATCATAATTTGAAGGTTATAACAATTCCACATGTCAACGGATACTTTAGGACAGTTCACTACATAAAATCCATCATTCTAAATCAATTGTGCTATTTTCAAGCAGTATAAGTTCAACATCACATCAAGCAAACAGTACAACAATTAAGTTCAACAGCGCATCAGGCAAACATTTAAGCACTACCAAAGTATCAATGTTGAAATATCTTAACACACTGAACATCCACTCAAAAAGTTTGCAGACAGAACTTCTAGTACACCTAAGTTTTACACCCTCAGGATGGAGCAGTAGTGTGGATTCAGAGATAAAGAACCTGTTATTTCCTCACTAGTGTAGTCCCATAGACATAATACTCCCTCCGTCCGGTTGATTGTGCAACTATGGGAAACGTGTCGTTCAAACTATGTCAACTTTGACCAAATTTATAGCAAAAAGTATTAACATTTATGTCTCGAAATAAATTTATTATGAAAATATATCTCATAACCAATCTAACGGTACTTATTTTGTCTCATAAGAGTTAGTATTTTTTTATATAATTTTAATCAAAATTTATGATGGCTGATTTCTCGGGATGCGAGAATTGCACGTTTATTGGGACGGAGGGAGTACACAGTTAGCTATAGAATGAATCTAAGGTCCATTTTGTTAAGACATCCACCAACATTCGCTATGCATCAAGGATCAAGCAGTACCACGCCATTCTAACCTAAGGTCCAAGTCGAAGGCATTTGAGTTCCTTATTTTTTACTAGGTTATTGCTCATTCTAACAAGTAATAACAGCTAATACTGAATGCAACGAGTCTTATTTAGAGGCCGTTTGGTGCGGCTCCTCCGCACGTGCTCTGCGGCCGGAGCCAGAGCACTTCAAGCGGAGCCAGTTTTCCTAGCTCCGTGTCCGCATGTGAAAACAGCTCCAGCTCCGAGCTTTGCGGGCCAGAAGCGCTCCTCCGCGCGAGACCGTTTGGTGCGACCCCACCCGGCCTGCCCGTGGAGCCAGAGAAGCCGGTGCAGGAGCCGCACCAAACGGGGCCTTAGTCTGACTCCCAGGACTACAGGACAGTATAATTGATCCTGTGGTTAAGGGTTTGTTTGGATCCCCTCTAAACTTTAGAGCTATAAAAACTTTAGAGCACTTTAGCTCAGTTTTGAGATCTAAAGCACTAATATGAGGTTGGTTAAAGTTTAGAGCTAACTTTAGACCACCTGTTTGGAGACTTTAGGTCTAAAGTTAGAGGTCTAAAGTTTAGAGGAGCAGATCCAAACAGGCCCTAAGTGACTTAATTTTTTGCAGTACATGGTAAAGAAAAAACTGACAATTTTATTCCCTCAACTGCAACATAAACACTACCACTGTTATTTTTCCTCCAAACTCAATCCATCTTTTATCAGAAAAAATAATATAAAAAATGACCACAAAACATCAAGCATTTACGAACCTGATAGCGGTCTCCATGACCTGCATGGATAATATTAGATATGACAACTTTCTTCTCACTGCATCTTTCACATCTTTTATCAGTCATCTAATTAAAACAGAACACAAAATTAGAGAATCGTAGCATAAATAACTCCATGTGAAAATTCAGCTATTGTAATGAATATTTATCTTTGTTCTTTTCGCTCGTTATTGATCTTAAAGCATATATGTACCATACCTGCAATTTTCTTGATTCTTCTGGTTCAGATGTTTTCTCTGCTGAAGTCAAGCCAGCCTGAAATGTTGTAAATAATATATATAAACACATAGTGGCAGTGGTTTTCATGATATAGTGTAACATACAGTCAGAAAAAATGTTAACAAAATTAAGAAAATATAAAACCATTTTCTCATAATAGAAGTGGCCCCATAGTAAACCTACACTACCAATACTTTAGTAAACTCAATGCATTACTGTCAAATACCATGTACTTGGAAGTTAAACATGACTAGATAGAAATAGTACAACAGTGCTAATAGCCATAATTTTATTTTCCCCTCGAATACACAGGAGAACTGTGTATAATTGCATTAAGAAGAAGAGTTTAAATATTTACCAGAACCCCACACGCCCCACACCAAACAAGTAACCACAGGTGAGCCACCAAGTAATTTAGACAACTGACAGTCAGTATGCCCAACCACATAGCATCAATCTCTTTGAAAAAGGAACTATGCATCTTATACTCAAATAAAAACAGAAGGACTATTCATATCCAGCCTTTGAAGGCCAAACACTCCCTACTCAAATGAGAACCGAAGGAATAAGGGAAATATATCGTGTATGGCACTTCACCGATAAAAACCAAATTTCCAAAAATATACAGTAAAAAGAAAAACTTAGCCTGTTATACACAGTAATATTTTATAGCGCTGCCATATGATGCAGTTTCATGCTGCAATAGCAGCTGCCCAAGTTGCCATAGTATGCTAAATTGTCATATCAACTTTAGCAGTACAAACAATGTTGACATATCAATATAAATAACTAGAGTACAAGGCAATTACCACAAGAATGAAATCAATTTTTGTCAACAAGGTAAAGAGGAATATCTAGATCTTGTAACCAAAATGCAAAATATTTGAAATGAGAATTAGACCTTTAATTCATCTGGGGACATGGTTAAAAGAGCTGGAGGATCAAGCTCCTTGTCCATCAGCCTCCTGCGAAGTTTAGAGATATTCTGTATATCCAAAATAACCATGGTAAGTCAAATATTCACATAATAATATAAACATACAGAAGCATAATGAAAGACTATCTGGATTCATTCCATTCCATGCAGAGTTGACTATGGAAAAAGTACTATTAACATAATTATATCTAGGAAGATAAACTTACAGTTCAAACAATTATTTTTCTACAGTACTTTGGTGAACATGTGGAACTGATACATCTTACAGGAGATGGTAGACATACAAAGTGTTCTCATTTTATCAAGTGGCAGTACAGCAACAATGCAGAAGCATCATCAGGCCATTGTATTTGTACTTTACGTCCTTACCTACGAGTTACTGTATTTTACCTAGGGGTATGTAAAGATGACAATGCTTTACAAATTCCAACTATATTCAAGTGGAACACAACTTAGATGTGCAAATTCTAACTTTATCCCACTGTTCCAAAATGTTAGGTGTTTTTGTTTTTTCCAAAAAAAAAAACTAGACCAACCTAGGAGGAACTATGTGGCATTTTATTTAGAAAATAGGCACAGAAATTCGCCTCGATGAGGACTTGAACCTGGATGGTCCGGGAATTCATCCAAACCCCCAACCAACTGAGCTCGTCAAAATCAAATTAGTCTTAATTAAATCCACCATAAAATATGTTTCGATAGTGCATTTATTTGGTATTGCAGATCTTAATATACCTTCATATAAATTTGGCCGAATTTAGAGAAATAACACTTAGTGTTGGAGTATGTGTTTAGGCCCATGAGGCTAAGGCCCATGTGGCCCATGTATGGAACCTATATAGCTACCCTTCTAGGGTTAGCCCTACCTCTCTTCCTTCGTCCATTATGGTCGCAAATGGTTCTTGTCTTCCAGTCACCTCTGTGGGTACCGCCGGTGCTCATGGCTCCTTCCGTCTTCCTGATGTTCTAGTTGCTCCTTCTATGGTTCACAACCTTCTTTCTATTCGTCGTTTTACAGCTGACAATTCTTGTTCTGTGGAATTTGACTCTTCTGGTCTTACTGTAAAGGATTTGGCTTCCCGGCATCCTCTGCTCCGATGTGACAGCACCGGGCCCCTTTACACTCTTCGCTTCCCGGCGGCTTCCTCGTCTTCTTCGCCGCCCATTTTGTCAGCTGCCTTCGCCGCTTCTACTTCCTCTACTACTTGGCACCGGCGCCTCGGCCACCCTGGACGTGATGCCCTGATACAGCTCAGTCGTAGCTCCGGTCTTCCTTGTACTCGAGCTCATGATGAGCAACTGTGTCATGCGTGCCAATTGGGTCGACATGTTCGTCTTCCTTTTCATAGTTCTACTTCTCATGCGACCCGCATTTTTGATCTTGTACATTGCGACCTATGGACATCTCCTGTTCTAAGTATTTCTGGTTATAAGTATTATCTTGTGGTGGTTGATGATTTTTCGCATTATTCGTGGACTTTTCCCCTCCGTGCGAAGTCTGATACGTTTACCACGCTCCTTCACTTCTTCACTTGGGTGTCCACACAGTTTGGCCTCACCATCAAGGCCGTTCAGTGTGACAATGGTCGCGAGTTTGATAACTCCACCTCCCAAGCCTTCTTTCTCTCTCACGGTGTTCAGTTGCGCATGTCTTGCCCGTATACATCTTCGCAGAATGGCAAGGCTGAGCGGATGATTCGCACCACCAACGACACCGTGCGCACCCTTCTGTTTCAGGCCTCTCTCCCTGCTCGCTTCTGGGCTGAGGGCCTGCACACCTCCACCTACCTTCTTAACCGCCTTCCTTCCGCTGCCTGTCCCGCTCTCACACCTCACCACGCCCTCTTCGGTACCCCGCCTCGGTACGATCACCTCCGCGTGTTTGGGTGTGCGTGTTACCCCAACACCGCTGCCACTTCTTCTCACAAGCTGGACCCTCACTCCACGCTCTGTCTTCCTCGGGTACTCCCCGGATCACAAGGGGTACCGGTGCTTTGACCTTACCTCCCGACGGATTCTCATCTCTCGCCATGTGGTGTTCGATGAGTCCGTCTTTCCCTTTTCCAGCACTACCACCCCTCCGGTCCCTGACCCTCCCTCCCTGTTTCCCACTGACACGATGGTCCAGCCACCTCTTCCGTGGTCTCCTGCAGGTACCGCTTCGCCGCGCTCCGTGCCGGCCACCTGTCCCGGATCCCCAGCGGGTCCGGGCCCATCGTCCTCTGGCGCGGCCCCGTCCTCTCCGATTGGTGCAGACCCGGGGCCTTCGTCCCCCGCTTCTGCCCCGGGGGGGTCGTGCCGGTCGCCGACGCCGGATCCCGTCCCGGCACCTGCCCGGCACCTCCGTCGAGGTTCGCCGCGCCGGTATGGGTGTACCAGCGCAGGCCGCGGCCGCCGCCGCTCGCGGTCCCTTCTCCGCCGGGGACACCGACACCACCGCCGCAGTCCCCGCCGGCTCGTGGTGCCCCGCCGGTCTACCACCCGCCGCTTCTTCACCGACACCCGCGGCATGTTCACCCGATGGTGACACGGCACGCGGCTGGCACACTGCCGCCTCGTGCCCTCGAGGCTTCGACTGGCGACGCGGTGGTCTCCCCGGTACCCTCTTCCGTCCGCGACGCCCTGTTGGACCCTCACTGGCGCCGTGCGATGGAAGAGGAGTACGCCGCGCTACTCGCCAACCAGACGTGGGAGTTGGTGCCCCGGCCGCCAGGCTCCAACGTCGTCACCGGCAAGTGGATCTGGACCCACAAGCGCCGGGCCGATGGCTCTCTCGAGCGCTACAAGGCTCGATGGGTCCTCCGGGGTTTCACTTAGCGCCCGGGAGTCGACTACGATGAGACCTTCAGCCCGGTGGTCAAGCCGGCCACCGTCCATACCGTGCTCTCGCTGGCGCTTGCTCGGTCTTGGCCCGTCCACCAGCTGGACGTCAAGAACGCCTTCCTCCACGGCCTTCTTACCGAGACGGTGTACTGCAGTCAGCCGGCGGGGTTCGTCGATTCCACCCGTCCTGACATGGTCTGCCGGCTCAACAGGTCCCTCTACGGCCTCTAGCAGGCACCTCGGGCGTGGAACCACCGGTTTGCTGCTTTCTTGCTGACCCTGGGGTTCATGGAGGCCAAGTCTGATACGTCCTTGTTCGTCTACCACCATGGGGCTGACATTGCATACTTGCTGCTCTATGTTGATGACATTGTCCTCCCGGCCTCCAGCGAGCCCCTTCTCCGCAGGATCATTGCCGCTCTCCAGCAAGAGTTCGCGATGAAGGATCTGGGTGAGCTCCACCACTTCCTCGGGGTCACAGTTGAGCACCGTCCTGCCGGGTTGCTTCTTCACCAGCGGCAGTACACTCGGGACATCCTGGAGCGGGCTAGGATGACTGACTGCAACCCCTGCTCCACTCCGGTCGACACTCAGGGCAAGCTGTCTGAGGTTGAGGGACCCCCGGTGGCCGACCCCAATGCGTACAGGAGTCTCGCCGGGGCCCTTCAGTACCTCACCTTCACCTGGTCGGACATCACCTATGCGGTTCAGCAGGTCTGTCTTCATATGCATGGCCCCCGGGAGCCTCACCTCACGGCTCTCAAGCGCCTCCTCCGCTACCTCCGGGGCACGCTCGACTACGGCCTCCTCCTCCACCGACCTCGTCGTCTACACCGATGCTGACTGGGCGGGGTGCCCGGACACTTGCCACTCCACCTCCGGCTACGCCGTCTTCCTGGGCGGCAACCTGGTGTCATGGTTGTCCAAACGCCAGTCGGTTGTCTCCCGGTCCAGTGCCGAGGCGGAGTACCGCACCGTTGCTAACGGCGTGGCGGAGGCCGCCTGGCTCAGGCAGCTGCTTGCTGAGCTGCACACTCCGCCCTCCCGGAGCACACTGATCTACTGCGACAATGTCAGTGCGGTCTACCTCTCCACCAACCCCATCCAGCATCAGCGGACGAAGCATGTGGAGATCGACCTCCACTTTGTCCGTGATCGGGTGGCCATGGGCGAGGTGCGGGTCCTTCATGTTCCGACGACCTCCCAGTTCGCGGACATCTTCACCAAAGGCCTCCCGTCCTCGACCTTCGCCGAGTTTCGCTCCAGCCTCAACATCACCGGTGGCTAGTTGCGTCTGTGGGGGGTTGTGTGTGTTCTTTCTTGTTCAGCCTCGAACTCCGCTGTGCCGGTAGTTCAGACTGCGGGGGGGTGTTGGAGTATGTGTTTAGGCCCATGAGGCTAAGGCCCATGTGACCCATGTATGAAACCTATATAGCTACCCTTCTAGGGTTAGCCCTAATTAATAGAGACAAAACTTCCAACACTTAGGAAAAAACAAAAACACCTAACATTTTCGACCAAAGGGAGTAGTTTTACAGGATACACAAGGTATTCCTGATTGGATCATTGTAACGAGTTAACAACCAAGGTTGGGTAACTACAGGATCAAAGTAAAAGCTATTTATGGTAGTACAGATTTTGGAAACAAATTATTGTAGAACTACAAGTTATGGACCATTAGAAAAAAAACAGAATCGACTTGAAGGAAGCCAACATAACTATACAGATGAGGTTGCTTGTTGATAACTTGCAGTATACACAAGCTCTGCATGCAGAAAAGTAAAACCTCAATAGGCCACTTCTGAACTAGCGTTTTAGGTTGGCCAGACATAATGAACAATCTGAATGCAATATTGTGTTTTCATGACACAAAACCAAGTCAGAAAATAAGAACATATTTTGACACATGTTGAATGCATGCTTGAGTAGCTACATGGTTCTCTCAGACAGACATGCTCTTGAAGCAATAAACTATCAACTATAAAGGTTTATATGGTCATAACAGCTAAGTATCTTAAGTTATTAAGCGGCACATGATCCAAATGTTCAAGTAGTAAACCCCAAAACTTGTAATGCCCAAACAAGTAATTGATAAAAACATTTATACCTTGATGTTGAACAGTAGTTGTCGCAGTTTCTGGTTATATTTCCCAAAATCTGTTCCAAGAGCTTCATATGCAGATCTTTCTAATGCAACCATTATCTCAACAACAACATCAAGTCCATATGATTTTTCATTTTCCTGATTGAAAAGATAGAAACCATTATAATAAACCAAGGGAAATAATAAAGGATCAATAGAACACATGGAATGAGGGAAGCAAATTGTCCAATAGTAAAACAAGAGAAACAGCCAATAGAAAAAGAACAATTAAACATGAGACTTATTCATTATTTAAAGGAACTGATTAACAATGGATTATAAATGAATGATGTATTCACCTATATGTAAAAAAGATGGAGATGGAAGCAACCCAACCAAGAGACATGACATGGCAAATGCACACTGCGGAAATTTATCCGAGTTCTACTCAAAACATGAGATCTCTCTCATTTCATTGAATGAAAATTCATTAATCTGTGCTCTTAATCCAGGTGCATTTGAGAGAATAATACAAGTTGTGAACACAAAGCTCTAAGGGACCATAATCAAATAATTTCTATATTTTGTCACATCATCCTTCCAGTATTCCAGAATTAACCCAACTGAAGCAGAGCTTATATAAAAAGCACTGACAACATGGCTAGATACGATATGTAGGAGTTTAAAGTTAACACAATCAAATTATAATGAACAAGCAACTTACAGCAGAACCAACATCCTTTGCAGGTGAACCATTGATTGAACTTTTGGCTGTAGAATCAGCATCAGCAGAGGTTCCAGCATTCTCCTTTGATGCAAGCGGAATACTTTCTACCAATTTATCAAGCCACCTATCACGATAAGTATAGCCTGTAAGTACTTTATACCTAACAAGGATATCATAATTCCTTAGCTTATCACTTCCAGGTGTGTCTGCTTTTGCAAACTGCTCAGATTTGCCAACTGGAGGTTCTCTTGTTACATCTATAGGGTTAACAGGTTTCTTACGCAGGCCTCGTTTATTTGACAAATGATTGTTCTCAAGAGGTGTCTCTTCAGGTTCGAGATCAGGAAGCTGCCCAATACGGTCTATTGTTTTCTTAACAAGAAGATCAATCTCTTGTTGCTTGTTATCCTCATAGTCCTTGTCTGTTAGGTTCCACAGTTTCTTCTCAACTGCATCATAGACCTTCTGGACAATAAATCCAGGGTGCTGCTTTCGACTGGGAATCTGCTTGTGCTGAGGAATGAAATGGACCACACATTTGTGCATAACTGATTCTGCAGGCACATCATCAATATGAAAACTGTAAAATAGCTCTCGTGTATCTCGTGCTACCCAGCATCCACCCTCCTTTTTGTCAGCCTCTTCTGGTCTATAAAACCATTGGCCAGTTACATATAGGCTCCCCTCAGTTTCTGTTATATCCTGTTCGGAGATAATTAAAAAGATATTAAGATACAGAAAATGAAAGTTGGAAATATCAAATATCACAAGGAACTGTAGCACATAGGTGACTGCATTGTAAAATAAGGACCACTATATTAGAAGATATGTTCCAGCTGTACAATGATAAGAGACTTTGTCCTCAGAACTAGCAAGAACAGGTAACCATTCCAGTCATCCAGTCACAAAAGATAAGGTAAGGCTGAACATTAAACTGCTTGACATAAGGGTTGTCCATTTGCAGTTGCACCCATGGCAATAAAAACCCAAATCCACAATGATGCCTAGCAGCAAGCACTTAATCAATGTTAATGAAATGAGTTAACTATGATGTCCAGTTTTCAACAATTCAAGAGTAACACTTCTAATTTAGTAGTAGCAACCAAATGCAGGGAACAATATAAGTTAAAAAAAGGGATGAATACATTTAAGAAAGAATTTATGCAAGAAAGAGTGAGGTCACAGAACAAAACAGCTGGATGCAAATATAGGTCAATTACAGTCTAAGCACAATGGCAGTATGAAAATACCGCAGCCGAAACCTAGCATGATCTCATATTGCGTAGTAAAAGAACATGTCTATCTTATACTGGTATAAAGACTCTGGTCACTCAAACTATCACACAACAGTAGCATCAATAGCTACCAACCCATCAAGTTTAGCGAAACCTATGAGACTCTACAAACGAATCCAGTAAAATTTCATGAAACTAAACAGAAAAACAGTTTATTCGGCAACGTTTGGTCCCTGATACGATCACAGACCTTGAGGATGGCGACATAGGGCTTCTCAGTACTGTCCTCAGGCGTGAGCAGCACGGGGTCCTCCTGCACAATTGAGCCCACAGCAATCACCCAACAGAAAGAAAACAATACGCGCCTCCCGAAACCCCAAAAATCCAAATAGAGCAGAAATCGGGAAGCGAGAAACGGAGGAGGCGGCTCACCAGCTCGAAGGTGTTGCCCTCGTACTCGAAGGAAGAGTAGTGCTTCTTCTGCTTCCTCCCCTTGCCGGTGATCTTGACCGGGTCCCCTACAGCTACGGGCACCGCCTCCGTGTTCTCCTCCTCACGGGGCTCCTCCTCCTGCGGCTCCACCTCCTCGGGCTCCTCCTCCTCACTCTCCGGGTCGCGGCGGCGCTTGGGCCGTCCCCGGCGGCGGCGGGTCTTCGTCTCGGCCTCCTGCTCGCGGCGCTCCTCCTCCTCGGCCCGTCGCATCGCCTCGAGATCCTTCTCGTCGTCTTCCTCCTCCTCGAGTTCCACCTCCTCCTCGTCCTCGTCGTCGTCAGCGGCGAGTCGGCGGCGCTGCTGCGGCTGCGGCTGGGGCTTCCTGGGGTTGGCGCCCGAGGAGGAGGCGCCACCCGAGGGCTTGAACTTGATGGGCACGTCCTCTTCGTCGTCGTCGTCGTCCAGCTGCGCGAACCGGCGGCGCCGCCCCATTTCTCCGCGGTGCCCGGTTCGGAGGAATTGTGTCGGAGGGGAGGAAGAAATGGGGGATCGGAGGTTTGGGATTTGGGTTGTTTTCAGGATGTCACCTTCAGATTTCAGCAGTATTTTGAGCCGCTTATTTCCGGCCAAAACGAAAAGCAAGTCATTATTGTGAAACTTGCCATTACAATTCCTTCCTACTTGTCATTCTCTATGTATTCCATTAGCTTGGGCCCACTGTCAGCCCGAGTACCCATACACGAATTACGTATGGACGTAACTGCCCTTGCCTGCATGTTACAAGACGTCACGACCTTTTCTTTCCCGTCCGACTCCGTTCCCCTCCAGCGGCTTGCCGACAACCAGCCTGTTCGCTTGAGATTATCAGCCAGATTAGCCAGCTATTCAGCAGTGTTTTTCTCTAAAAATACCAGTCAGATCAGCCAGATTTCAGCCCAAGCAAATTGGTTGGTAGTCGACAAAGCCAATCTCCCTGAGCTCTCGGGCATCGACGACGTTGCGGCCTACTGGGAGAGCACGGCGCGCATGGTCGTCGCCGCGTCCCGCTCCCAACCCGGCATGGGCAAGATTGTCGTTGAGAAGTCCGCCGTCCCTCTCAGGACCGCCGAGGCCATGGAGAGGATCCTGCAGGCGCACACCGGAAGCGGCGGCGCGTTCCAGACTTCCAGGTTCGGTCCAACCCAGAGTTCTTCTCCGAGGGCACCGTCGTGCGGGACCTGCCGTGTCCTGACCGTGTGCTCATCGGCGGTCGGGACACCGACGCGGGCGCCATGCACCTGCTGGCGGACGTGTACGCGCACTGGGTCCCCGAGGACCGGATTGTCACCACAAGCCTCTGGTCTGCGGAGCTCTCGAAGCTCGCGGCGAGCGTGCTGCTGCCACAGCGGGTGTCGCCGGTGAACGCGCTCTCCGCGCTGTGCAAGGCCACGGCCGCATCGAGAGCGGCGACAATTGGTTCTTGGACGCCGGCGTCGGGTTCAGTGGGCCAAGCCTCCGACGGGACGCGTTGAGCCTGGCGTACGCCTGCGACGGCCATCCCCCAGTCGTGGCCCGCCCCTCGGCCCCGGCCTCATCTCTCCGAGTCCTCGGCTCCTCCGGGCATGCCCTGCCCCTGCCCGCGCGTGCGTCTCGAGATGGCACGGGCACGGGGACGTGCGTGCCAGGCCCGGTGGCAGGCTGCATGGTGCAGGCGCGACTTCTCTGATCAGCTTTCGCCCTCACACTGGTCCCTGACTCCCTGAGACAGGCAGAGCATAGGCCCGCGCCCCGCACCCATACGTGCGTGGCCGTGACTGGTCCGTCGCGTCAGGATGCGTTGCAGATGGTGGCCGTGAATGAGTATTAGAAGGGCACAGTGGCCGGCAAGAAGGTGGCCATGCTCGAGCTCGCGTTCAAGAAGAGCGTGCGCGACACAAGGGAGTCACCGGCGGTCGTGTGCCGGGGCCAGCTGGCCGACGAGGCCCATGTCAGCGAGGCATGCGTATGAGGCCACCGACGGTGCGCACGGCCTCTGCGTGCTGACAGATTGGGATGAGTTCAGGACGCTCGACTACCACCGGGTATTCGACGACATGATGAGGCTAGCGTTCATCTTCGATGGCCGCAACGTTGTCGACGCCCGAGAGCTCAGGAAGATAGGCTTCGTCGTCCATGCCGTCGGTGGAGGGGAACGGAGTCGGACGGGAAAGAAAGGGCCGCGGTGTCTTGTAACAAGGAGGCAGAGGCAGCCGCGTCCATATGCAATTCACGTATGTGTACTTGGCCTGACAATGGGCCCAAGCTGCTGGAATACGTAGAAAATGGCAAGTAGCAAGGAGACACAGAATTGTAATGGCAAGTTTCACAATACGTGAATTATAGTGGCAGTTCTCCAAACTTGAAGAATTGTAATGGCTTAGATAAAAAAACCCTTGAGATTTTGAGATTTGGGTTGGGACTTCGGGTTTGGGTTTAGGAGGGAATCGACGAGTGAGACGTGGGGGGAGAGTCCAGGGCCCACCTGTCATGCATAATCTTAGTCATGTAGTGTATATATGTATAATTAATAAAATAAAATAAAAAAACTCTAATCCTTCCAAGGAATCCTAATCCTATTAGGGCTAGTTTGGAAGAAGAGGATAGACACTACACCATGACACACAATTGCCTACAGTTATCTGTTGGCAAAGGGTTGGTTTCAACTACACATCATCTGTTGGCAATAGTATAACCTTTTAATGTCATATAATCTATCGGCAATGGTTATGTATGGCTACATATCAACTGTTGGCATTGCTCTGGGGACACTAAAACTGTCGGCAAACGTTTATAGACACAGTAAGTGTCGGTGTAGCCTGACCGGGCCAACTATCTAAGTGTCGGCGAAAGTGTGTACGGTCCTGCCCTAATCCATCTTCAGATCTTTTCACAAAAAAATGAACGGGTAGGAAGGGAAAAGGCTTTTCGTGCCATGCGTGGAGCCAAATGCCCAAATCCATCCGCAGCGCGTGGTCTATAAGTGAATGAAATGGAGGGGGAAAAACCTCCCAAATATATCTCTCGCCCTCGCACGAAAAGGGAAACGCCTGCCCCGTACTCCCAGTCTCCCACGCGACCCGCGCCTACGTCCGCCGCCGCCGCCGCCTCCGACGCCAAGCCTCGCCACCGCCCACACCAAGCCTCGCCACCTCCTACACCACGCCTATGACGGCCACCGCCTCCCACGCCTGCGACGGCCACTGCCCTCCTGCACAGCGCCGCCGCCCATCGCGCCCGCCGGAACCCTAACCACGCCGGCCTCTACCGACCGCCCCTATTCCAGCTCCCACCACTCGTAGCTCCGCCACCTCCAGCCCCCAACAGCACCACGCACCAGCCATATCCACCTGGACCTGCCACCGACGCCTCAACTGCCAACGGCCGCCACCTGCTTCGCCGGCCCCCAAGGTTCGCTGTCACACACGCATCTGGTATTCCTGTCCAGGCTGAAGTCCGCCGCCGTCCCCGGTGCCATCCCTGGTCCTATCTCATCTCCCATTGACTGTTTTTTTGGAAATAGTAGCAGGTGAGCAGCTTACTTCGATTCCTATTTCTTTTGGTTGCAGAAAGGATCAAAAGAAGGTGACAAAGGACCAATTGATTCAAGCTTTAGGTTATTTCTCTTGCCAATATTACATTCAGTCCAGATTACCCATCTGTCCCCTTCCCCTCTTTAGAGAAGGAATGTATTCAGCTGAATTGGATATGGTGTTTATTCCATAAATTTGATTTTGTAGAGGAACATGTGTGGAAGTACCAAAGGATTCCATAGTTCACATTTGCTTCTGTACACAAGACGCTATTTTGCATGTAAGTTTTTTTTGAGCTTGATCTGCAACTTAATACTATGAAGTCAGAGTTCATACATGTCTCCTTGCAGCCAAAGGATCAGTTCTAACTTGGTTTTTTCTTCCTTAGTTGCAAAGTATCCAATTAGGAAGCACTGAAGGATTGGGTTGACCTTCTATTCTTCATCAGCTCTTCTGCTTGATTGGTATGCTTATGAACTTTTTCTCTGCATTTGGCACAGAATTGCAGGTTGTGTGTGATCTGTGATGTGATGATTTTAGTTTCTTAAAACTGGACTAAATTTCCCCTATAGTTCCTGTTGATGGCTTGTGGAGAGACGATTTGTTTAGCATCAAGTGTGGTGAAATTGATTTAATTTGGGCAATTGTTTGGCAAGATCTTTATTTTTTTGTTGAACAACCAAATCTGAACTGAATGATATTTTATTTTGGGAGTAACATTTCACTATTTTGACACTGCATTTTGTAAAAGGTCCGTCATGGATAAAACATGGATAAATCAGCCTAGGTACATTATAAACCTATGACCATATACTAGAATCTGCATGCATAGGGTGTTTGGTCTAATATCTTGATGATCTTATGTAGGCACACCCATGTGTGTAGAGAAGGAGTAGATATGTTTTTAGAGTTTGCCTTTAGTAATTCAGCAAAAGGAAATCGGATTTTGTGTCCCTGCAAGGCATGCAAGAACTCTTGTTGGAGGGTCCGTAGTATTATACTTGGGCACTTGATATGTGAGGGATTTACGGATGAATATATAACATGGGTGAATCATGGTGAACTAGTTCCAGTTTTTTCACAAATAGCAGCCAACATGAAAGGGTAGAAGTAGGGGACCCAAATGAAGTGGATGATATTTCTAGTTTGCTTGAAGAAATAGTAGGGGGTTTAGATGTCCAGGGGGACTTAGAAGTAAACAACCCGAAGCAGCACGATGAGGATATGGAAACTTTTTACAAAATGGTAGAAGATGCTGGCAAGGAACTATATCTAGGTTGCAAGTACTCGAAGCTACGTTTCATTGTAAGATTACTTCATATCAAATTTGTTGGGCGATGGAGTAACAAAAGCTTTGACATGCTATTAGAGTTACTTAAGGATGTCTTACCTGAAGAGTCATCACTTCCTAAAAACTTTAATGCTACTAAAAAAATGGCAAAAGGTGTAGGACTTGGGTACGTGAAAATTCATGCATGTGAGAATGACTACATACTGTTTTGGAAGGAGCATGCAAAGAAAGATGTTTGTCCAAAATGTAATACTTCAAGATGGAAATCAGAAAATAGTAGTCCTAGTGGAAAACGTGTGCATATGGTTCCTAGGAAAGTTTTGCGTTACTTTCCTATAAAGAAAAGGCTGCAATGGTATTTTATGTGCTCAAAAACAGCAAGTGACACAAGGTGGAATGATGAAGGACGCACACAAGATGGTTTCCTGAGGCATCCTGCTGATGCTCCTTTCTGGAAAGATTTTGACTCTAAGCATCTAGTATTTTCCTCAGAGAGTCAAAATCTTAGACTAGCTGTAGCTAGTGATGGCTTTAATCCTTTTAGGACCATGAAATCAACTTATAGCATTTGGCCTGTTATTATGATCCCATACAACCTTCTACCTTGGAAGTGTATGAAGCAATCAAATTTCATCCTATCCTTGTAAGGCACCTTGTGGTGATATGGATGTCTTTCTTGAGCCGCTGGTGGATGATATGGTAGAAATGTTTGTTCATGGTGTAAGAACATATGATGCTTCTAAGCGTGAACCCTTCCAACTGCGTGCTGCCATAGTTTGCACCATATCTGATTTTCCAGGTCTAGGTTATTTGGTGGCATGCGTCACTTCTAGCAAAGTTGCTTGTCCTGAATGCCACTTAGATATACATGTTCTATCCAATTGAAAAAGGGAGGCAAGTGTGTCTACATGGGCCATCGTAGATTCTTAGATGCTGAACACAAATTTCGGTTTGATGCAGATTCATTTGATGGTACCATAGAACTTAGGCCAGCACCTAGACCTCTTAGTGGAGAGGAAATATTGGACCTGACAGCCAATATATTCACAACCTTCAGAAGGACCCAGTAACCAAGAAGCCAGCCAAGCGTCAGTGCGATCCAACTACAGAGGAGCCATCCAAGCGAAAACGCAAGAAAGTTAATGAGCCACCAACTGTTTGGAAAAGAAAACCCATTTGGTTTAAGTTGCCATATTGGAAAGACCTTCTACGACATAATTTTGATGTTATGCACATAGAAAAGAATGTGTGTCAGAATATTATTGACACACTTTTGGACACTGATGGAAAATCCAAGGATAACTTAAATGCTCGCTTGGACATCCAGAAACTTGGCATTAGAAGTGATCTTCATCCTGTTAGTGTAGAAGATAACTTCTATTTACCTCCAGCACAGTTTACAATGAGCCCTAATGATAGGGAAGCATTTTGCCAAGTATTGAAGGATGTGAAGTTTTCAGATGGTTATGCATCTGATATGTATCGTAATGTGCAAGTTAAGGAGAAGAAGATAATTGGATTAAAGAGCCATGACAACCACATATTGTTGCAGTACTGACTTCCCATCGCTGTTCGGAATATACTGCCAGAAAGAGTAAGTGCAGCACTAATTCGTGTGACCAATTTCTTCAAGAAGATCTACTCACCCACTATTTGTATCAGTGATATGCAAAAACTAGAGTGTAACACCCAAAAATTTTAAAATTGAGAATTAGAAAAAAAAATAGAGTTAAAAGAGATTTAGTATGAGTTTAAATAATTTAGATAATAATTAATAGGGAATTAAAATTTAAAATTTTAGATGGAATATTTGACGATGCATTCATGCTGTTGTATTTATTTTATTGTGTGGTGTGGTTTTTATTTTATTTGATTTGGATTTAAAAATCTATTTAAATGGTTTGAAAACAAATAAAAGAAAAAAAAGAAGAGAGAGCTTACCTGCTGTGGCCGGCGGCCTAGAGGCCCGCCCGAGCCGGCCTGCCTTTCCCTCCCTGCGCTGATGGGCCGACTAAGCCGAGCCCGCTCCTTCCGCGCCCGTGTGGGCCTGCCCAGTTGAGCAGCCGCGCTCGCGTTTCTCTCTGGAGTCGCTGACAAGCCGGGCCCGCCTGTCAGTTGTGCCTTCCTCCTCGAGCCGTGACCGAGCCGGAGAAGAACACCGCCTCAACCGAATCCCACCGCATAATCCGGGATCTCCTACTCATAAACGTCATGTTGGGGCTATAAAAGAGTAGCCGTGATTCCCCTCTTCCCTTTTTCCATCTAAAATCCGAGCCAAACCGCTTGAAACCGAGCGTAGGAGATTGGAAACCTAGGACTTTCGGTTGCTCGTCGTCAGAGCTTGCGGGTTGATTTGCGCCCTTCTTCTTCACTTTGGTGCGTTCACCATCTCATTCTCTTCCTCCCCATGCTCTTCTTTAGGTTTGTGGTGTTTTGAATTGCGAAATTGGGGAGCTCCAGTGAGCCGGCAATGGCGCCGCCGCCTTCCCGAGCCACGTCCTATCCTCGAACCGTCGTAGCTTACCTAAACCGCGTAGATGTGTTCGCGTTGACCTTCTCTTTCGATTGGTGTTGGTTGCGGGGCAAATCGTGATCGGAAACGGGGAAGCCGGAGTTCTCTGGCGAGTTTTTGGGGCCGGCCATGGCGGCCACCGGCCGGCGCTGGAGAAGGAAGGCCGCGCCCTCTCTCTCTTTCAGCCGAAATCGATGACAGCCGTCCATCCTCGGATCAACGCTCAAGATTAGAACGTACCCCTTCGGCTCGGCATTTTTGCTAAAAAAACCCTGGATTTCTTTAAAGCTTAACCCGCGGTCCTTGGCGTATTTCCTGAAGTACGTTTCTTCGTTTTGAAAACGTATTTCTTCTCGGTAAATCAAAAATACGTTTTCTGATATTTACAGTTTTGCCACTGAAGTTGTTTTGGTCATAAAATCCTCGTTTTAACTCCGATTTGACACGTTCAAGTTACGTTAGGTTCATATTTGCGAGCTCTACATGTTAGTATAGTTGTACAGTAGGTTTGGAAAGTTTAATTTTCGAGTTTATATTTAAGTAATTATTTATCTATAGGAAATCTTAGAAAATTCATAACTTTCACGTTTTAACTCTGAATTTTGTGATCTTTACGTCTGTGTGATCGTAGTAACGTGTAGAAGAGTTTTACAAACTTTTTATAGTATTTTGCTACTGTTGGTGTACTGTTCTAACTATGTTTCTTTGTTTGCTTCATGTATAATTGCTCGGATGATTGTGTGTTGATGCTTGATGATTGAGTATAGACGGTGAGCAGTTTCTGGACGATCAGGAGTATTATTTTGAGCCAAACCAGCAGTATCATCAGGAAAGCTTTGATCAAGGCAAGTATAACATGGGACCATCCTTGTTGTCCTATTCACTAAAGTTATCATACATATGCATGTGTCTTCCTTAACAACCTTAGAGATTATAACTTAGTGATTGTTATCTTGATTCCTTGTCAACCTTGGGGATGCATTTGGGTAGCTATTGCTAGTGCTTAATTATAAACAATGATCTTGTAATTTGATTAATGGATTAAGCAATCAACCATTAAGATGATTTTATTACTGTTGAAAAGGGGGCTAGAGCATGTGGGTTATTTTGATGCTCTGGTTTCTCTCCATAAGGACTTATCTGTATGTGATTTATCCGGGACATACAATATAGCTGTGAGGGCTATATGGCTCTGGCTTTAGTTGTTTAAAGGACCTTTTCTAGCTTGTTAGTGGTTACCTTAAATGGCGTAAGAATGGCTTGACACATTGGGTGTAGGACAGCCTCTAGTCAATGAGTATAGCCGAGAAGGAAGTGTGCCATTTGAAAAGGGGTTCCTATATCTGCCTGCTGAGTGAATCTAATGGCCCTAACTTGTTAGACGAACCTTTAAGTGGCTTTATATGATTTCTGGTGTTTTGGGGAGTCGTGAACCCATGCATTTGGAAGTTATGACTTACAGTGAAAGTGTACACCTCTGCGCAGAGTTAAAAACTGGTATACTAGCCGTGCTCACGAATACGAGCGGCCTTGGAACATTTACAGATAGATGATCACCATGTTTATATCATGCTTAATTATTATTGATTACTATTACGATCATGTTAATGCTATTCATTATCCTTATTACAATTGATCATTGATTCATTAATGGGAATTAGATTATCTTGATGCTACTCAATTGCTAATTACATGATGAATAAAAGCTAAATGCAGTCAAACAGTGTCTAGCCTTTTGTGCCTCATGAACCCTATGTTGTACTTGTTGAGTTCGACATGGACTCACCCTTGCTATTTCCACCATAACAGATGAAGATTATGAGGAAGATTATTGTAATGAGTACTAGTCTTGGTGTCAACCAGTCAACCGTGTCCCTGTGTTTGGAGTTTCCGCTGGAGATCTACTACTAGTTGCTACTATTTATTATTCAAGACTATGTGTTAAATATTTATTCACTATGTAATAAGCACTGTGATGATACTATATAATTTGTCTACTTGTGTGTGCGATCATATCCTAGGGCGCACATGAGTCTTTTATGCATCCTATTTTTGTCCTTAAAAATGGGTGTGATAGAGGCTGAAATAGCTGAGACACTAAGTGTTCTTGAGACTATATTTTTGCCATCTTTTTTTGATATCATGGTACATTTGATGGTGCATCTGCCTACTCAAGCAAGACTTGCTGGTCCTGTACACTATTGTAGCATGTGGGCAGTAGAGAGGTACCAAACTATTTTCAATTGCTATTGAACATGTTTGTAGTTAGATTCCACACTAAAATTATTACTTCATAGGTATTTGATGAAGTTGAAGGGCTCTGTTCGTACTAGAAGTCATCCAGAGGGATCAATTTGTGAGGCCTACAAATTTGATGAGAGTCTTACTTTCTGCTCCAAATTTTTGAAAGGCTGTGAGACTGGACATGTAGGAAATGGTGAAAATATGGACTGTGAAATTTGTACTACACCATTCTTCCAAAGCATAGGGCAAGCTTTGTGTGGCAAGTGCATTGTGTCCTTAGAATACAAGACTTGGGTTCAAGCACATAAATATGTATTGTTCAACTATGATAAGATAGAACCATACTTGAAGTAAGCAATCCACACAACTTGACACATATTGCATTTCTCGTGTTCTTATCTATACATTTCTCAATGGGTACCACACCTTTGCAGCAAACATGTGGAGTATCTTTCCTCGATTGGTCACCACAATTAGCGACAAATGACTCGTATCCATCATGAAACGTTTCATGATTGGTTTAGAAAGCATGTAAGTAATCACGTGATTAACATGTTCTGTTCAGATCTAATACACTTAAATTAACTAGACATAGTGTGATATTTACAGGTGGAAGGGTTAGTTGAAAGTGGTGTAGAAGTACCGGAAGAGATACACATTTTGGCAAATGAACCTTTCATGATTGCAACAACATACAATAGCTATGCAATTAATGGATTTAAATTCCATACGTCCTCCTATGATGAGGGTAGACCAATTCAAGGCAGTGGGGTAGCTTTGGTTGCCAAGACCTGTTGCTTCGAAAATGGAAACAATGTGGACCTAGTTATGAGAAACAAGATATACTATGGCATCATCAAAGAAATCATTGAGTTAAACTATCGCAACAAAGGAAACATAGTTTTGTTTAAATGTGATTGGGTGGACAATCGCATTCAAGATAAATGGGTAAAAAAAGATCAATTTGGGGTTACAAGTGTTAATTTAAAGCATTTATTCAATACTAGAGAAAATATGTTAGATGAACCTTTTATCTTGGCATCACAAGCTGTACAGGTTTACTATGTTAAGGAAGGTCCTGAATCAGATTGGTATGTTGTTGCCCAGTCAAAACCACGTGATCTTTATGATATGGCGGTTGATAATGAAATACGTAACCCAATGCCTGATTTGGATACAAATGTTGATCTCAGTGATCTTTTTGGAGATGTTGTACATGTAAGGACTGATATAGATGGGGTCATTGTTGCTGAAAGAAAGAGGAAGTAAGTCTCAAATGCCATCAATTGTTGCTGGTGCTATGCAGATTTTTCTTTGACATTATTGCTTTGTTGGTCTAAACTAATTGTTGATTGCTTACATACTTGCACTACTGTTTTATGAGAATCTTGTACTAATTCATTTTTGTTTTTTTAGGATAAACAATGTCAAAAGCAAGGGAAAAAGAAAATCCATGGAGCCAATTGATTATGAAAATGTCGTGGAGCCAACTGTTTATGAAACTGAAAGGAATGAAAACATCAGGCTAAGGATACAGAAAATGCAAGAACTGAATCTTCAACCTACTGTACAACAACTTAACTCAATGCAGGAAGCAAAGAGAAACAAAAAGGTAGATGTACTCATAGGCAGAGCATCGTGTAAGCACCACGCTTACATGAGGCTCGGCTACCTAGCCTAGTCGACAAACTAGAAGGCTAAGTGATCTATGAACTAGCACACAAAAGGAATGATAAACTCAACTAGCAAGATATATTCAAAGTAAGCATAGCCATGTAAATAAGAGAATAAGTATAAGTCTTATAGAATGTTAAAGTGAAGATACAAGGCTTTACCAATGTCACACCCGGTTTTAAGGACAAAACCAGACATACACCATATGTGAAATAAAGAAGTCAAATCTCACATATAGCTGCAGATAAGTGTAATATCAAGAGACAAATGCTTAATAAACATAACGCAATAGTATAAGATATACCTTAGAGAGCAACACAGCGGAAAGACAACTCCGAACACCGGGTGTAGACTTCACTCCAGGAACAAACTAACTGGTTGATCACAAGCCTATTAACTCCAGAGACTATCCTGGGGTGTGGAAATAGCAAGAGTGAGTCCATGTCGAACTCAGCAAATATATCATGGGGTTCATGAAGCTCAAAAAGGTTGACACTGGTTTACTGCGATTAGCTTTTAGTGAGTTATCTTTTAGCAATTGAGTAGCAACAAGTTATCATAAGCCCAAATAACCTCATGATCATGTAAACATGAATAACGTATAGCAAGAAACAATAATCATTAGTGAGCATCAATATCATCAGTATTATCATTATCATCAATGTTTATCATTTATTCTGTAAGGGTCCAAGGCCACTTGTGACCGTGAGCACGGCTGATATACCAATTTTACACTCTGCAGAGGTTGTACACTTTCACTGTGAGTCGTGATTTACCCTTTTGCCCGAGGTAGCTAATCTCTTGACCCACTTCCAAGGAAGGCCGGCAGGGTTCACTATGAAGTCTTTCAAAGGTTCGTCTAACAAGTTAGGGCTATTAGATTCACTCGGCAAACAAATGTAGAGCCCCCCTTCCAAATGGCACAATGATGCGCAGCCTATAGACATAAGGACAGAGGCCGCACTATACCCAATTCGTCAAGCCATTCTTACGCCAAAAAGGTTACCACTAACAAGCTAGAAAAGGTCCTCATACTTGACTAAAGCCAGAGCCATATAGCCCTCACAGTTGTACTGTAAGTCCCGGATGTTCGCTTACAGATGAGTCCTTATGGAGAGAAACTAGAGCACCATAAAAACAACCCAATATGCTCTAGCCCTCTTGAGCCATATTGCTATAAAGCATCTTTTAAACGTTTATTGCATATACCATTAGTCAAGTTACAGATCATGGTTATTTATCTTGAGCACTAGCGTAAATACTACCCAATGCAATGTCCCATGGGTGTCAAGGTACAAGATACAAAAGCTAGGATATTCTTAGTGGTAACAAGGTAGACACATGCACATGAATTAAGTGTATTAAAGGTGAATAGGAAACAAGGATGATCCCATGCTATACTTGCCTTAAATTGAGATCCTTCTTTTTGTAGATTTGTAACCTCCAAAGAACTGCTTCTTGATCACCACGTAAAGCTTACCGACTAGACAAGATCATAAAGCACCACACAAGCGTCCATGCATTCATACACGAGGCAAACAATAGAACTAAATTAGAACAGTACACCAAACATATGAAACAACGTGTGAAAAGGTTTTAAAGATGTTCTACGCGTTGCTACGAACACACAGGCACGAAAAACACTCTAATCGGAGCTATGGTGAAAGAGAAACAACTACCGTAGGATTCACTTTATACGAGAAAAAAGAAAACAATATGGTTCATTTATTTTAATTATATAAAGTATGTATAGAATATTCTAAAGAAATATCATATTAAGTCAATTTGTATTTTGAATTAGAAAACCAAGATAAACTGATTATATTTATAAAGGACCGAGATGGAAAACTATGTTACTCTTAATTGGAAAACTAATTGCATATAGATTTATATTTTATTTGAACGTATAAATTAAAACATGCTAAACAATAATACTATCAAGAGTTTTTTTATTATAAAGGAAATAACTATGAGCTTGATTAATTTTAATTAAGAAAAATCATGTGGAACCTACTAATTCAGATCAGTCAAATTATATTTAAATATTAGAAACAAGTTAAAACTAGTCATATTTTATTTATGAAAATGTCTCATATTATTTAATCAATGATCATATTTTAAATATAAACTTGCATGTATCATTTTAATCAAAGTAAACTTTAACTTTTCAAATAGAAAATAAAATAAAATTTGAGATTACATGATGCGTGTTGGAGCTGATCATATTTTATTCATACATAATTTGATATCATTTATGCCAGTTAAACTTTAACTTGCAAAACAATATAATGTGTGAGCACTAAAACAAGTTTATGATATATATCGTGCTTGTCTAAGCATATTATAATTAGAACATATTCAAGTTGCTAAGTTCATGCTTAATTACAAAGGACTGACGTGACAAATCTATATTATTTTTAATTATAGAACTTAAAAGCATATTAATCAATTTAATAATTAGCTATATATGAAAAACATGTGACATGAAAAACATTAGCGCTACTGCGTAGAGAACGTCGATACGAATCTAACGCAACTTGAACGGACTTAACCAGAGATAAGACAGCGATATGGCACAACATTAAAGCTATACATAGGAAGGTGTTGGAATGATGTATAGAGAGGCACGATGCTTAATTGAGCTTATAGAGAAGGAACGAACCCTGCATTGTGCTTACACATACGTAGGCCTAACAGAGGTGCTTGAAATTTTTTTTAACAGAAGGAACAGTGATTGATTAGAAAGGAAGAGGTGCACAGAAAGAAAATCATGCACTCACGGTGATGGGTTGTATATGTGTATTTCTATTGTATTTATGGATTTATTTTTGTGAAGAAAAACGGCCACAAAACGTATACGTGATGTCATATGATGTCATCAAGCTAATGTACAAACTAGCAATGGAAACAACTTTTAACTGGAGGAGCGCAGAGCATGACAAGGTGCACGGCCGGCACAGGATCTACGGCACGGTGGTTGCCATGAACTGGAGCAACGAGCTCGCAGGCGTAACTCGGGATAAGGACTAGGGCCACGGTTTTCTACGGGAAAAGCACTGGAATATAGAGGGAACAGCGATCTCACCTCGGCACTTCGCACAGACGGAGGGAGGCGACGCTGGGCTGAGGCTACTTCCTGTCAAGGAAGACGACGACGAGGCTCAGCGGCCCGGGATCACGGCGCCGCTTTGGCGAAGCCGAACGCAGAACAGAGAGCGAGAGATAGAGCTTGGCCGACGGCGACAAAAAGAGAGAAAATTATATTTTACTACACGAGAGATTTCTCAAACTAGGAGCTCCTCTACAGTAGTTTTGGTGTGCTTTACCCAAGAGGCAGATACGTATATATAGGGAGAAAAATTCTCCACCTCCATGTCAACTAGCGATACGGTGCTAATTGACGTTGCACCATCCACCTCCACTAATAGGCCTAAGTAATCATTTAAGCCCATTAGTAAATAAATGTATGGGCCTTTGAGATTTATTAGGATTATTGTACATGGGTTTTGAGCGTTGAAAAAAATGAGAGATTTATTATTTTCGGAATTAATTATTTTCATGGATAAAATAATTCTAGAAAAGTCCAGAATTATTATTTAAGCCGCGAAAAATACTCCAAAAGCTCTGAAAATTCAGGGAAATTTTCTAGAGACATTATGGAACATGAGGAACCCAAATAAAGTACTTGGAGATCACTAAAAGGTAGTGGAAATAAGCTATAGAAAAAGTCAGAAAAATTCCCGAGAAGTTTGTAGAGGTTGATTGACGGACGAGGAACTGAAAGGAGTGATTTGGGTTACAAAGAAAATATTTTAGGAAGCTCTCAAAGAAACTTGAGCTGAGAGACAAGAAATTTGACTGTAGAAAAAGAATAAAGGTATAGCAGAGAAGGAAAATCGACCTACTAAACGCATTTTAAAGACTTTGCTCACCCTCAACACATAAAGAAACAATAAGCAAACATCACATCAAATCATATGCACCAGCATGTATATACACAATGTTGCTAAACCCTATGATAAATTTTAATGTAATAAAAAATATTATTTTCCTATGTTTTCATGAGCACAAAAAGACATAATTAAATCATTTTAACTCTATTTTCAAAGAAGCAAATTTTAGGGTGTTACAACCAAGCCTCTATGACTAGATCTGGAACCTTGAGCAAGATCCCAACTCGACCCTCTCTCCTAAGATACTAATCTACTACATTGAAGAAGCTAGACCTAATCTCCTAGAGAGGTCATCTTTTCATGGGACACCTCTGACCTGATCCCGACTGGGAGATAATGAATTAGGGTTTAGGGGATGCCTCCTCTAGGGGCCAGGGGCCTTGCTTATATAGCCCTCTAGGAAGCACCACAGCCCTCAGATCAAACCGATCTTAATCTACGATTATTATTGATCCTCAAAGGCGGTGGAGGGACGATCCATGAGACGGAGCCTAATTAGCTGTAGAACCTGGGCGCCCGCCCAAAGGGCTGGGTGGCCGCCCCATCCCTTGGCCCAAATGGGCTCATATTTAGTGTGGGCTGATTGATCTTTTTGTTAGCTTCGATTCGCCCGGTGGATCACCTAAAACGGAGTTCGGATGAGGGAGATATGCCCATTTTACTCTGGACTGCTCTTGGAGCCCATTTGCAATCTTTCGGAAGACGTAACTTTGTTGTCTGGACTCCGATTTGGGTGAACCAAAACTCTATTTCATGTGTCTCGATGAGCTCTATGCAATGGTTCACTTTATTTCATCATTTGAGATACTTCTATTTAGTGATTCTGGTCTTTTTTCAGTTTAACCCCTGCAAAATATAAATTCACCAAAACTTGTGGAATTATGTTATTAGACCCCCTATATCTAAGAGATAATTATGTTTAGATCCTTTTTTATGTTTCATTGACGATTAAAATTGACACTTATCTACTGTCAACAACTCCCCCAAGCTTACCCCTTGCTCGCCCCTAAGCAAAGATAAACTCAGTGATGGATCAGGAGTTGCTACAATGCTTTCATGCCTCAAAAGTACACATGCGTTCAAACAAGAACTCTCCTACAGATTGGAATGAACTATCCTGATTTTAAATCCACTCATATTACCTTTTACCATGGGGCTTGTAGCCGTCTCTTGGGTCTTGAGTAGTTGAAAGATAGAACGGTCGAGTCAAGCGCCATGTCTTAAGCTCTTTGATCAACTATTATTCTGAAGTTTTTGCAAGATTTTCAAATAAAACTCAGAGATTCCTGTGTATGACCCTCTCATGTCTCTCCTCTGTGGTATTTTTGGATCCTTACCAAGGCATTTATGGTGTGCCTTATCTCTTGTCTCAAGATATGTTGTATTTTTGACATTAGGCATAGTAACATTATGCCTTCTCTCTCTCACCCTACTTCTAATAGGCTTATATGGAGCTCATAGGTGGGGAGACAAGGAATTCATACTTGCGAACATTTATTGCATAGTCAGACCATGGATCCAGAGGGACAAGTCCGGTCATACAGTCAAATCAAGATGTGCATGTGTGTGATCCTAAATATGGGCTGAGTGGATATGTAGTGGAAATGATGGAGGATGTAAGATGTAAGTGGAAATAAAGGGGTAGAAGAATAATGGTGAACATCTAATTCTACTTTTGCTCCTTGAAGGAAATTTATACCTCTCTTAAACTTTGAAGAACTTGCTGAGAACTTGGGTTGCAGAAAAATCTCTCATAATTAGGACCCTTGTCCTTTTATTCTCTCTTTATTTTTCTTTCACTTTTTTCTTTTTTTTCTCTTTTTTTAAAGGAACTGAATACGATGGAATAATTCCCAAATATCTTTTTGGAAACATAGATAAGAGATAGCAACAGAAATGTTGGAGCTTATAACAAAAGGGGCTAGCAATGGATGCAGGGTTCTCTTCACTCCCAGTATAGGAGCAAAACAACTTGTTGGGTTGTGTCTAATGGAAAATATTTAAATGCATACCTCCAGGGTAGAAGCAGCATAAGTAGGTGGAGTGCACGTGAATCTTGATTTTAACCGCATGACTAATCTCCTAGGGTCAACACAGACTGATCACACTCAACGCTTACAAGCAGCGAAGCTAACAAGTAAAAGTCTTTCCTAATCTAGTAAGCATGTATATATAGCTGTGGTAGGAATTAAACTCTCATCATACAAGAACTCATCATGCAGATATTTTTAGTTTTCAAAAGATAAATTCTCTAGAACTCTAGTATCTCTAGGAACAAGATAAATAGCAACTCAAACCTTCCCATATCATATCCGCCAACTATCTAGACTTAGATCAAGCATTCGCTACCCACAAGTTTTAGGTTCAGAGCAAATCTTAGATCAAAACAATTGTGTTCCAAAACTTGAGAGTGTTTGAGGTTGAAAACTAGGTACTTGAAAGGAATTACGACAGAGCAACTATTCATCATTTCCATGTAAGAGATCATTCTAGGGGTTCACTTTAGCAAGGTAAAAACTTTGCACACTCTCCTATATTTATTTAGCAAACTTAAAGATCATACATAAATATATAGAAAGGGAAACATTTATTTGGCTTTCTAAAGGTTATGCATCTTTTTATTTGTTTCATATATCAAAGAAGAAATATATAAGTAAATAGATAGGTAAGAAAATACTTAGCTAGATACATGGGGGATGCTCTCCCCCAAGCTGGATGTTGACGTAGTCTTACTTGATGAAGTTGATAGGCAGTGAAGGTGTACTCCCCTTATCGGAGTGCTTATGATGATGACTGCTGAGACAATACTCTGACAGGGGACAGATTTTCCTTCTATCTGTTAGCTTTCTTTGATCCTTCAAATTATGTGAAGCTCAAATAGACAACAAAGCTGGTAGAACTTGATTAAGTGTTAGTGATAAACCTCTAAGCCTTGGGCATCTAGAACCTCTTGAAAAATGTATCTTTCTAGCAGGATCTCTTTGGCAATATTTTTATACTTTTACACTATGCAAGAAATTATAAAGAATGATGAATGCATATTTATTTTATTTTTATGCCACCACAGCAAATAGACTTATGGGTTTTATGCCACAAATTTATTCACATGGGGCATAGCAGTTTTGAGATGCAATGCAAGACATATTTATTTTCTTTTCTAATGCAGATGTAACAAAGTAAAATATGTAACAAGAATTGATTATGCTAATGTGGATAAGTAAATATGCTAAAGGAAAAACTTATGCAGTGCTGAAAAAGAAATATGGATAACTACCAAGTTTACCTCTGTGGTGAGGGTTTGGTGATTCAAGTCCTCCGAACAGGACTTCTTGTCACATTCACACCTTAGGTGCATCATTTTATCCCGAAGGTACAAACCTTGCACCTCTTGAGATGGTAACTCTGAGGAAGGTGTCACCCATGTTCTTTGCTTGTCTAGCAGTTTGATGTGAAACTTTAATTATGGAAGCTTTATCACTGGAGGACCCTGTGATGAAGAGTAGATGCTTCTAGTGGTCCTTTCCTTCTTCTATGAGTTTGCTTTGCTTGATTCACCTCTCTCCTTGACTTGTTCATGAGCATCTTGTCTTCTAGATTTGCACTCCTTCTTTCTCCTTCCTCTTATCTCTCTTTTTTTTATTGTGTCCAGACCTTTTGCTCCACTTATTGTTTCTTCTCTACAGAGGATTAGTGGACAACACATACCCGAAGGAATATACAAACAATGAAAATGGTAGCGTTGTTCATAGAGCTAAAAGGTCATTTTCTATGCTACAGAAAAGTTGGCTTGAATATTTTAATTAGCATAGAATATTTACTCACCATTACTTCTTCTCTTAAGGATTGATTTTACTTTGTCTTAAGTTTGATTTGTGTATATGATATTTATAGAAACATTCAAACTTATAGAGAGAAAGTAATTATGAGTGGAGGGATTGCAAACCAGCGTGCCAGAGCGACAGGGGCTTGAGAAGAGGAAGAGAATTGCTAGATCATCATTAGAGGAGTTGGCGGCCTTCCTCCCCCAAGCTTGAGCCTTGCTATCGCTCGTCACTTGAAGCCAAGTGTGAGTGTTGAATCATCCCTCAAAGTGTGTTGTAACTCCATGTCCTTGGACTCTGTTCGTCATCTATTCTTAAATCTATCAAAGAGGGCTCTTGATTTTAAGTCCGATGAGCAAAGACCTCTCCCTAACAGTCTATTCTTCTATCCAATCTAGGGGATGAGATTGCAGGTGGCTGCATGATCTTCTCTCATCAATCATTCTTGATTTTCATTGAATCTTGATTGATGAATTGATGTTCATTAGAGATGTAGACTCAAATTCTTCCTTGATGGTCTTTGTCTTCTAGAGGCGTGGCGAAGAGTTGCTCAGTTAATGATACGCCATCTGTCTTTATGATAAAGGAAGGAGCTTCATCAATATTTGCATGCAGGCTTCATCTTTAATGGCTTAGGGACATCATCTTGCAACCATAGTCATGGTCTTTCAAGGCTTGGTCGATAGTCAACCTTTGATTGGTGATTGGTTGACATAAGGATACAAGCTATCATGTCATCCTTGTCCTTGCTGCCGACGTGCAAGCTGGTGTCTTCAAGGATAATGAGAGCAGGTCTCTAATTGGCTAATATGAGATGAGTTGCACCTTGCTTCTCATTGGCATCCTGGCTTTAGTTTTAGGAAGGCTCAATGCTAGGTTGTCTTCAATACTGCTTATGACATGCTGCTTTGTTCATCTACTTCCATTAAGTAGGTGCTTTTGTTGTAGATTCTTCGTGTGGCACTCGTCTCTTCTGTCACACCTAGTTTTGCAAAGAACAAAACTAAGCTCGTCATATGTGTGCCCAGGAAGTCCACACATACAACAACAGAATAAAAATATCAAAACAATGTTTATATAAAGCGGAATACTTACTATATTAACACTTACAACTATCAGAGTATCGCAGAACGGTGGCTAAGCTTCTGCTCGGGCTCCATTCTTCTCAGGGACGGCTGACAGGGGGCTCCGTATGCCAATCACTTCTTATAGACTTCTGGAAACTCCACTACACCTTTATTCTTCTTCTAAGCAGCACCTTACTACACACTGGAGTGTAGGGAAATAGCAAGAGTGAGTCCATGTCAAACTCAACAAATTTAACATGGGGTTCATGAAGCTCAAAAGGTTTGACATGGGTTTACTGCAATAGCTTTTAATTATCACAATTTTATCATATGAGTAGCATCAGGTTTGCATTAATCCCACAATAAACATATGATCAATGTAAAGATGAACAATGAATAGCAAAAACACATTTATAGTTATTAGTGATCATCTATTCCGTAAGGGTCCAAGGCCACTCGTGACCGTGAGCACGGCTGATATACCAGTTTTACACTCTGCAGAGGTTGTACACTTTCACTGTGAGTCGTGATTTACCCTTTCGCCCGAGGTGATCAGCCTCTTGACCCACTACCAAGGAAGGTCGGCAGGGTTCACTATGAAGTCTTTCAAAGGTTTGTCTAACAAGTTAGGGCCATTAGATTCACTCGGCAAACAGATGTAGAGCCCCCCTTCCAAATGGCACAATGACGCGCAGCCTATACACATAAGGACAGAGGCCGCACTATACCCGATTCGTCAAGCCATTCTTACGCCATGAAGGTTACCCCTAACAAGCTAGAAAAGGTCCTCATACTTGACTAAAGCCAGAGCCATATAGCGCTCACAGTTGTACTGTAAGTCCCGGATGTTCGCTTACAGGTGAGTCCTTATGGAGAGAAACTGGAGCACCAAGAAAAATAGCTCATGCTCTAGCCCTCTTTAAATAGTAATCAAAATGTCATCTTTTAGTGTTGTTGCATATTCCATTAATTATATTACAAGATCATAGTTTATGTTCAGCGCTAGCAAAAGCTACCCAATGCAAAATCCCATAGGTGACAAGGTATAGATCAAAAACTAGGAAATTCTTTAATGACAATTCAATATAGACACATGCAATATGATTTTATGTGATTAAAGTGAATAGGACAACAAGGAAATCCCATGTTATACTTGCCTTTTCCCAAAGTTAGCTACTCAGAAATCTTCAACCTCTGTCTCTGATCTACAGTTTCTGCTGTACTTGTCGGTCCTCACCTCCTGGTTTTCATTGCTAACGAACCACGCTTCCTCTACTCATAGCAACCAAACAAAACAAACAGACAATAAACACAACTAAGAACAACACACCAAACAAAAGAGAAACTAGAAAAGAGCGCACTAATCGACACGACTTGATGCTAGCGTAAGAACAACGGAGGACGGAGCTACCATCAAAGAGGACACGCGACTATCGAGGAGTTGCAACAAATCGGAGAAGACAAACTATATATTTGATTTATTTTAGTTAATAAATTAAGGTGATAGACTTCTAGAGAATTATCCTAAAGTTGAATTAACCAATTTACATTGAATTATAAAAGATGAAGTTAACCTTATTCATATTTTATTTATAAATATTTATTTAGTGTTTAAGTTATTTAAACATTTATAAATTAGAAAGCATAAAGAAGATGATAACAGCTAATCGAATCATTATATGTTTCTTACATAAACTAAACAAGTTCTATTTAAGAAGCACTTAAGTTCTTATTAATCATGATAGCATTTGATTATTTATAAAAGACAAATTATAAACCAAAGTTACTTTTAATTTGAAATGACAGTAGATAAATATTAGTTAAATTAACTACATGCTTCATGTTTAACTAAACTAATTATGATTAAGAAATATTTAAGTTAATATTAATCAAGTTAACATTTATTTAAGAATGTTCTATGTATGAACCTAAGTCGCTTCTAATTTAAAAGAGCATAACATAAACATTAATCAAATAAACATAATTTAATTTGTAAACACATAATGTGACATGGTAAATAACGTTGCTAATGCGTCTCTTACGCCAGCATAGTCACGAAGCAATAAGAACGAAATTATACCCCTATGTTGGTTTTAGTTAGAAAGCTGTTAAATAAATATTAATCAAGTTACATTTAAATAGATAAATTCATACTTGAGTGACATCACAAAAACTATCGCTACTGTATAGAGCGTGACGCTATGAAACTATCGCAGCAAGAATGAATTTACAAACCTAGATTGTTTTTAATCATAGAACTAATTGCATGTCAATTAAATTAATATTTAATTTATATATGACTAGCATGTAACACGTCTACGCCGATAGCATGTAGCTTCATTTGGCATGATCGCAAAATCACAAGAACGAGTTACTACACTAGATTGCTTTTAATTAAAAATGCATTAAATAAATATTGCACGTAAATCAATAAATTCATAATTGAGTGACACGATATACGTCAGCACTACTACATAGAGCGCAACTATACGAAACTAACGCAACTAAAATGGAGCAAAACGAAATTAAAACGAAGAAATGACAAAAATATTACGAACCAGTGGCAGAACCGCAAATACTTCATCTTCTACCTCCATCCATCTGAAGGGCCTCGGCCTAGGGCGATACAAGAAGGAGAAAAATTATCTAATTTACTACACGAGAGATTTTTCAAACTAGAGGCTCCTCCACGGTAGTTTTGGTGTGCTTTTGCCCAAGGGATAGATACGTATATATAGGGAGGAAAACTCCCTACCCCCACGTCAACTAGCGATATGGTGCTAATTGACGTTGCACCCTCCATCTTTACTAATAGGCCTAATTAATTATTAAAGCCCATTAGTAAATAAATGAATGGGCATTTAGGATTATTGCACACAGGCTTTGAGCGTTGGGGAAAATGAGAGATTTATTATTTTCGGAATTAATTATTTTCATGGATAAAATAATTCCAGAAAAGTCCAGAATTATTATTTAAGCCACGAAAAATACTCCAAAAACTCTAAAAATTCGAGAAAATTTCTCAGAGACATTATGAAACATGAGGACTCCAAATAAAGTATTTGAAACACATGAAAAGATATTTTGGAGCATCTAAAAATTAGATAACACTCATAGAAAAGCGTGAACTAGCTCTAGAAAAAGCCAGAACAATTCCCGAAGAGTTCACAGAGATTGATTGACACACGAGGAACTAAAAGGAATAATTTGCATTATAAAGAAAAGATTTTAGGAAACTCCCAATGAGAACTTAAGATGAGAAACAAGGAATATTGATTGCAGAAAAAGATAAAGGCGTGCTGGAGAAGAAAGATCGATCCACTGAACGCATTTTGAAAGACTTTGTTCGCTCTTAACACACAAGAGTTAACGAGCAAACATCACATCAAACAATAGCCCATCAAATTAGTTTAGAAAAATTTAAAGATTCTTATTATTTATTTATTTTATTTTTTTATAACTAATTGATGCTATAAACTAAACTTAGGAAATTTTATCCGAATATTAAAACATTTATTTTATTTAGTGTTTCCTATGCACAACCCATAATTAAAAATTTTGGGGTGTGACATCTTCCTTGTTCATCACTAAAGTGGTGGCTTGTCAAACCAAACCATGAACAGACACATCATAATATCTTTCTTTCCTGCAAAATATTAGTGGACACATACCCGAAGGATTGCAACTATTTCAAACTATGGGCTATTATCCACTATTTATTTGAATTTCATCCATGCTAACTAAGAGATGGTTTTCGAGTTACTTTAGCATAGACTTTATTTATCATGTTTTCTAACAATCTCTTTTTTATGGCACTTTAACATGGTTCAAGGCAAAGGTAACTTGCAGCAAAAGACAATGTGAATGATATTTGATACTTACAATTCTTCCTTGGACGATGAATGAGCTGTGCCTTCTGCGCGAAGTTGTTGGAGTTCATCATATGCCTTGCTTCATCTTCGAAGTGAGTTCATCTCTTGACTTACCCAAATTGGATTTGAGAGGTTTCTGCATGGGTTAGTCTGACAAAATAACCATTGTCTACACTAGCAATTTTTAGTTCAATAACCAAACTAGACTCCATGTCTAATTGGATTAAGGAAGGCTATTTAACCTAAGCACCATGCTTAATTTAAAAGCCTTTAGAAGCACCCATACGTCCATATGTAGCACTTCTAAACCAAAGCATACTAGCAGACAAAAGTAACATGAAAGCGTTATAGAGATTTACTCAAATGGAGATGACAGAGCATGATCATGGTGAGAAATATTTTTATTTTTAGATGCAGGCGATATGAGTGCATGAAAGGAACTAAACATGCAATGGATGAGAGAACATAATAAACTAAATAGTGAGGATGCATGAATGAAGTAAACATGCAGTGAGATGCACATTTAAAAAGATAACTATCCATTAATTTTAAAGTCCATGAGCAATACTATCTCTCCTTTATTGATCAAACTTACCATGACTCACAACTTGAGATTTGTGAGTAGTGCAACATCCATGTTTGTCACTTGAGATGTGATTTGAATTCTTGTGACGATGACCTTTTTCTCCAATCTGCACATGGTTAGAATAATATATATGTATACACAAACCTGTGAGATGGCAGAGTTCCAATGTTGATGAATCATGAATGTTCAAGCACGCTAAGTTCTTCAATGTGTCTCTTTTTTTCTTTTCTTGTGGAAACTTGCCGAAAGGTTGAAACAGAATCTAATGTCCTGTCTATTCCACAACTCAACAGAACAAGGGTAATCCTACTAAAGCTAGTGATGCACTAAATTAGCAGACATCAAGATCATTATCAAAATCTTTACACCAATTGCTTCCCTGGCAACGGCGCCAAAAATGTTTGTTGGTATAAATTAAGTGTAACTAAAATATGAAGGATTCCGCAAGCGCACATAATATACCCTTGTAGCATTTTACCGGGAGTAAACCAGGTATTGTTATTTATATTTTACCACAGGGAAGCAAGGGTTAAAGAATCTGATAATTCACCATCATGTATCTACTAACCTAGTAAACCAACTAGACTATAGCAAGGGTAAATGATATATGAAATGATAGGATTTATGTAATATGACACACATGGGATAGGTCACTAAAGATATGCAACTAGTTAACTTGGGAGGTCAACGGGTGAGGTAGATTCCTATGATATTCTTATCACATGGTAAAGGTGTACCTAACTATGCTAAGACTTACCACACTCTTGTGCACTTCGGGACGCCACTAGACATGAGAGAGCACCACAAAGGATACCTCTACTGACGTGACTACGGTCCTACAATTTAAGAACCTGTTTGATAGATATGGACGGGGCTGTCACCACCCGTAACTACCATACAGCTAGGGAGCAGGGTGTACTCATAGGCAGAGCATCGTGTAAGCACCACACTTACATGAGGCTTGGCCACCTAGCCTAGTTGACAAACTAGAAGGCTAAGCACTCTATGAACTAGCACACAAAAGGAATGATAAACTCAACTAGCAAGATATATTCAAAGTAAGCATAGCCATGTAAATAAGAGAATAAGTATAAGTCTTATAGAATGTTAAAGTGAAGATACAAGGCTTTACCAAGCCTCTATGACTAGATCTAGAACCTTGAGCAAGATCCCAACTCGACCCTCTCTCCCAAGATACTAATCTACTATATTGAAGAAGCTAGACCTAATCCCCTAGAGAGGTCATCCTTTCATGGGACACCTCTGACCTGATCCCGGCTGGGAGATAATGAATTAGGGTTTAGGGGGATGCCTCCTCTAGGGGCCAGGGGCCTTGCTTATATAGCCCTCTAGAAAGCACCACAGCCCTCGGATCAAACCGACCTTGATCTACGATTATTATTAATCCTCAAAGGCGGTGGAGGGGCGATTCGAGGACCTGGGCGCCCGCCCAAAGGGCTCGGTGGCTGCCCCATCCCTTGGCCCAAATGGGCTCATATTTAGTGTGGGCTGATTGATCTTTTGGTTAGCTTCGATTCGCCTAGTGGATCACCTAAAACGGAGTTCAGATGAGGGAGATATGCCCGTTTTACTTCGGACTGCTCTTGGAGCCCATTTGCAATCTTTCGGAAGACGTAACTTTGTTGTCTGGACTCCGATTTGGGTGAACCAAAACTCTATTTCATGTGTCTCGATGAGCTCTACACAATGGTTCACTTTATTTCATCATTTGAGATACTTCTATTTGGTGATTCTGGTCTTTTTTTAGTTTAACCCCTACAAAACATAGATTCACCGAAACTCGTGGAATTATGTCAATAGACCCCCTATATCTAAGAGATAATTATGTTTAGGTTGTTTTTCATGTTTCATTGATGGTTCAAATTGACACTTATCTACCGTCAACACTCCACATGTTTTCTTATATGTCTATTTCAATTTTACAGATTATAGTGAACAAAGAAAAGCATTTTTTCCATCTACTAGTAGAGTGAAGACGAAGATGGCATCATACAAATGGGTAGCAGAGAAAGCAATTCCTTTTCTAAAGAAGAATCCTAACATAGAATCAAAGAAACTACAAGAGGAGTTAGAGGACAAATATGATGTGAAAATTGGGTACTCAACTATGAGGTGGCAGGAAATCAAATTTTTGGTACAAGGGATGAAAGTTTTGGATATCTGTTCAACTTCAAGGCAGAGATTGAGCTTAGAATGCCAGGAAGTGTTGTAGAGATAGATGTAATCAATCAGGAAACTGGTATATATTTTCACAGTTTTTTTGCTGCTTGAAACCTAGCATTGATGGTTTCCTAAATGATTGTAGGCCATTTTTGAGTATAGACTCCATAACTCTCAATGGTAGATGGAATGGCCACCTATCTTCAGCTATAGCACTAGATGGGCACAACTGGATGTTTCTAGTTGCATTTGGATTTTTTGATGGTGAGACTATAGATAACTGGACTTGGTTTATGCAGCAGCTGCAAAAGGTGATTGAAAATCCACCTCAACTAGCTATAATTTCAGATGCTTGCAAGGGCCTAGAGAATGCAATAAAGACAATGTACCCTTGGGCTGAGCATAGAGAATGTTTTGTCCATCTGATGAAGAATTTTAGCAAGCGTTTTCAAGGGCCTGCTTTTGGGAGAATGTATCCTGCAGCTAGAAATTTCCAACCAAATTACCATGAGTATCTCATGAACAAGATGTATGCAACAAATAAAAATGTCGAGCCATGGTTGAAAACCAATCACAAGTTAAAGTGGATGAGGAGCAAATTCTCTGAACACATAAAGTGTGATCATATCACCAGCAATGTGGCTGAGGTTTGGAACAACTGGGTGAAGGATTGTCGGTGTTCTAAACTGCTAACTAGTAAATTTGTGGATTGCGCATTTAGGTTCGAATGGTGAGCTTGGAGGGCACAAAGATGTATACTGGTTTAGGCAGAATGTCCCTACTCCAGTTCATGGCGACTTGCGCTACTAGCTCTATATTCGATTTGCAGTAGGGGTTACAAACGGTCGAGAGAGGGACGGGTGCCCCAAGTCTCTGGTGTACGTGAGGCGTATGCTCAAGACCACTCTGTTCGCTTGGGGGCAGGGGGCTCGAGAACTTGTGAATGTGTGTAGGTGTGCTTGAGAGCTCAAAAAGTCTCCCTAGAGGGATACCAGCCCTTCCTTTTATAGGTGGGAAGGGCTGGTAGTACATGAGAAAGGATAGGGAGAGAGAAAAAGAAGAAAGAGAAAAACAAAAGAGAGGGGAAGGAGTCCTGAAGCTGTGCCGCACTCCTTCCCTAGCCAATGGGCCCTAATGGCCCTATAGATGATCATGGGGACGTCCCCACATCACGGTCCTGTCCGCCGCTATAGTCACGCATGGGCGTTGTCGCCCGGTTATGGCGCATGGCGTGGTCAACAGGCTTGCTGTACGAGGATTAGGCGCCATAGTGCTTGCACTCAGCACTGTTGGAGGCATGCGGATGTCATGGCTGCTGGTCATGTCGAGGTGTGGCTGTACTTCCCTTCTAACGTCAAGATCGTGCGTGGCCAAGCCTGGAGTGGTTGGAGTATGACACGGGCCTAGCGTGGGAACCCACGCTCTTGCCCGAGGTCTAGCGTACCTGCAGGCATCGGGCGATGTGGAGATCATATCCGAGGGCTCGGGCGAGGCAGAGCCCGTGCACCAAGGGGTCGGGTAATGTGGCACCCTCACCCAAGGGGTTGGGTGAGGCGGAACCTATGCCCAAGGGATAGGACAAGCCAGGAACCTTCTTGGTTGGGCCAGATCGGGCCGCAACTGTGCTCATAATCATTTTAGATAGGCTAAGGCTGATGTCTTTTAACTCCTGTCTCATGGATACCCTTATACTGGTACCCGACACTAGCCCCTGAGCCCCTAGGCGATTTGGAAGGATCGGTTGGGGGATCTTACGGTTGCTTGAGGGCACGTGCGTGTGTGCCCGATGGGTCTAGAGCATGCATTTGGTCTCTTTTGTGAGCCCGAGCCCCAGCGCGCAGCAGGGGTCTGACCGAGGGGTCAACCCATCTTTCGTGCGTTTCCCTCACATGCTTTTCCGATAAAATGGAGGGGTTGCTCGGGCGAGGCGGAGCCCGTGCACCAAGGGGTCGGGTAATGTGGCACCCTCACCCAAGGGGTTGGGTGAGGCGGAACCTATGCCCGAGGGATAGGACAAGCCAGGAACCTTCTTGGTTGGGCCAGATCGGGCCGCAACTGTGCTCATAATCATTTTAGATAGGCTAAGGCTGATGTCTTTTAACTCCTGTCTCATGGATACCCTTACACTGGTACCCGACACTAGCCCCTGAGCCCCTAGGCGATTTGGAAGGATCGGTTGGGGGATCTTACGGTTGCTTGAGGGCACGTGCGTGTGTGCCCGATGGGTCTAGAGCATGCATTTGGTCTCTTTTGTGAGCCCGAGCCCCAGCGCGCAGCAGGGGTCTGACCGAGGGGTCAACCCATCTTTCGTGCGTTTCCCTCACATGCTTTTCCGATAAAATGGAGGGGTTGCTCGGGCGAGGCGGAGCCCGTGCACCAAGGGGTCGGGTAATGTGGCACCCTCACCCAAGGGGTTGGGTGAGGCGGAACCTATGCCCGAGGGATAGGACAAGCCAGGAACCTTCTTGGTTGGGCCAGATCGGGCCGCAACTGTGCTCATAATCATTTTAGATAGGCTAAGGTTGATGTCTTTTAACTCCTGTCTCATGGATACCCTAATACTAGTACCCGACACTAGCCCCTGAGCCCCTAGGCGATTTGGAAGGATCGGTTGGGGGATCTTACAGTTGCTTGAGGGCACGTGCGTGTGTGCCCAATGGGTCTAGAGCATGCATTTGGTCTCTTTTGTGAGCCCGAGCCCCAGCGCACAGCAGGGGTCTGACCGAGGGGTCAACCCATCTTTCGTGCGTTTCCCTCACATGCTTTTCCGATAAAATGGAGGGGTTGAGCAGCGTCACGGCTTTCCTCGCTAGTCGAACTGTGGTGCTTGGTGAGCTACTAACGGGTTGGTTCGAGTGGAGCCCCAGCTCCGTTCATGAGGATCCATCATGGGTCAGCTAGTGACCATCTCCAGACTCTCGGCGGCCAACCCATATAGTTCTAGGCCCGTTCGACCAGTCCTAAGGGTTCGTTGCCTTCTTACGGGGGAAAACCATGGATCATGCACTACCAAGACTCGAACATGGGCTAGGATGCCCATGGTGCTCGTGCACTCGGGTGCTAGGCGCTTTTGGGCCCATTCCTTTCCGCCCCTCACTCTAAGGGGTGCCCTGGAGCTGTTGTCGAACCCATTGATGGGCCAGCCTTCAAACTCTTGGACCATGATGGGTTGTGAGAGCGTTTTTAGCTCCGTTGCCCTTCTTACCTATTGCGGTTTGCAGCCCGTTGGGGGAAAATGGATTGCCTCCCGGCACATCCCTCGAGGGGACAGCTAGGGGTCACGTGCGTGCGCCCCTTGACGGGACACGGTGACAGGACGCAGCGGGCGTGGAGATCAAGGCGGGTGGTTAGCTTCTTGCCACCACCCACCCCTATAAAACCAAAGGGTTAGCCTCCCATAACCGATACGCGTACCTACACCCTTTCCTTCTCCGCTCTGTCACCGCCGCCAGCGTTAGGGTTCATTGCCTCTGTTTCTTTCATCACCGCCGCTGAAAACCCTAGTTTGGTTTTGGATAATTGATGAAATCTAGGGACTAATCATTACGCTAAGTGTCTAGACATGAAATGATAAGTCCCATGCCAAGTGGTGGAGCCTAGAGAAGGATCATAGTGATGTTGGTGTTGACCAGAAGATGATCAAGGGCTTAACTTGGAAAAGAGGAAAGAGAAAAAAACAAGTTGTTCAAGGCAAATGTATCAATAGATTTTTGTTTTGCACTCAAGACACCATAGAGGGTGTGAGTAATTTAGGATCAATAGCTGTGCTATGAAGAGGGGAGTTTCACGGTTAAAATGGTTATCAAGTGCCACTAGGTGAATTCATATGAGCATATGCATTAGGATCTAGTGTGAGCTAACATAATCCTCGAAAATGCTTGTGAAAATATGCTAACACACGTGCACAAGGTGATACACTTGGTGGCTAGCACATTTAAGCAAGGGCTAAGAAGGTGGCAAAGTCGCAAATGTGTTTCTCGCTGAGAAACACTGACCGAACGCTGGTCACGCAGTGGCTGGACGCTATTGTCAGTGTCCAGTTAGTAGTTGACAGCAGCGCGCTAAAGGCCGAGGGTGAGGGCTTTGAACCGGGCGCTGCCTGGTCTCTGATCGGTGCGTCCGGTCATTTTTACCGATGTGCAGACGCTGTGGATCTGACGCGCATGGCCCACGTCTGACGGCCAATGACGTATGATGATGTCATCTTCGCGTGAGCACAGTACGTTGACCAGACACAGGCATGCGTCAGGTTGCCTGTGACCAGACACGTCTAGTAGGTATTTTCGCATAGTGAACCCTCTTTGGAAACAAACAAACTCTGAGCGGCTCCGCGTCAAGTGCGATAGAGGGGCACGTCCGGTCAACTGGTTGACTACGCGTTGAACGTTTTGTTACCATTAGAGATCAATGAACGATATTCAAAGAGGGACACATGGCAACCATTCGTGGGCTTGGCGCATAGTGACCGGACGCTGGGGCTACGTCTGATCGATCAGGCTGGCATGTTCGGTCACCCCGCGCAGGCAGCAATGTTGAGCCTAACGGCTCCATTCTTTGGGGATGCTTATAAATTATTGGTGGTTGGCTCTTGGGGTACTCTCTTGGCTTTTTGACATACTTGACATCCTCTTGAGCTGAGCATACTCCCTCCTACTCATCTCTCTTGCTTGATTGCTAATTCAAAGTGAGATTGAGTGATTCAAAGTGCATTTGCTTGTGAGTTTGTATCTAGTGGCACTTGGGGATTGTTTGAGCTATGAGATTCTTGTTACTCTTGGTGGTTGCCACCACCTAGACGGCTTGGAGTAGCGGAAGAGTTGTGGCAAGAGTTGGTGATTGTTCTTGGCCACCTTCCGGTGATTGTGAGGGGTTCTTGTGTCTTCCCCGGTGGAGCGCCAAAGGCAACTCTAGTGAATTGTGCGTGTCATTGAGCTATCTCAGTTGTGGGTAGGTTCTTGTGGTGTCCATGGGTTGGAAGAGGTTTGTTCTACACCTCTTAGCCGTCAAACCACCAAGTGTTGATTGACACAACAAGGACGTAGTGTGCCGACAAGCATGTGAACCTCGGGAGAAAAATACTTATGTCTCTTGCCATTTGATATTTTCCTGGTGTATTGATTGGTTATCATCTTGATGATTGGTTCATCCCCTACGCAGCGGTATAACGATCTTGACCTCTCATTTATTTTCTCGCAAAGTAGAGTATTTAGCTCTCTTGTGTAGATTGTTAGTGTAGCTAGCAGCCTTGTTCACCTAGAGTAGCAAGTAGTGACATAGCTATTTGTGTGCCTAGAGATCATAGTGACAAAAATTATTTGGGTTGTAACCCTTGTAGAGCTAGAGCAAATGTTGCATTTTGCCATTTGTCTTACTAATCAAGTTGCTCTAGTGCTTTGTAGAATTTTTAATAGGCTATTCACCCCCTCTAGCCATAGTAGGACCTTTCAAGTGGTATTGGAGCCTTAGTCACCGTTTATTGAAGGCTTAACAACCTCGATGCTCAAATTATAGCTCAAATTGTGTTCAATCGTGTTGGGGGCAAACCACCTTTCTTTAATGGCACTAGTTCCTTTGACTATTGGAAGAGAAAGATGAAGATGTACCTTGGTTCATTCAATGATAGAGTGTGGGGATGTAACCGAGCATGACTGTGATTCTTGATCCCACCTCATCGATAGTGAGAGAGCAAACAAGTAATGCAATACAATGGCTCTCAACACCATTTACAATGGCATTGATTTAAAGGTGTTTGAGTAAGTCAAGAATCTTGAGAGGGCTAGTGAAGTGTGGACAAGATTAGAGGAAGCATATGAGGGCACTACAACGGTAAAGAGTGCCAAGCTATACATGCTCAAGGACAAGCTATCCAACTTCAAGATGAAGGATGATGAGTCCATTTCAGAGATGTTCTATAGGCTCCAAGTCATTGTCAATGATCTCAAGAGTTTGGGTGAGAAAGTGAAGGATGAGGACTTCTCTCATAAGTTCTTGATGTGCTTGCCAAAGAAATTCAAGACATTGAGAACTATCATCTTTAGAGGAGGATTGACCTGTGTATCTCCCAATGAGATACTTGGAGATGTCATGACTGATGCTCAATACAACAATAGTGACAATGAAGATGAAGAGAAGAAAGACAAGAAAGAAAAGAAAGAAAAGAGTGTGGCATTCAAGACATCCACCTCATCCAAGAGTAAGGGCAAAGCAAAGAAAGAAGACTCAAGTGAAGATGAAGTTGCAAGTAACATTGATGATGAGGCCATGGCTCTTCTAGTGCGCAAGATGGGCAAATTCATGAAGAAGAGAGGCTATGGTGCAAGGAAGAGAAGAGATCACATGAAGGAGCATGTAAGGCTATGCTTTGAGTGCAAGAGCCCGGATCATATTGCGGTAAATTGTCCCTACAAGAGTGACAATGAGGAGGATAAGAAGAAGAAGGATAAGAGGAAAAGAAGGAGAAGAAGGAAAAGAAGATGACCTTTAAAAAGAAGAAGGGAAGTGGCTATGTGGTCACTTGGGATAGTGATTGCACCGATGATAGTGATGACGATGGTTCAAGTGATGATGACAAGAGGTCCATCAAGAAGGCACTTGCAAGCATCGCCATCCACAACAAGCCATCTCTCTTTGACACTCCTTCGACATGCCATATGGCAAAGCTCACTAAGGTAAAATATGATAAAAGTGATGATGAATGTGAAAGTGATGATTGTAGGAGTAATGATAAGAAGGACTACTCCAAGGATGAGCTCATAGAGATATGTGAGCAACTTAGCACCAGCTATAAAAAGAAGAGAAAGGAGTGCAAAGCATTGCAAAAGGAGCTCAAAGCTCTTAAGCAATCCTTTGATAAGCTCCAAGCATCTCATGAGTGTCTAAAGGAAGACCATGAGGAGCTTGGCCTTGCTCACACTAAGTATCAGGTATCAATATACCAGGGTACCCAACGGATGGCGAAATACGACACCTTGCACATCTGCTAAAGCCCCATCGTAGGGCCCCCGGTAAAACCGACCCGCTAAAGGCGCTAACGGTGTGTCAGTCGCTCGAGGCTAAAAGCCAACCTTCGTCCCGCCTGAGCCTTGCGGAAAGGTCTCAGGCAAGATAAGCTCCTCGGATGACAGTTTTCGCCTCGCCCGAGCCTGTGGGGGTATAGACTCGTATACCCTCATGGCTCCACATGGGCCACGCCAGACGAGGGGGCCCAATTCGCTAGAAAGGGCCGTGCGGGTCTCCAAACTGCTCGGCAAACCGTGCGGAGCAAGCAGAGACTACTTGATGGTCAAGGAAACCTAGTCGGTTAGCATAGACATTGTGTCCTCCATGGATACACGAGTTGTAATCAGCTGGGATTAGATTCCTTAGATCTATAACCTTGCCCCCTGTACTATATAAGGCGGGCAAGGACCCCCCCTCAAAACATCCCTTCACGCATCAATACAACCCACAAAGACACAGGACGTAGGGTATTACGCAATACGTGGCCCGAACCTGGATAAATCTCATGTTCATCTTGTGTCACCATCTAGTTTGTTGTCTTACGCACCTCTATCGATCAATCTACCATCATGGGTATACCCCTCGGTGGACTACCGACCACATCTCATTGATAGAGCCCCTTGATGTCATCAAAGCGCCCTATCCCTGTGCCCTGTCGAGAACAATTTCTACCTCGCCTGACTCCTGCAACGTAAGCACGGGAGCACCTGACCCTTTTGGCATACTTATGCCTCACCCGAGGGGCACATGGAGCCCTCTAGCAAGGCGGGGAGCCACGGGGGCCCTCACCGCGGTGCCCATTCCCGCCGATGGGATGGACATGACCGTGCATAGTGAACAGAAGCATGGGAACCGTGCTCTGATCTAACATGACCCTGGTCATTCCACCACCACGATGTCCATACCTCTATAGCGATAGGGGTAACGGCAACTATACCACCTACCCCCCTCTCTACGCAAATCTAAGCGCATGTACCACCCATCCTTGATGGCACAGAAGCACATAGGACGAAGCATGGCCACAACATGTTGCACCAGCGGATGGAGAGGCTAAAAGGTCAATGCCCATTACATCTCTGCGCTATAGGGGAAGCTGCTCACACCGGATAAGGAGGAAGACAGCCGCACCCGAGGCCACCTTTTTATTTTTCTCTTTTGTCTTTTCCTCATTTCACCTTTTTACCACAAATGTAACCTGAGCCCTACCCTTGGAAACTATAAAAGGGTAGGTAGGGGTCACATCTAGGGATGACGAACACACACACCTCGCTAAGATGAACACACACACCTCGCTAAGACGAACACACACACCTCGCTAAGACGAACACACACACACCTTGCTACGACGAACACACACACACCTCGCTACGACGGACACACATCTCGCTAAGACAACACACACACCTCTCCTGAAGAGACCTGGGATCCGTTCCCTCTCTCAAAAGCTTGTAACCCATACTACAAGCACTCTGGTGCAAGGCAACACGAGCAGTAGTAGAATCCACTGGATGTAGGGTCATTCTTGCCCGAACCAATATAAACCCTTGTGTCCGCTTTGCACACCATTCGGGCCTAGACGCGCAGATACAAATTCACTCATCGCTCTGCCTAGACCCCCAGTTCTAGACAACAACACTAAGCTTGAAAAAGCTCACTCCTCTCAACTTGAGCAAGCTAAGGAGAAGGAGACCAAGATGGAGCAAGTGATCATGACTTGTGATGTGGGACTAACATGTGATCTTACTGATGAATCTTCTTATAGTCCTATTATTATTGCTCCCACTAACCCTTCTTGTAGCACTTCCACATCTACCTCATCTACTAGTGATGGTTTCACTTGTGATGCCTCACTAATTGTTGAGAATGAGACCCTCAAGAAGGAGGTCAATGAGCTCACTCATGCTTTAGGCAATGCCTATGGTGGAGATATCCGCTTGCTAAAGTGCTTGGGTAGCCAAAGGTTTTCTCTCAACAAGGAGGGATTGGGCTATACCCCAAGAAAGGCAAGGCGGCCTTTGCAACTCACAAAGTTAGCTTTGTGAAGGGCAATGGTTGATTTTGCAATAGATGCAAGCAAGTTGGGTATATAGAGCAAAATTGCAAGACTAACAAGAACAAGAATCTTAGTGTATCCTCAATTAAACTTGGTTCTTGTCATATACTTGTTAAGGGTGCAAATGGTGTGAAGGATAAGTTCATTGGTACACCAATTGTGGGCCCAAAGAAGAAGGCCATTTGGGTACCACAGACCTTGGTGACTGACCTTTAAGGACCAAAGCAAGTTTTGGTACCTAAAAATAATTGATTTTCTTTTGTAGGTTAATTACAAAGCCGGAGGAAGGCATTGGGTGCTTGATAGTGGATGCACACAACACATGACCAGAGATTCAAGAATGTTCAATTCAATCAAGTCAAATGATCGTGATGGTGTTCAAAGTATCACATTTGGTGATAATAGCAAAAGCAAGGTCAAGGGGCTTGGTAAAATTGCTATATCAAATGATTTGAGTATTTTCAATGTGCTACTAGTAGAGAGCTTGAACTTCAACCTTTTGTCGGTAGCTCAACTTTGTGATCTTGGTTTCAAGTGCATCTTTGGTGTTGATGGTGTAGAGATCATAAGTGTAGATGGCTCTAAATTGATCTCCAAAGGCTTTAGATATGAGAATCGATACTTGGTTGATTTTGATGCTAGTAACGCTAAATTGTCAATATGCTTGCTCACCAAATCTAGCATGGGTTGGCTGTGGCATTGAAGACTTGGTCATGTTGGGATAAAACAATTGAACAAGTTAGTGAAGCATAACTTAGTTAGAGGCTTGAAAGATATCACATTTAAGAAAGATAAGCTATGTAGTGCATTTTAAGCCGGAAAGGAAGTGGGCAACACTCATCCAAAGAAGAGTATAATGAGCACATCCAAGGCATTTGAGCTTTTGCATATGGATTTATTTGGACCAACAACTTATATAAGCATTGGTGCCAACAAGTATGGCTTTGTGATTGTGGATGATTTCACTAGATATACTTGGGTAGCCTTTCTTGTTGAGAAGAGTGATGTGTTTGCAACATTCAAGACATTCATCAAGAGAGTGCAAGATAAGTTTAAAACCACAATCAAGAAAGTGAGAAGTGACAATAGAAGTGAATTCAGGAATACAAGAATTGATGAGCTTTGTGATGAGTATGGCATTATGCTTCAATTCTCGGCCAAGTACACACCACAATCCAATGAGCAAGTTGAAAGAAAGAATAGAATGTTGATTGACATGGCAAGATCAATGTTGAGTGAATACAATGTTAGTCATTCCTTTTGGGCCAAAGCTATCAACACGGCTTGCTTCTATAGCACCGTCTCTATTGCCATCAATTCCTAGAGAAGACACCATATGAGATCTTGAATGGTAGAAAACCTAATATTGCATATTTTGGGTATTTGGTTGCAAATGCTACATATTAAAGAAAGGCACTAAATTGAGCAAGTTTGAGAAGAAATGTGATAAAGGTTTCTTACTTGGTTACTCCACTACTAGCAAAGCTTATAGAGTTTGAAATTTGGCTAGTGGTACCCTTGAGGAAATTCATGATGTGGAATTTGATGAAACCAATGGCTCTCAAGAGGAAGATGAAAACCTAGAAGATGTGAGAGGCACTCAATTTGCCAATGCAATGAAGATGGATATTGGTGACATAAGGCCTAGAGAAGTGATTGAAATTGAATAAGACAAAGATCAAGTGCAAGTTAGTGGTTCTCATAATCAAAATCAAGCTAGTTCATCATCTCAAGTGCAAGATCAACAACAAGTGGCTTGTACATCATCTCAACTAAATGATCAATTAAATGCAAGCAATCAAGTGCAAGTTCTCCAACCATCCAATGTTGCAAGAGATCATCCTTTGGATTCTATAATTGGTGATATCTCAAGAGGTGTACAAACAAGATCAAAATTGGCATCATTTTGTGAACACTTCTCATTTATGGCATCCATTGAACATAAGAAGATAGATGAAGCTTTAAGGATGTTGATTGGGTCAATGCTATGCATGAAGAGCTAAACAACTTCAAGAGAAATCAAGTATGGAAGTTAGTTGAGAGGCCTAAGGGATATAATATGATTGGAACCAAATGGGTCTTTCGCAACAAGCAAGATCAAGATAGGATAGTTGTAAGGAACAAAGTAAGATTAGTGGCTCAAGGTTACATTCAAGTTGAAGGCCTTAACTTTATAGAAACATGTGCCCCGGTTGTAAGATTGGAAACAATTAGGATCTTGTTAGCCTATGCTTGTGTCCACAACATCAAGCTCTATCAAATGGATGTGAAGAGTGCATTTCTCAATAGCTATATCAATGAAGAAGTTTATGTTGAGCAACCTCCCGGTTTTGAAGATTACAAGAAGCCCAACCATGTGTACAAGTTGAAAAAGGCATTATATGGTTTGAAGCAAGCGCCTAGAGCATGGTATGAGAGATTAAGAGATTTCTTGCTCTCTAAAGGGTTCATCATGGGAAAGGTTGACACCTCTCTTCACCAAAAAGATTGGCAAAGACTTGTTTATGTTGCAAATATATGTAGATGACATCATATTTGGTTCAACCAATCAAGATTATTATGATGAGTTTAGAAAGATGATGGCAAATGAATTTGAGATATCTATGATAGGAGAGCTTAGTTACTTCCTTGGTCTTCAAATCAAGCAATTGAAGAATGAAACATTTGTAAGTCAAGGAAAGTACATCAAAGACATGCTCAAGAAGTTTGGCATGGAAGATGTGAAAGGCATTAGCACACCAATGGGGACAAATAGAAGCTTAGATAGTGATGCAAGTGGCAACATGGTGGATCAAACATTATATTGGTCTATGATTGGAAGCCTACTCAATGTGACTGCATCAAGGTCGGATGTGATGTTTAGTGTATGCATGTGTGCTAGATTTCAAGCCTCACCAAGAGAAAGTCATTTGAAGGTAACTAAGAGAATATTGAGATACTTGAAGCATACACAAAATATTGGTTTGTGGTATCCCAAAGGGGCTAAGTTTGAACTTATTGGATATTCCGATTTAGATTATGTGGGATGCAAAGTTGAGAAAAGAAGTGCTTCGGGCACATGTCAATTATTGGGAGATCACTTGTCTCATGGTCATCCAAGAAACAAAATAGTGTTGCACTATCAACCGTCAAAGCCAAATACATAGCCACCGGTAGTTGTTGTACATAAATTCTTTGGATGAAGTCCACATTGAATGACTTTGGAATCAAGTTCAAGAATGTGCCATTGCTATATGACAATAAGAGTGTCATGATGCTCACCAACAATCTGGTTCAACATGCAAGAACAAAGAACATAGGTGTCCGCCATCATTTCATTAGAGATCACCAACAAAAAGAGGACATATCAATTGAAAATATGGGCACTGATGATCAACTTACCGATATCTTCACCAAGCCACTTGATGAGAAGAGGTTTTGCAAGCTAAGGAATGAATTAAACATACTTGAATTCTCAAATATGTATTGATGCACCCCTATTATATGACATGCCTCTCCTTTGAGCTAAGCAAGGTAAAGTTGGTTGACATGTCATTCATCCATTACTAAGGACATGTTTAGTGCATCTAGTCATTCCCATCATGTCTTAGGCTTATTCATGAAAATCAAATGAAGTTGATGCTTGTTTGGTACTACTATTGCTTCTATGCTTGATATGATCTAGTGGTAGCATATGACATGTTTGTGGGTTTTTGAACCTAGTGTTTGATCTAGAGAATGAGCTATAAGTATTTAACTCAACATGGTGCATGATAACCCTCACTTGGAGGAGTGAAGAAGCTTTCCCTTGGTTCAAACCGAGTTAAATTACTTTGGCAAGTAATCTACATTGAACCAAAAATTGGGAACATGATCCTCACATATAACGGTTTTACACAACCTATCTAAAATTTGAGCTCACCTTTTGTGGTCATTAATGACAAAGGGGGAGAGATAATTCTAAAGATATGACCAAAGCAGGAGCGAAGTGGGAGAAGTGAAACATGATAAAGAAAGGAAGAGGATCAATTAACATTTGAAGCACACAAGTAGGGGGAGCAAGCTCATAAACTTGTATGGTGCATTTGATTGTGCATTACATATGGTTGCTTGCATAAGCTTTAGCTTTTTCTTCGATACCTTGCTTGTTTGGTGTATGCTAGTTATAGTTTTGAATGATGAATTGAAGAACTAGCATGCATAGGAAGAGTAACTAGACTAATGCTTATCTTATGAAAACTAGACACTTTCATATAATGTTGATCTCACGGGGTTTTCTAGTTTTTGTGATTGTTCAGTTACTAATGGTGCTAAGGATGGTGTATATTGGCAACTCCGATTGGTATCACACTTCAAAGGTCCATTCTTTACACCTTAGCATCATTTGGTAGAAATTGACTCCTATCTTTCCTATCTAAGCATATGTGCAAGCTTTCAAATCCAAACCATTAGTACATATGTAGGGAAGCAATTGCTACCAATTCGGGTTTATGAAACTTGTCCACATCCTTTACATATGGTAAAATGCTTGGACAAGCAACATGAATCCAAAAGAATTTTATCATAATATCTTTGTAAATGGGTTGTCATCAATTACCAAAAAGGGAGAGATTGAAAACCCTAGTTTGGTTTTGGATAATTGATGAAACCTAGGGACTAATCATTATGCTAAGTGCGTAGACATAAAATGATAAGTCCCATGCCAAGTGGTGGAGCCTAGAGAAGGATCATGGTGATGATGGCATTGACCACAAGATGATTAAGTGCTCAACTTGAAAAAGAGGAAAGAGAAAAACAAAAACAAGTTGGTCAAGGCAAAGGTTTCAATAGATTTTTGTTTTGCACTCAAGACACCATAGAGGATGTGAGTGATTTAGGATTGATATCCGTACTACGAAGATGGGAGTTTCACGGTTAAAACGGTTATCAAGTGCCACTAGGTGAATTCATATGAGCATATGCATTAGGACCTAGTGTGAGCTAATGTTATCCTAAACGCTAAACGCTAAACAGTCGGTCACCCTCTGTTTAGCGTTTAAACGGTTTAGACGGTGTTTAAACGGATTAAAACGGTTTTACACAATATTACCCAAATATGCATATTTTTTATGTAAAATCAATTATTCTAGCATTTATAAATATTAATCCAAGTAAAAATCAATTATTTTAGTATGTATATATATATATATTTATGCATGTGAAAAGAATCAAATGTACATATTTATGCATGTAACAAATCAAGTGTACATATTTATAAGTATAATAAACTTAAGTATACAAATTTATACATGTAAAACTTAACTAGATTTACCTTGTGTTCGCCTAAACACCCGTTTAAACAGCTGTTTAGCCCGTTTAATACTGTTTATCCCCGTTTCGTTTAGGCCGTTTAGACTGTTTTCCCCGTTTTTTGACCGTTTAAACGGTCAACCGTTTAATTTTCCGTTTACCCCCTAAACAAAATAGTTTATCACCGTTTACCGTTTAGCGGCCGTTTAATCGACCGTTTAGGCCATTTAGGCGAACACTGGTGTGAGCTAACATAACCCTTGAAAATGTTTATAAAAATATGGTAACACATGTGCACAAGGTGATACACTTGGTGGCTACCACATTTAAGCAAGGGTTGAGAAGGTGGCGAAGTCGCGGAAGTGTTTTCTGCTGAGAAACACTGATCGGATGCTGGTCACGCAGCAACTGGACGCTGATGTCGGCGTCCGGTCAGTAGTTGACTGCGGCGCTCTCAAGGCCGAGGGCGAGGGCTTCATACCGGGTGCTGCCTGGTCTCTGATCGGCGTGTCTGGTCATTTTCACCGTGGCGTGGACGCTGCAGATCTGATGCACAGGGCCCACGTCCGACGGTCGATGACGTATGGTGACGTTATCTTCGCGCAAGCACAGAGGAATAGGACATTGACCGGACACAGGCGTGTGTCAGGTCCTGTGACCGGACGCGTCCGGTCGGTATTTTCGCACAATGAACCCTCTCGGGAAACGAACAAACTCTAAGTGGCTCCACGTCAAGTGCGATAGAGGGGCACGTTCGGTCAACTGGTTGACTATGCATTGAACGTTTTGTTACCATTATAGATCAGCGTATGATATTCGAAGAGGGGACTAACCGTGGGGGTATAACCCCATATACCCATAGGGCTATACATGGGCGGCACCATCAGAGGTGGCCCAGCCCACAAGATTGAGGCGTATGGCGCACGACTCAACTCGGCGTGCGCCACTATGATGTATTAGATATGGTACCACATCGGATATTTTCCATGTAACCCTGTCCCTCCAGAGTATATAAGGAGAGGCAGGGGTCCCCTAGACATAGGAGCAGATCTCATACACAATCAATACAATCCACAAAGACGCAGGACGTAGGGTGTTATGCTGCTTCTGTAGCCCGAACCTGGATAAAGCCGTGTGTTCACTTTACGTCACCATCTAGTTTGTTGTCTCGTGCACCTCCACCGATTAATCTACTACTGTGGGCATACCTCTCGGTAGACTGCCAACCACATCTCATCGATAGGTGCCTAGGGATCGAGCCTCACTTTGATCTCTAGTGGTACTTCTTCTCTGTCGGCCTGCATACGAGGAGGGAGCACGGTCGACCGGTGGTGACGATGCCAATGGGGTGCGCCGGGATCCGCCTTAGGAGCAACCGAGCCAAGGTAGACATATCCATGATGCTGTCGACGTCCAACAAGGGGTAGCACTCATAGTGGTTCTATTTGAAGAATGACGCTGCCCCTTCCTTGCCTGAGCACGCCCTACCAGAGTATATCGGGCGTGTGGTTGATGTAACACCCCTGGGTGTTAAGCATGCATTATCATCCAAAGCATGAGCATTATCTTCGCATACTTGTTTATCATCGCATGCAATATAAGCCCCTTAAAAATTTAAAGGTGAAAAACAATTTACTCAAACCCTAATGGTGCATTTGAGTGCTAAAGAGTGGTAAAATTTGTGTAGCTACAATTTTACATAATCTAGAATAAATTAACATGATTTTTGGAGCCACTTTTGTATTCAAAATTTCCTCAAATTTTGCGTTTAAAAATATTCTAGAAAAGTGAAATTTTAATAAAAAATTTGGCTTTAAATCATTAATTCAAAATCTATTCAGAATTTTGAAAAATGCCCTACATGAAAGTTGTAGAGAATTAAATTTTGAACAACTTTTATTTTGGGGAAAAATTGTGAAATTGTCTTTTTCATCTTCAAATGTGAATTTGAATCAAATTAGAAAATTCTGTAAATTAATTAAAAAAAGAAAAGGGCTCCTTACCTTAATGGGCCGCGGCCACCCTTTCGGCCCACGAGCCGAAGCCAGCCTGGCCCCGCTCGCCCATGCTCCCCGCCCGCGCGCGCCCGCGCCAGCGCGACTGGCTGCGTGGTCACCGCTCGCCGGCGACGGCGTCTGGGTGTCGTCCCGTGGGCCCCGCGGTCGCTCAGCCGGCTTCAAGACGTCGACCGCCAGCACCCGCTCCACTCCATTGCCTTCATTTCGCGCTCCATCCCCCTCCTCTCCTCCTTTCGAGCCACAGCGGAAGCTCCACCGCCGCCCACCACCGCCTGCCACCGCTTGCAGGCATCTCCAGCCGCCGGTGGGTCCCCTTCCCCTGCGTTCCACGCCTCCTGAACCCCAGTAAGGCGATTGCCTCACGTCCCGTCCCTCACGGTGGCCGGAATTTCTCCACCACCGCACGCCGTCCACCCGAGCTCACCAGCGACTGCTGCTGCCGCTGCCAGGGTGCTTCTCCACACCCACTTCTTCCACCCTCGCCTCCGCATTGCCGTAGAGGATCACCGGGAGCCGCTCGCCTCACCGGGAACCTCACCATCGGCAAGAACGCCGACGACGGAGCTCCTCCCCTGCCTTGGTCTCACTGGGCAGTGGGGTCGAGGGGCCTAGTCGCAGTGACCGGGGGAAAACCCGAGTGCACGGCGCTGGGTACGCATAACACTTAGAGCCGGATGGATTTTTAGGTTTTAAAGAAAAGGATTTTCCAGAAATTGTGAAAAAGCTTCAAAAATTTATATCACAAGAATTATAGCTCCAAAAATTGTGAAACAAATTTTGTAGTGTTTCTCATGAGTAGATCTACAGTTTAAAAATATTGCATGTTAGTTTTGTAATACTTTTCTATGTAGATTTATTTAATTATGATAAATGCTGATATTTTAGAAAATGTGCAGTAAATAGAATAATGATGAGAAAAATGTGGTTCTTGTTTCATTAGTCTTTCTTAGTGATGTACTTTCTAGGAAAAATATTTGTGAAGCATGTCCTGTGAAAAATTATTGAAGTGTAGTTCAAATGCCTTTAATTGATGATTTTTGTTATTTTTGGTAGAGGGCAAAAGTTGTATAACACATGCATATGATAATTTTTGTAATATGCTTGATTACTGTGGGTAGCATAGGAAAAATGTGAAATCTGTTGTTTGATACTTTTTCTAGTACAAAGTATTTTCATGCTCATTATTATGCTATAGCTTGTTTATTTTGTATAGATAGTTTTACTTATCCAAATTCTAGGAAATTTTTGTGGTAGGTTATTTAAAGTAAGAGTGTGCTACTGTAATTTTTGTAGATTTTTACCTGCAACATAAATAGGTGTTGATGTGTAACCCTAGTTTAAATAGGAAATAAAAGGTTATTCTTTATGAGAAATTAAAAGTAATAAAAAGTGTTTGGTGTATCTTTGAAGCATCAAAATGCCTTGCTGATGTTGCTGGATGGGTTAAGTTATTAGGGTTTGGCAAATAGTGACAACACTTGGATGATTATTATGTGCTAACTAGTAGAAGAGTAGGTTGCATGTTTGTGGTACATGTTCTTGGATGATGTGGACTACCTTATTGTAATAGAACCGTCCAAATTATAAGAGCACAAGTACAAAAACAATCACCGAAGTGATCAAATTCTCGCACTTGAGCCCATATAACTCCGGTAGTCCAATGAAATCACGAGGGATTTCAAACCAACCAACATACAAGCCAAGATCGTAGTGATCCAACATAACAAGTCATATGTTACAACCATTTTATAAGTAATTCAATATACATCGGAGTTCAACATAGTTATTACAACTTAAGCTCAAAAGTAGCGGAAGCAAAGTAATTTGAAACTAACAACACTATTATTTAAAATACATGCCAGTACGAAGGTCGACTTCCCACAATTAGCATGAGAGAGAAGATAACTCAGAAGGATCATGCCCGTGATCACACTCCGCCTCTACGGCAGGAGCCAACCAACTTTTGCAGTCGCCATAATACATCATAACCTGCAACAAGTGGGGATAAAACCCTGAGTACGACAATGTACTCAGCTAGACTTACCCGTCAAAAACCAGAAATAAAGTGACACCAAGGATCATGCAAGGCTGATATAAAGTGGGCTAGCTTGACAACATTTTGCATAAAAGCTTATTATGGATAAGTAATCATTAATGCTTAAGCATCAAGTTAATTATCATTAACCTGTCATCTATATTAGAACCTATACTAGAGCACTCACTTTATTAGGAGCAAACAATATTAACCATAGCAGGTATAAATTGAGGCAACCTTTCCATCGTTATCCAATTAACCATCCGTTCAATTTAATGGAATCTACGTTGCCGCTGCTCAAGTCAAGTGCTCACTAACCGGGAGCGACGACGATTCGAATCGAATTCCTATCCAGCTGGAGGGGTATTTCTAACACTCACCGCGCAGGCCCCTGCCAGGGTCGCACAAGCCACCTTTCGTACAATTCAGGAATCGCGGGTCCGAATGATGTCGCAACCCCAAGGGCGACACTCTGCCAGGTGATAGGGACTCTAACCCCCCCTTGGTCTCACGCCAATGTCCCCAAGCACATCCTTTCTCTCCTCCAAGAAGCAACCTACCATTCGATTCCCGGCCTGAACCATATTACTCGGCTTCGCGGTCGGAACGACTTATCCGGCCAACTAAGTGTTAGACTGCGTTCAACATGACTCAAGGACGTACAACGAATCGGTCCTTAAATGACTCAGACGGGGATAGATCCACACCCAAGATCTCCATGCCTTGTTGCTTCACTATCGTCATCCCGCCCGGTCTCATTTCATTTTATTAACACATGGTTCCATTCCACGATAGCAAATATAGCCAACCATGCCATATATGAATATCCCTACATCTCGCAGGTGACAGAAAATCACCTGACTTCTACCGCTTAAAGCAGGGCTAAGCATCTACTCGATCCTAGTCTATGTAGGATTCAGGGATTCATATATCTGGACAAGAAATGATATAATGCAGCAAGGTTTTCAACCAACTCCTACCACTTAATGCAACAATACTTATAACATATATATAATTAATTGCTTTGAAGGTAGGAGGCTTATAATGCTCCGGGGCTTGCCTGGGATCCGACTCAAGTTAGAGTATGTCAGAAGAAGCTCGCTTGGCGAGCATTCCCTCCATCTAACACTTGTTCGGTCTTTCTAGCTTCGGGATAGATCCACCAATTCCATCTTCGGTTTGGCTCCACATCAGGTCCTTCACGTGCTTTAGCTAGCGTACCTAAATGAGGTGCAATAATGCATGTGTACGAATGCATAGAAGTGAAATAAACAAAGTAATCCAACAAGCATACCAAAGTTCGTATAAACATCTAGAGCTAATTAACTCAATCCTTATTAGGGCATAACATAGAAGATTGCAAGCACATCACTAAAGACACAAGTCTTTATAAGATCTTAGGGTACCACCCAAGTATCATCAAAGATATGAGTCACACTTCCATACCCAAGCATGACAAAGTTAATCAAAGTACTAGAATTAGAAATTGCTACCTTCTGGACATCAGACCAACAGCTGAGTAATTTAATCATAACTGGAGATCTACAACTCCAAATGACTTGCAAGAAGACATTATGGAAAGCTTATGAAATTATCTATATTTCATTTATAATCATCACAGCATGACTCCAAAGTTTAATATGTCGAATTTACACAAATACAGAAACTGGTCTAACAAGACAGAGAGCAAGCAATTCTATAACCCAACTTTAAACAGCTATAACTCAAAAACTACTTGGCCAAATACCACCAAATTTTAATAGAAGCTAGAGACAAAAATTATCTACAACTTTTGTATAAATAAGTTTTACCACAAAGCAAATTATCATGAAGAACTTTGCTAAGTTCCCAGATCTGTCCAGAAACCTCATTTGCAAGAAATAATTATTAACTTATGTTGCAAACATATAATTAGACAAAACCAACTTTACCAACATGTCACACATGACTAATGAACACCAGAAAACATAGTGTCCATTCCTAAATAATTCCTTTTAATGCATTTTCTTAATTTATTTAGATAATTAGGTGGAATTATGAACACCTATCAAAAGTGTACAATAAATTCTACAAAAATTACAGTGGCCTAAATATGCTCTCACAAGTCTACTGTCCAAATTTCAATCCATTTGGGAAAGTATATCAACCTCTATGAAAAAGACAAATAGCTATTGCAATAATCATGTGAGAGCAAGTTAAACTTAACACTCAATATTTTCTGTGAACACAAGGCTATATTATGAATCAATATGATAGAGAAACATCATACTAAGGTAATGGAACAATATTTTCTATTTTATCATTTATATATTATTTATAAGCTATTTATCAATCTATAAACAAGTTAAATCAATAACTTGAGCATACAGTAAGCAATGACCATGAAATTTATACCACAGTACATCCATCGCATGAAAATCCTACCATAAAAATTTCACATCAATTGGAGCATCACAACTCAAGATATAAAAATAATAAGGAAAACAAGCATTTATTTTCCATTTAACAAGATCTAGGTAAAACATCCTGAAACCCGGAAACAACCTATAAGTTTTATATTTTTCTTAGACAGTGCATATTACTAGAAGACCAACAAAATTGAAATCACTAATTTTGGTCTCCTAAAACTCCAGATATTGATGAAAGCAAGTTAATCCATTTCTAAAACCACTTTTCACTAATGAATTTCTACAGCACAAACACATGCATGCATGGCACAACCGATTACCCTAACATGCAGAGCACTTCACAAGGATTCCAACAAAACAAATTGCACACTTTTTGGAGCTACCAAATATGAGATATAGATTTTACAAAATAAAAGAAAATCTGTAGATTTGATGTGGTATTGCTCTTTTAGGTGGGGTCCACTCGTCATAGGAACAGAACCTTCTTCTTCACAGAGACGCCGTTGCTTTGCTGAGGACGACAGTTTCGGCCGCTCGTGATGTCGGCCGGAGGGGCTCGTCGGCGACTGTGGGGTGGTGCTGCGGCTGCGCAGTGTCGGTGAGAACCCGTGGGAGCCCGCAGCACGACCAACGGTGACTCACTGTGGGCGGCCCATGAGCTCCAGCGGTGCTGTTCATGGCGGCTCCGTTGGCGGCGTTCGTCGGCGGCGAACGGGGACTGAAGAAGGGCGCGTCGGGGGCGGTGTAAGGAGGGAAAGATGGTGCTATGCCCAGCTGAGGTCAAGGAGGCTTGTGGCGGAGGAATGCCGGCGGCCATGGAGCTTGGCAGCAGCGCCCATGGCTGCTCCGCTCTGGAACGTCCGAGAGCGAGGTGGGGAGCGCGGAGAGGCGAGTGAAGGGAATGGGGAGGTGAGGGAGGGCTCAGGCGTCCGCCCTTGAGGGTGCAGGGGCGCGGGGCACGCGTCCAGGGAGGTGGAGCGCGTGGCAGCTGCACCCAGCAATGGTGGAGCATGCTCTGCTGCATGAACGCCACGACGGCATAAACGCGAACACGTGGTGGGCGATAAAGGGAGCAAGGTGGGAGCTGGTTCTGGGTCGGCTACGGGCCGATTTTGGACCTGGGCCAAGAAGCAAAGTCGGAGCTCACTCGATGCTCTACAATTTTCATTAAGGTTCCATGGCCATTAGAGCTCTCCATCAGCAGAAAATTAAGCGTCAAATTGGCACTGTCAACATGTTAAAGACAATCACATTAGAGCTCGGTTTTCACTGGTTTTGAGATACCAGACTCGATCAAACGAATTCCCACTTTTGGTATGTCCTTCTCCAAAGAATAATCTCCAACTTTTATATTTGGCTCAACTCCATTTATTTAGTAAAATTTTGAGAACGCGACATGCCAATCAAGTTGTTACTAATCTCGGCCTTAATTATTTCTAAGTCTGAAAACAGCTGCAGATTCGATCTTCACGCCTCAGTTTCACTTCCTTCCAAGCTGATTCATGGTATGATCCAAAAACAAAGTTTGTTGTACTCAAACTAAACTACAACTCTTATTAAAGAATCATCAACCAGTTCGGCTTGGTTAGGAAACTACATAGCTCCAAAGTAGGGTACCCGAAACTGAAATTCACTCAGGACTTAGCCAAATTTCTGGGCTCCAAGACAGCACTGTATTGAATCTTGTGAGCTATATTTGACTAGGTTAGAGGCCAAACTAGCTCTTGACCATTAAACAAAGTTTGTTCTACATAAGAAGAACTACAACTTTTCTTTAAGGTCAAACCTCATAACTGGTATAGAAGTTAAACTTTTACTTTTGTCAAAGTAGCAACTCGATAAAGCCTAAACTACGGTTTTAGGCCAATTAAGGCATTTTCTTGGCATTTTCTCAACATGAACCCTTCATGACTTTTGTTGTAGAGTTCATCTAGAGTCATTTGGGCAAGTTTGCATGGTTTGTTTGATGATCTATAGTTCCATTAACTTAATGGGGCAAATTCCAATAGGAATGGAACTTATCATTTCATGTGACTTTTTGATTCCAAACTCATGAAACTTTTCCAGGGATCAATATAGATAGTTATTGAGGCGAGACATGTGAAGATACTTTGATAGCAACACCCAAGCATATATCTTTTAATTGAGCCTATATGTAAGCGAGGGTGCAATATCCAAGTTTAGGTTAGGCTCATCTCCACTTAATCTATCATGTTTGAGCTTAAACCCACTACTTAATTGGTGATAAACACCTGGGGTGTTATAGCCCTCCCCCCTTAAAAGAATCGCATCCCGAGATTCGGAATGGAAGATCTTTTAAGGAAGAGAGACACGTTATCTAGTTCCCAACATCTGCTATAGCATTCAGCTATAAAGCTTCAATATCGGTGAACAATTTGGTCAAAGGCACTTTCTGATACTTACTCTTTATGGTAAAATTTGTCTGAAGAATTTCCTTTATTGACTTCCATGAAGCATTGTTACTTTGGGAGGAATCCAAGATAGCCCGTACTGCATTCTCAGTGTACGGAGATCATTTGGTCCATGAGTGAACCACTCACAAGTATCTGACTCTCTAATGAGCACAACATAGGCCATATGAACTTGACATTAGACCAAAATTTTCAGAAGTATACTCGTTGAAATGGCTCTATGTTCACATGGTTTTGAAAAGCAGTTCTCTACCAAAATGGCTTGAGTACAACCTTCCAAAAGGGTGAGATCATAGACGACAAATATACTCTGAGGCTATAGGATACTGACTAACCAATAGACAGGGTCTGTGTTGGTCGTAAATGTTCAAACATTCATATATCAACTAATGGAAAACTACTTTAGGTTCCATGTTTGCAGTTCTCTTTCTCTGATGACAACACTGTATTATCTGAGTCTGTCGATGGGTTAGTGAATGTGATAGCTGACTTTGTCGGCTCCATAATTCTGCCAACAGCTATCTAAAAGATTCTTTTATCCAAAGAAAACAGTTATCTGGGTTGAATCAGATGCAACCTCTTGGGTAAAAACATGTATAAGGTACCAAAGTATGTCATCATTGGAAAATAATTCCCAAGGAAAGATGTAACGACGCCTTAAGGACAACAAAAGTTGTAAATATTCACTAAACCATGGGGAGTAGTCTACCACCAAGCGGTTGAGTAAAATTTTCCTTTGTGACTTAGTTGCACTGTAAGTTGAGTTGACTTGCAATGTAGCAACTTTGTCAGGTCAACCTTTCACCATGAGGCTTCCTCTTTAGGGTCATACAACAGCTCTAAGATGGGAAATCTGTTGTTTGACACTTTTCAAATTGCTTTTGATTTGCGATGGTATACATTGATTTGCAGAAACCAAGGCTACTCGTACATTGTTGATACGAGAACACAAAAGCAATGAAAGAGTGTGAACTAGTATCTTTGGGACCTCAAAAGGGCCATCCAGTAGTAGATCTCGACCATTAATTTATATACCAATCTGATGATGCACACGCTTTGAACTTGCGGGTTACTTTTTGCAAGGCAAAATGCATACTCCGCCTGGAGGACATGTACAAGAATAAGGAACCGTTTAGGAATATTCCTCAATACTGCATCCAATAGAATTATGAACAAACCATTTGTGGCACCTAAGGGCACAAGGATGTTGATCGAAACTAGGGCATGCTTTCTCTAATTCTTCACCGCAGCTGATTGAACACCATGCACTATCTATGTGATTGTCCAAGACGGAATTGACTTGACCACAATGGCTCTAGGAGATAGAATATCTCTCAAGTTGTTGGCTAGTTGATTAACTTCTTGTTGGTTATTGCTCTGTAAGACATAGCCTTCGTAGCTACCAAAGAGTCATTACCTAGCTGGAGATTAACCTTCCTATTGGTAACTAATCAGTTGTCTCTCAACACTAAAAAGTTCCAAATCATCACTCTTGACCACAACAACTGTGGTTGATGCAGAACAGATGGTTGCCATCGAAGTTAGTAAATACGAAGTTATTCTAGAGATGGTTGATTTCGGTTGTATGGTCATTATGCACCCAAGATTGCGACTTGGATAGCTCCGGTCATATGCATAATGCGACAATCGATTCTCATCCCACAGATAACTTGTCCAACATTAAGTGTTGTGTGTCCTTTTTATCCAATAGAGATGAGATACTTGCTTACAAGATGACGTTCGTCAATACGGGGGCAACTAAATAGAGTCATTGGGCTACCACATATTGCAGTCTGTTAATGTTTATGTCGGTGACCTGTTCTTCAAAGGTTATCCTCTTAGCAACTTCAGAAGGAAACTCCACTACTTTCGGTCTAAGATATGGATCTTATGATAAGATATGGAAAGATAACCAAGGAAGAGTTCACCTGAGAATAACACGTTGATGTTGTTCCGCAATGGATCATGACTAGAAACCACGATACCAGCGCGTGCCGAGCAGCACAACCTTGTGTCAGCCGCCCACAGGAGGCTCTCGATTTCCTCGCGGCACCGTTAGTTGCTACTCATAACACCATTACCGATCACATCACCAAGGTAAAATTTCAAGTGACACATTTTGGGTGGTAAAAACAAACATTATACAAGGAAAGAATAGCAAGCAAAGGTAGTCAGAAGGTTTAGAATCAATAGGGAAGCTATTCGCAGATCAAAACGCCTCACAAGAGAACATAGATCCATTGCCGAAGGCGACTGAGCATGAGATTTTTGCGTAATTCCACACACACCTAGCGTCGACTAAGGAAACTACCAGATAATTAATTAACAGAGATTCGATCATGTTGAGCACAACATGAGATCAAGACTGATAAACATCTCAAGACTTGGGAAGGTTGGAGATGTATTAAGCAAACTTCAAGGGCGAAAACCGATATGTCAATCAGAGATTGAGTCGATAAGGTAGATACATGAATTTGCAAGCAAACGATTTTGGGGCCACAGCAAAGAGACGTTGTGTCATACTAGCTAACCTTTGAGAGAGGTAACCGGAAGGTCCAACATGGATTTGGGTACGGTCTCCACAACTGGCAACGTATGAACCATGGTCAAAGGCTAGCGTTGATGGAAGTTAACTTGGTTGGTCAGTCGATAAGGGTCTTCACAAAAAGAGTTGCAAAACATCCATGGCTTATGCAAACATATAGGAGAACTAAACTTTTGGACTTTTGGTCAAGCAAAGGCATGGATACAAACATTCAAGGGCTAACCACCAAGTCTACAGGCTCAGGCTCCTAAGATAAAGAACCTAATGGAAGACAACAACCATACAATTACGTACGTGAACATTGTTCTAGGATAAAGCTATGCGACACTCGTATGCTCACCGAGGACAAACGAGGTGACAACTATGGCACTACCTAGATAACAAGCATACATACAACATTACAGTCAAGCAGATATTGGAGAAAATTCAAACAATGGGCTTAAGCAACCAATAGAAAGCACAAGGCTCACTCAAAACAAGCATTTATCTAAAGCAAGAACTAACTACAAGTTTAGTTCAAAACAAACGCTAGCTAAGGTGGCTAACTTAGCATGTGCACAGAATCTGGACAGCAGCACAGTAGTTACTTGTCCCAACCATAACTGAGGTTGTAGACCTCATAAAGGTGATCCTAGACTTTCTAGAAGGCTTAAAAAGTTTTCCACACGTTTGTTATTCGTACCAAAAGCTAAATCACAGGTTAACATGACTAAAAATGCTAATGTTTTAGATCTGTACCAATATGGACAGAAAATTTGACAAGAACTTCGAAAATGCGTAACTGGAGTTCTAGGGACCCAACAAGGCTGAGCCTTCACTTTATGTAAAGCTTATTAAGTTGTCTATAACTTTCTTATTATCATATTAAGATGATTCTATAGCTAACAAGGCCAAACAAGATAATGAAGACATCTCTGCCCAGATTTGGACAGATTCTGTCATTTCCCTTTGCAAGCTCATAACTAGAGATTTAGACCACCCCAATTAGTGCTATAGGACATTTTAGAAAGCTTAGAAAAAGTACTACACTTCTTCTTTTCCCTCCAAGACATGATTCCTTATGCACATAGGTCAAACAAACCAAACATTCAGATCTATTCAAAGCATAAGAAAAACCTGACAGTAAAACTTATAAATTTCATAACTCTCAAACTTTAAGACCTAGGGTCATGAATTTTTAGGACAAGCTAGGTAAGTAAGTTAGCTACAACTTTGGTATTCTATATAACTACAGAAAACACCATTATGACCACAAAACATCACTACAACAGAAATCGTTCTGGCAGCCAATGTCCAACAAGCAAAACAAAGCTTGCCTTTGTTCTACTTAACAAGAGAGCACACAAATATGTCATCCTAGTAGCTCTAAATTTTGTTACCTTAGACCAACACGAATTTTAATTCATTCATGAGAATCCATAATTACTTAAGTGAGGTCTAAAGCATTTGCAACCGCTTGTATGAACAACATATCCACTACTTAGCTAACTAGAGGGCCTCTAAAGGCTCAAGCCGGTAACCACACCTATTTCTAGCAAGGCTAAGTACACATTTTTCTCAAACAAATGAAGTAAGGCATTCTTGTTTAGCTTCACACAAGGAAGATAGTGTAACACATTGATCACAAGTTACTTATCATTTGAACAAGGGTGAGAGGAGCATAGCTATGCATAAAGCAACAATCATGATAATGCATGCTTCGTCCTATTCGTCCTCACAAGATTGCCAACCTAAGGTGGCAATCACGTTCTATGTCGGTGGCATAACACGCACTCTCTCGATATATAGCTAGTCGTCAGCTACATTTGACTTACGCATTCGTGGTTAGCGTACCTGCAGAAAAGTTTCATTGCAGCCCAACATTTCCCAATATAGCACACAATAAAAACAGAGAAGTAAAATTCTAAGTACTCCCATGTACATATACCCCCGTATATATACATGTAGCACCAAAACTACCCGAATCATCAATCACCCATAATTAAGTACCTTCATATATACATGTGTGTAACATGTAAATAATCTAGTAACCAAAACTAGCTCTCCCCTAGACCGAGGGTTGGACGGTCATGCTCTCACAACTCACACTTACCTGAGCGTAGGTGTGATGTTGCATAAAAGTAAACTAGAAACATATATGGCTATTTCATATATGAAGGCTACCTCTAATCTGACACACCGGGTAGCATAGTATGGGAGAGTTATCACACATACATACCTTGGCCTGGGCGTAGATGCATAAATGAAAAACCCCCAAGTTAGTACTTATATAAGCCACCTAATAATCCTTATATGGGCAATAAGGAAATTGACCACTGGCATACTAGGTTTAGAATTCAGTTTTCACAAACCTATATATAGCTATAAGTTGATAAAACTGATTTTATAAAACAAAACCTTTGTTTTGAATACACATACGACAAGTTTAATGTTGAATCTTGCTCCGATACCAGCTGTAACAGATCCGTCCAAATTATAAGAGCACAAGTACAAAAACAATCACCGAAGTGATCAAATTCTCGCACTTGAGCCCATATAACTCCGGTAGTCCAATGAAATCACGAGGGATTTCAAACCAACCAACATACAAGCCAAGATCGTAGTGATCCAACATAACAAGTCACATGTTACAACCATTTTATAAGTAATTTAATATACATCGGAGTTCAACATAGTTATTACAACTTAAGCTCAAAAGTAGCGGAAGCAAAGTAATTTGAAACTAACAACACTATTATTTAAAATACATGCCAGTACAAAGGTCGACTTCCCACAATTAGCATGAGAGAGAAGATAACTCAGAAGGATCATGCCCGTGATCACACTCCGCCTCTACGGTAGGAGCCAACCAACTTTTGCAGTCGCCATAATACATCACAACCTACAACAAGTGGGGATAAAACCCTGAGTACGACAATGTACTCAGCTAGACTTACCCGTCAAAAACCAGAAATAAAGTGACACCAAGGATCATGCAAGGCTGATATAAAGTGGGCTAGCTTGACAACATTTTGCATAAAAGCTTATTATGGATAAGTAATCATTAATGCTTAAGCATCAAGTTAATTATCATTAACCTGTCATCTATATTAGAACCTATACTAGAGCACTCACTTTATTAGGAGCAAACAATATTAACCATAGCAGGTATAAATTGAGGCAACCTTTCCATCATTATCCAATTAACCATCCGTTCAATTTAATGGAATCTACGTTGCCGCTGCTCAAGTCAAGTGCTCACTAACCGGGAGCGACGGCGATTCGAATCGAATTCCTATCCAGCTGGAGGGGTATTTCTAACACTCACCGCGCAGGCCCCTGCCAGGGTCGCACAAGCCACCTTTCGTACAATTCAGGAATCGCGGGTCCGAATGATGTCGCAACCCCAAGGGCGACACTCTGCCAGGTGATAGGGACTCTAACCCCCCCTTGGTCTCACGCCAATGTCCCCAAGCACATCCTTTCTCTCCTCCAAGAAGCAACCTACCATTCGATTCCCGGCCTGAACCATATTACTCGGCTTCGCGGTCGGAACGACTTATCCGGCCAACTAAGTGTTAGACTGCGTTCAACATGACTCAAGGACGTACAACGAATCGATCCTTAAACGACTCAGACGGGGATAGATCCACACCCAAGACCTCCATGCCTTGTTGCTTCACTATCGTCATCCCGCCCGGTCTCATTTCATTTTATTAACACATGGTTCCATTCCACGATAGCAAATATAGCCAACCGTGCCATATATGAATATCCCTACATCTCGCAGGTGACAGAAAATCACCTGACTTCTACCGCTTAAAGCAGGGCTAAGCATCTACTCGATCCTAGTCTATGTAGGATTCAGGGATTCATATATCTGGACAAGAAATGATATAATGCAGCAAGGTTTTCAACCAACTCCTACCACTTAATGCAACAATACTTATAACATATATATAATTAATTGCTTTGAAGGTAGGAGGCTTATAATGCTCCGGGGCTTGCCTGGGATCCGACTCAAGTTAGAGTATATCAGAAGAAGCTCGCTTGTCGAGCATTCCCTCCATCTAACACTTGTTCGGTCTTTCTAGCTTCGGGATAGATCCACCAATTCCATCTTCGGTTTGGCTCCACATCAGGTCCTTCACGTGCTTTAGCTAGCGTACCTAAATGAGGTGCAATAATGCATGTGTATGAATGCATAGAAGTGAAATAAACAAAGTAATCCAACAAGCATACCAATGTTTGTATAAACATCTAGAGCTAGTTAACTCAATCCTTATTAGGGCATAACATAGAAGATTGCAAGCACATCACTAAAGACACAAGTCTTTATAAGATCTTAGGGTACCACCCAAGTATCATCAAAGATATGAGTCACACTTCCATACCCAAGCATGACAAAGTTAATCAAAGTACTAGAATTAGAAATTGCTACCTTCTGGACATCAGACCAACAGCTGAGTAATTTAATCATAACTGGAGATCTACAACTCCAAATGACTTGCAAGAAGACATTATGGAAAGCTTATGAAATTATCTATATTTCATTTATAATCATCACAGCATGACTCCAAAGTTTAATATGTCGAATTTACACAAATACAGAAACTGGTCTAACAAGACAGAGAGCAAGCAATTCTGTAACCCAACTTTAAACAGCTATAACTCAAAAACTACTTGGACAAATACCACCAAATTTTAATAGAAGCTAGAGATATAAATTATCTACAACTTTTGTATAAATAAGTTTTACCACAAAGCACATTATCATGAAGAACTTTGCTAAGTTCCCAGATCTGTCCAGAAACCTCATTTGCAAGAAATAATTATTAACTTATGTTGCAAACATATAATTAGACAAAACCAACTTTACCAACATGTCACACATGACTAATGAACACCAGAAAACATAGTGTCCATTCCTAAATAATTCCTTTTAATGCATTTTCTTAATTTATTTAGATAATTAGGTGGAATTATGAACACCTATCAAAAGTGTACAATAAATTCTACAAAAATTACAGTGGCCTAAATATGCTCTCACAAGTCTACTGTCCAAATTTCAATCCATTTGGGAAAGTATATCAACCTCTTTGAAAAAGACAAATAGCTATTGCAATAATCATGTGAGAGCAAGTTAAACTTAACACTCAATATTTTCTGTGAACACAAGGCCATATTATGAATCAATATGATAGAGAAACATCATACTAAGGTAATGGAACAATATTTTCTATTTTATCATTTATATATTATTTATAAGCTATTTATCAATCTATAAACAAGTTAAATCAATAACTTGAGCATATAGTAATCAATGACCATGAAATTTATACCACAGTACATCCATCGCATGAAAATCCTACCATAAAAATTTCACATCAATTGGAGCATCACAACTCAAGATATAAAAATAACAAGGAAAACAAGCATTTATTTTCCATTTAACAAGATCTAGGTAAAACATCCTGAAACCCAGAAACAACCTATAAGTTTTATATTTTTCTTAGATAGTGCATATTACTAGAAGACCAACAAAATTGAAATCACTAATTTTGGTCTCCTAAAACTCCAGATATTGATGAAAGCAAGTTAATCCATTTCCAAAACCACTTTTCACTAATGAATTTCTACAGCACAAACACATGCATGCATGGCACAACCGATTACCCTAACATGCAGAGCACTTCACAAGGATTCCAACAAAACAAATTGCACACTTTTTGGAGCTACCAAATATGAGATATAGATTTTACAAAATAAAAGAAAATCTGTAGATTTGATGTGGTATTGCTCTTTTAGGTGGGGCCCACTCGTCATAGGAACAGAACCTTCTTCACAGAGACGCCGTTGCTTTGCTGAGGACGACAGTTTCGGCCGCTCGTGATGTCGGCCGGAGGGGCTCGTCGGCGACTGTGGGGTGGTGCTGCGGCTGCGCAGTGTCGGTGCAAACCCGTGGGAGCCCGCAGCACGACCAACGGTGACTCACTGTGGGCGGCCCATGAGCTCCAGCGGTGCTGTTCATGGCGGCTCCGTTGGCGGCGTTCGTCGGCGGCGAACGGGGACTGAAGAAGGGCGCGTCGGGGGCGGTGTAAGGAGGGAAAGATGGTGCTATGCCCAGCTGAGGTCAAGGAGGCTTGTGGCGGAGGAATGCCGGCGGCCATGGAGCTTGGCGGCAGCGCCCATGGCTGCTCCGCTCTGGAACGTCCGAGAGCGAGGTGGGGAGCGCGGAGAGGCGAGTGAAGGGAATGGGGAGGTGAGGGAGGGCTCAGGCGTCCGCCCTTGAGGGTGCAGGGGCGCGGGGCACGCGTCCAGGGAGGTGGAGCGCGTGGCAGCTGCACCCAGCAATGGTGGAGCGTGCTCTGCTGCATGAACGCCACGGCGGCATAAACGCGAACACGTGGTGGGCGATAAAGGGAGCAAGGTGGGAGCTGGTTCTGGGTCGGCTACGGGCCGATTTTGGACCTGGGCCAAGAAGCAAAGTCGGAGCTCACTCGATGCTCTACAATTTTCGTTAAGGTTCCATGGCCATTAGAGCTCTCCATCACAGAAAATTAAGCGTCAAATTGGCACTGTCAACATGTTAAAGACAATCACATTAGAGCTCGGTTTTCACTGGTTTTGAGATACCAGACTCGATCAAACGAATTCCCACTTTTGGTATGTCCTTCTCCAAAGAATAATCTCCAACTTTTATATTTGGCTCAACTCCATTTATTTAGTAAAATTTTGAGAACGCGACATGCCAATCAAGTTGTTACTAATCTCGGCCTTAATTATTTCTAAGTCTGAAAACAGCTGCAGATTCGATCTTCACGCCTCAGTTTCACTTCCTTCCAAGCTGATTCATGGTATGCTCCAAAAACAAAGTTTGTTGTACTCAAACTAAATTACAACTCTTATTAAAGAATCATCAACCAGTTCGGCTTGGTTAGGAAACTACATAGCTCCAAAGTAGGGTACCCGAAACTGAAATTCACTCAGGACTTAGCCAAATTTCTGGGCTCCAAGACAGCACTGTATTGAATCTTGTGAGCTATATTTGACTAGGTTAGAGGCCAAACTAGCTCTTGACCATTAAACAAAGTTTGTTCTACATAAGAAGAACTACAAATTTTCTTTAAGGTCAAACCTCATAACTGGTACAGAAGTTAAACTTTTACTTTTGTCAAAGTAGCAACTCGATAAAGCCTAAACTAAGGTTTTAGGCCAATTAAGGCATTTTCTTAGCATTTTCTCAACATGAACCCTTCATGACTTTTGTTGTAGAGTTCATCTAGAGTCATTTGGGCAAGTTTGCATGGTTTGGTTGATGATCTATAGTTCCATTAACTTAATGGGGCAAATTCCAATAGGAATGGAACTTATCATTTCATGTGACTTTTTGATTTCAAACTTCATGAAACTTTTCCAGGGATCAATATAGATAGTTATTGAGGTGAGACATGTGAAGATACTTTGATAGCAACACCCAAGCATATATCTTTTAATTGAGCCTATATGTAAGCGAGGGTGCAATATGCAAGTTTAGGTTAGGCTCATCTCCACTTAATCTATCATGTTTGAGCTTAAACCCACTACTTAATTGGTGATGAACACCTGGGGTGTTACACTTATAGAAGATTTTATTGTAATCCATGCTATCAGTTCAATGTGCTCATCTGCATATCATGTCATCATAGCATTCCACCACCTTCAATGCACCGTTTACATGTTTACTTATGCACTTGCATCATACAAGATCGCAGGAGGAGTCACAGGTAACAGTACCGGAAGAGCAGGCTTGGACCGATCAGCAGGAGCCCCAGGCACAGGAGGTGCCCGAGGAAGTGGAGCAAGGCGAGAAGCTGCCCGAGTGCGTAGACCATCAGCCTAGTTCGTTCGAAAGAGGCAAGCCCCAGAGCATTTTAAGTTTCCTACTTTATAAAAGCAATTCTTTACTATATATATATATATATATATATATATTGTGCATTAAGTTATAGGAGTTGCATGGAACCATTGTTGCATTGGTTATCCTTGTCCACCTGATTACATTTTACCCTATTAGGTCAGGATCAAATAAATGCTTAGCCATGCTTAGACCGGTACAAGTCGGGTGATTTCCTGTCACCTGCGAGCTATAGGTGGATACCTGGTTATGGTTAACTATAATTGTGATCATGGAAAGTAACCAAGTGTTGGTAAATAGAGGAAGACCGGGCGGAGTCTTATAGGGTTTCGGACTATAGTGATTCCGTCTGTGTCGATTAAGGACCGATCGTTACTCGTCCCTCTTGTCATGTTGAACACATGCCTCATATTTAGCTGGCCGAATAAAGTACCTTTCGACCGCGAAGCTAGTGACACTATTCTGAGCCGGGATAAACTCGGATTGGCAGACTGGTGCTGAAGGGGGTATGATAGGGACGCAAAGAGTGAGCCCAAGGTGCGTCCTGGCAGTTGGGCGGTCCCTGGGTAGTGCGGTCCATGATTGTTATCCCACGGCTTCTTGGAAAGTGTCATTGGTGATCTAAGCGACCCTGACGGGGGAAGCATGGTTTGTGTGAGGAACAAATCACCAGCTGGTTAGGAATCGATTCGAATCGCCATCGCTCCTGGATAGTGAGCACTTGACTCGAGCTACGACATCGTAGTAACAATGATGGAACACAGATGGTTAAGTGAATGATGTTAGAAATGCTAAACCTGATATGGTAACCTTGATGTTAATGGTTAATCAAGTGATTGCTCTAGCATAGATGCTTACCTAGATTGAATAGGTCATAATAAAAATGATGCAAAAGTATTTAAAATTAGTTATTCATAATAACTTATGCTTTTCGCAAATGAGTCAAGCCAGTCCACTTTATAAAGGCCTTGCATGCTCCTTGGTGTCTTTTATTTCTAGTTTATGATGGGTAAGTCTAGCTAAGTACCTTCTCGTACTCAGGGTGTTGTTCCCATTGTTGTTGCAGATGGCCAGATGTACTATGGTTACTGCGTCAACTGTCTGTATCCGGCGATGGGCGACAACTAGGACCATGGGCAATGGTCACTCCGTTTGTCTTATCTAATGCTTTTGTGGACCATGGCTATCTTCTGGCACTGTATTTGAACTAAGTGTGTGTGGTTTAAAACTACTTGCTTTCGCTATGCTAATTTGAACTTGTGTTGTAATAACTTTTATTCTGGACTCCGATGTATTCAACTTTCGTTGCGAACTTTATGTAGCATGTGACTGTGACTGCTAAATCAGTACGATCTTGGTTGTATGTTGGTTGGTTTGAAATCCCTCGTGATTTCATGGAATCTTGGGTTATACGGGCTTAAGTTTGATAAATTATCTGCTTCAGTGGAAGATTTTCTTACTTAATCTCATATAATCATGTTGATCCGTTACAGTTGAAGCAGTCCCAGATTTGTGGGGGTGGGGCATCCTGAAGAAGGACGTGAAGAGGATTGCCAGCCACCTCATCGCCATCAAGACCTTGAGGGATGGTGGTGTAAAGGGGAGTGGCGTCATAAGGGCGTACCATGCGAGGAGAGTGGCGCCCCTGATGGCTCACGCGCTCCTGATGCACCGGATGGTCCCCGTCGCTCGGCTTAAGGGGACGGTGCTCTTCGAGGGGCCCCTTGCCGACTCGAAGATCGTGCAGCGCCTCAAGGAGGCAATGGAGGCCCTAAAGGACTCGTCAGGAGCCACCATCGAGTTTGTGTACCCGGTTGAAAGCCCAAGTTTGGTTTTGGTAATTAATGACACCAAGTTGCTAATGTCATGTGTTAAGTGTTTTGAGTTAGGCATAAGCAACACATGTGATGAAGGTGTACGTGGCAAGGAGTGGTGGCCACAAGATCACAAAGAAATAGTGCATGGACATGAAATGTCGATCATGGTGGAGATGCACATAATATGATGGACATGATGATCAAGTGGAAGAGAAGGTTCTAAGAGCGCAAGGCAAAGGTATAACCATAGGGTTTTCCTTTTGCCGGTCTAAGATGAGTAGAGAAGTGATTGACCGGGTTTAGGATACATAGCCGACTATCAAGAGGGGCAATCTCGGTTAGCTCGGGAATCAAGTGCCACTAGATCAATGTCTCGAGCATATGCATTAGGATCTAGTTGAGAGCTAACATAACGCCTTGGAAAATATTTGTGAAATGCTAACACACATGCACATGGTGGTGTACACTTGGTGGTGTTAGCACATTTACGAAGGCGGTGGTGTTTGAGCGGTAGTGAGGGTTTTGGGGTTCGCTCTCCCTCCCGCCGAGCGTGCGAGCGTGGGATTCAGGCATTTTCGAGGAATTGAAATGCCTATTTTCTATTGCGCCGGAAGTCGGAAAAGAAACGGAGGCGAACGACGGTCACTGTGTTGACCGAACGCTGCACCGGACGCGGTCTCGGTTTGACCGGACGCGTCCGGTCAGTTCAACGCGGCGCGGGCACTAGGGTTTGTGACCGGACGCTGGTCTGGCCTGACCAGCGCGTCCGGTCAGTTCACCTGAGCGCAGAAGGAGAGCGCGCGACCAGCGCGTCCGGTCCCTCACGGAACCGGAGCGTCCGGTCAGGCGTCCAGAGGAGCAGAGAGCTGCGTAGTGACGATCGAACGCGCGGCGCGTCCGGTCACGTGTGATCGGACGCGTCCGATCTCAACGGGAGCTTACTGGAACGCGACCGGACGCTGGCACTGTCGCGTCCGGTCATTCGCAGGAGCGCGTCCGGTCACGGTAACGGCTAGTTCTGACGCGCACTGTTTCTTGCTGTCGTGTAGTGACCGGACGCGTCCGGTCAACCTGACCGGAGCGTTCGGTCAGCGCGATTTCCGCTGCGTCATCCGGTAATGTCTAGCTGCGTACCCCTTCGCTATAAATAGAGGATGTCCGGGGTTTGAGGGTAACTCTTGCACATTTTGAGATATAGAGACATCCTTTGAGCTAGAGAACAATCCCTCCACTCATCTCTTTGCTTGGTTGCACATCTTGAGTGAGATTGAGTGAGATTCAAGTGCATTGCTTGAGAGTTGCATTCTAGAGGCACTTGATCTTTGAGTTGCTGCGGATTTCTTGTTACTCTTCCGTGTTTCCCGACACGGTAGACGGCTTGGAGCAGCGGAGGTGATTGAGCTCGCAATTGGAGATTGTTGGAGCCCTCACCAAGTGTTGTAAGGGGTTCTTGATCCTTCCCCGCGGGAGTTCGCAAATTGGATACTCTAGTGGAGCTCGTGGCTTGGAGGATCCCCATCTTGTGTGCGGTTGTGCGGCGCTCGCTGAGGGCTCGACTCTTGATAGTCGATTAGCTCGCGAACCGACAAGTGGGTACATCGCCACAACGAGGAGTAGCTTGCCGGGAAGCAAGTGAACCTCGGTAAAAAATCTTGTGTCATCTCTTTGCCGAGGATTTCTCTTGTGGTTGATTATTGTGATTGATTCTTCAAGTGCATTGCTTCTCTACATCGTTGGTATAAGAATCAAGTCACTTGCTCTTTACTTTCTTGTACTAGTTCTAGTGTAGTTTGCTTAGTGTAGCTTTTATCACATAGGAGTAAGTAGCTTAGTGACTTAGACTTGTTGGTGTGTTTTAGAGATCATAGCCTTGCTTCACTAGAATTGTATAGGTGGCTTGCATAGTGTAGTTGAGCTAGTGCTAGAATTAGCTTAGCCATCTTTTGTACTAACGTGGTTGTTTAGTGAAGCTTGTAGATTTTTAATAAGCTATTCACCTCCCCCTCTAGCCATTTGGACCTTACAAGTGGTATCAAAGCCGAGGCACCGTTTTTTTGAGGCTTAACAACCTACGGTGTAAAAGAAATGGCTCAATTAAGCTTGCACATCAACAACACCAAGAAGGCACCTCACTTTGATGGCACAAATTATGCATATTGGAAGGTTAAGATGACCGCACACCTCAAGTCAATTAATAGAGAAGTGTGGAAGGTTACCGAAACAAAATTTGAGGTTGCTAATCCGGAAGCACCTACACCGGTGGAAGAGAAGAAGCTCCAATGCAATGACATTGCCATTAGTGCTCTTCATGAGGCACTAGATGACAAGACCTTTGAGCAAGTGAAGAACATTGAGATCGCTCATGATGCTTGGGCCAAGCTAGAAGAAACATTTGAGGGCACCGAAGGCACAAAGACCGCTAAAGCATATATCTTGCAAGAAAAATTTTCAAGCTTCAAGATGCAAGATGATGAGAGTGTACCGGAGATGTTTCATAGATTGCAAGTCATTGTCAACGAGCTCAAAGCTCTTGGTGAGGAGGTCAAGGACAACCAATTCTCTATGAAGTTCTTGAGAAGCTTGCCTAAGAGATTTGATACATTGATCACCGTGCTAGTGAGGACTACATTGAAGGATTCAACTCCTCAACAAATATTTCAAGAAGTGATGACCGATGATTCATATAGAGAAGATGATGAGAAGGATGAGTTGGTCAAGAAGAAGAAGAAGGAAAATGAGAAGAAGGATGATGAGAAGAAGAAGAGTGTGGCATTCAAAGCCACCACATCCAAGGGCAAATCTAAGATTGAATCATCAAGTGATGAAGACTCAAGCTCTTGTGATAGTGATGACATTGATGAGAAGATGACTCTCTTTGTCAAGCAATTTGGCAAGTTCATGAAGAAGAAAGGCTTTCGTGCAAGAAGAAAGAAGAACTCATCCAAGAAAAATGAGCACACCATGAGATGCTTTAGATGCCATAGCAAGGACCATCTCATTGTAAAGTGTCCTTATGATAGTGATGATGAAGATGCTATCAAGAAGGAGAGGAAGAAGCAAAAGAAGAAGCTAGAAAAGAAGGAGAGCTCTCATAAGAAGAAGAATGATTCTCATGTTGCTACATGGGATAGTGATGATTCCTCAAGTGATGATGAGGATGACAACAAGAGCAAGAAGAAGGGACATGCTAGCATTGCTATCCAAGAGAAGGTCTCCCTCTTCGACACCCCATCATGCTTCATGGCTAAGGCCGCTAAGGTATCATCCGATGATGAGAGTGATCATGATAATGCTAGTGATAGTGATAGTGATGAAGAAGAATTCACTAAAGATGAACTAATCACTATGCTAGAAGATTGCACTCAACATTATAAAGAATCTAGAAAGGAGTGCAAGGGCTTGCTTAAGGAAAAGAAAAACCTTATGCAAGAACTTGATGAGCTTAGAGCATCTTATGAGAGTCTAAAGGTAGACCATAAGAAGCTTCAAAAGTCTCACACTAAGCTTGAAGAAGCTCATTCCTCTCTAGTTGAAAAATGTGAAAACATGCCAACTAATGTTGAGAAAGCTAAAACTTATAACATAGGCGTATCTTGTGATATAATTGATGAATCTTGTCATAAGCCTATTGTTGTTGCTCCCACTAACCCTTCATGTAGCGCATCTACATCATCCTCATCTAGTAGTGACGGTTTCACTTGTGATTCCACACTAATAGTTGAGAATGAAAATCTCAAGAAGGAGGTAAAAGAGCTCAATCACACCTTAGCTAAGGCTTATGGTGGTGAGGACCGCTTGCTTATGTGCTTGGGTAGCCAAAGAGCTTCTCTCTACAAAGAGGGATTGGGCTATAACCCCAAGAAAGGCAAGGCCGCTTTTGCTCCTCACAAAACTCATTTTGTGAAGAACAATGGTAGCTATTGCAAAAGTTGCAAGCAAGTTGGTCACATAGAGCAACATTGCATGAACAAGAAATCCAATGCTAATGTATCCTCAATTAAGTTTGATTCTTTCTATATACTTACCAAGGGTACAAATGGTGTTCATGCTAAGTTCATTGGTACACCATGGATGGGCTCAAAGAAGAAAGCCATTTGGGTACCAAAGAGCTTGGTCACTAACCTTGGAGGACCCAAACAAGTTTGGGTACCTAAAAAGAATTGATCTTATCTTGTAGGTCAATTACAAAGCCGGAGGAAGGCATTGGGTGCTTGATAGTGGGTGCACTCAACATATGACCGGGGGATTCATGTATGTTCAAATCAATTGATACAAGTCAAAATGGTGGTTTTGATGCTATCACTTTTGGCAACAACAAGAAAGGCAAAGTCAAGGGGCTTGGTAAAATTGCTATCTCAAATGACATGAGCATATCCAATGTGTTGCTAGTTGAGAGCTTGGATTTCAATCTCTTATCGGTGGCACAACTTTGTGATCTTGGCTTCAAGTGCATTTTTGGTAGTGATGATGTTGAAGTAATAAGTGTTGATGGATTAAATTTGATATTCAAAGGATTTAGACATGGTAGCTTATATTTGGTTGACTTCAATGATAGTGAGACACAATTGACATCATGCTTGCTTAGCAAATCTAGTATGGGTTGGTTGTGGCATAGAAGACTTGGTCATGTTGGAATGAAACAATTGAACAAACTTTTGAGGCATGACTTAGTTAGAGGCTTGAAAGATGTGACTTTTGAAAAGGATAAACCATGTAGTGCTTGTCAAGCCGGCAAACAAGTTGGAAATACACATCCTAGTAAGAGTGAAATGAGCACATCAAAGGCATTCGAGCTATTGCACATGGACTTGTTTGGGCCAACAACATATACTAGCATTGGTGGCAACAAGTATGGTTTTGTGATTGTTGATGACTACACTAGATACACTTGGGTGTTCTTTCTCTATGACAAGAGTGATGTTTATGATCTATTCAAGTCTTTTGTCAAAAGAGTGCAAAATGAGTTTGAAATCACCATCAAGAAGATTAGAAGTGACAATGGTAGTGAGTTCAAGAACACAAGAATTGAGGATTTGTGTGATGATCTTGGTATTAGACATCAATTCTCTCCAACATACACTCCTCAATCCAATGGTGTAGTTGAAAGGAAAAATAGAACTTTGATTGACATGGCTAGATCAATGCTTAGTGAATACAATGTGAGTCATTCATTTTGGAGTGAAGCTATCAACACGGCTTGCTATTGTAGCAACCGTCTGTATTGTCATGGGAAGCTTGGAAAGACACCATATGAGCTATTGAATGGAAGAAAGCCCAACATTGCATACTTTAGAGTGTTTGGTTGCAAATGTTATATTCTCAAGAAAGGTACTAGATTGAGCAAGTTTGAAAAGAAATGTGATGAAGGGTTCTTACTTGGTTATTCTACCATAAGCAAAGCATATAGAGTTTGGAATCTCACAAATGGCACCTTGGAAGAAGTTCATGATGTTGAGTTTGATGAAACCCAAGGATCTCAAAATGAAGCTCAAAACCTTGATGATGTGAGAGGAGATCAATTGTCAAATGCAATGAAGAACATGGATATTGGTGACATAAGGCCGAGGCAAGTTGATGATGATACTCATGTGATCAACCAAAGTGTGCAAATTGATACAAATCAAGCAAGATCTAGTGGTACTCATGATGAAGCTCAAGTTCAAGGTCAAACAAGTGGAAGCAATCAACTCCCAATACTCCAACCTACTAGCATTGCAAGAGATCATCCATTAGACCAAATCATTGGTGGAATTCAAAGTGGTGTTCAAACTAGATCGAGATTAGCATCCTTTTGTGAGCACTACTCATTTGTGTCACTTGAAGAACCTAAGAAAATAGAAGATGCATTGAAAGATTCCGATTGGGTAAATGCCATGCATGAAGAGCTAAACAACTTCACTAGAAATCAAGTTTGGAAACTTGTTGAGAGGCCAAAGAACTACAATGTGATTGGTACTAAGTGGGTCTTTAGAAACAAGCAAGATCAAGATGGCATGGTTGTGAGAAACAAAGCAAGATTAGTAGCACAAGGATACACTCAAGTTGAGGGTCTTGACTTTGGAGAGACATATGCACCGGTTGCAAGATTGGAGGCAATTAGAATCTTATTAGCATATGCTTGTGCACACAACATCAAGCTCTATCAAATGGATGTCAAGAGTGCATTTCTCAATGGTTACATCAATGAAGAAGTTTATGTTGAGCAACCTCCCGATTTTGAAGATGACAAGAAGCCCAACCATGTCTACAAGCTCAAGAAGGCATTGTATGGTTTGAAGCAAGCACCTAGAGCATGGTATGAGAGATTGAGGGACTTTCTTCTCTCTAAAGGGTTCAAGATGGGAAAGGTTGACACCACTCTCTTCACCAAGAAGCTTGGAAATGACTTGTTTGTGTTGCAAATCTATGTGGATGACATTATCTTTGGATCAACTAACCAAGATTTTTATGAAGAATTTGGAAATATGATGGCAAAAGAGTTTGAGATGTCTATGATTGGAGAGCTTAGTTACTTTCTTGGACTTCAAATCAAGCAAATAAAGAATGGCACTTTTGTAAGTCAAGGGAAGTACATCAATGACATGATCAAGAAGTTTGGATTGCAAGATGCTAAGCCAATGAGTACACCAATGGGCACAAATGATCAATTGGGTATTGATGCAAGTGGCAACATGGTAGATCAAAAGCAATACCGGTCTATGATTGGAAGTTTGCTATATGTCACCGCTTCTAGGCCGGATGTGATGTTTAGTGTATGCAAATGTGCAAGATATCAAGCTTCACCGAGAGAAAGTCACTTGAAAGCAACCAAGAGAATATTGAGATATCTTAAGGGCACTCATGATGTTGGATTATGGTTTTCAAAGGGGTCTAATTTTGAGTTGATTGGATATTCGGACTCCGACTATGGTGGATGCAAGATTGATAGAATGAGCACAAGTGGCACTTGTCAATTGCTTGGAAGGTCTCTTGTTTCATGGTCATCAAAGAAACAAAATAGTGTTGCACTATCTACCGCCGAGGCCGAATATATTAGTGCTGGTAGTTGTTGTGCACAATTGCTTTGGATGAAAGCAACCTTGAATGACTTTGGAATAAAATTCAAGGATGTGCCATTGTTTTGTGACAATGAAAGTGCTATCAAGATGACTCAAAATCCGGTTCAACATTCAAGAACCAAGCACATTGATATTAGGCATCACTTCATAAGAGACCATCAACAAAAGGGTGATATTAGCATTGAAAGCATTGGCACCGAAGATCAACTAGCCGACATCTTCACAAAGCCACTTGATGAGAAGAGATTTTACAAGTTGAAGAATGAATTGAACATACTTGACTTCTCCAACTTGAAATGAGTGCACCCCCACATTCCTATATGACATGCCTCTCCTCCGAAATAGCAAGGTAAAGTTGTTTGGCATATCATTCATACTTTGCTAAGGACATGTTTAGAACATATAGACATATTTGCATGATAAATAGGCTCATTCATGAAAATCAAATGATTTTAATGTATATATGGTACCACTATTGCTTCTATGTTTTGATTGATCTAGTGGTAGCATATGACATGTTTGTGGGCTTGCAAACCTAGTGTTGAATCTAGAAAATGAGCTCATGATGTGTAATTCAACATGGTCAAGATAACCCTTATACTTTATGAGGTGTGAAGAAGCTTGTCCTTGGATCAAACCGAATTATATATTCTAGGCAAGTGATCTAGATTGAACCATAATTTGGACTCCCTCATATTGATTGACTTAACTCTCACTCAAATTGGCACCTTTTTGGTGATTGTTGACAAAGGGGGAGAGAAAAGTCACAAAGATAGAAAAGTCACAAAGAGATAAATAGTTAAGTTGTAAGGGGGAGAGTATGACTTTGGAAAGGGATCAATTAAATTTGAGCACACAAGTAGGGGGAGCAAGCTCATGAATTATTTGTTGCATTTGTATGTGCATTAACATAATGAATTGTTGCATTGCAAAGCTTAAATTCATATTCATGTTTGTATGGTGATTGCTAGAAATAGAACTTGAATGATGATTTGTTGAGAGTAGCTTTACAAGTGGTATCTAGACACCTTTGCTTTTAATGTTGATCTCACGGGGTACTTTAGTGCTTGTGATCTTTGCAAGTGATGTATTACAAGTGGTGTCTAGCTACATCAATGCTAAGGATGGTATATAAAGGCAACTCCGATTGGTATCACGCTTCAAAGGTCCATTCTATATACCTTAGCATCAATTAGATAGTAGTAACTCTCCCAAAATTCTAATCCTTACATATGTGCAAAATTGAACCAAACTCATGGAAGCACATATGTAGGGGGAGCAAATACTATCGAAATTGAAAATTGATTTCATTTCATATCTTTGTGATGGTTGTCATCAATTACCAAAAAGGGGGAGATTGAAAGCCCAAGTTTGGTTTTGGTAATTAATGACACCAAGTTGCTAATGTCATGTGTTAAGTGTTTTGAGTTAGGCATAAGCAACACATGTGATGAAGGTGTACGTGGCAAGGAGTGGTGGCCACAAGATCACAAAGAAATGGTGCATGGACATGAAATGTCGATCATGGTGGAGATGCACATAATATGATGGACATGATGATCAAGTGGAAGAGAAGGTTCTAAGAGCGCAAGGCAAAGGTATAACCATAGGGTTTTCCTTTTGCCGGTCTAAGATGAGTAGAGAAGTGATTGACCGGGTTTAGGATACATAGCCGACTATCAAGAGGGGCAATCTCGGTTAGCTCAGAAATCAAGTGCCACTAGATCAATGTCTCGAGCATATGCATTAGGATCTAGTTGAGAGCTAACATAACGCCTTGGAAAATATTTGTGAAATGCTAACACACATGCACATGGTGGTGTACACTTGGTGGTGTTAGCACATTTACGAAGGCGGTGGTGTTTGAGCGGTAGTGAGGGTTTTGGGGTTCGCTCTCCCTCCCGCCGAGCGTGCGAGCGTGGGATTCGGGCATTTTCGAGGAATTGAAATGCCTATTTTCTATTGCGCCGGAAGTCGGAAAAGAAACGGAGGCGAACGACGGTCACTGTGTTGACCGAACGCTGCACCGGACGCGGTCTCGGTTTGACCGGACGCGTCCGGTCAGTTCAACGCGGCGCGGGCACTAGGGTTTGTGACCGGACGCTGGTCTGGCCTGACCAGCGCGTCCGGTCAGTTCACCTGAGCGCAGAAGGAGAGCGCGCGACCGGCGCGTCCGGTCCCTCACGGAACCGGAGCGTCCGGTCAGGCGTCCAGAGGAGCAGAGAGCTGCGTAGTGACGATCGGACGCGCGGCGCGTCCGGTCACGTGTGATCGGACGCGTCCGATCTCAACGGGAGCTTACTGGAACACGACTGGACGCTGGCACTGTCGCGTCCGGTCATTCGCAGGAGCGCGTCCGGTCACGGTAACAGCTAGTTCTGACGCGCACTGTTTCTTGCTGTCGTGTAGTGACCGGACGCGTCCGGTCAACCTGACCGGAGCGTCCGGTCGGCGCGATTTCCGCTGCGTCATCCGGTAACGGCTAGCTGCGTACCCCTTCGCTATAAATAGAGGATGTCCGGGGTTTGAGGGTAACTCTTGCACATTTTGAGATATAGAGACATCCTTTGAGCTAGAGAACAATCCCTCCACTCATCTCTTTGCTTGGTTGCACATCTTGAGTGAGATTGAGTGAGATTCAAGTGCATTGCTTGAGAGTTGCATTCTAGAGGCACTTGATCTTCGAGTTGCTGTGGATTTCTTGTTACTCTTCCGTGTTTCCCGACACGGTAGACGGCTTGGAGCAGCGGAGGTGATTGAGCTCGCAATTGGAGATTGTTGGAGCCCTCACCAAGTGTTGTAAGGGGTTCTTGATCCTTCCCCGCGGGAGTTCGCAAATTGGATACTCTAGTGGAGCTCGTGGCTTGGAGGATCCCCATCTTGTGTGCGGTTGTGCGGCGCCCGCTGAGGGCTCGACTCTTGATAGTCGATTAGCTCGCGAACCGACAAGTGGGTGCATCGCCACAACGAGGAGTAGCTTGCCGGGAAGCAAGTGAACCTCGGTAAAAAATCTTGTGTCATCTCTTTGCCGAGGATTTCTCTTGTGGTTGATTATTGTGATTGATTCTTCATGTGCATTGCTTCTCTACATCGTTGGTATAAGAATCAAGTCACTTGCTCTTTACTTTCTTGTACTAGTTCTAGTGTAGTTTGCTTAGTGTAGCTTTTATCACATAGGAGTAAGTAGCTTAGTGACTTAGACTTGTTGGTGTGTTTTAGAGATCATAGCCTTGCTTCACTAGAATTGTATAGGTGGCTTGCATAGTGTAGTTGAGCTAGTGCTAGAATTAGCTTAGCCATCTTTTGTACTAACGTGGTTGTTTAGTGAAGCTTGTAGATTTTTAATAGGCTATTCACCCCCCCTCTAGCCATTTGGACCTTACACCGGTGCTGAGGCACCCCCCCGATGTGGCCAGAGCTTGGCTTTGTCAGTTTTGTAAGTTATCCTCTCCTCGCCCCCTCTTTTTCCTAGTTGATTTGTTTGATCCCGCTTATCTGATTTTGAGTGAGGTGGTGCCAGCCGAGGGACCACATGCTCACAGAACACCTGGCGCCGCTACCGAGGAGTGAGGCTGTGAGGGCGGCGAATCGCGCTTTAAATGAGGCGCAGATGAAGGCGAAGGAGGACAAGAAGAAGAGGCAATTCGACAGGCAAGCGAGGCAGGACTGAGGCGAGGACGTCTCAGACACCGACGAGGAGGAAGAAGAGGAGGAGGTCAGAGACGACGATGGTGGCATCGCCTAGGATGCCCTTATAGTGGAGGATGAGCCGGTGGGCGGTGACTCCCCCTAGCGACAAGTGGGTGAGGCGGTGGATCTGTCCCAAGGGTCGGTGGGGCCCTTCCCCATCATGTGGGGGAGGGGATGTCTCAGGGACCGATGGAGACAGGTCCTTCCGCCGACCCACCCCGAGAGCCATTGGAGATGGGGCGCACTGCCAGTGCACTCGACCCTTCGGAGCAGAGGGAGAGCTCCAAACGCACACGCTCTGAGGAGACAGAGCAGGGGTCGGGGGGTTTGTCCCCCAAGCATCCCCACCGCCAAGTGGCACCGAGGTGAGCAGCAAACTCCTCTGTTCCTCTGCTTTGGTCGGATCCCACCATGGGCTCACATTTTTACTCGTTGCAGTGCTGGCAGGTTCAGGATCCCCCTAGCACTAGCGCCAAAGAAGAGCGTCGCCCTCCAGGCGGCGCGTCGACCGTCGGCCGACACTGTGATGCCGATGGGGCAGGTGCCACCAACAGCAGCGATGGTGTCTACAGGGGGACAGCAGGAGGCGGGTGCGTGGGGGGCATCTATGACGGTCGTGGGGCAGCTGGCCACAATCGTGGCGCTGACATCGACGGCAGGGCAGACGGACTCGTTGGCTGCGTGGGCGGTGCAGACAGAGCATGCGTCTGTGACTCTTGTGATGGAGGTGGCTTAGTCGGTTGTGACCGCGTTGACACCGGTGGAGGTGGAGATGCCCATGACATACACGTCATAGCCTGGCATGATCGCGACGCTGCAGGAGGAGGCGACGCGGCCCAAGCCACTGACGGCGCAAGCGACGGCGTCCGAGGCATGGTAGACGGGAGGGGACGTGGCTGAGGCGTCCCTAGTAGTCATGGTGATGAAAGCAGGGGTCTGCATCCATACAACCGACCTCCTATGCCTCCGGAGAGGTAATCCCGGTGGAGGCGTCGCGGCAAGGGGGCTTGACAGCGCCAGTGTCTGGGGAGTCGTCTCGGGACTTGACCCGGGTGAGCGGCAGTCTAGAGGCGTGGGACGGACCCCAGATCAAGTGGGCGGACCCACAAAATCTGGGGGGTACAGTCTTCGCCCTCGACGATGCCATGGAGGGGTCAGAGTGGCATGGCCTGCACTCGTCGTTGGGAGGCGTGGCGCAGCTGCTCACCAACGCATTGAGTACATTGAATGGCACCACCCCGACCGGCCAGGTATGCAGCGCTTGCACTCTTGGTCTCTGTTTTGTGTTTTAGCATCTCTAGCTTGTGCCTTTCCTACAATCTCTCACGGAGCGGAGCCGAGCAAAATCTCAGTTCCTTCAGCAAAAGGAGGCCTAGGACCGCCTAAACGCAGAGGTGGCCAACCTTTGGACCCGCGAGGCGGAGGCCCGTCGACACACTAACGAAGCCGAGCGGATGGCCTTCGAGCAGCTGGAGAGGTCATGCAAGGATGACGAGGAGGCCGTGGCGATCAGGAAGGTGCGGGACGAGCTCCTTCAGAGGGATGCCGTGGCCTGCCAACAAATTCTTGAGCTCCTGGATGAGGTCCAAAAGGAGAGGGACCGAAAGCTGGCGGTCGAGGAAAGGCTTGTAGCCTCGGAGATGAAGGCCCCCAGGATGCCGCGACGGTCGAGCGGCTGCGCAAGGAGTGAAACGAGTCACACTAGACCGAAGAGAGACTTTGCTCGGAGCGTGGCACGGCTCGCGCAGATCGCAACGCGGCCTGCCAGGAGCACGATGCCGCCCAGTAGCTGGTGGGCTCCCTCGAGGCCGAGCTCGAAAGGGAGAAAGCCCAGAAGCTGGATGCAGAGAATACCTCTGCAGGGCTCGTGGTGGACCTCGGCTAGGAGAAGGCGAAGGTGCTAACCCTGGATCAAGAGCTCGCCGAGGCGAGGAGGAATCTCGAGGCAGAGGCCAGCGAGCACGGCATGCTACATGCTGCCATCGGGGTCGTCTACAAGGACCTCGGAGTGGAACAGGCGGAGGGGACCAGCTCGCTAGCGGCTCACATCATCGACATCATGGCCCGAGCGAGCACACTTGAGAGGGATGCTTTCCACGCTAGCATCAACCGATTCTTCGTGGTCGCTCGCTCCCATTATGGGGAGACCATCATCCTGGAGGCAATGAGCCTTGGATACCCGCCCGGCTATGACGAGAAGGAGCTAGAGAAGTTGGAGAAGGCGATGGTTCCTCGTTCTCAGGACCTGGCAGGGAGGATAAAAGACATAGTTCTCCCCCGAAGGGGTTAGTTAGGTTGTGATGATGCAATCGGGCCATAGTGCCCAAAAACTTGTAATGAAACAAGCAGTTTACTTTTGTCATAGTTTGTTCGATCAAACTTTTATCGTTTAAATGGTTGCCTTAGTCGAATTAAGGTTGTTGGTGTTTTTATGGAAAGCTGCTGTGTTCTGACCCCTTTCTATTGTTAAGACTGCAAAGCTCGAGGTGGAGAAGACAAAACTTTGACTACACGGGTGTGGGGGTATGACGCCCGGTACCCACAGGACAAGACATGGGCCGCACCATCAGAGATGGCCCAGCCCACAAGATCAAGGCGTGCGGCGCATGGCACCATCGGCGTGCACCGCAAGGCTACAAGATGTATTAGATATTGTATAGTACCAAATAGGATACTTTTCTTATAACCCTACCCCTCCAGAGTATATAAGGAGGGATAGAGATCCCCTAGTCGACATCGCGAGACAGATCCTCGGATCTGGTCATAAGCAATACAATCCACATACACATAGACATGGAACGTAGGGTATTACGTCACGCCGACGGTCCGAACCTGCCTATATCGTGTTCTGTGTCACCTCTAGTTCATCTCTCGCGCACCTCTACCGACTCATCTACTACCGTAGGCATACCCCTCGGTAGACTGCCGGCCGTATTTCGTCGACAGTGGCGCGCCAGGTAGCGGATGTGCGTGCTGAATTCATGGCGAGCTAGATGGCGTACATCAAGATTGGCGTCACATTCTCGGCAAGATCGTCCTTCGGTTTTCGCACGAGAATTTTCTTCACTCAATTGGGCGTCGAAGCTCGGCAGATCGCGGCGTCGTTCTCCAACCTGCGAGCCTCGACGCATCCCACTACACCACCTCGACGTGATCCCAGCGCATCTAATCGTATCTTGTGGCTCCTGGAATCGACTCATCCTCGATCCATATCGATGGCCCGGCAAAATCCTATCCCTGTGTGTTAGGCGGCGGCGCTGCTACCCGTGACATCGAAGCACTTCAGCGGCACCGCGATACTCGATCAGATATGCAAAATCATTGCCGTGGATCACGACGACCAGCAATCCCGCGGATCAATCTACGAAGAGCAAAGAGCCGTGCAGTCTCACGACGACCTTGCAGACATGCAAGCAGACAACTCAACAAGCTATCCTGCATGCACCTGAACGTGCATGTATGCATCACACATGCGTGTGTGGAATCAGACTCCGGTGTCATCAGTTCAACCAAGCTACGTCATGGTTTTTATTTAATTAAATATTCATGGAAAATATGTACCTTCGGATATGTGCATACATCTACTGTTGGCAGGAATTCGGTCGTGACCCTCATCACCATATCCATCGACGATGCTGGCCATATGCATGTCTGCATCAGCACGAACAAGGATTCACGATCTACACCGCCATCCAAGCCAGCTTTCACGTATATCAGACAAGCATGGAAGATCTCGGACTGCGCCTCGCCTCGGCCGGACATGCTCGAGGGCTTCGCCTCCCCACGCGGATTGACTCTGTCAGGCTCCGACTACACTCGTTCGCCATCCGAGCTGTCAAGCAAATCACATCCATCTACTTGGACATTACGGCTCATCTACTTCACTTGGCCCCGAATCAAGCTAAGTCACGCTTTAATATTTTTTTCTAAATATTCTTCAACCTTTATATATCTCCATGATGTTTCTCTGAGCTGTTTTCTCCATGTTTATTCTCCAAACGATTTTCATTCATGTATACCATCTTAAAGATGACATACAATTATGCCTAAAGTAAATCCCCGAACAGTCATGTTGACGCTCGGATGTTTCCAGAGATGGCTTGTCTCCGGCTTCTCCCTGCACGTGCACGAGCGTCTGCCCTCTGCGTTATGGGTGGCCGGCAGCGGTTCCTTGGCGACGCCTTTTCCTACACGCACATGGGCTCTACTCCCTGCATTACGATTAATGGGCTAGCTAGGGCTGGAGACTCAGCTGCAAACTAACTGGTCGGACGGTTTATATTGCATATAAACTCAAACTTCGCATCAACACTAAGTGTTCACCACAAGCTGCTGAGCAACTTTACACGAACATAATGTTCATCTGCAACGCTATTTCATCACCACCGATTTTTTCTCTGGATTTTATATATTTTATTTTTACATCATGTACTACCCGTTCTCCATATTTTTATTATAGAGGCCTGGTTCGGTTGCCGAGCTCATCTTTTACGCTCGGGAACTGGATCAGTCGGGAAGGACAAGAGGATCATCGTCCGGGTGGTCGAACCACCTGGCAGACGGACTTCACCGCCAACTAACTGGTCAGACAGTTAGGCTCTCACTTTTCCTCGACGTTTACTTTGCCGCCGACCAGTTGGATGGACTACCCAGCGCTCGATTCTTCACCAATCAGCTGGTCGGATTCTTCGTCGCTTCATCGTTAGCTACGCTGGGGACTCCTTGGCATTCGACTTCTTCGTGGATCTTGCTACATCTCATCGGTGCGCTATCAAGTTGCTCCATGCTGTTCGGATTAGGGTGCTAATCTTGGGTAGCATGTCGGGGGGTCTTGATACGCACGTGACAGATGACGCTAGAAAGCTTTCAACGTTCTTTCTCTGACCCTGCTACAAGATATCTTCAAAATCTTCCAACGGGCTCGGGGACTACGTGTGTATACGTCATCTAGCGATGACTGTACTTATTTCTACACTGGTTTCCAGCTAAGCTAGAAACTGGGTGGGCGTTTGAAGACTGCTACTTTGAACCCTGGCACCACGTGTTTACTTCACCTACTGTCAGGCTTGAGGACTAAGTGGCTACACTTCACCTGGGGTGAATGTAGTGCTTTTTCTAATTTACCCTCGTTATTGACTATCGAGTCTAAGTGGCTACACTTCGCCTAAGGCAGAAAATTTTCAAATTTTATCTTGAGCCCCTTACATCCTTCTGACAAACCTCAACTTCACGCAAGTCCGAGCTCGGCTCCGAGTCGAACAGTTTGGACACTCGCTCCAACAGCTTGGAGGCTCATTCAAACAGCTCAGACACTTGACCAACTGCTCAGACATCATCTTCAGCAGCTCGACTGCCAGTCAGATCGGTCGGAAGCTTGCTCCTGGTGATTAGCAGCTCATTGGTCAGCTTGGACAAGCTCAAGACAGTGTTCTCAGAGGATACAAGGCGCTCGAGGACTAGCTGTGGGGTATGACCCCTGGTACCCATAGGACAAGACATGGGCCGCACCATCAGAGATGCCCAGCTCACAAGATCAAGGCGTGCGGCGCACGACACTGTCGGCGTGCACCGCAAGGCTACAAGATGTATTAGATATTGTATAATACCAAATAGGATATTTTCCTTGTAACCCTACCCCTCCAAAGTATATAAGGAGGGGCAGGGATCCCCTACCCCTTCGGATCTGATCATAAGCAATACAATTCACATAGACACAGAACGTAGGGTATTACGTCACGCTGACGGCCCGAACCTGCCTATATCGTGTTCCGTGTCACCTCTAGTTCGTCTCTTGCGCACCTCTACCGACTCATCTATTACCGCGGGCATACCCCTCGGTAGACTGTCGGCCGTATTTCGTCGACAACGGGTGAGCGAGATTACCGTAGCTACGGGAGCATAAGCTTTCTGCAGTTCGACTCGTTTTTCTCAAAGTTGTCTTCCGAGACCCTTTGCCTTTTGTTCTTATCATGTTATGAAAAAAGGTCGGTGTGTTCCGACCCCTTTTTAACGCCAAGACCATAAAGCTCCTGGCGTAGGCAAAAAATCTTGATCATACAGGTGAGCAAAGTCACCGTAGCCACGGGAGCGTAGGTTTCCCGCAGTCCGACCCATTTTACTTAGTATTTTGCTCCTGCGACTCTTTGCTTTTAGATCTTATCATACAAAAGAGGTCGGATGTAAAAGAAAGTTCCTGAGTATAAGTATTCCCCTATCAGCCCCCGAGTGAGGTCCGACCCTTGGCCGTTGTAGGGGTCGGACATCACTAAAAGCCAAGGGATAATAAAAATGGACAAGGAGAACGCCTTTTATTTCAAAAACATGATTTTTGCATATGCATGCCAACAAATTAGAAAAAATCTAAGGGTAGAAGCGACGTAGTTGCTCTATATTCTAGGCGTTGGCGAAGACTTGGCCGTTGGTGGTCTTGAGCTTGTAAGTGCCAGGCTTGAGGACCTTGGTGACGATGTACGGCCCCTCCCACGGCGGAGAAAGCTTGTGGCGGTCCTTGTTCCACTAGACGAGGCGTAGCACTAAGTCCCCAATGTTGAAGGCTCGGCCCTTGATCCGACGGTTGTGGTAATGGCATAGTGCTTGCTGGTATTTGGCGGAGTGGAGGAGAGCAACGTTGCGGGCTTCATCTTGTTGATCCAAGACATCCTCGAGGTACTCTTTGGCCTCTTGCTCTTAGTACAGCATAACCCTCGGTGCTCCATAGTTGAGGTCGGTCGGGAGGATCGCCTCAGCGCCGTAGACCATGAAGAAAGGTGTGTGGCCTGTTGCCAACTAGGGGTCGTCCTTAGGCTCCACAACACCGTGGGGAGCTCTGTGTCCCATCGGCCGCCAAACCTGTTGAGTCTGTTAAATATCTTAGGCTTGATCCCTTGTAGGATCATGCCATTTGCGTGCTCAACCTACCCGTTTGTGCGAGGGTGTGCCACGGTGGCCCAGTTGACGCGGATGTGGTACTCGTCGTAGAATCTTAAAATTTTCTTTCCCATGAACTGCGTGCCGTAATCGGTAATGATGGAGTTCGGCACCCCAAACCGATGGATGATATCGCCAAAGAAGAGCATCGCTTGCTTAGATTTGATCTTGGTGATCAGTCACACTTCTATCCATTTGGAGAACTTGTTGACGGCAATAAGTAAATGGGTGTAGCCCTCGGGCGCCTTCTTGAGGGGCTCGACCAAATCAAGCCCCCAGACCACGAATGGCCACGTGATGGAGATGGTTTGGAGAGCTTGGGCTGGCAAATGGGTTTGTCGCATGTAGTACTGACACCCTTCACAGGTGCGTACAATGCGCATGGCGTCTGCCACTGCAGTCGGCCAGTAGAAGCCCTATCGAAAAGCGTTCTTGACGAGGGACCTCGGCATGGCGTGGTGGCCGTAGGCATCATGATGGATGTCTTCAAACAACTTTCTCCCATGCTCGGTGGGAATACAGCACTACAAGACCTTGGTGTGGCTCTTTTTATAGAGTTCTCCCTCGATGATGACGTACGACTTAGCGCGGTGTGCAAGCCATCGGGCCTCCATCCTGTCGACCGAGAGTGTCTCTTGGACGAGGCAGTCGAGATACGGGACCCTCTAGTCTGGCAAGGGGTCAGACCTTGTGATGGATCCTCGTTGATTTCCATGACCTCGGGGTCGGGCAGAGCCACCGGGAGCTCAGCCCCCGAGCCTGAAGTGGGTGGCTCATTGCCAGCCTGCTTTGGCTCCTCGTAATGGACCGAGGGCTTGTGCTGATCGCTGGCAAAGACGTCGGCCGGGATTGGCTCTCGGCCGAACGCCATCTTCGCCAGTTCATCGGCTGCTTCGTTAAGCCATCGGGGAATGTGATTGAGTTCGAGGCCATCAAACTTGTCCTCTAGCTTGCGCACTTCTTAGTAGTACGCGACCATCTTGGGGTTGTGGTAGACCGACTCCTTCATGACTTGGCCGGTGATGAGCTGCAAGTCGCCCCGAATGTCCAGCCGTCGAATTCCTAGCTCAATGGCAATGTGCAGGCCGTTGAGGGCTTCATACTTGGCCACATTGTTAGAGGCGGGGAACTAGAGGCGGACCATGTACCACATGCGCACTCCAAGGGGGGAAACGAAGATGAGTCCCATGCCGGTGCCCTTCTTCATCAATGAGCCATCGAAGTACATCGTCCAGTACTCCTAATCGACGGCCACCGGTGGCATCTGGACCTCAGTCCACTCCGCGACGAAGTCGGCCAGCACTTGGGACTTGATAGCTGCCTAGGGGCATAGGTGATCCCTTCACCCATCAGCTTCCATTTGGCAATCCTTCCCGTGGCATCATGGGTTTGGATAACCACACCAAGAGGGAAGGATGAAACTACCATCACTAGGTGTGACTCGAAGTAGTGCCACAACTTTCTCTTGGCGATCAGGATGGTGTACAAGAGCTTTTGGATTTGGGGGTAACGGGTCTTGGAATCAGCCAAGACCTCGTTGATAAAATAAATAGGGCATCGCATCTTGAAAGCATGCCCTGCTTCTTCCCGTTCTACAACTAGAGCAACGCTGACCACTTGCGTGGTGGCCGCGATAATAGCAGGAGCGGCTCCTTTTCGATCGGTAGGACTAGGATCAGAGCCTTCGTCAAGAACTCCTTGAGCTTATCAAGCGCCTCCTGAGCCTCAGTTGTCCACACAAACTGGTCTGTTTTCTTCAGAAGACGGTAGAGAGGGAGGCCTCATTCGTCGAGGCGCGATATGAATCGGCTGAGGGCCGTGAGGCATCCCATGATGCGCTGTACCCCCTTTATGTTTTGAATGGGGCCCATCCGAGTGATGGCCATAATCTTCTCTAGGTTGGCTTCGATACTGTGCTCAGAGACAATGAACCTGAGTAGCATACCCCTCGTGACCCCGAAAACACACTTTTCAGGGTTGAGTTTGATGCTATTTTCTCGAAGTTTCTTGAAGGTTTTTTTGAGGTCGGCCATGAGCTGGTCGGCCTTTTTGGACTTGACTACGATGTCATCCACATATGCCTCGATAGTCTCTTCGATGAGATCACCAGAACATTTGAGCATTTATCACTGGTATGTTGCTCCTACATTTTAGAGACTGAACGACATGCTAACGTAGCAGTACGATCTGAACGGCGTGATGAAAGAAGTCACGAGTTGGTCGGACTCTTTCATCGCAATTTGATGGTAACCAGAATACGCATCAAGGAAGCAGAGGGTTTCGCACCCCGAGGTCGAGTCGACTACCTGATCTATGCGTGTTAAGGGAAATGGATCCTTAGGACATGCCTTGTTGAGGCTAGTTTAGTCAACACACATTCTCCATTTTTCACTTTTTTACAAGAACAGGATTGGCTAACCTCTCGGGATGATACACTTCCTTGATGAATCCAGCCGCCAAAAGCTTCGCAATCTCCTCGCCGATGGCCATGCGCTTCTCCTTGATGAAGTGGCGCAAGTGGTGTTGCACCGGCTTGGAGCCCTGCTTGATCCTTAAGGCGTGCTCGGCGACTTCCCTCTAAATGCCTGGCATATCCGAGGGTTTCTAGGCTAAGACATCGCTATTCACGTGGAGGAAGTCGATGAGCGTGCTTTCCTATTTGGGGGAGTGGTCGGCACTGATGCGCAGCACCTTGCCGTCGGAGTCGCTGGGGTCGACGGGGACCTCCTTGGTGCCCTCCGTGGGCTCAAAGGCTCTGGCCTACCACTTGGAGTCAAGCGTGTCTTTGGCCACCGCCTCGCTGATGACCGCGAGCTCTTCCAAGGCAATGGTCGCAGAGGCGAGCTCGCAACACTCCAGGTCGCACTCGTAAGCGTGCTAGAAGGAGGTGCCGACGGTGATAATCCCAAGCGGGCCTGACATCTTCAGCTTTAGGAATGTGCAGTGTTATCCTAAACGCTAAACGGTACACAGTCGGTCACCTATCGTTTAGCCCATTATTCGGACATAACGGGTGTTTAAACGAGAAAATGGCTGTTTAAACGGTCAAAACAACCGATTAAATGGAAACGGTGTACCACTATGTAGCATTTAAACGGTGTGTAAATGGACTAAACAACTGTTTAGGCGAACAGTGGGTATGCGTAGTTAGGGACAACCATGAACTTTGCATAACATGGTCATCCTAGGATGGCGTGGTAGGTTCCATGGAAATCGACCACCTCGAAGGTGAGGGTCTTAGTCTTGAAGTTGGACTTATCCCCAAAGGTTACAGGCAGGTCGATCTGTCCGAGGGGTTTGGCCTGTTTTCCCGGCACGATACCATGGACAGGCGCCTCGGTCGGTCAGATGCGCGATCGGTTGATACCCATGGCGTCGAACGTCATGACGTACATGATGTTGAGGCCACTACCTCCATCCATCAGCACCTTACTGAGATGCTTCTTGTCGATGATTGGATCAACGACGAGCGGGTATCGACCCAAATGCGGAATGTTGTCCGGGTGGTTAGAGCGGTCGAAGGTGATGGCGGACCATGACCACCAGAGGAAAGCGGGAGTGGCCAGCTTGACCGCGTACACCTCACGGTGCGAGCTTCTACCGGCACTTAGAGTCGTACGCCGCTGGGCCACCAAAGATCATGGCGCAACTGGTCTCCTCTGGGAAGGTATCCTCCTTCTCTTCGGTGTCATCCCCTAGGGGGTCAAGCTTCTTTTTCCCATCCCCCTTCTTGGGGCCTCCGGACAAGAACTTCTTCATAAATCTACAGTCCTTGTAGGCGTGCTTGACGGGGTAGGCGTGGTTAGGGCAGGGTCCCTCGAGCATCTTCTCGAAATGATCCAAGGCACTCTCGGTGGATGCCCTCTTGCCCTTGTGCTCGGCAGCGGCCCCGAGCGAGTCCCCGGACCATAGCTTGCTCCTCTTCTTCTTGTTTGAGCGGTTGGAGGCGCCTTCACCAGCGTCCTCATCCCGCTTAGCCTTGCCATGGGCGTGGTTGAAAATTGCTCCGACCGCCTCCTCACCCGAGGCGTGGCTGGTGGTGATGTCAAGGAGCTCCTTGGTGGTCCTTGGACGCTTGCACCCTAGCTTGTGGACCAAGGACTCATAGGTGGTCACTGATAAGAAGGCCCCGATCATGTCGGCGTCGGCGACGTTGGGCAGCTCATTGCACTACCGGGAGAAGCGATGGATGTACTCGTGAAGAGTTTCATCCAGCTTCTGCCGATAGTTCTTGAGGTCCCAGAGGTTCCCATGGCACACTTAGGTGCCCTGGAAGTTACCCACAAAGATCTCCTTTAGGTCCACCCAACATCTAATCTCGTTGGGTGAAAGGTGCTCCAGCCATGTACGTGTCATGTCGGCAAGGTAGAGGGGGAGGTTGCGAATGATGAACACGTCACCATCTGTGCCACCGGCCTGACAAGCAAGCTGGTAGTCCTCGAGCCATAGGCCAGGGTTCGTCTCCCTAGCGTACTTCTAGATATTCATCGGCGGGCGATACCGTGCCGGGATGGGTGCACTGATGATGTGTTGGCTGAAGACCCGTGGCCCCAGCGATGGGGGACTCTGGCTTCGGTCCTCGCCACTGTCGTAGCGGTCACCGCAACGAGGGTTGTAGCAGTGGCTGGCCTCTCCTCTTTGCTCCTCCCGCCCGCACCTGCGGGCATTCAGAGTGTCACGTGCGTCACAGTTGTTACCGAGGCGGTCGTGTACCGGGGCCGTGGCAGCCTTCCCACCATCGTGCGTCGACTGGTGGATGGATGCCGCCTTGCCATGGCCCTCAGCAGACCTTTCCCCGCCTTGTGGAGGTTGGTGGACGGATGCATCACCCTCGTGGTGTGCCGATGATGCACACTGGCTAGCATTGTGTCGTCGAGATGCTAAGCTCTCCGCCTACTGTACCGCCACACGCCCGAGCAGCATGCGGATCTCGTGCTGTGCTTGGCGTCCCTCGGGTGTTGCGGGCTCCAGGAGCCGTCGGAGCAAAGCCGCCACCGCGGCTATGTTTTGGCTTGCCCGGGCGAAGCGCGGGAGTCCGTTGTCATCCTCGATGATTCTCCGATGCGTGTCACGGGCACGCACGCACATCTCAACGTGGTGCTACATGATCTTGTGCTCGAGGGCCATGTGCTCCTCCTCCGGATGGAGTCACGCAGTCTCAAGCTCTTGCTGCCGCTCCCTCAGCTGGTCCATACGCTGGCGGGGTGGGACCTCTGTGTTCGCCACAGCCCCGCGCCTATCAGCAGGGTGCGAGGGAGTCCCGTTCCCCCATGAGAGGTGCTGTTGTTGGCACTCATGACATGCCCTTCGAGGCGCCTTGCGGTGAGGGTTGTCGACGATGTCTGCCATGAAACATTCACGCGAGGGGTGGTAGCTCCCCTGACTAGAGACGAAATCCGAGATTGACTCCGAATCGCTCACGAGGAGATCGTGGATCGATTCTACGATGTAGTTGGCCATACCCACAAACTCGTCGTTCGTGCGAAAGCATCGCGCCATATGGCGCTCGACAATCTGCGCTGCGTTGCGCAAACCATAAGGGAACACTGTTGAGGCACCCTGGGTCATAGTGTCCGGGGAGAGCGGCTCTCCGCCGGCGAGCTGCGTCATGATGTTGACAAAGGAGAAGGTGAGGGACGTAGGTTCTCCTAGGACAGGTGAGGTCCTAGGTATACGGCGAGCTGGTGCTCCAACCTCTCAAAGTCAAAGTTGAGAGGCTGGTCGCGCTCGGGGGCGTGAGCCTCTGGGGCGTTTAGCTACAGCTCCTCGAGAGCCTCAATGATCGCATCGAGGCCAGTGGGGGAGGAGGCTGGACGGGCACGAGAGCCTGCTCCAGTTCTCCCTCCATGGTGACAACAAAGTCCAGACTCCTGAAGTGCACGTGTGCACCTGGGGTCCAATCGATGCTGTGGCTAGCCATCCGAAGCCTAGTGATGAAAACGACAAAACACGCAAAGGCCCCTACCTGCCACGCCAACTGTCGACGTTCTAAACTGCCGACTAGTAAATTTGTGGATTGCACGTTTAGGTTCAGATGGTGAGCTTGGAGGGCAGAAAGATGTATACTGGTTCGGACAGAATGTCCCTACTCCAATTCATGGTGGCTTGCGCTACCAACTCTATATTCGATTTGCAGTAGGTGTTACAAACAGTCGAGAGAGGGATGGGTGCCCCAAGTCTCTGGTGTACGTGTGGCGTATGCTCAAGACCACTCTATTCGCTTGGGGGCAGGGGGCTTGAGAACTTGTGAATGTGTGCGGGTGTGCTTGAGAGCTCAAAAAGTCTCCCTAGAGGGGGACCAACCCTTCCCTTTTATAGGATAAGGGAAGGGCTATTAGTACATGAGAAAGGATAGGGAGAAATGAAAAGAAGAAAGAGAAAAACAAAAGAGAGGGAAAGGAGTCCTAGAGTGGCGCCGCCCTCCTTCCCCTGCCAGTGGGCCCTAATGGCCCTATAAACGATGATGGGGACGTCCCCACGTCACGGTCCTATCTGCCGCTATAGTCATGCGCGGGCGTTGTCGCCCGGTCACGGCACAAGGCGTGGTCAACAGGCTTGTCGTACGAGGATTAGGTGCCATAGCGGATGTAATGGCTGCTGGTCATGTCGAGGTGTGGCTGTACTTCCCTTCTGACATCAGGATCGTGAGTGGCCAGGCCCGGAGTGGTTGGAGCATGGCGCGGGCCCGGCGTGGGAACCTGCGCTCTCGCCCGAGGTCTGGCGTACCTGCAGGGATCGGGCGAGGCGGAGCCCTTGCCCAAGGGGTCGGGGCGAGGCGGACCCTCACCTGAGTGGTCAGGCGAGGCGGAGCCCATGCGCCAAGGGGTTGGGTGAGGCGGGACCCACGCCTAAGGGGTCAGGCAAGGCGGAGCCTGTGCCCAGGGTATAGGACGAGCCAGGAACCTTCTTGGTTGGGCCGGATCGGGCTGCAACTATGCTCATAATCGTTTTAGATGGGCTGAGGCTGATGTCTTTTAACTCTTGTCTCATAGGTACCCTAATACTGGTACCCGACAAGGATATTAAGGACCTTCCTATAGCTAACCTTGTTGACACCCTTAGGTCCAAGTTTATGGAACTATATGTAAGAAGGAGAAGAATATGTGAGAAATTTGAAGGCCATATAATGCTTCCAATTGTTGTTTGCCAACTATATGCACTGAGTAGGGAGTTAGGCCACCTAAAGATCAAAGAAGGTGGAAGGGAGGAAGCTGAGGTGATAGAGGTTACTGATTCACAGAAGATCATAAGACATGTGGTCAATATTAAAAACCACATATGCACCTGCAGGGAGTGGCAAGTCTCAGGAAAACCATGCCCACACGCTTTGGCACTCATCACCACATGTAGAAATCCTAAGATGGAAGAGTACTTGCATCCTTACTTTTCAGTTTACCATTTTAGGCTAGCCTATGGGGCTGTGATTAGGCCACTACCTGACAAGTCTCAATGGGTGCGTGTGAATCTTGGATTCAAAGTGTTACCACCTCTCAAAAAGAGGCCGCCTAGTAGACAAAGAAAACTTAGAATTCCGAGCTGCATTGAGGGCAAGGGCATGAAACCTAGGGGCAAAGGCATGTGGCAAGTGAAATATAAAAAAACTCAGAATTCTGAGTTGCATCAACATCTTCAAAGTGCCTGCTGAATGGAACAGCAAAGAATAGGTAAAATTGTACCTGTCATGCTTGATTCATATTTCATTTTATTAACAACTTCTCAATTCCAGGAAAAGCCGAGCCAAAAAAGGAAAGGCTGGGAGGCCTCCAGGCTCTAATAAAAGGTAGTAGGTTGCTGAGCAAGGAAGTCTAGAGAACAACAGTTTTGTGACAACAAGGTTAAAAAAATAATATCATCTATGTGCTTTTAATCGAAATGAGAGTCTGTATAACAACATTAACAATTTCCTCTATTTTACAGTCAATTCCCATCAACCATAGGAGAACTAGCAGGCACAAGTCAAATCAACACTTCTCCTGGTCCTGTGACAAGAAGGTACCTCTATAAACTGTACAAAGACTTAATCTGTACACTTTTAGTTTTCATGAAAACCTAATCAGCTAGACCTTTCCTTTCATTTTTAGGCAATCACATTTTAACAATGGTGGAGGTAGGAGGGTCCAATCAAATCACTACAAGTTTTGGACATATAACAAAAAGGTAAAAGTACTAATCAGTTGAGCATGTATATACTGAACTCTGTTCATGTACTGAAGCATCCCTCTCCTATTTTCCCATGTATTCAGTCAAACTGGAGAAGAGACTAAATATTGTTACCACTCCCACTAAGTCTCCAGCAAAGCGTGGTTAGGACTGAAGAAAAAGCTCACTCCAAGGAAGGGGAGAAACAATGCTGCTTGAACAATTGAAGAATAATTATATGACATCTTTTGTGTTCTAAGTTCCCAGAAAAACTTGTATTCACCTGGATGCTTCTTTTGGATTTGAAAACTTGTACTCCTAAATTCGGTTGGACACCATGTATGGAAAACTAGTAAACCTGTATGGTTCTATCAGTACTGTTACCATGTTTAGATTTGCTTATAATGACTGCTTTGCTTTTATGAATATAAGCATATGTACATGTGTTACTGTGGTGCGCTGACCTGTTGTGTGCTACAGCATTCTTTTTTTACTATTGCGTGCAAAATTCATGTTCTGTGCGGCTGAGGTGCCTGGTGCCAAGCGTCTAGGTTCTTTTTTTAATGCTGCAGCATTCAGGCGCCAAGCATCCGGTGCACAGGCTTGTTCTATTGAGCCAGGGGTAGTTTTGTCCTTTCAGGTGGCTGGGGAGAGGTGAAAACATTTCAGGAAAAGGAAAAGATGATAAAATGGCTAAAATCCCTTATATTGAAACAATTCACAGCCTCAGTGTCATATTTCGAAAGGCAGATGAATTGGATGTCAAATGTTGCGAGGCAGACGAATTGGATCCCAAATATTAAAATTTCTCGTCGTCAAATATGCACAAGAAGGGGAACACTGTTGCATAATTTGGTGGGCATAATTCTATTCCATATCACTCTATTATTTCATTACAAACGTAACACGTTTATAAGCAGGATTTGGGGGATTGTCGTGTGTGCTACTTCTATTTTGTTAAAAAAATTCGCTTATTAGTTTTCTCGTCTTCGTTTTTAACTCAATCTTTAGACAACCAATGCAAAATTAAGGCTTCCTCGACGCTGCTTGCCCTATATATTTCTTCCATCTATCTACTGATCGTGTAGTAAATTTTGGTACATTCTAAATTTGTTACTTGTACCAAAATGTTGGAAACGTGTAGATAGAAATGCTTAGACGAGAGTAGATGGAGTGAGGGCTAAGGACTTTCATATCCAGAGACCAGAGTGTATGCTTTCTTCTTTTTTGTTCAGCTTATATTAGGTAAAAACTTGTAACAACTTGGCTGGATGCGTAAAGGCCAGAAGCAATTCCAATTTCTAAAAAAAAGACCAGAAGCAAACGTGCACGCGAGTTGGCTGGGTTCACTAGCTTAAAGTACATACATACAAAAAATATAAAGCAATTGACATGGTGGTCTCCTCCATTTACACATATCACACATCAATTGGGGGCTTCTTTTCTTTAGTTTCCTTCCCTCTGGATTTTATTTAATTTTTTTAGATAAGGGAAGCTTTATCAATTCAGGTTTATTACGTCAGGTTGATATATAAGATCTTGAAACACTCCCAAACTATGCATAACTAGGATGCACACAACCTTACGAAGTTTTACAAGGTTCAGACACACTACTAACACTCAATCCATAAACTGGACTGCTAGCCATGTGTCTGGGTAAAAAAAAACTCCTTTACCACCTGTGCCAATTATTGAGATGTCGCTACAACCAAACGTACCCTGTAATGTTGGTTTCTGTAGGATAGCCCATGTATGAAGTCAATGTATAACTAAGTATATAGCCTGAAAGAGAAGAATTTCATTTTTTTTGTTAAAAATCAGATCATTTTTACGTAACCATAGCTGAATCGTGCAGATGCCTTTGCTTGCTGGCACCACGGATAACTACCTGGGCCGATAAGCTTACTATTACTTACCGATAGTAACTTAGAGAGCATCAATTTTGTCTAGCTATTATTGGATCAGTGAGATGTAAAGGGAAGATACATAGTTTTCAGATGCTAAAAAGATATGTAACTAAAAAAGCAAAACAACTTACAAAGCACAGAGCACCATGGGTGACCACTGACCAAAAACCACAAAAGAGTGACACCACTAGGAGTAGGGTAGTGCAAGCGAGGCAGGGAGGCCCCATTTCATCCACAGTGATGTCACGATCGATGCGGACACCTCTCTAATGGTGAATAACAACCGTCCCCAAAGTAAACCAAACAAATTGTGCTATTATCCACTGTAACAAGTAGCACTGGTAGCATCTCTCTATTTTCGTCCATTTCGAAAAAGCAGAAAGTCAAAAGTCTAAAGTAGGATCTAAGGCGCTGCACAGATTGTGTACTACGTGAAAGAGCTCCTTTTGAAAAAGCAAGCACTTTCTAGAAGTTGAACACATGCAAACCACAGGCTTACCAACGCTAGGTTCAGACATTGATTTCTGCTACGTTCTGGCCTCTCTTCTCAGGGTAGAGTCTTCCTGGTCCTGCCTTGACTTCATGCATGTGATTTTGCAGTCTGATTGGTTATCATTAAGCCAGAAGGTGAGTTCTCCGATCCTGATAGAGATTGCACTTGCATGGGTTCCATTATTTGTTGCTCATATCAAATTTTTAGCGAGCGCAACTTTCTTTTGTTTCCGTTTGTGCTCATGTATGCCGTCGTGCTAAGGTGGGTGGGTGGCGGGGCCATGGCCACACCCTCCCACCCCCCCCCCCCCCCCCCCCCACAATCCATGACAACAATTTTTTTATCAGTATCAACTTATAATTTTTATTTTTATTTACCCTCCTCTAACACACGACCACAATTTCTTTTATTAGTGGAAGAATACTACAAAAATTGTTGTCATATATACCTGTTATATCTTCTACTCCAATGTCCCCCCCCCCAATCCATGACAACAATTTTTTTTATTAGTATCAACTTATAATTTTTATTTTTATTTACCCTCCTCTAACACACGACCACAATTTCTTTTATTAGTGGAAGAATACTACAAAAATTGTTGTCATATATACCTGTTATATCTTCTACTCCAATGTCATTCTCACTTTTCGACAAGTCAAACGTTTTTAACTTTAACTATATATATATATATATATATAAATATTAATAGTTCTAGTATATAATTAGTATCATTAGATGGATCGTTGAATAAATTTTCATAATAAACTTATTTAGAGATATAAATATAATTAATATTTTCTAGAAACCTAGTCAAACTAAGACAAACACGAATTCCATAGCGACACTTTTTATGGGACCAAGGGTGCAGGCCATGCAGTACTCTTTCTAGTTACAGGTGGAGCTGCAAACAATCCCTTTCATATTCGGCTGAGATCTAAATATTTACTTGAGATTTTTTCTACGTAAAAATGAGAAAACTACATTTAATGTAGCCCACCATCTATCCTACATTCCTGCCCATCAGCCAATTACAGGTGAGTGGGAGAAAATAATGCTAGCCAAAACAATGTATATTCTTTAGCATCTTGCATGTGGATAGCTTATACAAACTAAAGAACCTAAAGTTTTTTTTTTGAACTTAAGAACCTAAATGTTATCACAGGAGTATGTGGAATTGTGCCCCTACCTTTGGGGGCTTAAAAACTCTATATAACTTAAGCTATAAGCCAAAGGAAGACAGCCTTAATTAATTTTGATACTCTCTCTGTCCCTGAATAAATAAACTCTTAGAGTTATCTTAAATCAAACATTTTAAACTTTGACCAAATTTCTTGAAAAATCCGTCAAGATTTATAACATCAAATTACTATCATTAGATATACCATAGGTATACTTCGTATTTTCATAATGTGCTCATTTTATATTATAAATATTGTTACTCTTTTCTATAAAGTTAGTCAAACTTAAGATAATTTGACTTACATAGATTCTAGGAATTGATTTATTCGGGGACGAAGTGAGTAAGTCGTTCCACCAACAGATACCATATGGTGGCCCAAATACCAGTTCAGGACACAGATGAACAAGAGAAACAAATTATTACCATAGATGTTATCTCAAGCTTGTCATTTCTTTTGACAGTGCCTTGCAAGCTCTCTGCAAAGCCCACATCTCCTGCATACATAGCCAAACAAGAACAAACTACAGTCAATATAACTGCCATTGAAATATTCTCCCCGTTTGGATCCTTGGAAGTGAATTCATTTTAATAATCATAATTTAGATACGTATTAATTAAGATAATATGGTTGTATATGGATTATATTTATATATTATTGTTAGCTATATGAGAGATACTTATGTGTTGTATTTATACCGTAGGGGGAGAGTTGAAAAGCGTGTTATAAGTTGCAAAATAGAAATATAGCATGGTGATCTATAGAATAAATTTCCATATCCCACCCTATGAATTTGAGATAAACTTATATGTGAACTTTAGAAAGTGGTGGAATGTCAAGTTCCAAGCTAAATAGCCTGATTTATTAAGTAGATTTTAATTCCTCCAGATAAAAGAATCCAAACGGCCCCTCAAAGTAAATGGTGATCGAGGAACAATGTATAACCTCGCAGAGGCTTTCATTCTCCACAGTGAGAGACTGCACTGCACCAGCTACTGGATCTCCGGCAGCCTCTACAAGATCCAAACGACAAACCAAATTAAACCACAAGGACAAGAAGGTAGAAGGACAAGCTCAGGATTCTATAGCACTGAAATTTTTGGCTTTTAATTATGTCACAGGATCATCCTGATGATAATGAGGTATATCTTTATTATCAGCACCCTTTTTGTGGCTTTGTCCTTAAGATTCCACTTTGTGTTTGCCCTCCTTCCCTCACCCTTTCGAACGCAGACAGATCCATGTGACTGTGTGTGCTGTAATCATGACTTCTAACACATATACGATCATAAATCCAGTAATTACCTCCAAATAAAAGGGTTAGGTTAGGGGAGATAAATACAATTGTAATTTGAACCGTCGGCAGGAGAGGCCCCTACCTTTTTTTTAACCCAATCCAAAAATTCGCCCCCATGAGGATTCGAACCTGACTTGCTGGCATGCTACCAAGGAGCTCCAACCACTAGGCTGGAGGCCAGTTCTCAATACAACTATAATTAGATCAGATCCGAATACAAATAGCCAAATCGCTTAAGTTGGGGTTCGAGTGCTCGGTTTTGCACAACATAAAGGGAAGAGAAAGGGTGGGCAAACTTGTTTGGTGTTCGTTGCCGATAAAAGGCCCGTCGAAGACTTGCACACTTGGCATGAGGCGGTGGTGGCGCAATCGCCCACAGCATAAAGGGAAGAGAAGGGGTGGGCAAACCTGTTTTGTGCTCGTCGCCGATGAAGGGCCCATCGAAGACCTGTGCACTTGGCACACAGTGGTGGCCGGCGTGGTCGCCTGGTCCTATGCTTGGGGTACCGCCAACATCAGTGGGGAGAGCGGAGAGGCAGCGGGGCAGGACAAGGAGGCAGAGTGGCTGTCGGGCGGCATGGTCCCGTGCTCAGGTACCACCGGCCTCAGCAGGAAGGGCAGGGAGGTGGTGTGGGCCGTGGCGGTCCGACATCATCGATGTAGAGGGTCGTGGAGGTGCCGTCAGCAGGGCGGAGCGTCTGATGGGGCGGCCGCACAGGGCTCGATGTGGATGTTGATATTTCTTATAACTATTGGAGGTTTCGCAAGAGCATAGAAATAGCGAAGTAGCACTTCGCTCGGTGAGTATTCCGAGGTCGTATTTATATTTTTCGTGAGAAAGCGTATGGCTAGGATAGTTGAAGAATAGAGATAATTATGAAAAGGTTCTCAAACAATTGCACGACCTTAGTCGGTGGTTAACGACTATGGCGCATGGATTGATAGGATAAAGATATATAGATGGGACGCCAAGAAGATAAATATGTCAAGGAGTATGGCGTAGCTAGTGGGAGAGCGAGCAAAAGAGAGTCCTATGTAACTTTTACTAAGCAAGCACAACTTAGAAATAAACTTAGCAACTCAGTTATACTAAAGGTTAGAAAGAGTTCCTTAGCGCGTATGGGGGCACAACCGGCCTTAGCTAACCCCAAGGGATTAACTACACGTGATTGCATGAGCACTTCAATTTAAGAACTAGACCTAACATGGTGGAATACAGAGGATGGACATGACTGTCACCACCTGCCACCTACCACTATTTGAAGATATAGCGGTATCCAAGGCAAGTCATAGCCTAAGCTCCATGCTTAATCTATACACTCACAACTTCAATCCGAGCTCCAATGAAATGAGATTGAACACCCTAACTAGACAGTGGAACCTGTACTAAAGAAGATCAAGCTGCTAAGCAAAAGATAACTTATGCTACTAAGCTTAGAACAAGCTCCGAAGCACACTTAAACTAAGTAAGCTTGGACTAACTACTTGAGCAAAGTAAAAGTATATTACTAAATAAAGTAAGTGCACAAAAAGGCAAACATACAGAAAAGGAAAGACACATAAGAGCTTATACTAGACCTAGAAGACTATTTTGGACTGGTCAGCAAAGCTCCTCTCCAGCTCTAATTTCCCACTACTATCCTAGCTACTAACTAGAGCTACTCCTTGAGCTTGAGGGAGTGCCTCTTTTTGAGGCAAACAGGAGGGGAACACCCCTATTGAACTCAATTTTATAAAGATATAAGTATGTACAAAATGACAAAAAAGAAGCTAAATACAAGAAAGCTAAAAAGAAAAAAGCCAGTCCCTAAGAAGAGGTTTCTTAGAGGACTTGCATCTAAGAATAGTCAAAGAAAGCTCCTCCCAAAGTAAACTCTTCCAAAGCCACAAACATAGTGATTGACCATCAAAGATAATTCCATTTCCTGTAGTCTAGAAACACCAAGCCGCCACAATAGTGATCTCCATGAAAAATAGATGGCTCACTGAAACAGTTTTTCCCTAGAAGTAGCTAGCCTGTCCAAGATAGGCACATCAAGGTTCCAATTGATATTAAGAAGCCTCCAACACCAAGAGCTGAAAGAGCACTCAAAAAATAAGCGATCCACTGTTTCTTCAACATCGGCATTGCACACAACGCAAGAATATGAAGGTAGGTGCATATTCTTCCTATTAAGCATGTTTCTAGCGTTGAGCTGATCCAATACAAGCAGCCAAAAAAAGAATTTGTGTTCCACGGCACCCACTTTTCCATAACCAAGAGAACTGCTGCACCTTGATGGACTGTCCTAATAAAGGTTTGTATGCCTGTTTACTTGTGAAAGAAATTCCCCACATATAGCTCCATTGATCCATCTGCTGATCAGTTGTGGACAAAGTTAAAAGCTTTTCCTCTAGAAGAACAAGCTGCTGGGAGGCAATCAGAGAAAGTGTCTCTTCCTTGTATTCTTGTGTGTGTCTTCCTCCTGAGCTTCACACCCCTATTTATAGTGTATAGAGGGCATGGGGGTACTAGTAGGCAATGGAGGAATAAGGTCATTGGAGCTAGGGGCGTCGGCCGACCCTCTAATCCGCCGTCTCTCCATCCTACGGCTTTGGAGTGGCTCCTGATGGCGGTTGGAGATGTCCTAAGGTGGTTGGAAGGTCAGTTATCCCCTTGAGTGGCTGGCAGTGGGCCATTTGATCCACGAGAGGCTCAACCGGTGCCTTTGGATGCCACAGACTTGAATAAACAATGGAGAGGCCTCTTGGATGTCGCCCTGTTCACTTGGCTAAAAAGTCATGGCTAAAAGTGTTGTTCGCTAATTTGTTGTGAGAGAAAAACGTTGTTCGTGGGCTAAAAAAGTACGGCTTATAAGCCAAGCGAACAGGGTGTGTGTTTCTTTCCCCCTCCACGGATTAGTGATGTGGCAAGGGGGGTGTGGCCGGGCAACGCCCTTGGGGATCGCCGAACCCGCCAAGTGGGCCCAAGCATCCTTGTCACGTCCCCTTGCCTCATTTGCACTTGTTTGATGAAATTTTGTTCAATTTTCCGGCATTCAAACCATTCTCCAAGTACAAGTGGAACTAGGTCATATGAAACAAATTTTAGTACAGGTGATATTGTTTTACATCTATTTTCGGTGGAATATCATCGATGGTCTAACTTGGTGGAGTGACCATCAACAATGGACGTGGGTTTATACGGCCGGGGAAACTTTTAGTTGTCTTGCGGCACGCAGCGTATGAGGAAGAGATGGAAATGGGTCTTGTGTGAGAGGAGCGAGGGCGAGGGTGGGGGCGGGGGCAAGGGCGGGGTGGCCAATGCAAAATTGGTCGGAGATTGGGGCAACCGTGTGAGCTTCATTTTCAACGCGAGTGGAAATGGCTGGGGGGGACCTATCGGGGGAGCGGGCGAAAATGGCCAAGGATGACTGCGCTGGAAGTTTTTTACTGGTAGAGATTCCACTGAACATACAAGGCAAAACATGTACTAAGGCTTAGTGTCAGTTCACTAATGACATCTACTACTAAACATCTATGATCGATCTACTTCAACATCTATGTTGTGCACACATTATAATAGATCAGACGATCTATCACAAAAATGGGCAGCATCCATCACCAACCCATGATGGGGAAAAACCGATATATCCGAAACAAAAAGGATGATCAAAAGACAACCACGTGGGAGCTAGTCATCCCTGTGGAGGAGCATCACGACGCATCGGAAGATGATGTAGAGCCTTGTGCTCCTTGAGAGCCCTGCCAAGGCCTCCTCTCCTCTTGCTGCTCCCAACAAGCTTCATTATTGTTTTCAGCACAAACTCGAGTTGCTGCTTGATTCCTTGAACAAGCTATGGCTGTACGTATACTGGTGTGTGCCTGCGATGTGTGGAGAGAACTCAGAAGAGAGCCAGCTCATGTATATAGGCGAAGATGAGATGGGTTTTGTGAGATCATGTGATGAAAAATTGGTCTGATATGAAATTGGCATTGCAAAGTGATTTGAATTATGGCATAATTTAATATGCATGTGCTGCTTATATATGCATATGATAGCATGGTGATTTGGAATTATTGCATGACATGCTCGTGTGAGGTGTTGTGCGGATTGACTTGAGTCAAGTCTTGGACTTGGGCTCGGACACATTTTGCAAGTTTGTTCATGTGCAGATGTTGCTTGAGGCGGAACGTGGTCGATGACGAACTGGAACTAGGTTCAGGGAGGAACTGAGGTTTTGGGACTAAGTTTAGGGAGGAACTGAGGTCCTATCGGTCATGGATGTCATGTGGGACGTTCGGGCTAAGAGAATGTACGACCACTTCGTGAGACGTACACGGGAGATGTACGGGCTGCTGTGTAATGATGAGTGCCAGCTATGGCACGTTGGCACAGGAGATGTGCATGCATACGTGAATAGCTGCGGCTGTGCGAGATGGTGCATCGTGGTGCCGGTAGACGTGCAGGTGGGCACGTAGCTAGTATGGACAGCCAGCCCAGATTGGATGGATGAGCCATGTACGGCTGTGACTTGGCCTGTTTGGGATTAAAACGAAGGGCCAAGTTGAGTGATACGGAGTGCATGAAGGAGGACATGCACGAGCATATGTTTGGAGTCGAGAAAGGATTTGGTCAAGTGTGGTTTGGATTACTAGGCATGCAAGGTTGGAGCTGGTCTTGGGTTCCTTTTACTAGACGTGTTGGCCGAGTAAAAGGAGATCAAGGCTGCACCGGCTTTGTAGCATTGGGACCGAGTTGCAAGGGAGAGGAGACCATGCATGGCCAAGGAGAACAGGCCTTGTAGTGTGTGTCTCAGGCAGATAAAAGGAGACCGACGAAGAGCTTCGGTTGTGTGCGATGACAGGAGAGCTGCAGCGCAGGAGAGATTCTGTCGGTTGTTTTAAGGTTCAGGATTTTGTGTAGAATCCTTTTGTATGGATGCTTGTATGATGCATCTTGTGTAACACAACTCAGAGTAATGAAGATTAATTTTCAAATATCAGTGTGTTGGTAATCTTGTTCTTCCGCTAGCTCTGCACTTTGCCTATATGCATATATATATTTTGTATGCCTAGCTTTTAGTTTTAGATTGATTTCTTATTCTCACTAAATAGATTGGTTTCGATTCATCTAAGACTGTGCTAGGGAATTAAGCTGTTGATCTGAGAAGTTTAGTTGATTAATATTTTAATAATTTTGCATAATAATGAAATTACAGCTTGATCAATCCTCATCACCATCAGACATAGCTTGCTTGTTTATTTTATATCTCAAGTTCTAGACCTCCGGTTGACATAATTCCAATTACGTTGGTTCACAAATTTCATCTACTCTGATCTATAAAAGTTTGAGGTCAATCGGAGCTATGGCTTTTGGTCGGCATTATTTTTCTTAGAGATGCAGTGTTCTGTTTAGAATTGGGAAAGAGGCTTAGTTTGGTTTTGTTGTTTGGGAGAAGTTTTAAAATTAGCTTTTGGCTTATGCAATCATTCACCCCCTCTGATAGCTTATTTAAGTGTGAATCGATCCTACAAGTGGTACCAGAGCGAGGTTCTTTTTTCTAATTGATCTTAACCGGTGACTAGAAAAGAATGTCGACGGATAGGTATACGGCAAAACCATTTGTTTTCGATGGTGTTGATTTTCAGTTCTAGAAAGCGAAGATGGAGTCTTATATTCAAGCACAAGGCTTTGCTATTTGGGAGAAGGTCTACACGCCTTATGAGGTGCCTGAGAATGATGCTGTGACTGAGGCGAATATGACACAGGTGGAAGCTAACAGCAAGACGAGGAACCTGATCATACAAGGTATTGGAAAGAATGATTTTTATCGTGTTGCGCATCACAAATCTGCATATTAGGTATGGAAAGCACTTTCTGATTACCATGACGGTTCATCTACAATTAAAGAGGTACGTCAAGATATGTACAAAAGGATTACATGCGTTTTGAGATGAAACCTGGTGAATCACTAGATGATTTCTTTGCTCGCTTTAATAAAATCCTAAGTAATCTTCGTTCTTTTAATGTTACATATACTGATGCTAAAAATGCACGTCAATTACTTGGAGCTTTAGATATGTCTATATGGGAAATGAAAGTTACTTCTATTCGAGAATATATTGTCATGAGCACTCTTATTTTAGATGTTCTCTATTCTAAATTGAAAACTCATGAGTTAGATGTTTTTGCTAGAAAAAATATTGCTAATAAATCAATAGCATTGGTCTCACAATCTAGCAATTCAAATGGTGATAATTCTTCCACTAGCTATGCATTGTCTTCTTTGTCTTCACTAACTGATGAACAGCTATAACAACTCCCGGAAGATGATTTGGCACTCCTCTCTACACGCTTCACAAGAGCCTTGCAAAATGTGAGATCAAGGAAGAGAGGACACACTGGTCCTCCAAGGTGTTATGAGTGTGGAGATGTTAATCACATCCATCCCAATTGTCCAAAGTTTTTAGCAAGAATTGGAAGAGATAAAGATAACAATGAAGAAGAAACTGAAAGAACAAAGAAGCACACATTGAGAAGCAATAAAAAGAAGGGCCATTTGAACCGCAAGGTGGTGCATCGTGTTCTTTCAGCTCTTGAGCAAGTCAACATGAGTGATGTGGACACAGATAGTGAGGATGACATTTCCAAAGGAAGGAGACTTGATTGGGCTTTGTCTAATGGCAAGTAGTAAAAGCTCCATCGACAATGATGCTTCTGACAATAACAGCTACAACGAGGTAGAACCTTCTTATGATGATTTAGCTAAAGTTGTTGAAAAACTTGGTACCTTACTGGAGAAAAGAAATAAAAAGATTAAGAAACATGATGTATTGATTGAATCTTTATATGCTGAAATTGAAAGATTAAAAACTTTAATTCCTGATGATGATTCTTGCAAATCATATGACATAGTGTATACTGAGCTTACTTCATTAAGGGATATGCATGTTTCCACTTTGGAACAACTTAAGGCTGAAAAAGATAAAAATGAGAAACATGTTTGTGCTATTGTTGAACCAACTTCTTGTGATAAATGTGAATTGCTTAAGTTAAAATTGAAAGATGCTGATGTTAAAATAGCACAACTAAAAGACAACTTTGTTATTCATGAGGTTCTTTCATACTCTAACTGTGGTAAAAATGATAAATCAAAAAATGATGCTTGTGAAAATTGTGCTACCCTTTTGAAATGCATTGATTACTTGCAAGGGAAGATGGGAACTAAAATGTTGAATCAAATTTTGGAACAAAAGACTAGCACACATAAAACTGGTTTAGGTTTTGATCCTTATGCTCATTCTAAATCTCATGCACCAACTATTTCTAAACCTCTTGGTAATGGTAAATTTGAGATAGCTAATAAAACTAAAAAGATGGTTTTTAAATCCGCTGGTATTATGTCATCTTCTAATCAAGAAAATGTAAATGCCACTTATACATCTCAAACTAAACATAAAGTTAAGTACACTTGCAGTCATTGTGATAAAGATGGACATCTTGTACAATTTTGTTTTAGACTAGCCAAACAACAAAAGAAAGAAAAAGCTAAGGCTAGGTCTAATTTTAAAACGGTGTATTCTTTTGTGACCAGAAATATGAATGGTACTAAATACGAAACGTTACGCAAGAATACTCGTTTTGTGCCTACATTTGCTAGTCGTGTGTCTCAGTACTGGATTCCTAAATGTTTAATTTCTAACTCTAGTACTGAGGCCTCGACATCATGTGTTTCTATGTAGGATTCTCATGCAAGGAGAACATATGGTTAGTGGACTCTGGATGCTCACGTCACATGTCTGGTGATAAAGGATGGTTCTCCTCCCTCTCTCATGCATCTCGAGCAGAAAGTGTCACCTTTGAAGATGCTACTTCTACACCTGTCGTGGCAAAAGGTATAGTAAAGGTAAATGACAAGTTTATGTTTAAAGATGTGGCACTCGTTGAGAACTTGAAATTCAATTTGCTTTCAGTCTCACAAATGATTGATGAAGACCTTGAAATATGTTTTAATAAAAGAGAATGCAAAGTGTTAGATTCTTTAGGTGATCTAGTTTTTAAAATTTCAAGATTTGGAAGAGTTTTTAAATCATATTTTGATGCCTCACATGATGCTAAGTTTAGGTGTCTAGATGCTAATGTTTCAAAAGACTTATTTTTTTGGCATCGTAGACTTGGGCATGTTAGTTTTGATCACCTCACGCGTGTTAGTGGTATGGATCTTATACGTGGATTGCCTAAACTTAAAAATGAAAGCGATATAGTGTGCTCTTCTTGTAGACATGGTAAGATGTGTGCAGGTTCACATCCTCCACTTACTATGGTCATGACAAATGCACCTGGACAGCTTCTACACGTTGATACAGTTGGACCATCGAGAGTTCAGTCTTTTGGTGGTAAGTGGTATGTACTTGTGATTGTTGATGATTTCTCAAGATACTCTTGGATTTACTTTAGCATCTAAAGATGAGGCTTTTGGGCATTTTAGAAGTCTTCTTCTTAGATTATCTATCGATCTCCCAGGATCTCTTAGAGCTGTCACACCCCAAAATTTATGATTTTGGGTTGTGCATAGAAAATATTAAGTAAAATAAATAATTTCAATATTGATATAAAATTTTTCAATATTAGTTTAAGTTTCCACAAGTTTAGATGTAGAAAATGGTGTTTTTCAAATATTTTAGAATTAATTTGATGTGCTTTGGTTGATGTGATGCTTGCTTTTGGTGTTTGTGAGTGCAAACGGTTTCAAAATACGATAGGACGACATATCTTTCGCTCTAGAGAAACTCCAGAGAAATTTGCCAACCTTTTCTAGAATTAAATTCCTTTTTCTTTGAGCTTTATCTTTTTCCCTGATCATCTCAATAATCTTTTCTTGAGTTTCAAACTCTTTCTTTTGATCCATCACGTTCATATGTACCTTGGAAAATTTTCTCAGAATTTTCTGTAGTTTCTGTGATTTTTCGTGGCTTAAATATGATTTCAGGATTTTTCTGGAATTATTTTTAAATAGGAAATAAATCCCGAAATTAAGAAATTCTGAAAAGTTTCCAAACCCTACAACTATATATATGGCGGCGTAGCCCTCGACGCAGTGGTTCTAGAACTACGGCCCGTTTCGCGAGCCGCCACTCCTATCAATGCAGATCGGACGCCGAAGTTCTGCTTGTCTAGGTTTCCGGCGAACCTTCGGCGAGGTTTCCTGGCTATCTCCGGCGTCGCCGGCTGAAGCCATCACCACTACGGGGTTCGTCTCGTCGTCTTCTACATCGGCACGCCCTTAGCTGTCACACTCCAATTAAAGGCCAATATAGAGTGCATACATCTTATGTGCGTCCCAGGAATAGTAGCACACATAAGCCGATAAATTAACAATAGTATCATCACGGTGTTCTTACATCACGATATTACAACACATAGTTCTTAACATCACAAACGGAAAGGTAAATAACACTCTCGAACGAAGGGTCTGCTCCACAGGGAAGGACGACTGGTTGACCAAACCTAGAAATCTTTCGGGAAGTCCTCGTAGAAACTATCATCTGTTACCCATCCGGGATTTTTATCCAAAAAACAAAATAGCAACAAGTGTGAGTACACTTGTACTCCACAAGTATAGTATGAGGATTTATGAGGCTCAAAAAGGTTAGACACGGTTGACTGCAGTTAGCACTTTTAGTAGATCAACATTTCATTATTAAGCATTATTAAGTTATGCTCAAGCTCCCATTTAACCCACATGATCCACTACTAGAATTAAGAATAGAAAGCATCAATATGATCTCGTCATCATCATCATAGTTCATCCACGTGTCAAGTAACCATTTATTCTGTGAGTTTTCCGGGCCGCTCGTGTCCATGAGCACGGCTGTTATAACAGTTTTAACACTCTGCAGAGGTTGTGCATCTTTACCCGTGAGTCGTGTTACCCATATGCCCGGGGCCCGTCGACCCCCTAACACTTCCAAGGTGAGCAGGCAGGGTACACTATGAAGCCTTCCATAGGCCTCTTCTAACAAGTTAGGGCCGCGAGGTTTCCTCGGCAGGCAGATATAGAGAACCCCCCTTTCGATGGCACATTTCTCGCAGGCTATACACATCAGAACAGAGGCAGTTCTATACCCAACGTGGCAAGCCCCTCTTGCGCCCTTTCGGGTAACCTCTAACAAGTTAGAAAAGATCCTATTACTGAGCTAAAGTCAGAGCCATTTAACTCTCACGGTTGCACTGTATGTCCCAGCTTTTGCCCTACAGATAAGTCCTTACGGAGGGTTTAGGGCAACATGATCAACATCATTTGCACCATCACCCTTTAGTTCCACTACTATCATCATGTTTATCCGTTGGTTCCATTAATCATTGTGTAGATCATGTTTAGTTAGAGCACTAGCATTCTACCCAAATGCAAATAATCCCCATAGGAATCAAGGTACAGGTCATCAATTTGCTAGGAAGTCCTTATAATCGAGCAATATTAGACACATGCATAATGAGTATGTTATATAATGAATAGGACAACAAGGTAGGCCCATGCTATACTTGCCTTGGTTCACGAACTGCTGCTGGTCCTGCTGCTCCACGTACACGTCCGGATTCCCGACGTACTCCTCACCGTCTGAACTCGAACGACACGAAGTACAACACGAAATTCAGAGCAGACATACAAGCAAAACATAACCACAATTAGAACAGTACACCAACAATAAATAAATCTGAATAAAATGTTTACCAAAATCATCTACGTCTCGCTACGATCACATTGACGCGAAATGCACGAAAAACGAAGCTACAACGCAAAAGTTACGCGCTAAACAAGGTTCCAAAACTAGCTATTAAACTAGACTTAATCGAGAAACTCAAAAGCTTCTAACAGGTCTATCAGTAGCACTAATGCGTAGATTACGAAATTACAAAACTAACACAAGTTGAACGGGTCGATTCGGAGCTAAAATGACGATTTTATAAGCGTTTTACTACAGTGGCAATTCTGTAAATAAATCAAACTATTTTCGGATTTAAAATAAATCAAGGAAATTGGATTTTGAAATCCGGCCAAGGACTGCGGGCGAATACAGAAGAAACCCGAGGGCTCTTTAGAAAGAAAACCCCCGAAGGGGTATCAGCCTATCAGGGCCGTTCATCTCGGATCGGACGAAGGAGAAATGATGGGAGGGAGAGAGAAGGTGTGGCCGCCGGATTTAGGGGAGGAGACGGCGGCGCCGCCATGGCCGGCGACCGTAAGCTCGCCGGTGCGCGTGGAACTCGACCTACGGTCCACGGTTTCGAAATATGAGGGCACCGGGACGATGCGGGGGAGACGGCGAGTCCGACCATGCGCTATACGCGGGCGGGGAAGGTGACCGACGCGGTGGCCGCCATGGCCGGTGGTGGGGACCTCGCCGGAGCATGGGAAAACGTCCAAATAGACCACTATCGGAGAATGTGAAGGTATAGGGAGGATGTGGGGATGAAGGCGAGCTCACCGAGCGAAATAGACGGGGCGGAGGTGGCTCGGGGCGACGGCTCGCGCTTGGCGGATCCCGACGAGCGGCGGTGATGTGGTTGCGGCACCGTGAGTGGAACTAGAGCGGGAAAAACAGCAGGGGGAAGGCGGTGAAGGGGTTGCAGCTCCCTTTTTGAAGGCCGGGCGCGGGGGGAGGAGAACGCTCCCACGACACGAAGTGGGCGCGGGCGGCGGTTGCCTTCGTGACCGAGTGGAGAGCGGCTGGAGGTTGGAGATGAAAGCGCCGACAGGTGGGCCCGGCATGTCAGCGGCTCAAGGGAGAATGGCGCAGCAACGAACGCCGGCTCGGTTGGGCTGGGCCGCGGCCCAAGAGAAGGAGCGCGGGGGAGAGAAGAGTGGGCCGGCCGGGAAGCTGGGCCACTAGGCCGAAATGGAGGGAGTGAAGGCGGGAAAGAATTGTTTTTCTTTTTCTGAGTTGAATTTTCAAATCACATTTCCAAATGATTTTCAAATCCTTTCAACTATTTAACAAAAACCACTCATCACAATAAAATGCAGCAGCATGAGTGCATCAAGGAGTTGCTAACCTTATGATTGATTTTAATTTCCCAAAAATTATTATTCCCTAAATTTGAATGCACAAACAAATACATATTTAAATCAAATTTATCTATTTTTAAATAATACAAAAATTAGGGTGTCACAATTCTACCCCCTTAAGAGAATCTCGTCCTCGAGATTGGATGATGCTTACTCAAAAAGATGTGGGTAAGATTTTCTCAGATCTTCTTCTCTTTCCCATGTAGATTCATCTTCTGAATAACGATTCCATTGTACTTTGCACATCTTTATAGTGCGGCTCCTGGTAACTCTTTCTGCAGTTTCAAGGATCTTTACCGGATACTCCTCATACGTGAGATCTTCTTTAACAGCAAGCTCCTCCAAGGGAATCTGCTCCTCTGGTACCCGCAAACACTTTTTCAACTGAGAAACATGGAACACATCATGCACACCTGATAAACTTTCTGGCAATTCCAATTGATAAGCCACTTCTCCACGTCTCTCCAGAATCTTGAAAGGTCCCACATATCTCGGTGCTAACTTGCCCTTCATATTGAATTTTCTCACATTTCTCATTGGTAACACTTTCAAATACACATAGTCACCTACTTTGAAACTCAACTCTCTCCTTCGGATATCAGCATAGCTTTTCTGTCTAGACTGTGCTACTCTCAAATTATCCCTAATCATCCTCACTTGTTCCTCTGCATTGCGTAGGACATCTGGTCCAAACACTTGGGTTTCACCTGTCTGATTCCAGAATAGAGGTGTTCTACACTTTCGTCCATATAAAGCTTCGAATGGCGCCATTTTGAGACTTTTCTGGTGACTGTTGTTATATGAAAACTCAGCGTATGACAAACTCTTATCCCAACTAGTACCATACTGTAAAGCACAAGCCCTCAACATATCTTCTAAGATTTGGTTGGTCCTTTCGGTCTGCCCATCAGTTTGGGGATGATATGCCGAACTGAAATTTAACATGGTTCCCAAAGCACTGTGTACCTTACGCCAAAAATGTGATGTAAACTGAGTTCCTCGGTCAGATACGATCTTCTTTGGAACCCAATGTAGACACACTATTCTCTCCATATACAACTCCGCTAGCTTTGCACCACTATAAGTGGTTTTGACTGGCAAGAAGTGTGCTACCTTAGTAAGTCTATCCACTATTACCCAGATCGAATCATATCCTTGTTGGGTGCGGGGCAATCCAGTAATGAAGTCCATACCAACTTCTTCCCATTTCCACTCTGGTATTTTCATTGGTTGTAGCAATCCTGCAGGTCTTTGGTGTTCAGCCTTCACCCTATGACAAGTATCACATATGGCCACATACTCAGCCACATCCCTTTTCAACCCATACCACCAATACTTCTCTTTGAGGTCTAAGTACATCTTGGTACTCCTAGGGTGTATAGAATAAGCAGAATCATGTGCCTCTCACAGAATCACATCACGGATAGCTTTCACCTCAGGTACACATATTCTTTTTCCAAACCATAGAGTACCATTCTCATCCAACCGGAAACCTGGTGCCTTTCCAACTACTACATGCTCAGCAATCTCCTTTAATTTCTCATCCTCCAACTGACCTTTACGTATCTCTTGCTCCAATGTAGGTTCTATAGCCAATTCTACTATATTATTGACAAAACCCAAGTTGAGATGTTCTATTTCAGCTTGCAACTCTGCTGGTATAAATGTCAACTGAAGTCCGTTGGCATAGCTCTTCCGGCTAAGTGCATCGGCAACAACATTTGCCTTTCCAGGATGATAATGCACTTCCAGATCATAATCTTTAATCAATTCCAGCCAACGACGTTGCCTTAAGTTCAACTCGGACTGAGTAAAAATGTATTTTAAACTCTTGTGGTCAGTATAGATGTCACACTTATGTCCGATCAAATAATGCCTCCAGATTTTCAGAGCATGGACAACTGCGGCTAATTCCAAGTCATGGGTTGGGTAATTCAGTTCATGCTTTCTCAACTGTCTGGATGCGTAGGCCACAACCTTTCCTTCTTGCATAAGCACACATCCAAGGCCTAGGCGAGATGCATCACAATAAATAGAGAAGCTCTTACTTAAATCAGGTAAGGTCAACACTGGTGTTGTTGTCAACCTTCTCTTTAGCTCCTCAAAGTTAGCCTGACATTTGTCTGACCAAACAAATTTGGCATTCTTCTCTAACAGGGCTATCATAGGCTTAGCTAGCTTAGAGAACCCTTCAATAAACCTTCTATAGTACCCAGCCAAACCCAAAAAGCTACGGATTTCACTAACATTGACTGCGGCTTTCCAATTTAACACATCTTGCACTTTACTGGGATCTACGGCTATTCCACCGTTAGAGACCACATGTCCCAGAAAAGATACTTCTTTCAGCCAAAACTCACATTTGCTCCTTTTTGCATACAATTTATGTTCCCTGAGTTTTTGTAAGACTAACCTTAAGTGTTCAGCATGTTCCTCTTCATTTTTGGAGAATATTAGGATATCATCTATGAATACCACTACAAACTTATCCAAGTACTCCATGAATACTTTGTTCATCAGATACATAAAGTATGCAGGTGCATTTGTCAGTCCAAAAGACATCACTGTATACTCATAAAGGCCATATCTGGTAGTAAATGTTGTCTTAGGTATGTCAGATGCACGAATTTTTAATTGGTGATATCCAGAACGGAGGTCAATTTTTGAGAACACACAAGCACCTTTCAGCTGATCAAATAAATCATCAATTCTAGGGAGTGGGTACTTATTCTTGATGGTGACTTCATTAAGGGACCTATAATCGACACACATCCTTCGTGTGCCATCTTTCTTATCCACAAATATAACAGGTGCTCCCCAAGGTGAAGAACTAGGACGAATAAAACCTTTCTCTTGCAATTCCTTAATTTGTTTCTTTAATTCTTCTAATTCATCTACCCCCATTCTATATGGTCTCTTAGCTATGGGTGCAGTTCCAGGTAAAAGCTCGATAAGGAATTCGATGCCGCGATTGGGTGGCATACCTGGCAATTCATCGGGGAACACCTCAGGGAATTCATCCACCACCTGGTTCTCCTGGTTAGCAACATCGCTCAGCTGATTGACAGTGGCGGTAGGTTGAGCTTGCACTTCCACTTCGACACAAATTCTATCACCACTTGGAGATGTCACAACAACGAATTTCTCCTGACATTGTATCACTGCCCTATGCTGCTTCATCCAATCCATTCCCAGGATGAGGTCAATTCCAGCGGTTCTCAGAACAATTGGATTTACTTTGAAAGCTACCCCCCTTAGAAATATACTAGTAGAAGGGCTCCAATAATTTGCTGGCATGCTACCCCCCGGTGAATTTACTAGCATGGGATCCTTCATGGCACACAGGGGTATGCTATGCATTCTAACAAAAGCTTGGGATATGAAAGAATGCGAGGCACCGGAATCAAAAAGTATGGTAGCGGAAATGGAGTTGACGCTAAACGTACCCAGCATAACCTCAGGCGCCTCCTGAGCTGAATCTGACGACACATGATTCACCTTGCCGGTAAACGGAGGTCGAGCGTTGGGTCTCTGGTTGTTCTGCTGGTTCTACGGGGCCTGCTGGTTCTGCTTCTTTGGGCACTGGTACAAATAGTGTCCCACCTCTCCACAGTTGTAACAGGCATTGGGGTTGCCTGGGGTGCCACTCTTGATTGGGGCATTGTTGGGTACTCCCTGACGTGGCGCCTGATTGCTAGCTTGCTGTTGCTGGGGGCGCTGCTGACTCTGGTTACCAAACTGCGGTGGGTGCTGGGGACGCTGCTGGTTCTGGTTCCTCTGGGGGTGCTGGCCTTTGTTCCATTGGTTGGGTGGCCCTTGGTTCCTCTGCAGAAAACCTTGCTGTGGGAAGGCTCGCGGGCGAGTGTTGCTACCCGACGCCTGTCCCTGGAGCTTCCTCTTCTTGAGGTCCATTTCCTTACGCTTGTTATCGATCACAATAGCACGATCCACCAATTCTTGGAAACTGGCATACTTGTTGGACATCAGTTGCAGTTGGAGTCCATCATACAGCCCTTTCAGAAAACGGCGCTGTTTGTCAGAATCCCTGGCCACTTCAGCCGGGGCATATCGCGACAGTTGTGCAAACTTGTCGCGGTATTCCGCCACAGACATGGACCCTTGCTTGAGAGCCCGGAACTCCTCTTGCTTTAGTTCAATAAGTCCCTCAGGGATGTGATAGGTCCTAAAGTTCTCCGTGAACTCTTTCCACGTGATCTCTGGAGCATTCTCTGGACGTCCATACTGGAATGACTCCCACCAATCCTGAGCAGCTCCTTGGAGTTGACCTGAGGCGTACAAGACTTTCTCCAAGTTGTTGCACTGTGCAATGTTTAGCTGCTTTTCCACAGCTCTCAACCAGTCATCAGCCTCCATAGGTTCAGAGGCATGTGTGAACACAGGTGGACGTCCTTTCAGAAACTCACCATGTTTGTCACGGACCTGCACAGGTGGGGGTGCTCCTGCTGGTTGCTCACCGAGACGGTCCATCACTGTCTGCATGAGCTGCGCTTGCATGGCCATCAACTGCTCAATTGTCACCGGCGGTGGCGGGGGTGGATCCACTAAAGCTCCGTGTCCATGACCACGTCCACGGCCTCTGCCACGTCCTCCTCTGGCGGCCATCTGCTTCCAAGCAAATGTGCAAACTTTTAGAGATCTCCCAAAAATTTACAAATTATTTACAAAAGGTAAATAACATAACTGAAAATTTCTGGACGAGTGTCTACCAAAGCAGTTCAGAAACTGAAGTGTAACTCGAGTTTCAGAAATCCAAAATAAGTGTGGCATACATCGTTGGAAAGCTTAAAGGGTCTGCTACAACTTTTGTATAGAACTTTTTCACTGATACAGACGGCAACATCATCAAAAACTGAGCTAAACAATTTCTGTTCTAGGTTACAGACTGCACAGACTTGCCAGGTTGTAGCAGGCATATCTCTCAAACCAAAGTTGATAATGAGGTGATTCCAGTGGGAAATGAGAGGTACGCAAGTCTAGTTCTTTCCACAAAAATTTTATAATTTTTGGACGTAGAGATTTAGAGATATGAGACAAACATTGCAGACTGCTCTGAGAAACAGCACAGCAGTGATGCAGAAATTTAAACCCCAACTAAGTTAAACAATTACTAACTTAAGGTTTTGATAAAATGAACATGTGGACAAGCCCACACTGTTCCTGCAATCACACAAACTCCAAATCATTTAAGTTCATCATCACAACCAACAAGACAATTAAAAGTTCACAACACACACATAAACTTGACACGACTTTAGATCTAGAACGCATTCATTATGGCGGGGCTGCAAGTATCTAAGGAGCGCGATCCACCATGGTGAACACCCTGGCCTTCTTCTTGTAAATGGTAGGCTGTCCTAGCTGAACGGCCATCTCATCTATCTGGTTCTGAAGGCGTTTTTCAGATTTTTGCGCCGCACGAAGCTCTTCCCTGAGTGCTTCGTTGGCCTCCTACATGGCGCTGAGGTGCCTCACTGTGGTGTCCAAGGTGGGATTAGAAGCTGGAGGAGCCAACACCGCCCATGTCTTCTCCTTCGGGTCATAGCGTGGAAGATACCGGTAGCGATTATCCTGCATATCCTCAAAACGCCGACCATGGTAATGCAGGTACGCCGCCTGCGCAGCATCCTCCATGCTGTCGTAGGCGCTGGCACGCCTGGCTCGGTGGCTATGAGTGGTCACGACATCTTGGGATTGGTCGGTGTTGTTCCAGGCGGTGATGATCACATTGGTTTTCCAGTATGTTGCCTCCACTGGATGCGTGTGCTCTGCACAGTAGTACTTCACCGAGGCAGCAAACTCTGGATAGTACTCGGCTAGCATGGTGGTGAGGAGGTTGTGGTAATGGGCATCCTCGGGAGCTTCCTTAAACTTGTTTCTGGTGGTCCATCCTATCTCTTCTGGCTCCTCTGATGCAGCTGGGGAGGGCACTGGTGTTGGTGCAGAAGCGGCCTGGGAAGCTAGTGGAGGTGTAGCAGCGGGGACTGGCGCATCCACATGTGGGATGGGTGCAGCCACGGGGGTCGAAGCAGGTCCATCAGATGCAGCAGCTGAAAATGCTTCCTCTTCCATGGGTTCCTCGTCGGTGATGTGGACGACCTCTGGCACCACTGGTGGCACTGCTGGTGGTGCTGGTGGAGCAGGTGCTGCTGGAGTGAACTGGGCGACGTAGGCAGCGGCGCTGAGGCGAGGCATCTATAGTTTTGATATAAAATATTATCAGAGTCAATATTTTATGCAATAGAATAAGGAATAGAGCATAAAATTTTAATAAAATATCAAGATTGAGATAGTAGCAAGTAAATAAATAAAACCAAACTCCTAGAAATGACCATTTCTATCTAAGTTTGCGTCCTACAGTCGACACAGCTCTGATACCAATTTGTCACACTCCAATTAAAGGCTAATATAGAGTGCATACATCTTATGTGCGCCCCAGGAATAGTCGCACACATAAGCCGACAAATTAACAATAGTATCATCACGGTGTTCTTACATCACAATATTACAACACATAGTTCTTAACATCACAAACGGAAAGGTAAATAACACTCTCGAACGAAGGGTCTGCTCCACAGGGAAGGACGACTGGTTGACCAAACCTAGAAATCTTCCGGGAAGTCCTCGTAGAAACTGTCATCTGTTACCCATCCGGGATTTTTATCCAAAAAACAAAATAGCAACAAGTGTGAGTACACTTGTACTCCGCAAGTATAGTATGAGGATTTATGAGGCTCAAAAAGGTTAGACACGGTTGACCGCAATTAGCACTTTTAGTAGATCAACATTTCATTATTAAGCATTATTAAGTTATGCTCAAGCTCCCATTTAACCCACATGATCCACTACTAGAATTAATAATAGAAAGCATCAATATGATCTCGTCATCATCATCATAGTTCATCCACGTGTCAAGTAACCATTTATTCTGTGAGTTTTTCGGGCCGCTTGTGTCCGTGAGCACGACTGTTATAACAGTTTTAACACTCTGCAGAGGTTGTGCATCTTTACCCGTGAGTCGTGTTACCCATATGCCCGGGGCCTGTCGACCCCCTAACACTTCCAAGGTGAGCAGGCAGGGTACACTATGAAGCCTTCCATAGGCCTCTTCTAACAAGTTAGGGCCGCGAGGTTTCCTCGGCAGGCAGATATAGAGAACCCCCTTTCGATGGCACATTTCCCGCAGGCTATACACATCAGAACAGAGGCAGTTCTATACCCAACGTGGCAAGCCCCTCTTGCACCCTTTCGGGTAACCTCTAACAAGTTAGAAAAGATCCTATTACTGAGCTAAAGTCAGAGCCATTTAACTCTCACGGTTGCACTGTATGTCCCAGCTTTTGCCCTACAGATAAGTCCTTACGGAGGGTTTAGGGCAACATGATCAACATCATTTGCACCATCACCCTTTAGTTCCACTACTATCATCATGTTTATCCGTTGGTTCCATTAATCATTGTGTAGATCATGTTTAGTTAGAGCACTAGCATTCTACCCAAATGCAAATAATCCCCATAGGAATCAAGGTACAGGTCATCAATTTGCTAGGAAGTCCTTATAATCGAGCAATATTAGACACATGCATAATGAGTATGTTATATAATGAATAGGACAACAAGGTAGGCCCATGCTATACTTGCCTTGGTTCACGAACTGCTGCTGGTCCTGCTGCTCCTCGTACGCGTCCGGATTCCCGACGTACTCCTCACCGTCTGAACTCGAACGACACGAAGTACAACACGAAATTCGGAGCAGACATACAAGCAAAACATAACCACAATTAGAACAGCACACCAACAATAAATAAATTTGAATAAAATGTTTACCAAAATCATCTACGTCTCGCTACGATCACATTGACGCGAAATACACGAAAAACGGAGCTACAACGCAAAAGTTACGCGCTAAACAAGGTTCCAAAACTAGCTATTAAACTAGACTTAATCGAGAAACTCAAAAGCTTCTAACAGGTCTATCAGTAGCACTAATGCGTAGATTACGAAATTACGAAACTAACGCAAGTTGAACGGGTCGATTCGGAGCTAAAATGACGATTTTATAAGAGTTTTACTACAGTGGCAATTCTGTAAATAAATCAAACTATTTTCGGATTTAAAATAAATCAAGGAAATTGGATTTTGAAATCCGGCCAAGGACTGCGGGCGAATACAGAAGAAACCCGAGGGCTCTTTAGAAAGGAAACCCGCGAAGGGGTATCAGCCTATGAGGGCCGTTCATCTCGGATCGGACGGAGGAGAAATGATGGGAGGGAGAGAGAAGGTGTGGCCGCCGGATTTAGGGGAGGAGACGGTGGCGCCGCCATGGCCGGCGACCGTAAGCTCGCCGGTGCACGTGGAACTCGACCTACGGTCCACGGTTTCGAAATATGAGGGCACCGGGACGATGCGGGGGAGACGGCGAGTCCGACCATGCGCTATACGCGGGCGGGGAAGGTGACCAACGCGGTGGCCGCCATGGCCGGTGGCGGGGACCTCGCCGGAGCACGGGAAAACGTCCAAATAGATCACTATCGGAGAATGTGAAGGTATAGGGAGGATGCGGGGATGAAGGCGAGCTCACCGAGCGAAATAGACGGGGCGGAGGTGGCTCGGGGCGATGGCTCGCGCTTGGCGGATCCCGACGAGCGGCGGTGATGTGGTTGCGGCACCGTGAGTGGAACTAGAGCGGGAAAACAGCAGGGGGAAGGCGGTGAAGGGGTTGCGGCTCCCTTTTTGAAGGTCGGGCGCGGGGGGGAGGAGAACGCTCCCACGACGCGAAGTGGGCGCGGGCGGCGGTTGCCTTCCTGACCGAGTGGAGAGCGGCTGGAGGTTGGAGATGAAAGCGCCGACAGGTGGGCCCGGCATGTCAGCGGCTCAAGGGAGAATGGCGCAGAACGGACGCCGGCTCAGTTGGGCTGGGCCGCGGCCCAAGAGAAGGAGCGCGGGGGAGAGAAGAGTGGGCCGGCCGGGAAGCTGGGCCACTAGGCCGAAATGGAGGGAGTGAAGGCGGGAAAGAATTGTTTTTCTTTTTCTGAGTTGAATTTTCAAATCACATTTCCAAATGATTTTCAAATCCTTTCAACTATTTAACAAAAACCACTCATCACAATAAAATGCAGCAGCATGAGTGCATCAAGGAGTTGCTAACCTTATGATTGATTTTAATTTCCCAAAAATTATTATTCCCTAAATTTGAATGCACAAACAAATACATATTTAAATCAAATTTATCTATTTTTAAATAATACAAAAATTAGGGTCCGTTTGACCCGTTCCCATCTTTTCAGTTTCTTCTCCGGCGAGGTCATCCATGGACGTCACCTTCTTCTTCTCTGTTCCTGGCCACCGCGGCGCCGTGCGCTGCCACCTGTGGCCCCACTCATGCCACCACCTCGCGGGCTCCTCCCGTGGCCAGCTGGGGCGCCGCACCTCCCCTATTGCAGGGCCGAGAGCCCCTACCTCGCGTTCCTGTACGTGCGAGCAGAGCGGGCCGCCACCGCACAGTGCCCTGCCTTGAGGGCCGGGCGCGCCGCGCCGTCAGCAGCAGTGGCGGGCTGGTCGCCCCTTCCCTTCCCAGCACAGCACAACAGCAGCTAGCTGCCACAACCACGACCACGTACAGATGAAAAGACCTAAGGCAGAAGATGGTGCTAATTACAATTTTGCCATTGATCGTATTTTCTCCGCCATTTAGTCGCTTGATCTCCGATTCGAGTACTTCCAGTTGCAATAGTTTCGTGTCAACGCGCTCTACACAGTAGTAACATTGCTTTTTGTGTCACATGTTTTTTTGAATATATAGTTGAATGTTTAATATGTGCACATAATTTTATTATTAAAAGGGCAACATAGAGTTATAATTTCATTATCGTTGCGATGCGACCGTGTCGATGTAATCTACATGCTAGTGTCATCATTTTTCACGTCACGTGATTGTATATTTGGTCAAATAATAATTTTGTACAATTAAGTTTTTAATTAAAAGAAATATAGGTTCTATACGGTGTTTTATATGTAAATATTAATATGACTTAATTTAATTGCTATCAACCACCTGTTTTAAATTATAATTTGTTTCGCTGAACCCACGTCATATGCAGTTATACTAGATGCTCTCCCATTTTAATTTCTTTTGCAAGCTATAGTTTGAATGACTTAAATAAATATAAGGCATAAATATAGAAATAAAACATGTCCAGATTAGCTCGGACTTTTCAATAAAAATACATAACCTGAATTAATAAACTTGATATTGTTTTGTTTAGTTAAAATGATCCAAGCATGTAGTCTTTTCTTTTCTGTTATACTATATAAAACTCACCGCAGCTGTTGCATTGTTTCTTGTGTTCATAAGTAAATATTAATGTGATTAATGGGTACGTAACCAGTATCCAATTTAAAAATAACGTAGGCGATACACTTCGATTTTGTATATGTAAATAAATAAATGTTAATATAATTAACTACTAACATAGATACATTTTTAATTTGTAAATTGCTTAGGCTAGACACGGCGGTGTAATATGAAATACGTTTAGATGCTCTCACAAGATTTTTTCTTTTGCAAAGGTAAATCATAACTTGCTTAATAAGTTATTGTGCGAGAACATTTATAAAATGTATAAACTATGATTAGCGTCAACTTAGTGTTAAATTTAAATATGATTTGTCTAATCGATCTGAACTAATAACTTTTCCATGATCAATGGTCAGCCCAGCTTCCTTGCCCCATTATTATCTTGGCTGTAAATACTGTTAACGTCATGCCTGCACTGTTTAGACGTAATCCACAACATAGCGTAGCAGCAGCGAATATCACGACACATGTTTCTGAGTTTTATTTATAAATTAAATACTAGTTTTATAACACGTCACATTTTCCTTAAACAAATATTTATGTTGTTAATTGTTACAAACATTTATATTGTTAATTGCTAACCTAAAAATATGTTAAACCTTTGCTTAGCTCAAACATGCATCATATATAATTTAAATAGATATTCTCACGTGTTCTTCTACATCTAAAGTTTAATTTGACTTAAATTATACTAACATATTCATTAATAAAATATGACTAGTCTTAACTCGACTTTGAATTGAAAGATGATATGACTAATGTGACTTAACGTCGTTCATATGATTTCTCTTGATTAAAATAAATCAAGCTTGTTGTTTGTTTTCTCCTTTATATGAAGAAACGCTCGGTAGATATGTTTCTTTTTAATAATAGATCTGTTTGCAGTGTTTCGCGACCGTAGCAGTGAAGTTATCTTTTAGTACGATGTTTTCTCTTTTAGTATGTTGCAAGCTTATCGATAGTCGTGTCCTATTAACGGTAGCTCCGTTCTCCGTCGTTCTTGCACTAGCATCAAGTCGTGTCGATTAGTGCGCTGTTTTCTAGTTTCTCTTTTATTTGGTGTGTTGTTGTTAGTTGTGTTTATTGTCTGTTTGTTCTGCTTGATTGCTGCGAGTAGAAGAAGTATGGTTAATTAGCGCTGAAGACGAGGAGCTGAGGACCGACAGCCGAAGCACAAGGACTTGAGACCAGAAGATAGCAACTGAAGATTCTGAGCAGCTAACTTTGGGAAAAGACAAGTATAGCATGAGATTATCCTTGTTGTCCTATTCACAATAAATAATTAAATTCATTATGCATGTATTCCCTTGTTAAGGATGACTTAGTCTTGATCCATTACCTTGGCACCCATGATATTGCATTGAGTAGTTTTGCTAGCGCTGAACATAAACTATGATCTTGTAAAATGATTAATGGAATATGCAACAACACTAAAAGATGATATTTTGATTACTGTTTAAAGAGGGCTAGAGCATGATGCTATTTTTCTTGGTGCTCTAGTTTCTCTCCATAAGAACTCATCTGTAAGCGAACATCCGTGACTTACAGTACAACTGTGAGGGCTATATGGCTCTGGCTTTAGTCAAGTATGAGGACCTTTTCTAGCTTGTTAGTGGTAACCTTCATGGCGTAAGAATGGCTTGACGAATCGGGTATAGTGCGGCCTCTGTCCTTATGTGTATAGGCTGCGCGTCATTGTGCCATTTGGAAGGGGGGCTCTACATCTATTTGCCGAGTAAATCTAATGGCCCTAACTTGTTAGACAAACCTTTGAAAGACTTCATAGTGAACCCTGCCGACCTTCCTTGGTAGTGGGTCAAGAGGCTGATCACCTCGGGTGAAAGGGTAAATCACGACATACAGTGAAAGTTTACAACCTCTGCAGAGTGTAAAACTGTTATAACAGCCGTGCTCACGGTCACGAGTGGCCTTGGACCCTTACGGAATAGATGATCACTAATGACTATAAATATGTTTTTGCTATTCATTATTCATCTTTACATTGATCATATGTTTATTGTGGGATTAATGCAAACCTGATGCTACTCATATGATAAAACTGTGATAATTAAAAGCTAAATGCAGTAAACCAGTGTCTATCCTTTTGAGCCTCATGAACCCCATGTTATATTTGTTGAGTACGACATATGCTCACCCTTGCTATTTCCCTACACTCCAGTGTGTAGTGAGGTACTGCTTAGAAGAAGGATGAAGGTGTAGTGGAGTTTTCAGAAGTCTTTCAGAAGTGTTTGGCATACTGAGCCACCAATCAGCCGTCCCTGAGAAGAATGGAGCCCGAGCAGAAGCTTAGCCACCGTTCTACGATACTCTAATAGTTGTAAGTGTTAATATAGTAAGTATTCCGCTTTATATAAATATTGTTTTGATATTTCGATTATGTTGTTGTATGTGTGGACTTCCTGGGCACACATATAATGAGTACTTGGTCTTCTTTGGAAAACCAGGCGTGACAAGAGCTATTAGAAGTGATAATGGAACTGAATTTAGAAATTCTTCTTTTGAGCTCTTTTGCGCTGAAAAAGGTATTGATCATCAATTTTCATCACCATATGTTCCACAACAAAATGATGTAGTTAAAAGGAAAAATAGAACTTTGGTTGAGATGGTTAGAACAATGCTAGATGAATATGAAATGTAACAGAACCGACCAAATTATAAGAGCACAAGTACAAAAACAAGCACCGAAGCGCTCAAATTTTCGAACTTGAGCCCATATAATCCCGGTAGTCAATCGAAATCACGAAGGATTTCAAACCAACTTGCTTACAACCAAGATCGCATCATTCAACAAACAACATCATACGTTACATTTCACAGGTAGTTCGGAAATAAGTTTACACCACGGAGTTGCAATTATTACAAACCAAGTTTGGAAAGTAGCGGAAGCATAACACACACACCAGTTGTTTAACTACTGCCAGTCTTGTTGATCAACAACCCGCAAAAGCATGAGGAAAGTACATATAAGATGATCACGCCCTAGTGATCTAGTCTTCGTCACCCGCAGGGTGGAGACACGTCTTGCAGAAGCCTTGATAGAGCATATCATCTGCAACAGGAGGGAATAAACCCTGAGTACTGGAATATACTCAGCTAGACTTACCCGTCAAAAACCAGAAATAAGATGATACCAAGGATTATGCAAGGCTTACACAAGAGGCTAGCTGACACCACATTTTGCATAAAGGCATAAGTAGTTGAAACTCTTATAACCTATACTAGCAGTTACTTTTAGCATTTACCTGTCATCTATCTTAGCACCTGTACTAAGCATGCACTTGATTATCATCAAACAATTATTAACACTATATCCATAGCAGGTACAAATTGTGGCAACATTGTATCATTCACTTAACCATCTGTTCAATTAATGAGATCTACGTTGCCGCTGCTCAAGTCAAGTGCTCACTAACCGAGAGCGATGGCGATTCGAATCGAATTCCTATCCAGCTGGAGGGGTACTTCTAACACTCACCGAGTCACGCCTGGCGAGGGCTGCTCAGGTCATCTTTCGTACAGTTCAGGAATCGCGGGTCCGAATGATGTCGCGTCCCCAAGGGCGACACTCTGCCAGGTGATAAGGACTCTAACCCCCCCTTGGTCTCACGCCAATGTCCCCAAGCACATCCTTTCTCTCCTCCAAGATGCAACCTACCATTCGATTCCCGGCCTGAACCATACTACTCGACTTCGCGGTCGGAACGACTTATCCGGCCAACTAAGTGTTAGACTGCGTTCAACATGACTCAAGGACGTACAGCGAATCGGTCCTTAAACGACTCAGACGGGCATAGCTCCACACCCAAGACGTGAAGTGTCTTGCGGCTGTACTATCGAACTCCCACCCGGTCTCAATTTCATTTTACAGCATGGTTCCATCCACGATAGCCATAAAGCCACTCGTGACTCCTGGTACTCCTTCCTACATCTCGCGGATGACCGGAAATCATCCGACTTCTACCGTACTAAGCAGGGCTAAGCATTGACACGTGCCTAAACCTAAATTAGGATTAAGTACGATATCTGGATAAGGACAGGTATAATGCAACAATTGTTTTCATACAACTCCTACAACTTAATGCAGTAAACAATTAAAAGTACTCAAGATATATTTATAAAACGATGGGTTCAGCATGCACCGGGGCTTGCCTTTGAGAAAAGTCGAAGGCCGGTGGTCAGGGCACTCCGGCAAGTCTTAAGCGGCGTCTCCTTCGCCGACCGGTTCTGTTGGCTCCTCTGGCTGGTTCTGGGCTTCCTCCGGAATCACTTGCTCGAATTCGAGGAGCGTTACCCCCTCCGGAACACCTATTGCATGAGTGCATAATAAATCTCATGGATGCATAATGAAAGATGCAGTATGCTCGGAATGAAATGCATTACAACATTCTTAAAGCTCTATTCAAATCACTTTAAATAGTAGGTGCAAATTTCCTCTCCGGTAGAGAAATACTCACCTAATCTACTCAACCTAAGATATAGCTGTTCTTCTTCAGTTAAGGCCCTAACACCTAAGAATAATGTTACTTAGGTTACCACATCCAACAGCAAAATACCACAGTAAAACATTCTGGACAGCAGCTACTTGTTTCTAACATAACTGGAGATTCCCAACTCCAAAAGCTATGCTCTAAGACAATCTGGAAAGCTTAGGAAATGCACTGCAATTCATTTTCAGACCTCAACCCTAAATTCCTAAGTTTTCCATGTCGAATTTCATAAGTTCCAGAATCTGTCCTCTCTAAACAGAGAGTAACCAATTCTGGACTGTCACTTTAAACAGCAATAACTCTCAAACTACTAAGCCAAATGCTCCCAAATTTTGACACAAGCTAGTTGATCAAGTTTACTATAACTTTGGTATTTACAAGTTTTCTAGCAACCATCTTTATCAAAGGTCAAACTTAGAATTACTACCAGCTGTCCAGAAAACCTAGAATTGAAAGGATTAAATATTTATTTATGTGGCAAACATCCCTTAAAACCAAACTAATGTTACCACAAGTTTACAAAGGTCACAAAAACACCAAAAAGTAGGGTGTGCCCACCTAGAACATTTATTTATACTCATTTCTTAATTTACTTAATTAATTAAGTTAAATTTTAAACATATATGTAAACTGCTCCTAAAATTCTACCAAAATTACAGGGGACTCTCTGACCCAAAAAGAGACTACTGAAAAAAATTTGAACTAAATTTGTTCACAGGAACTCCCTATACAAAATTCACAAGTCCAAAAGGCTGATTTTTGTATAATTAATAAATCATATTGAAAAGTATCAAACAACAGATTTCATAATTTTCTTGGACACTTTAGGGTGCCAAGACATTCTCCAAAAAGTTACAAGAACATTGCACATGTAGAAAAATTACTAAAATTCATTCAAGCATTTCCTAAAATAACAAGATAGCATTATAACTGGAAAAGTACTTAAGAATTAATGCCCAAATTTTTACTAGAGCTAAAGCAAGTATAAAATAGCCTACCCACCAAATTTCACAATTTTTGGAAGACTACAGCTCAAGTTATATATTTAACAAATTTGCATTCATTTCAAAACATATTTGAAAGATCTATTAAATTCTCCCAAAAACTAAACATCACATACCAGATTTATATTTTTCTAAAATACTACACATCATGTAGATCCTAACCAAATTTATCTCATAATTTTTGGGCAAGTAAAACCCTAGATCTATATTTTCTAAACCCCAACAAAATCTGTGACAAAATAAAATAAATGAAACCGATTTTATCTGGAACTGGGCCGGCCCGGGACAGACGCGGCCCAAGACGCGCGCGCGCGGCCCGCTCGGGCTCCCGCCCACGCGCGGCAACAGACAGGTGGCCCCCGCGTGTCAGCGAAAGGGGACAGGGGCGCGGCGGCAGTGAGCTCCGGCGAGCGATTTCTCACCGCCGGTGGCTCCTCCGACCAATCTAAGTCCACCGACGTCTTGCCCAAACCAAACTGCACCGAGGCTAGCCCTTTTCCCCAAAGTTGATGCACCGCAGCACCTAGGCCGACGGCAATGGCGGACGGCCGTGGTGCCTGGCGGTACGCCGGCGAGTCCCGGCCGTCGCACGACCTACCGAAGGGTGTGTCACCTTCCTGGACTCCTAGCGGACCTATCGAGACCACTCCCACAGACGGGATGGAGCGGAACCACTTGACCACGTGAGCACTTGGCCGGCAGCCATGGCGCGGCCGTGCGCGGTCTCGTTCCGGCCTGGCTAACCCGATGCTGGCGGTAGCATCTTCACCCTAGCATCTACACGTGACAGGGAGGAGGAAACGTGGGTGAGGGCAGGCGGAGAACTACTGTGTGGTGCTGGCCACGGTGACCCGAACATGGCGGAGCTCCGGTGAGCTTTTGGGAGCGGGCGGAGATGGCAATGCGGCTCACCTCGGGCTCAATCCAACCTACCGATGGGTCGAGGAGGTGTAGGGCGGGGAGGCGGAGGGACGGACGTGGTTTGGCGAGCGGTGGTGAGTGCGCGAGCTCGGAGATGGCTGCGGCGGCAATGGTGTCTCCGGTTTCCGCCTCGGTGAGCCCGGCCAGAGCGAGAGGGAGGGAGAAGAGAATGAGCGCGAGTGAGGGGGTGGAGGTGGCCGCTCGGTGTTCAAACTCACGCCTAGGCTCGCGACGTGGAGGGAATGGCAGCGCTCGGTCGCCACGCGTCGCCGTTCTTCTGCCCGAGCGCCACGACATGCCGGTGTTCGAGCTCGTTGACTGAAACCGAGCCTTTCACGACAGACTGACAGAGCGAGTTTGGCACTGATTATCTCCCAAACCGGTTCGAGTTAGGAGCAGGTGATAACATAAAAATTGTAGGGCTTCGTGAGGTCAACAACTTTGCTAATTGGCTCCAGAACAAATTCGACTTGGATTTGAAACTATAAAGCTCCAAAGTGGTGCCCCTTGAAACTGAAACGTGGTTTCAGTGACTGAAGCCGACTGAAACCCTAACTTCTTGACCCTAGATCTTCTAAACTATTGAGAACCAGGCATGGATGATGTTGGCGATGTTGTAGAGCTACATGAGGACTACAAGTTTGTCAATATGAGTGGAAGCTGGTTTGGCCTGGTTTGCAAACTACAAGCTCCTAAAGTAGGCCACAGTAAAACTGGAGGAACACTTGGAGACTTAGAAAAATTCTAAGTGATGAGGCAGCCCCTCTAGCTGACTTGTGGGCCACTTTTGAGCATGTTCTGTTCAGTTTCATGAGATGGTTATATTGAGACTTTTGTTCCCCATAAAATTCCCTACAACTTTGCTTAAGGATGCTCCTCCATGCAAGGTCTCTAAGCTAGACTTTTTAATTGGTCAAACTAGAGCATCCTAGGGCTAAATGGTGGTCAACCACCTCTTGGAGGCATTTTAGTGATTTTGATCAACGTTGAATATGGCACTCATTTTAGGAGGTAACTAGATCTTGTACGCAACAGCTCCACTCTTGCCTATGATCTGGAAAGGACCCACGTATCTTGGTGCAAGTTTTCGCTTAACACCAAAACGTTGTACACTCTTCATTGGAGAAACTTTCAAATAAACGAAGTCTCTAACTTCAAACTCGAGCGGTTTTCTACGACGATCAGCATAACTTTTCTGTCTAGCTTGGGCTGCAGCCATATGTTTTTGGATGGTACGGACTTGTTCCTCAGCTTCCTGAACAAAATCAATACCATAATACCGTCTTTCACCAGCTTCTACCCAGTTTAGTGGAGTTCTACACTTACGACCATACAAAGCTTCGAATGGGGCCATCTTAATACTCTCTTGGTAACAATTATTGTACGAGAATTCGGCTAGAGGTAACCATTTTTCCCAAGAACCCTTGGATGAAATGACGCATGCCCGCAACAGATCTTCCAAGATTTGGTTCACTCGTTCCGTCTGACCAGACGTCTGGGGGTGATAAGCAGAGCTTCTCACTAACTTGGTTCCCAGAAGGTGATGCAAGTGCTCCCAAAAGCGAGCAGTGAACTGGGGACCACGGTCAGAAACAATAGTACGAGGTACCCCATGGATCCAGACTATCTGATTGAAGTACAACTCAGCATAGTCAGTGGGACGATAGTCCACTCTAACAGGAATGAAGTGAGCTGATTTGGTCAAACGATCCACAATTACCCAGATGGAGTTATGATTTTTGACAGTAGGAGGAAGTCCGACAATGAAATCCATGCTTATCTCTTCCCATTTCCAGCCTAGGATAGAAAGTGGTCGAAGTAACCCAGCTTTCATGTGTACTGCTTTAACTCTACAGCAGGTGTCACATCTAGCAACGTATGCCGCTATCTCTTTCCGCATCTTGGTCCACCAATAAAGTGGCTTCAAATCATAATACATCTTATTACTACCAGGATGGATGGACAACTTGGACGAATGTGCTTCGGACAGGATCTGATCTCTAAGCTCTCGGTCCTTAGGTACCACTAATCTATCCTTAAACCACAGCACACCTTCTTCATCTAACCTGAAATGCTTAGTTTCTTCCTCTTTCATCTTGCGTTTTATGTGGAATATACCAGGATCAGTCTTTTGGAGCTCAATAATTCTGCTTTTGAGAGTACAACTGACAGTGATGTTGTACAAGACTACCGGATGTAGAAGGCGAGATTGGTGAAAATCAGTTTCCACCAAGGAATGGCAATGAGACTTACGGCTTAACGCATCCGCAACCACATTTGCCTTGCCAGGATGATAGTGTACTTGAAGGTTATAATCCTTAATCAACTCGAGCCATCTTCTCTGACGCATATTTAACTCGGGTTGGGTGAAGATGTATTTGAGGCTTTTGTGGTCTGTATAGATATTGCAGACATTGCCCAGCAGATAATGCCGCCATACTTTCAAAGCATGAACAACTGCAGCCAGTTCTAAGTCATGCGTTGGATAATTCACCTCATGCTTCCGAAGTTGCCGAGAGGTATATGCAATTACTCGACCTTCCTGCATCAAAACACCTCCCAAACCTATGCCTGAGGCATCACAATAAACATCAAATGGTTTCTCGATATTCGGTTGTGCCAAAACCGGAGCCGAGGTTAGGAGGGTTCGCAGTTGGTGAAAAGCCGCATCACACTCAGGAGTCCAGACAAACCTGGTGTCTTTTTGCAGCAACCTAGTCATGGGCTTGGCTATTTTTGAGAAATCCGGGATGAAGCGACGATAATAGCCAGCCAACCCAAGAAAACTCCGGACCTCATGAACCGAAGTAGGAGCCTTCCAATTCAATACTTCTTGTACCTTGGTGGGATCCACCATAATTCCCCCATCGGACAACACATGCCCAAGAAAAGGTACTTCACGAAGCCAGAATTCACACTTACTGAACTTCGCATACAGTTGATGTTCACGCAGTCTGGTGAGGACAATACGCAAGTGTTCAGCGTGTTCTTCCTCATTTTCAGAATATACCAAGATGTCATCAATAAACACCACCACAAACTTGTCCAATTCGGGCATAAACACCGAATTCATCAAACACATGAAGTGCGCAGGGGCATTTGTCAGGCCAAAAGACATAACAAGATACTCATAAAGGCCGTATCTTGTCGAGAAGGCGGTTTTTGGAATATCTTCAGGCCGGATTTTAATCTGATGGTACCCAGACCTCAGATCAATCTTAGAAAAGACTTTAGCTTTGGACAACTGATCGAACAAGATATCGATACGTGGGAGAGGATACTTATTTTTGACAGTGACTGCATTCAGAGGTCTATAATCTACACACATCCGCAAGGTCTGATCCTTCTTCTTCACAAAGATAGCAGGGCATCCCCACGGAGACGAGCTAGGACGAATCAACCCCTTCTTTAAAAGTTCATTCAACTGCACCTTAAGTTCAGCTAACTCATTCGGAGGCACCCTATAAGGTCTCCTAGAGATGGGTGCCGTGCCTGGCAACAACTCGATCTTAAATTCCACATCCCGATCCGGAGGAAGTCCCAGCAAATCATCGGGAAAAACGTCCGGAAACTCATTTACTACGGGAATTTCAGCCAACGCTTTTGCTTGCACAGCATGAACTTCCCCAGACAATTCAATTTTTCTGGGAAGTTGTACTAGAAAACCCTTTTGATCTGTAGGATCTCTGAGCATAACTACCTGAGCGGATGTATCGATGAGTACCCCATTCTGACTCATCCAATTCATGCCCAAAATAACATCTATGTCTAAACCCGGCAAAACCAATAACGCAAGCGAATAATTTCGCCCTTCTATCTCAAACTCAAGGTTCCCCACTACTTTATTCGTGGAAATATTCCCACTTGCTGCACTAATGCAATAACCCACACCTTCAACAGTATGTAACTTGTGTGCAAACTTTGATGCAAACATAGGACTGATAAAGGAATGTGAAGCACCTGAATCAAAAAGTACCACTGCAGGGTGTTGGTCAACTAGGAACTTACCAGCAGTGACCACCTCACCAGATGGGATTTCCTCAATACTGTTATAATGAGCGTGCCCCTGACGGCCACCTTGGTTGACATTCTTCTTAGGGTAAGGACAGTTCCGGGACCAATGGCCTGGCTTGTTGCAGTTCCAGCAAGGCATGTTGCTGGGAGGAACACTAGAGCTGCTCTGACCAGAATTTCCCTTTGGCAGAGCGACTGTATAAGCCTTGCGGAACCCAGTTTTGGCAGCAGGCTTCTTCTGTGGCGGACGGAACTTGGTATTCTGAGCAGGTGGGCGAGGGGAAGACCTAGGTGCAGCTGAGGTCTGAGACTGCGAAGCACTCGCCTCAAGGGCCCTTTTACGGCTCTTAGAGGCCGAATAAATAGCATTATTGTTCTCCTGGGTCAAAGCATCACTGATAAAATCATTGAAGGTAGTACACTTGCTAGTGCCCATAGTCTTCATCAACTTTGGGCCGAGGCCCCTTTTGAAGCTAGCAATTTTCTTGGCATCGGTATCCACAAACTCTGTGGCATACCTTGCCAGGTTGTTGAAAGACTGCAAATAATCAGTCAAGCTTTTATTTCCTTGCGACAACCTCATGAATTCTGTGTGCTTGATTGCCATAAGACCTAGAGGAATATAGTTCCCACGGAATGCTGCCTTGAACTGGTCCCAAGCAATCAGGACATTGGCAGGCAGTGTGGAACGATAGTGGCTCCACCAAATACCCGCTGGACCATGCAGCTGATGAGAAGCATACTCAGTTTTTAGCTCATCGGTCAAGCGAAGCAGACGAAACTTTTGTTCAATAGTGTTCAACCACTCGTCGGCTTGCAGTGGTTCTTCTGCCTCCTTAAAGAGCGGGGGCTTAGTATCAAGAAAGTCCTTGAAATCGCTGTACTGATTGGGTTCTGGGCCCTGTCGGCCTTGACGAGCCTCCCGATTGGCAAGTTGGCGCATAGCATCAGCCAACATGCGCTGCCCTTCTACCACGGTCTGCATCAGCTCAGCCGGGGTAGGTGGTGGCGGAGGGGGTGGTTGTTCCTCATCCTCATTGCCACGACCCCGACGAAGATTGTACGACATCTGCAAAATGCATAGCCAATGAGCACTGACGATGTGGGAAACTTGTAGATGAATTATTGCAAATATGTCAAACTGACTCCATGAAATGGACTTCTCACAATAATCAAGGCACAATAATTCATCACAACCGCACAATCCATTCAAGCGTGTCGATTGACACAATCATACGAGGGAATCCATCAAGATGTATTATGATAAAGGCTCACTCACAGAGGCACAACAGTGACTGAACCGTTTACTTTAATACCTATTTGATTTTTGACTTTTCGCACGGTACTTGGATTCAATCTCAAAATTTTTTGTTGACTGAGAAAGGCTACTTCAAACTAACCACAAAGAGACTTCTCAACGGTAGAGTTCCATGGTGGATCATGACTAGCCACCTCGATACCAGCGCGTGCCAAGCAGCACAGCCTTATGTCGCGCGCCATAGGAGGCCCTCGGTCTCGTCGTGGCACCGAAGGGTGCTAATCGTGACACCATCATCGAACGCAACACAATAAGACATCCAATTGTGATCGAAATTTAACAGGTTCAAACTAAACATCCGGAAACATAGGGTTCGACCTTACATCCCAAAGTCAAGTTATTACAAAGCCTCACCCTAACACCAGGGGGCGCAAAAGATGATTCTAACACCATAACTACGCGATGACTACTCTAAGCATCATCCTGAGAGTCGGTGTCAAGGATCTCCCCGCCGTCCTCATCACTAGCAGGCTCTAACTCCTCATCTTCTTCTTCCTCTGGCTCTTCTTCTGGTGCTTCTTCTGGTGCGGCATCTTGGGGCTCATTGACCTCCGCTTCATCATCATCTTCAGCCATGAAGATTCCCGAACCCATGTCCTCATCTACGTTGTAGTTTCGAGGCAGCAGAGGATTAAGCTGGTTGTTCAGGCGGTGCACTTCTTCATGAAGGTTGTCATTGTATTCTTCAGCATTCTCCAACTGTTGCTCGAGCTCAAACTGATGAGCTCTCAGAACGTTCTCCTCATGCCAGGCTTCATCCCTCTAGTTCATGACACGGACCAGCATGCATTGACAGTTGCGATTTGCTACCGTCAACCTCTGGACTGCAAGGGTTTCCTGATCACGGTCACGGATCACTTGCTCCAGTTGCTGCCGCGCTGCATCCCTAGTAGCAGTCACTTCGGCCAACTCAGCCCGCAGCCTTTCCACCTCAGTGGGCTCGGGGCGGGGCTCACGTGGAGCTAGCTGGTGGCGAGGAGCCCTTCCTCCGGTCGACTTACGGGCGGTCATCTTAGTACGTGCCATCTGTACCAACAAGATACGACTTAAAGTGAGGATCATTTAGGGATACGAAATTTAATTTAGTCGGGACTATTGAAATTTTTAAGGAGGGAGTAAATGACATGTATGATATAATTAAACATGATGCATGCACGTTCCGTACGCCCTCTCACCTTAGTAGAAACCTAAAGTTCTAACGCTAGGCGGTGGCATACATACGTTCTCTCATATAAGCGAAACTATCGGTCTACTCGTTACGCTGTTAGTGTACCTGCAGAAAATCTCATTGCAGCCCAACAATTTCCCAAATTAAACACACAAGAAAGCAGTAAACTAAATACTTTCCATATACACATCCCCTGATGTGTATACTTCAGTATCAAAGCTACCCGATTTATAGATGCCCACGATTAAGTGCTTACATAATTACATGGTTTGAACATGTAAGTATGCAAGTCACCAAAACTACTCTCCCCTAGACCGCCGGTTGGACGATCATGCTCTCACAACTCATACTTACCAGAGCGTCGAGGCAATTGATCCATACATTACCACCCAAGTGGATGGCATCCATACAATATCACGCCGTATGGACGACGAACAAAAACAAACAAGGCCCCCAAGTTAGTCTTTATAATAAGCCACCTAAGAGTCCTTATTTGGGCTAAGGGATGTGATCACTGGCATACCTATAAAAATAAATTTTTATAGTTTAAACCCTTTTTAGAAACAAATACTTTTGTTTTTAATTACTCGTAAGATGTGTTTAATGTTGAATTATGCTCCGGTACCAGCTGTAACAGAACCGACCAAATTATAAGAGCACAAGTACAAAAACAAGCACCGAAGCGCTCAAATTTTCGAACTTGAGCCCATATAATCCCGGTAGTCAATCGAAATCACGAAGGATTTCAAACCAACTTGCTTACAACCAAGATCGCATCATTCAACATACAACATCATACGTTACATTTCACAAGTAGTTCGGAAATAAGTTTACACCACGGAGTTGCAATTATTACAAACCAAGTTTGGAAAGTAGCGGAAGCATAACACACACACACCAGTTGTTTAACTACTGCCAGTCTTGTTGATCAACAACCCACAAAAGCATGAGGAAAGTACATATAAGATGATCACGCCCTAGTGATCTAGTCTTCGTCACCCGCAGGGTGGAGACACATCTTGCAGAAGCCTTGACAGAGCATATCATCTACAACAGGAGGGAATAAACCCTGAGTACTGGAATGTACTCAGCTAGACTTACCCATCAAAAACCAGAAATAAGATGACACCAAGGATTATGCAAGGCTTACACAAGAGGCTAGCTGACACCACATTTTGCATAAAGGCATAAGTAGTTGAAACTCTTATAACCTGTACTAGCAGTTACTTTTAGCATTTACCTGTCATCTATCTTAGCACCTGTACTAAGCATGCACTTGATTATCATCAAACAATTATTAACATTATATCCATAGCAGGTACAAATTGTGGCAACATTGTATCATTCACTTAACCATCTGTTCAATTAATGAGATCTACGTTGCCGCTGCTCAAGTCAAGTGCTCACTAACCAGGAGCAAGGGCGATTCGAATCGAATTCCTATCCAGTTGGAGGGGTACTTCTAACACTCACCGAGTCACGCCTGGCGAGGGCTGCTCAGGTCATCTTTCGTATAGTTCAGGAATCGCGGGTCCGAATGATGTCGCGTCCCCAAGGGCGACACTCTGCCAGGTGATAGGGACTCTAACCCCCCTTGGTCTCACGCCAATGTCCCCAAGCACATCCTTTCTCTCCTCCAATATGCAACCTACCATTCGATTCCCGGCCTGAACCATACTACTCGACTTTTCGGTCGGAACGACTTATCCGGCCAACTAAGTGTTAGACTGCGTTCAACATGACTCAAGGACGTACAACGAATCGGTCCTTAAACGACTCAGACGGGCATAGCTCCACACCCAAGACGTGAAGTGTCTTGCGGCTGTACTATCGAACTCCTGCCCGGTCTCAATTTCATTTTACAGCATGGTTCCATCCACGATAGCCATAAAGCCACTCGTGACTCCTGGTACTCCTTCCTACATCTCGCGGATGACCGGAAATCATCCGACTTCTACCGTACTAAGCAGGGCTAAGCATTGACACGTGCCTAAACCTAAATTAGGATTAAGTACGATATCTGGACAAGGACAGGTATAATGCAACAATTGTTTTCATACAACTCCTACAACTTAATACAGTAAACAATTAAAAGTACTCAAGATATATTTATAAAACGATGGGTTCAGCATGCACCGGGGCTTGCCTTTGAGAAAAGTCGAAGGCCGGTGGTCAGGGCACTCTGGCAAGTCTTCAGCGGCGTCTCCTTCGCCGACCGGTTCTGTTGGCTCCTCCGGCTGGTTCTAGGCTTCCTCCGGAATCACTTGCTCGAATTCGAGGAGCGTTACCCCCTCCGGAACACCTATTGCATGAGTGCATAATAAATCTCATGGATGCATAATGAAAGATGCAGTATGCTCGGAATGAAATGCATTACAACATTCTTAAAGCTCTATTCAAATCACTTCAAATAGTAGGTGCAAATTTCCTCTCCAGTAGAGAAATACTCACCTAATCTACTCAACCTAAGATATATCTGTTCTTCTTCAGTTAAGGCCCTAACACCTAACAATTACAAGAATAACGTTACTTAGGTTACCACATCCAACAGCAAAATACCACAGTAAAACATTCTGGACAGCAGCTACTTGTTTCTAACATAACTGGAGATTCCCAACTCCAAAAGCTATGCTCTAAGACAATCTGGAAAGCTTAGGAAATGCACTGCAATTCATTTTCAGACCTCAACCCTAAATTCCTAAGTTTTCCATGTCGAATTTCATAAGTTCCAGAATCTGTCCTCTCTAAACAGAGAGTAACCAATTCTGGACTGTCACTTTAAACAGCAATAACTCTCAAACTACTAAGCCAAATGCTCCCAAATTTTGACACAAGCTAGTTGATCAAGTTTACTACAACTTTGGTATTTACAAGTTTTCTAGCAACCATCTTTATCAAAGGTCAAACTTAGAATTACTACCAGCTGTCCAGAAAACCTAGAATTGAAAGGATTAAATATTTATTTATATTGCAAACATCCCTTAAAACCAAACTAATGTTACCACAAGTTTACAAAGGTCACAAAAACACCAAAAAGTAGGGTGTGCCCACCTAGAACATTTATTTATACTCATTTCTTAATTTACTTAATTAATTAAGTGGAATTTTAAACATATATATAAACTGCTCCTAAAATTCTACCAAAATTACAGGGGACTCTCTGACCCAAAAAGAGACTACTGAAAAAAATTTGAACTAAATTTATTCACAGGAACTCCCTATACAAAATTCACAAGTCCAAAAGGCTGATTTTTGTATAATTAATAAATCATATAGAAAAGTATCAAACAACAGATTTCATAATTTTCTTGGACACTTTAGGGTGCCAAGACATTCTCCAAAAAGTTACAAGAACATTGCACATGTAGAAAAATTACTAAAATTCATTCAAGCATTTCCTAAAATAACAAGATAGCATTATAACTGGAAAAGTACTTAAGCATTAATGCCCAATTTTTTACCAGAGCTAAAGCAAGTATAAAACAGCCTACCCACCAAATTTCACAATTTTTGAAAGACTACAGCTCAAGTTATATATTTAACAAATTTGCATTCATTTCAAAACATATTTGAAAGATCTATTAAATTCTCCCGAAAACTAAACATCACATACCAGATTTATATTTTTCTAAAATACTACACATCATGTAGATCCTAACCAAATTTATCTCATAATTTTTGGGCAAGTAAAACCCTAGATCTATATTTTCTAAACCCCAACAAAATCTGTGACAAAATAAAATAAATGAAACCGATTTTATCTGGAACTGGGCCGGCCCGGGACAGACGCGGCCCAAGACGCGCGCGCGCGGCCCGCTCGGGCTCCCGCCCGCGCGCGGCAACAGACAGGTGGCCCCCGCGTGTCAGCGAAAGGGGACAGGGGCGCGGCGGCAGTGAGCTCCGGCGAGCGATTTCTCGCCGCCGGTGGCTCCTCCGACCAATCCAAGTCCACCGACGTCTTGCCCAAACCAAACCGCACCGAGGCTAGCCCTTTTCCCCAAAGTTGATGCACCGCAGCACCTAGGCCGACGGCAATGGCGGACGGCTGTGGTGCCTGGCGGTACGCCGGCGAGTCCCGGCCGTCGCACGACCTACCGAAGGGTGTGTCACCTTCCTGGACTCCTAGCGGACCTATCGAGACCACTCCCACAGACGGGATGGAGCGGAACCGCTTGACCGCGTGAGCACTTGGCCGGCAGCCATGGCGCGGCCGTGCGCGGTCTCGTTCCGGCCTGGCTAACCCGATGCTGGCGGTAGCATCTTCACCCTAGCATCTACACGTGACAGGGAGGAGGAAACGTGGGTGAGGGCAGGCGGAGAACTACTGTGTGGTGCTGGCCACGGTGACCCGAACATGGCGGAGCTCCGGTGAGCTTTTGGGAGCGGGCGGAGATGGCAATGCGGCTCACCTCGGGCTCAATCCAACCTACCGATGGGTCGAGGAGGTGTAGGGCGGGGAGGCGGAGGGACGGACGTGGTTTGGCGAGCGGTGGTGAGTGCGCGAGCTCGGAGACGGCTGCGGCGGCAATGGTGTCTCTGGTTTCCGCCTCGGTGAGCCCGGCCAGAGCGAGAGGGAGGGAGAAGAGAATGAGCGCGAGTGAGGGGGTGGAGGTGGCCGCTCGGTGTTCAAACTCACGCCTGGGCTCGCGACGTGGAGGGAATGGCAGCGCTCGGTCGCCACGCGTCGCCGTTCTTCTGCCCGAGCGCCACGACATGCCGGTGTTCGAGCTCGTGGACTGAAACCGAGCCTTTCACGACCGACTGACAGAGCGAGTTTGGCACTGATTATCTCCCAAACCGGTTCGAGTTAGGAGCAGGTGATAACATAAAAATTGTAGGGCTTCGTGAGGTCAACAACTTTGCTAATTGGCTCCAGAACAAATTCGACTTGGATTTGAAACTATAAAGCTCCAAAGTGGTGCCCCTTGAAACTGAAACGTGGTTTCAGTGACTGAAGCCGACTGAAACCCTAACTTCTTGACCACAGATCTTCTAAACTATTGAGAACCAGGCATGGATGATGTTGGCGATGTTGTAGAGCTACATGAGGACTACAAGTTTGTCAATATGAGTGGAAGCTGGTTTGGCCTGGTTTGCAAACTACAAGCTCCTAAAGTAGGCCACAGTAAAACTGGAGGAACACTTGGAGACTTAGAAAAATTCTAAGTGTTGAGGCAGCCCCTCTAGCTGACTTGTGGGCCAGTTTTGAGCATGTTCTGATCAGTTTCATGAGATGGTCATATTGAGACTTTTGTTCCCCATAAAATTCCCTACAACTTTGCTTAAGGATGCTCCTCCATGCAAGGTCTCTAAACTAGACTTTTTAATTGGTCAAACTAGAGCATCCTAGGGCTAAATGGTGGTCAACCACCTCTTGGAGGGCATTTTAGTGATTTTGATCAACATGAACCTTGCTCCAAGAGTTACCCTAAGTATAACTAAGGTGTTGTGAGACATAATTGGCTACTCTACCTTTTAGTTACACCAACTATCAAGTATCACATGATTTGAGCCAAACAAAACTTCTAAAAACAATCACATTTGTTGCATCACATAAAATAACATGAATGATGCATGCTTATGCTTATGCAAATGCAATGCAATTGTGGAGCTAAACACTTGAGGTGTTACAGCCCTCCCCCCTTATAAAAATCCCGTCCCGAGATTTGGAAAGCGTACCATTTTTCATATAATTCTTTATAGCCATCCCGCAAATAGTCCTCCCGTTCCCATGTAGCGTCACTTTCACTACCCTGATTACTCCACATTACTTTATACCATTTAACCACTTTGCTTCTAGTCACTCGTTCCTGGGTATCAATCACTCGGACTGGCTTTTCTTCGTAGGTTAGATCGGATTCAAGCCTGATATCTCCTAAAGGAACTCGCTCCTCAGGAACTCGAAGACACTTTTTGAGCTGAGATACATGGAAAACATTGAATATGGCACTCATTTCAGGAGGTAACTGGATCTTGTACGCAACAGCTCCACTCTTGCCTATGATCTGGAAAGGACCCACGTATCTTGGCGCAAGTTTTCGCTTAACACCAAAACATTGTACACTCTTCATTGGAGAAACTTTCAAATAAACGAAGTCTCCAACTTCAAACTCGAGCGGTTTTCTACGACGATCAGCATAACTTTTCTGTCTAGCTTGGGCTGCAGCCATATGTTTTTGGATGGTACGGACTTGTTCCTCAGCTTCCTGAACAAAATCAATACCATAATACCGTCTTTCACCAGCTTCTACCCAGTTTACTTGAGTTCTACACTTACGACCGTACAAAGCTTCGAATGGGGCCATCTTAATACTCTCTTGGTAACTATTATTGTACGAGAATTCGGCTAGAGGTAACCATTTTTCCCAAGAACCCTTGGATGAAATGACGCATGCCCGCAACAGATCTTCCAAGATTTGGTTCACTCGTTCCGTCTGACCAGACGTCTGGGGGTGATAAGCAGAGCTTCTCACTAACTTGGTTCCCAGAAGGTGATGCAAGTGCTCCCAAAAGCGAGCAGTGAACTAGGGACCACGGTCAGAAATGATAGTATGAGGTACCCCATGGAGCCGGACTATCTGATTGAAGTACAACTCAGCATAGTCAGTGGGACGATAGTCCACTCTAACAGGAATGAAGTGAGCTGATTTGGTCAAACGATCCACAATTACCCAGATGGAGTTATGATTTTTGACAGTAGGAGGAAGTCCGACAATGAAATCCATGCTTATCTCTTCCCATTTCCAGCCTGGGATAGAAAGTGGTTGAAGTAACCCAGCTTTCATGTGTACTGCTTTAACTCTACAGCAGGTGTCACATCTAGCAACGTATGTCGCTATCTCTTTCCGCATCTTGGTCCACCAATAAAGTGGCTTCAAATCATAATACATCTTATTACTACCAGGATGGATGGACAACTTGGACGAATGTGCTTCGGACAGGATCTGATCTCTAAGCTCTCGGTCCTTAGGTACCACTAATCTATCCTTAAACCACAGCACACCTTCTTCATCTAACCTGAAATGCTTAGTTTCTTCCTCTTTCATCTTGCGTTTTATGTGGAATATACCAGGATCAGTCTTTTGGAGCTCAATAATTCTGCTTTTGAGAGTACAACTGACAGTGATGTTGTACAAGACTGCCGGATGTAGAAGGCGAGATTGGTGAAAATCAGTTTCCACCAAGGAATGGCAATGCGACTTACGGCTTAACGCATCCGCAACCACATTTGCCTTGCCAGGATGATAGTGTACTTGAAGGTTATAATCCTTAATCAACTCGAGCCATCTTCTCTGACGCATATTTAACTCGGGTTGGGTGAAGATGTATTTGAGGCTTTTGTGGTCTGTATAGATATTGCAGACATTGCCCAGCAGATAATGCCGCCATACTTTCAAAGCATGAACAACTGCAGCCAGTTCTAAGTCATGCGTTGGATAATTCACCTCATGCTTCCGAAGTTGCCGAGAGGTATATGCAATTACTCGGCCTTCCTGCATCAAAACACCTCCCAAACCTATGCCTGAGGCATCACAATAAACATCAAATGGTTTCTCGATATCCGGTTGTGCCAAAACCGGAGCCGAGGTTAGGAGGGTTCGCAGTTGGTGAAAAGCCACATCACACTCAGGAGTCCAGACAAACCTGGTGTCTTTTTGCAGCAACCTAGTCATGGGCTTGGCTATTTTTGAGAAATCCGGGATGAAGCGACGATAATAGCCAGCCAACCCAAGAAAACTCCGGACCTCATGAACCGAAGTAGGAGCCTTCCAATTCAATACTTCTTGTACCTTGGTGGGATCCACCATAATTCCCCCATCGGACAACACATGCCCAAGGAAAGGTACTTCACGAAGCCAGAATTCACACTTACTGAACTTCGCATACAGTTGATGTTCACGCAGTCTGGTGAGGACAATACGCAAGTGTTCAGCGTGTTCTTCCTCATTTTCAGAATATACCAAGATGTCATCAATAAACACCACCACAAACTTGTCCAATTCGGGCATAAACACCGAATTCATCAAACACATGAAGTGCGCAGGGGCATTTGTCAGGCCAAAAGACATAACAAGATACTCATAAAGGCCGTATCTTGTCGAGAAGGCGGTTTTTGGAATATCTTCAGGCCGGATTTTAATCTGATGGTACCCAGACCTCAGATCAATCTTAGAAAAGACTTTAGCTTTGGACAACTGATCGAACAAGATATCGATACGTGGGAGAGGATACTTATTTTTGACAGTGACTGCATTCAGAGGTCTATAATCTACACACATCCGCAAGGTCTGATCCTTCTTCTTCACAAAGATAGCAGGGCATCCCCACGGAGACGAGCTAGGACGAATCAACCCCTTCTTTAAAAGTTCATTCAACTGCACCTTAAGTTCAGCTAACTCATTCGGAGGCATCCTATAAGGTCTCCTAGAGATGGGTGCCATGCCAGGCAACAACTCGATCTTAAATTCCACATCCTGATCTGGAGGGAGTCCCGGCAAATCATCAGGAAAAACGTTCGGAAACTCATTTACTACGGGAATTTCAGCCAACGCATTTGCTTGCACAGCATGAACTTCCCCAGACAATTCAATTTTTCTGGGAAGTTGTACTAGAAAACCCTTTTGATCTGTAGGATCTCTGAGCATAACTACCCGAGTGGATGTATCGATGAGTACCCCATTCTGACTCATCCAATTCATGCCCAAAATAACATCTATGTCTAAACCCGGCAAAACCAATAACGCAAGCGAATAATTTCACCCTTCTATCTCAAACTCAAGGTTCCCCACTACTTTATTCGTGGAAATATTCCCACTTGCTGCACTAATGCAATAACCCACACCTTCAACAGTATGTAACTTGTGTGCAAACTTTGATGCAAACTTAGGACTGATAAAGGAATGCGAAGCACCTGAATCAAAAAGTACCACTGCAGGGTGTTGGTCAACTAGGAACTTACCAGCAGTGACCACCTCACCAGATGGGATTTCCTCAATACTGTTATAATGAGCGTGCCCCTGACGGCCACCTTGGTTGACATTCTTCTTAGGGTAAGGACAGTTCTGGGACCAATGGCCTGGCTTGTTGCAGTTCCAGCAAGGCATGTTGCTGGGAGGAACACTAGAGCTGCTCTGACTAGAATTTCCCTTTGGCAGAGCGACTGTATAAGCCTTGCGGAACCCAGTTTTGGCAGCAGGCTTCTTCTGTGGCGGACGGAACTTGGTATTCTGAGCAGGTGGGCGAGGGGAAGACCTAGGTGCAGCTGAGGTCCGAGACTGCGAAGCACTCGCCTCAAGGGCCCTTTTACGGCTCTTAGAGGCCGAATAAATAGCATTATTGTTCTCCTGGGTCAAAGCATCACTGATAAAATCATTGAAGGTAGTACACTTGCTAGTGCCCATAGTCTTCATCAACTTTGGGCCGAGGCCCCTTTTGAAGCTAGCAATTTTCTTGGCATCGGTATCCACAAACTCTGTGGCATACCTTGCCAGGTTGTTGAAAGACTGCAAATAATCAGTCAAGCTTTTATTTCCTTGCGACAGCCTCATGAATTCTATGTGCTTGATTGCCATAAGACCTGGAGGAATATAGTTCCCACGGAATGCTGCCTTGAACTGGTCCCAAGCAATCAGGACATTGGCAGGCAGTGTGGAACGATAGTGGCTCCACCAAATACCCGCTGGACCATGCAGCTGATGAGAAGCATACTCAGTTTTTAGCTCATCGGTCAAGCGAAGCAGACGAAACTTTTGTTCAATAGTGTTCAACCACTCGTCGGCTTGCAGTGGTTCTTCCGCCTCCTTAAAGAGCGGGGGCTTAGTATCAAGAAAGTCCTTGAAATCGCTGTACTGATTGGGTTATGGGCCCTGTCAGCCTTGACGAGCCTCCCGATTGGCAAGTTGGCGCATAGCATCAGCCAACATGCGCTGCCCTTCTACCACGGTCTGCATCAGCTCAGCCGGGGTAGGTGGTGGCGGAGGGGGTGGTTGTTCCTCATCCTCATTGCCACGACCCCGACGAAGATTGTACGACATCTGCAAAATGCATAGCCAATGAGCACTGACGATGTGGGAAACTTGTAGATGAATTATTGCAAATATGTCAAACTGACTCCATGAAATGGACTTCTCACAATAATCAAGGCACAATAATTCATCACAACCGCACAATCCATTCAAGCGTGTCGATTGACACAATCATACGAGGGAATCCATCAAGATGTATTCTGATAAAGGCTCACTCACAGAGGCACAACAGTGACTGAACCGTTTACTTTAATACCTATTTGATTTTTGACTTTTCGCACGGTACTTGGATTCGATCTCAAAATTTTTTGTTGACTGAGAAAGGCTACTTCAAACTAACCACAAAGAGACTTCTCAACGGTAGAGTTCCATGGTGGATCATGACTAGCCACCTCGATACCAGCGCGTGCCAAGCAGCACAGCCTTATGTCGCGTGCCATAGGAGGCCCTCGGTCTCGTCGCGGCACCGAAGGGTGCTAATCGTGACACCATCATCGAACGCAACACAATAAGACATCCAATTGTGATCGAAATTTAACAGGTTCAAACTAAACATCCGGAAACATAGGGTTCGACCTTACATCCCAAAGTCAAGTTATTACAAAGCCTCACCCTAACACCAGGGGGCGCAAAAGATGATTCTAACACCATAACTACGCGATGACTACTCTAAGCATCGTCCTCAGAGTCGGTGTCAAGGATCTCCCCGCCGTCCTCATCACTAGCAGGCTCTAACTCCTCATCTTCTTCTTCCTCTGGCTCTTCTTCTGGTGCTTCTTCTGGTGCGGCATCTTGGGGCTCATTGACCTCCGCTTCATCATCATCTTTAGCCATGAAGATTCCCGAACCCATGTCCTCATCTACGTTGTTGTTTCGAGGCAGCAGAGGATTAAGCTGGTTGTTCAGGCGGTGCACTTCTTCATGAAGGTTGTCATTGTATTCTTCAGCATTCTCCAACTGTTGCTCGAGCTCAAACTGACGAGCTCTCAGAATGTTCTCCTCGTGCCAGGCTTCATCCCTCTGGTTCATGACACGGACCAGCATGCGTTGACAGTTGCGATTTGCTACCGTCAACCTCTGGACTGCAAGGGTTTCCTGATCACGGTCACGGATCACTTGCTCCAGTTGCTGCCGCGCTGCATCCCTAGCAGCAGTCACTTCGGCCAACTCAGCTCGCAGCCTTTCCACCTCAGTGGGCTCAGGGCGGGGCTCACGTGGAGCTAGCTGGTGGCGAGGAGCCCTTCCTCCGGTCGACTTACGGGCGGTCATCTTAGTACGTGCCATCTGTACCAACAAGATACGACTTAAAGTGAGGATCATTTAGGGATACGAAATTTAATTTAGTCGGGACTATTGAAATTTTTAAGGAGGGAGTAAATGACATGTATGATATAATTAAACATGATGCATGCACGTTCCATACGCCCTCTCACCTTAGTAGAAACCTAAAGTTCTAACGCTAGGTGGTGGCATACATACGTTCTCTCATATAAGCGAAACTATCGGTCTACTCGTTACGCTGTTAGTGTACCTGCAGAAAATCTCATTGCAGCCCAACAATTTCCCAAATTAAACACACAAGAAAGCAGTAAACTAAATACTTTCCATATACACATCCCCTGATGTATATACTTCAGTATCAAAGCTACCCGATTTATAGATGCCCACGATTAAGTGCTTACATAATTACATGGTTTGAACATGTAAGTATGCAAGTCACCAAAACTACTCTCCCTTAGACCGCCGGTTGGACGATCATGCTCTCACAACTCACACTTACCAGAGCGTCGAGGCAATTGATCCATACATTACCACCCAAGTGGATGGCATCCATACAATATCACGCCATATGGACGACAAACAAAAACAAACAAGGCCCCCAAGTTAGTCTTTATAATAAGCCACCTAAGAGTCCTTATTTGGGCTAAGGGATGTGATCACTGGCATACCTATAAAAATAAATTTTTATAGTTTAAACCCTTTTTAGAAACAAATACTTTTGTTTTTAATTACTCGTAAGATGTGTTTAATGTTGAATTATGCTCTGGTACCAGCTGTAACAGAACCGACCAAATTATAAGAGCACAAGTACAAAAACAAGCACCGAAGCGCTCAAATTTTCGAACTTGAGCCCATATAATCCCGGTAGTCAATCGAAATCACGAAGGATTTCAAACCAACTTGCTTACAACCAAGATCGCATCATTCAACATACAACATCATACGTTACATTTCACAAGTAGTTCGGAAATAAGTTTACACCACGGAGTTGCAATTATTACAAACCAAGTTTGGAAAGTAGCGGAAGCATAACACACACACACCAGTTGTTTAACTACTGCCAGTCTTGTTGATCAACAACCCGCAAAAGCATGAGGAAAGTACATATAAGATGATCACGCCCTAGTGATCTAGTCTTCGTCACCCGCAGGGTGGAGACACGTCTTGCAGAAGCCTTGATAGAGCATATCATCTGCAACAGGAGGGAGTAAACCCTGAGTACTGGAATGTACTCTGCTAGACTTACCCGTCAAAAACCAGAAATAAGATGACACCAAGGATTATGCAAGGCTTACACAAGAGGCTAGCTGACACCACATTTTGCATAAAGGCATAAGTAGTTGAAACTCTTATAACCTGTACTAGCAGTTACTTTTAGCATTTACCTGTCATCTATCTTAGCACCTGTACTAAGCATGCACTTGATTATCATCAAACAATTATTAACATTATATCCATAGCAGGTACAAATTGTGGCAACATTGTATCATTCACTTAACCATCTGTTCAATTAATGAGATCTACGTTGCCGCTGCTCAAGTCAAGTGCTCACAAACCGGGAGCGACGGCGATTCGAATCGAATTCCTATCCAGCTGGAGGGGTACTTCTAACACTCACCGAGTCACGCCTGGCGAGGGCTGCTCAGGTCATCTTTCATACAGTTCAGGAATCGCGGGTCCGAATGATGTCGCGTCCCCAAGGGCGACACTCTGCCAGGTGATAGGGACTCTAACCCCCCCTTGGTCTCACGCCAATGTCCCCAAGCACATCCTTTCTCTCCTCCAAGATGCAACCTACCATTCGATTCCCGGCCTGAACCATACTGCTCGACTTCGCGGTCGGAACGACTTATCCGGCCAACTAAGTGTTAGACTGCGTTCAACATGACTCAAGGACGTACAGCGAATCGGTCCTTAAACGACTCAGACGGGCATAGCTCCACACCCAAGACGTGAAGTGTCTTGCGGCTGTACTATCGAACTCCCGCCCGGTCTCAATTTCATTTTACAGCATGGTTCCATCCACGATAGCCATAAAGCCACTCGTGACTCCTGGTACTCCTTCCTACATCTCGCGGATGACCGGAAATCATCCGACTTCTACCGTACTAAGCAGGGCTAAGCATTGACACGTGCCTAAACCTAAATTAGGATTAAGTACGATATCTGGACAAGGACAGGTATAATGCAACAATTGTTTTCATACAACTCCTACAACTTAATGCAGTAAACAATTAAAAGTACTCAAGATATATTTATAAAACGATGGGTTCAGCATGCACCGGGGCTTGCCTTTGAGAAAAGTCGAAGGCCGGTGGTCAGGGCACTCCGGCAAGTCTTCAGCGGCGTCTCCTTTGCCGACCGGTTCTGTTGGCTCCTCCGGCTAGTTATGGGCTTCCTCCGGAATCACTTGCTCGAATTCGAGGAGCGTTACCCCCTCCGGAACACCTATTGCATGAGTGCATAATAAATCTCATGGATGCATAATGAAAGATGCAGTATGCTCGGAATGAAATGCATTACAACATTCTTAAAGCTCTATTCAAATCACTTCAAATAGTAGGTGCAAATTTCCTCTCCGGTAGAGAAATACTCACCCAATCTACTCAACCTAAGATATAGCTGTTCTTCTTCAGTTAAGGCCCTAACACCTAACAATTACAAGAATAACGTTACTTAGGTTACCACATCCAACAGCAAAATACCACAGTAAAACATTCTGGACAGCAGCTACTTGTTTCTAACATAACTGGAGATTCCCAACTCCAAAAGCTATGCTCTAAGACAATCTGGAAAGCTTAGGAAATGCACTGAAATTCATTTTCAGACCTCAACCCTAAATTCCTAAGTTTTCCATGTCGAACTTCATAAGTTCCAGAATCTGTCCTCTCTAAACAGAGAGTAACCAATTCTGGACTGTCACTTTAAACAGCAATAACTCTCAAACTAATAAGCCAAATGCTCCCAAATTTTGACACAAGCTAGTTGATCAAGTTTACTACAACTTTGGTATTTACAAGTTTTCCAGCAACCATCTTTATCAAAGGTCAAACTTAGAATTACTACCAGCTGTCCAGAAAACCTATAATTGAAAGGATTAAATATTTATTTATGTGGAAAACATCCCTTAAAACCAAACTAATGTTACCACAAGTTTACAAAGGTCACAAAAACACCAAAAAGTAGGGTGTGCCCACCTAGAACATTTATTTATACTCATTTCTTAATTTACTTAATTAATTAAGTGGAATTTTAAACATATATGTAAACTACTCCTAAAATTCTATCAAAATTACAGGGGACTCTCTGACCCAAAAAGAGACTACTGAAAAACTTTGAACTAAATTTATTCACAGGAACTCCCTATACAAAATTCACAAGTCCAAAAGGCTGATTTTTGTATAATTAATAAATCATATTGAAAAGTATCAAACAACAGATTTCGTAATTTTCTTGGACACTTCAGGGTGCCAAGACATTCTCCAAAAAGTTACAAGAACATTGCACATGTAGAAAAATTACTAAAATTCATTCAAGCATTTCCTAAAATAACAAGATAGCATTATAACTGGAAAAGTACTTAAGAATTAATGCCCAAATTTTTACCAGAGCTAAAGCAAGTATAAAACAGCCTATCCACCAAATTTCACAATTTTTGGAAGACTACAGCTCAAGTTATATATTTAACAAATTTGCATTCATTTCAAAACATATTTGAAAGATCTATTAAATTCTCCCAAAAACTAAACATCACATACCAGATTTATATTTTTCTAAAATACTACACATCATGTAGATCCTAACCAAATTTATCTCATAATTTTTGGGCAAGTAAAACCCTAGATCTATATTTTCTAAACCCCAACAAAATCTGTGACAAAATAAAATAAATGAAACCGATTTTATCTGGAACTGGGCCGGCCCGGGACAGACGCGGCCCAAGACGCGCGCGCGGCCCGCTCGGGCTCCCGCCCGCGCGCGGCAACAGACAGGTGGCCCCCGCGTGTCAGCGAAAGGGGACAGGGGCGCGGCGGCAGTGAGCTCCGGCGAGCGATTTCTCACCGCCGGTGGCTCCTCCGACCAATCCAAGTCCACCGACGTCTTGCCCAAACCAAACCGCACCGAGGCTAGCCCTTTTCCCCAAAGTTGATGCACCGCAGCACCTAGGCCGACGGCAATGGCGGACGGCCGTGGTGCCTGGCGGTACGCCGGCGAGTCCCGGCCGTCGCACGACCTACCAAAGGGTGTGTCACCTTCCTGGACTCCTAGCGGACCTATCGAGACCACTCCCACAGACGGGATGGAGCGGAACCGCTTGACCGCGTGAGCACTTGGCCGGCAGCCATGGCGCGGCCGTGCGCGGTCTCGTTCCGGCCTGGCTAACCCGATGCTGGCGGTAGCATCTTCACCCTAGCATCTACACGTGACAGGGAGGAGGAAACGTGGGTGAGGGCAGGCGGAGAACTACTGTGTGGTGCTGGCCACGGTGACCCGAACATGGCGGAGCTCCGGTGAGCTTTTGGGAGCGGGCGAAGATGGCAATGCGGCTCACCTCGGGCTCAATCCAACCTACCGACGGGTCGAGGAGGTGTAGGGCGGGGAGGCGGAGGGACGGACGTGGTTTGGCGAGCGGTGGTGAGTGCGCGAGCTCGGAGATGGCTGCGGCGGCAATGGTGTCTCTGGTTTCCGCCTCGGTGAGCCCGGCCAGAGCGAGAGGGAGGGAGAAGAGAATGAGCACGAGTGAGGGGGTGGAGGTGGCCGCTCGGTGTTCAAACTCACGCCTGGGCTCGCGACGTGGAGGGAATGGCAGCGCTCGGTCGCCACGCGTCGCCGTTCTTCTGCCCGAGCGCCACGACATGCCGGTGTTCGAGCTCGTGGACTGAAACCGAGCCTTTCACGACCGACTGACAGAGCAAGTTTGGCACTGATTATCTCCCAAACCGGTTCGAGTTAGGAGCAGGTGATAACATAAAAATTGTAGGGCTTCGTGAGGTCAACAACTTTACTAATTGGCTCCAGAACAAATTCGACTTGGATTTGAAACTATAAAGCTCCAAAGTGGTGCCCCTTGAAACTGAAACGTGGTTTCAGTGACTGAACCCGACTGAAACCCTAACTTCTTGACCATAGATCTTCTAAACTATTGAGAACCAGGCATGGATGATGTTGGCGATGTTGTAGAGCTACATGAGGACTACAAGTTTGTCAATATGGGTGGAAGCTGGTTTGGCCTGGTTTGCAAACTACAAGCTCCTAAATTAGGCTACAGTAAAACTGGAGGAACACTTGGAGACTTAAAAAAATTCTAAGTGTTGAGGCAGCCCCTCTAGCTGACTTGTGGGCCACTTTTGAGCATGTTCTGGTCAGTTTCATGAGATGGTCATATTGAGACTTTTGTTCCCCATAAAATTCCCTACAACTTTGCTTAAGGATGCTCCTGCATGCAAGGTCTCTAAACTAGACTTTTTAATTGGTCAAACTAGAGCATCCTAGGGCTAAATGGTGGTCAACCACCTCTTGGAGGGCATTTTAGTGATTTTGATCAACATGAACCTTGCTCCAAGAGTTACCCTAAGTATAACTAAGGTGTTGTGAGACATAATTGGCTACTCTACCTTTTAGTTACACCAACTATCAAGTATCACATGATTTGAGCCAAACAAAACTTCTAAAAACAATCACATTTGTTGCATCACATAAAATAACATGAATGATGCATGCTTATGCTTATGCAAATGCAATGCAATTATGGAGCTAAACACTTGAGGTGTTACAGCCCTCCCCCTTTATAAAAATCCCATCCCGAGATTTGGAAAGCGTACCATTTTTCATATAATTCTTTATAGCCATCCCACAAATAGTCCTCCCGTTCCCATGTAGCGTCACTTTCACTACCCTGATTACTTCACATTACTTTATACCATTTAACCACTTTGCTTCTAGTCACTCATTCCTGGGTATCAATCACTCGGACTGGCTTTTCTTCGTAGGTTAGATCGGATTCAAGCCTGATATCTCCTAAAGGAACTCGCTCCTCAGGAACTCGAAGACACTTTTTGAGCTGAGATACATGGAAAACGTTGAATATGGCACTCATTTCAGGAGGTAACTGGATCTTGTACGCAACAGCTCCACTCTTGCCTATGATCTAGAAAGGACCCACGTATCTTGGCGCAAGTTTTCACTTAACACCAAAACGTTGTACACTCTTCATTGGAGAAACTTTCAAATAAATGAAGTCTCCAACTTCAAACTCGAGCGGTTTTCTATGACGATCAGCATAACTTTTCTGTCTAGCTTGGGCTGCAGCCATATGTTTTTGGATGGTACGGACTTGTTCCTCAGCTTCCTGAACAAAATCAATACCATAATACCGTCTTTCACCAGCTTCTACCCAGTTTAGTGGAGTTCTACACTTACGACCGTACAAAGCTTCGAATGGGGCCATCTTAATACTCTCTTGGTAACTATTATTGTACGAGAATTCGGCTAGAGGTAACCATTTTTCCCAAGAACCCTTGGATGAAATGACGCATGCCCGCAACAGATCTTCCAAGATTTGGTTCACTCGTTCCGTCTGACCAGACGTCTGGGGGTGATAAGCAGAGCTTCTCACTAACTTGGTTCCCAGAAGGTGATGCAAGTGCTCCCAAAAGCGAGCAGTGAACTAGGGACCACGGTCAGAAATGATAGTATGAGGTACCCCATGGAGCCGGACTATCTGATTGAAGTACAACTCAGCATAGTCAGTGGGACGATAGTCCACTCTAACAGGAATGAAGTGAGCTGATTTGGTCAAACGACCCATAATTACCCAGATGGAGTTATGATTTTTGACAGTAGGAGGAAGTCTGACAATGAAATCCATGCTTATCTCTTCCCATTTCCAGCCTGGGATAGAAAGTGGTTGAAGTAACCCAGCTTTCATGTGTACTGCTTTAACTCTACAGCAGGTGTCACATCTAGCAACGTATGCTGCTATCTCTTTCCGCATCTTGGTCCACCAATAAAGTGGCTTCAAATCATAATACATCTTATTACTACCAGGATGGATGGACAACTTGGACGAATGTGCTTCGGACGGATCTGATCTCTAAGCTCTCGGTCCTTAGGTACCACTAATCTATCCTTAAACCACAGCACACCTTCTTCATCTAACCTGAAATGCTTAGTTTCTTCCTCTTTCATCTTGCGTTTTATGTGGAATATACTAGGATCAGTCTTTTGGAGCTCAATAATTCTGCTTTTGAGAGTACAACTGACAGTGATGTTGTACAAGACTGCCGGATGTAGAAGGCGAGATTGGTGAAAATCAGTTTCCACCAAGGAATGGCAATGAGACTTACGGCTTAACGCATCCGCAACCACATTTGCCTTGCCAGGATGATAGTGTACTTGAAGGTTATAATCCTTAATCAACTCGAGCCATCTTCTCTGACGCATATTTAACTCGGGTTGGGTGAAGATGTATTTGAGGCTTTTGTGGTCTGTATAGATATTGCAGACATTGCCCAGCAGATAATGCCGCCATACTTTCAAAGCATGAACAACTGCAGCCAGTTCTAAGTCATGCGTTGGATAATTCACCTCATGCTTCCGAAGTTGCCGAGAGGTATATGCAATTACTCAGCCTTCCTGCATCAAAACACCTCCCAAACCTATGCCTGAGGCATCACAATAAACATTAAATGGTTTCTCGATATCCGGTTGTGCCAAAACCGGAGCCGAGGTTAGGAGGGTTCGCAGTTGGTGAAAAGCCGCATCACACTCAGGAGTCCAGACAAACCTAGTGTCTTTTTGCAGCAACCTAGTCATGGGCTTGGCTATTTTTGAGAAATCCGGGATGAAGCGACGATAATAGCCAGCCAACCCAAGAAAACTCCGGACCTCATGAACCGAAGTAGGAGCCTTCCAATTCAATACTTCTTGTACCTTGGTGGGATCCACCATAATTCCCCCATCGGACAACACATGCCCAAGGAAAGGTACTTCACGAAGCCAGAATTCACACTTACTAAACTTCGCATACAGTTGATGTTCACGCAGTCTGGTGAGGACAATACGCAAGTGTTCAGCGTGTTCTTCCTCATTTTCAGAATATACCAAGATGTCATCAATAAACACCACCACAAACTTGTCCAATTCGGGCATAAACACCGAATTCATCAAACACATGAAGTGCGCAGGGGCATTTGTCAGGCCAAAAGACATAACAAGATACTCATAAAGGCTGTATCTTGTCGAGAAGGCGGTTTTTGGAATATATTCAGGCCGGATTTTAATCTGATGGTACCCAGACCTCAGATCAATCTTAGAAAAGACTTTAGCTTTGGACAACTGATCGAACAAGATATCGATACGTGGGAGAGGATACTTATTTTTGACAGTGACTGCATTCAGAGGTCTATAATCTACACACATCCGCAAGGTCTGATCCTTCTTCTTCACAAAGATAGCAGGGCATCCCCACGGAGACGAGCTAGGACGAATCAACCCCTTCTTTAAAAGTTCATTCAACTGCACCTTAAGTTCAGCTAACTCATTCAGAGGCATCCTATAAGGTCTCCTAGAGATGGGTGCCGTGCCAGGCAACAACTCGATCTTAAATTCCACATCCCGATCCGGAGGGAGTCCCGGCAAATCATCAGGAAAAACGTCCGGAAACTCATTTACTACGGGAATTTCAGCCAACGCTTTTGCTTGCATAGCATGAACTTCCCCAGACAATTCAATTTTTCTGGGAAGTTGTACTAGAAAACCCTTTTGATCTGTAGGATCTCTGAGCATAACTACCCGAGCGGATGTATCGATGAGTACCCCATTCTGACTCATCCAATTCATGCCCAAAATAACATCTATGTCTAAACCCGGCAAAACTAATAACGCAAGCGAATAATTTCACCCTTCTATCTCAAACTCAAGGTTCCCCACTACTTTATTCGTGGAAATATTCCCACTTGCTGCACTAATGCAATAACCCACACCTTCAACAGTATGTAACTTGTGTGCAAACTTTGATGCAAACTTAGGACTGATAAAGGAATGCGAAGCACCTGAATCAAAAAGTACCATTGCAGGGTGTTGGTCAACTAGGAACTTACTAGCAGTGACCACCTCACCAGATGGGATTTCCTCAATACTGTTATAATGAGCGTGCCCCTGACGGCCACCTTGGTTGACATTCTTCTTAGGGTAAGGACAGTTCCGGGACTAATGGCCTGGCTTGTTGCAGTTCCAGCAAGGCATGTTGCTAGGAGGAACACTAGAGCTGCTCTGACTAGAATTTCCCTTTGGCAGAGCGACTGTATAAGCCTTGCGGAACCCAGTTTTGGCAGCAGGCTTCTTCTGTGGCGGACGGAACTTGGTATTCTGAGCAGGTGGGCGAGGGGAAGACCTAGGTGCAGCTGAGGTCCGAGACTGCGAAGCACTCGCCTCAAGGGCCCTTTTACGGCTCTTAGAGGCCGAATAAATAGCATTATTGTTCTCCTGGGTCAAAGCATCACTGATAAAATCATTGAAGGTAGTACACTTGCTAGTGCCCATAGTCTTCATCAACTTTGGGCCGAGGCCCCTTTTGAAGCTAGCAATTTTCTTGGCATCGGTATCCACAAACTCTGTGGCATACCTTGCCAGGTTGTTGAAAGACTGCAAATAATCAGTCAAGCTTTTATTTCCTTACGACAGCCTCATGAATTCTGTGTGCTTGATTGCCATAAGACCTGGAGGATTATAGTTCCCACGGAATACTGCCTTGAACTGGTCCCAAGCAATCGGGACATTAGCAGGCAGTGTGGAACGATAGTGGCTCCACCAAATACCCGCTGGACCATGCAGCTGATGAGAAGCATACTCAGTTTTTAGCTCATCGGTCAAGCGAAGCAGACGAAACTTTTGTTCAATAGTGTTCAACCACTCGTCGGCTTGCAGTGGTTCTTTCGCCTCCTTAAAGAGCGGGGGCTTAGTATCAAGAAAGTCCTTGAAATCGCTGTACTGATTGAGTTCTGGGCCCTGTCGGCCTTGACGAGCCTCCCGATTGGCAAGTTGGCGCATAGCATCAGCCAACATGCGTTGCCCTTCTACCACGGTCTGCATCAGCTCAACTTGGGTAGGTGGTGGCGGAGGGGGTGGCTGTTCCTCATCCTCATTGCCACAACCCCGACGAAGATTGTACGACATCTGCAAAATGCATAGCCAATGAGCACTGACGATGTGGGAAACTTGTAGATGAATTATTGCAAATATGTCAAACTGACTCCATGAAATGGACTTCTCACAATAATCAAGGCACAATAATTCATCACAACCGCACAATCCATTCAAGCGTGTCGATTGACACAATCATACGAGGGAATCCATCAAGATGTATTCTGATAAAGGCTCACTCACAGAGGCACAACAGTGACTGAACCGTTTACTTTAATACCTATTTGATTTTTGACTTTTCGCACGGTACTTGGATTCGATCTCAAAATTTTTTGTTGACTGAGAAAGGCTACTTCAAACTAACCACAAAGAGACTTCTCAACGGTAGAGTTCCATGGTGGATCATGACTAGCCACCTCGATACCAGCGCGTGCCAAGCAGCACAGCCTTATGTCGCGCGCCATAGGAGGCCCTCGGTCTCGTCGCGGCACCGAAGGGTGCTAATCGTGACACCATCATCGAACGCAACACAATAAGACATCCAATTGTGATCGAAATTTAACAGGTTCAAACTAAACATCCGGAAACATAGGGTTCGACCTTACATCCCAAAGTCAAGTTATTACAAAGCCTCACCCTAACACCAGGGGGCGCAAAAGATGATTCTAACACCATAACTACGCGATGACTACTCTAAGCATCGTCCTCAGAGTCGGTGTCAAGGATCTCCCCGCCGTCCTCATCACTAGCAGGCTCTAACTCCTCATCTTCTTCTTCCTCTGGCTCTTCTTCTGGTGCTTCTTCTGGTGCGGCATCTTGGGGCTCATTGACCTCCGCTTCATCATCATCTTCAGCCATGAAGATTCCCGAACCCATGTCCTCATCTACGTTGTTGTTTCGAGGCAGCAGAGGATTAAGCTGGTTGTTCAGGCGGTGCACTTCTTCATGAAGGTTGTCATTGTATTCTTCAGCATTCTCCAACTGTTGCTCGAGCTCAAACTGACGAGCTCTCAGAACATTCTCCTCGTGCCAGGCTTCATCCCTCTGGTTCATGACACGGACCAGCATGCGTTGACAGTTGCGATTTGCTACCGTCAACCTCTGGACTGCAAGGGTTTCCTGATCACGGTCACGGATCACTTGCTCCAGTTGCTGCCGCGCTGCATCCCTAGCAGCAGTCACTTCGGCCAACTCAGCCCGCAGCCTTTCCACCTCAGTGGGCTCGGGGCGGGGCTCACGTGGAGCTAGCTGGTGGCGAGGAGCCCTTCCTCCGGTCGACTTACGGGCGGTCATCTTAGTACGTGCCATCTGTACCAACAAGATACGACTTAAAGTGAGGATCATTTAGGGATACGAAATTTAATTTAGTCGGGACTATTGAAATTTTTAAGGAGGGAGTAAATGACATGTATGATATAATTAAACATGATGCATGCACGTTCCGTACGCCCTCTCACCTTAGTAGAAACCTAAAGTTCTAACGCTAGGTGGTGGCATACATACGTTCTCTCATATAAGCGAAACTATCGGTCTACTCGTTATGCTGTTAGTGTACCTGCAGAAAATCTCATTGCAGCCCAACAATTTCCCAAATTAAACACACAAGAAAGCAGTAAACTAAATACTTTCCATATACACATCCCCTGATGTATATACTTCAGTATCAAAGCTACCCGATTTATAGATGCCCACGATTAAGTGCTTACATAATTACATGGTTTGAACATGTAAGTATGCAAGTCACCAAAACTACTCTCCCCTAGACCGCCGGTTGGACGATCATGCTCTCACAACTCACACTTACCAGAGCGTCGAGGCAATTGATCCATACATTACCACCCAAGTGGATGGCATCCATACAATATCACGCCATATGGACGACGAACAAAAACAAACAAGGCCCCCAAGTTAGTCTTTATAATAAGCCACCTAAGAGTCCTTATTTGGGCTAAGGGATGTGATCACTGGCATACCTATAAAAATAAATTTTTATAGTTTAAACCCTTTTTAGAAACAAATACTTTTGTTTTTAATTACTCGTAAGATGTGTTTAATGTTGAATTATGCTCTGGTACCAGCTGTAACAGAACCGACCAAATTATAAGAGCACAAGTACAAAAACAAGCACCGAAGCACTCAAATTTTCGAACTTGAGCCCATATAATCCCGGTAGTCAATCGAAATCACGAAGGATTTCAAACCAACTTGCTTACAACCAAGATCGCATCATTCAACATACAACATCATACGTTACATTTCACAAGTAGTTCGGAAATAAGTTTACACCATGGAGTTGCAATTATTACAAACCAAGTTTGGAAAGTAGCGGAAGCATAACACACACACCAGTTGTTTAACTACTGCCAGTCTTGTTGATCAACAACCCGCAAAAGCATGAGGAAAGTACATATAAGATGATCACGCCCTAGTGATCTAGTCTTCGTCACCCGCAGGGTGGAGACACGTCTTGCAGAAGCCTTGATAGAGCATATCATCTGCAACAGGAGGGAATAAACCCTGAGTACTGGAATGTACTCAGCTAGACTTACCCGTCAAAAACCAGAAATAAGATGACACCAAGGATTATGCAAGGCTTACACAAGAGGCTAGCTGACACCACATTTTGCATAAAGGCATAAGTAGTTGAAACTCTTATAACCTGTACTAGCAGTTACTTTTAGCATTTACCTGTCATCTATCTTAGCACCTGTACTAAGCATGCACTTGATTATCATCAAACAATTATTAACATTATATCCATAGCAGGTACAAATTGTGGCAACATTGTATCATTCACTTAACCATCTGTTCAATTAATGAGATCTACGTTGCCGCTGCTCAAGTCAAGTGCTCACTAACCGGGAGCGACGGCGATTCGAATCGAATTCCTATCCAGCTGGAGGGGTACTTCTAACACTCACCGAGTCACGCCTGGTGAGGGCTGCTCAGGTCATCTTTCATACAGTTCAGGAATCGCGGGTCCGAATGATGTCGCGTCCCCAAGGGCGACACTCTGCCAGGTGATAGGGACTCTAACCCCCCCTTGGTCTCACGCCAATGTCCCCAAGCACATCCTTTCTCTCCTGCAAGATGCAACCTACCATTCGATTCCCGGCCTGAACCATACTACTCGACTTCGCGGTCGGAACGACTTATCCGGCCAACTAAGTGTTAGACTGCGTTCAACATGACTCAAGGACGTACAGCGAATCGGTCCTTAAACGACTCAGACGGGCATAGCTCCACACCCAAGACGTGAAGTGTCTTGCGGCTGTACTATCGAACTCCCGCCCGGTCTCAATTTCATTTTACAGCATGGTTCCATCCACGATAGCCATAAAGCCACTCGTGACTCCTGGTACTCCTTCCTACATCTCGCGGATGACCGGAAATCATCCGACTTCTACCGTACTAAGCAGGGCTAAGCATTGACACGTGCCTAAACCTAAATTAGGATTAAGTACGATATCTGGACAAGGACAGGTATAATGCAACAATTGTTTTCATACAACTCCTGCAACTTAATGCAGTAAACAATTAAAAGTACTCAAGATATATTTATAAAACGATGGGTTCAGCATGCACCGGGGCTTGCCTTTGAGAAAAGTCGAAGGCCGGTGGTCAGGGCACTCCGGCAAGTCTTCAGCGGCGTCTCCTTCGCCGACCGGTTCTGTTGGCTCCTCCGGCTGGTTCTGGGCTTCCTCCGGAATCACTTGCTCGAATTCGAGGAGCGTTACCCCCTCCGAAACACCTATTGCATGAGTGCATAATAAATCTCATGGATGCATAATGAAAGATGCAGTATGCTCGGAATGAAATGCATTACAACATTCTTAAAGCTCTATTCAAATCACTTCAAATAGTAGGTGCAAATTTCCTCTCCGGTAGAGAAATACTCACCTAATCTACTCAACCTAAGATATAGCTGTTCTTCTTCAGTTAAGGCCCTAACACCTAACAATTACAGGAATAACGTTACTTAGGTTACCACATCCAACAGCAAAATACCACAGTAAAACATTCTGGACAGCAGCTACTTGTTTCTAACATAACTGGAGATTCCCAACTCCAAAAGCTATGCTCTAAGACAATCTGGAAAGCTTAGGAAATGCACTGAAATTCATTTTCAGACCTCAACCCTAAATTCCTAAGTTTTCCATGTCGAATTTCATAAGTTCCAGAATCTGTCCTCTCTAAACAGAGAGTAACCAATTCTGGACTGTCAATTTAAACAGCAATAACTCTCAAACTAATAAGCCAAATGCTCCCAAATTTTGACACAAGCTAGTTGATCAAGTTTACTACAACTTTGGTATTTACAAGTTTTCCAGTAACCATCTTTATCAAAGGTCAAACTTAGAATTACTACCAGCTATCCAGAAAACCTAGAATTGAAAGGATTAAATATTTATTTATGTGGAAAACATCCCTTAAAACCAAACTAATGTTACCACAAGTTTACAAAGGTCACAAAAACACCAAAAAGTAGGGTGTGCCCACCTAGAACATTTATTTATACTCATTTCTTAATTTACTTAATTAATTAAGTGGAATTTTAAACATATATGTAAACTGCTCCTAAAATTCTACCAAAATTACAGGGGACTCTCTGACCGAAAAAGAGACTACTGAAAAACTTTGAACTAAATTTATTCACAGGAACTCCCTATACAAAATTCACAAGTCCAAAAGGCTGATTTTTGTATAATTAATAAATCATATTGAAAAGTATCAAACAACAGATTTCATAATTTTCTTGGACACTTTAGGGTGCCAAGACATTCTCCAAAAAGTTACAAGAACATTGCACATGTAGAAAAATTACTAAAATTCATTCAACCATTTCCTAAAATAACAAGATAGCATTATAACTGGAAAAGTACTTAAGAATTAATGCCCAAATTTTTACCAGAGCTAAAGCAAGTATAAAACAGCCTACCCACCAAATTTCACAATTTTTGGAAGACTACAGCTCAAGTTATATATTTAACAAATTTGCATTCATTTCAAAACATATTTGAAAGATCTATTAAATTCTCCCAAAAACTAAACATCACGTACCAGATTTATATTTTTCTAAAATACTACACATCATGTAGATCCTAACCAAATTTATCTCATAATTTTTGGGCAAGTAAAACCCTAGATCTATATTTTCTAAACCCCAACAAAATCTGTGACAAAATAAAATAAATGAAACCGATTTTATCTGGAACTGGGCCGGCCCGGGACAGACGCGGCCCAAGACGCGCGCGCGCGGCCCGCTCGGGCTCCCGCCCGCGCGCGGCAACAGACAGGTGGCCCCCGCGTGTCAGCGAAAGGGGACAGGGGCGCGGCGGCAGTGAGCTCCGGCGAGCGATTTCTCGCCGCCGGTGGCTCCTCCGACCAATCCAAGTCCACCGACGTCTTGCCCAAACCAAACCGCACCAAGGCTAGCCCTTTTCCCCAAAGTTGATGCACCGCAGCACCTAGGCCGACGGCAATGGCGGACGGCCGTGGTGCCTGGCGGTACGCCGGCGAGTCCCGGCCGTCGCACGACCTACCGAAGGGTGTGTCACCTTCCTGGACTCCTAGCGGACCTATCGAGACCACTCCCACAGACGGGATGGAGCGGAACCGCTTGACCGCGTGAGCACTTGGCCGGCAGCCATGGCGCGGCCGTGCGCGGTCTTGTTCCGGCCTGGCTAACCCGATGCTGGCGGTAGCATCTTCACCCTAGCATCTACACGTGACAGGGAGGAGGAAACGTGGGTGAGGGCAGGCGGAGAACTACTGTGTGGTGCTGGCCACGGTGACCCGAACATGGCGGAGCTCCGGTGAGCTTTTGGGAGCGGGCGGAGATGGCAATGCGGCTCACCTCGGGCTCAATCCAACCTACCGACGGGTCGAGGAGGTGTAGGGCGGGGAGGCGGAGGGACGGACGTGGTTTGGCGAGCGGTGGTGAGTGCGCGAGCTCGGAGACGGCTGCGGCGGCAATGGTGTCTCCAGTTTCCGCCTCGGTGAGCCCGGCCAGAGCGAGAGGGAGGGAGAAGAGAATGAGCGCGAGTGAGGGGGTGGAGGTGGCCGCTCGGTGTTCAAACTCACGCCTGGGCTCGCGACGTGGAGGGAATGGCAGCGCTCGATCGCCACGCGTCGCCGTTCTTCTGCCCGAGCGCCACGACATGCCGGTGTTCGAGCTCGTTGACTGAAACCGAGCCTTTCACGACCGACTGACAGAGCGAGTTTGGCACTGATTATCTCCCAAACCGGTTCGAGTTAGGAGCAGGTGATAACATAAAAATTGTAGGGCTTCGTGAGGTCAACAACTTTGCTAATTGGCTCCAGAACAAATTAGACTTGGATTTGAAACTATAAAGCTCCAAAGTGGTGCCCCTTGAAACTGAAACGTGGTTTCAGTGACTGAACCCGACTGAAACCCTAACTTCTTGACCATAGATCTTCTAAACTATTGAGAACCAGGCATGGATGATGTTGGCGATGTTGTAGAGCTACATGAGGACTACAAGTTTGTCAATATGAGTGGAAGCTGGTTTGGCCTGGTTTGCAAACTACAAGCTCCTAAAGTAGGCCACAGTAAAACTGGAGGAACACTTGGAGACTTAGAAAAATTCTAAGTGTTGAGGCAGCCCCTCTAGCTGACTTGTGGGCCACTTTTGAGCATGTTTTGGTCAGTTTCATGAGATGGTCATATTGAGACTTTTGTTCCCCATAAAATTCCCTACAACTTTGCTTAAGGATGCTCCTCCATGCAAGGTCTCTAAACTAGACTTTTTAATTGGTCAAACTAGAGCATCCTAGGGCTAAATGGTGGTCAACCACCTCTTGGAGGGCATTTTAGTGATTTTGATCAACATGAACCTTGCTCCAAGAGTTACCCTAAGTATAACTAAGGTGTTGTGAGACATAATTGGCTACTCTACCTTTTAGTTACACCAACTATCAAGTATCACATGATTTGAGCCAAACAAAACTTCTAAAAACAATCACATTTGTTGCATCACATAAAATAACATGAATGATGCATGCTTATGCTTATGCAAATGCAATGCAATTATGGAGCTAAACACTTGAGGTGTTATAGCCCTCCCCCCTTATAAAAATCCTGTCCCGAGATTTGGAAAGCGTACCATTTTTCATATAATTCTTTATAGCCATCCCGCAAATAGTCCTCCCGTTCCCATGTAGCGTCACTTTCACTACCCTGATTACTCCACATTACTTTATACCACTTAACCACTTTGCTTCTAGTCACTCGTTCCTGGGTATCAATCACTCGAACTGGCTTTTCTTCGTAGGTTAGATCGGATTCAAGCCTGATATCTCCTAAAGGAACTCGCTCCTCAGGAACTCGAAGACACTTTTTGAGCTGAGATACGTGGAAAACGTTGAATATGGCACTCATTTCAGGAGGTAACTGGATCTTGTACGCAACAGCTCCACTCTTGCCTATGATCTGGAAAGGACCCACGTATCTTGGCGCAAGTTTTCGCTTAACACCAAAACGTTGTACACTCTTCATTGGAGAAACTTTCAAATAAACGAAGTCTCCAACTTCAAACTCGAGCGGTTTTCTACGACGATCAGCATAACTTTTCTGTCTAGCTTGGGCTGCAGCCATATGTTTTTGGATGGTACGGACTTGTTCCTCAGCTTCCTGAACAAAATCAATACCATAATACCGTCTTTCACCAACTTCTACCCAGTTTAGTGGAGTTCTACATTTACGACCGTACAAAGCTTCGAATGGGGCCATCTTAATACTCTCTTGGTAACTATTATTGTACGAGAATTTGGCTAGAGGTAACCATTTTTCCCAAGAACCCTTGGATGAAATGACGCATGCCCGCAACAGATCTTCCAAGATTTGGTTCACTCGTTCCGTCTGACCAGACGTCTGGGGGTGATAAGCAGAGCTTCTCACTAACTTGGTTCCCAGAAGGTGATGCAAGTGCTCCCAAAAGCGAGCAGTGAACTGGGGACCATGGTCAGAAATGATAGTATGAGGTACCCCATGGAGCCGGACTATCTGATTGAAGTACAACTCAGCATAGTCAGTGGGACGATAGTCCACTCTAACAGGAATGAAGTGAGCTGATTTGGTCAAACGATCCACAATTACCCAGATGGAGTTATGATTTTTGACAGTAGGAGGAAGTCCGACAATGAAATCCATGCTTATCTCTTCCCATTTCTAGCCTGGGATAGAAAGTGGTTGAAGTAACCCAGCTTTCATGTGTACTGCTTTAACTCTACAGCAGGTGTCACATCTAGCAACGTATGCCGCTATCTCTTTCCGCATCTTGGTCCACCAATAAAGTGGCTTCAAATCATAATACATCTTATTACTACCAGGATGGATGGACAACTTGGACGAATGTGCTTCGGATAGGATCTGATCTCTAAGCTCTCGGTCCTTAGGTACCACTAATCTATCCTTAAACCACAGCACACCTTCTTCATCTAACCTGAAATGCTTAGTTTCTTCCTCTTTCATCTTGCGTTTTATGTGGAATATACCAGGATCAGTCTTTTGGAGCTCAATAATTCTACTTTTGAGAGTACAACTGACAGTGATGTTGTACAAGACTGCCGGATGTAGAAGGCGAGTTTGGTGAAAATCAGTTTCCACCAAGGAATGGCAATGAGACTTACGGCTTAACGCATCCGCAACCACATTTGCCTTGCCAGGATGATAGTGTACTTGAAGGTTATAATCCTTAATCAACTCGAGCCATCTTCTCTGACGCATATTTAACTCGGGTTGGGTGAAGATGTATTTGAGGCTTTTATGGTCTATATAGATATTGCAGACATTGCCCAGCAGATAATGCCGCCATACTTTCAAAGCATGAACAACTGCAGCCAGTTCTAAGTCATGCGTTGGATAATTCACCTCATGCTTCCGAAGTTGCCGAGAGGTATATGCAATTACTCGGCCTTCCTGCATCAAAACACCTCCCAAACCTATGCCTGAGGCATCACAATAAACATCAAATGGTTTCTCGATATCTGGTTGTGCCAAAACCGGAGCCGAGGTTAGGAGGGTTCGCAGTTGGTGAAAAGCCGCATCACACTCAGGAGTCCAGACAAACCTGGTGTCTTTTTACAGCAACCTAGTCATGGGCTTGGCTATTTTTGAGAAATCCGGGATGAAGCGACGATAATAGCCAGCCAACCCAAGAAAACTCCGGACCTCATGAACCGAAGTAGGAGCCTTCCAATTCAATACTTCTTGTACCTTGGTGGGATCCACCATAATTCCCCCATCGGACAACACATGCCCAAGGAAAGGTACTTCACGAAGCCAGAATTCACACTTACTGAACTTCGCATACAGTTGATGTTCACGCAGTCTGGTGAGGACAATACGCAAGTGTTCAGCGTGTTCTTCCTCATTTTCAGAATATACCAAGATGTCATCAATAAACACCACCACAAACTTATCCAATTCGGGCATAAACACCGAATTCATCAAACACATGAAGTGCGCAGGGGCATTTGTCAGGCCAAAAGACATAACAAGATACTCATAAAGGCCGTATCTTGTCGAGAAGGTGGTTTTTGGAATATCTTCAGGCCGGATTTTAATCTGATGGTACCCAGACCTCAGATCAATCTTAGAAAAGACTTTAGCTTTGGACAACTGATCGAACAAGATATCGATACGTGGGAGAGGATACTTATTTTTGACAGTGACTGCATTCAGAGGTCTATAATCTACACACATCCGCAAGGTCTGATCCTTCTTCTTCACAAAGATAGCAGGGCATCCCCACGGAGATGAGCTAGGACGAATCAACCCCTTCTTTAAAAGTTCATTCAACTGCACCTTAAGTTCAGCTAACTCATTCGGAGGCATCCTATAAGGTCTCCTAGAGATGGGTGCCGTGCCAGGCAACAACTCGATCTTAAATTCCACATCCCGATCCAGAGGGAGTCACGGCAAATCATCGGGAAAAACGTCCGGAAACTCATTTACTATGGGAATTTTAGCCAACGCTTTTGCTTGCACAGCATGAACTTCCCCAGACAATTCAATTTTTCTGGGAAGTTGTACTAGAAAACCCTTTTGATCTGTAGGATCTCTGAGCATAACTACCCGAGCGGATGTATCGATGAGTACCCCATTCTGACTCATTTAATTCATGCCCAAAATAACATCTATGTCTAAACCCGGCAAAACCAATAACGCAAGCGAATAATTTCACCCTTCTATCTCAAACTCAAGGTTCCCCACTACTTTATTCGTGGAAATATTCCCACTTGCTGCACTAATGCAATAACCCACACCTTCAACAGTATGTAACTTGTGTGCAAACTTTGATGCAAACTTAGGACTGATAAAGGAATGCGAAGCACTTGAATCAAAAAGTACCACTGCAGGGTGTTGGTCAACTAGGAACTTACCAGCAGTGACCACCTCACCAGATGGGATTTCCTCAATACTGTTATAATGAGCGTGCCCCTGATGGCCACCTTGGTTGACATTCTTCTTAGGGTAAGGACAGTTCCGGGACCAATGGCCTGGCTTGTTGCAGTTCCAGCAAGGCATGTTGCTGGGAGGAACACTAGAGCTGCTCTGACTAGAATTTCCCTTTGGCAGAGCGACTGTATAAGCCTTGCGGAACCCAGTTTTGGCAACAGGCTTCTTCTATGGCGGACGAAACTTGGTATTCTGAGCAGGTGGGCGAGGGGAAGACCTAGGTGCAGCTGAGGTCCGAGACTGCGAAGCACTCACCTCAAGGGCCCTTTTACGGCTCTTAGAGGCCGAATAAATAGCATTATTGTTCTCCTGGGTCAAAGCATCACTGATAAAATCATTGAAGGTAGTACACTTGCTAGTGCCCATAGTCTTCATCAACTTTGGGCCGAGGCCCCTTTTGAAGCTAGCAATTTTCTTGGCATCGGTATCCACAAACTCTGTGGCATACCTTGCCAGGTTGTTGAAAGACTGCAAATAATCAGTCAAGCTTTTATTTTCTTGCGACAGCCTCACGAATTCTGTGTGCTTGATTGCCATAAGACCTGGAGGAATATAGTTCCCACGGAATACTGCCTTGAACTGGTCCCAAGCAATCGGGACATTAGCAGGCAGTGTGGAACGATAGTGGCTCCACCAAATACCCGCTGGACCATGCAGCTGATGAGAAGCATACTCAGTTTTTAGCTCATCGGTCAAGCGAAGCAGACGAAACTTTTGTTCAATAGTGTTCAACCACTCGTCGGCTTGCACTGGTTCTTTCGCCTCCTTAAAGAGCGGGGGCTTAGTATCAAGAAAGTCCTTGAAATCGCTGTACTGATTGGGTTCTGGGCCCTGTCGGCCTTGACGAGCCTCCCGATTGGCAAGTTGGCGCATAGCATCAGCCAACATGCGCTGTCCTTCTACCACGGTCTGCATTAGCTCAGCCAGGGTAGGTGGTGGCGGAGGGGGTGGCTGTTCCTCATCCTCATTGCCACGACCCCGACGAAGATTGTACGACATCTGCAAAATGCATAGCCAATGAGCACTGACGATGTGGGAAACTTGTAGATGAATTATTGCAAATATGTCAAACTGACTCCATGAAATGGACTTCTCACAATAGTCAAGGCACAATAATTCATCACAACCGCACAATCCATTCAAGCGTGTCGATTGACACAATCATACGAGGGAATCCATCAAGATGTATTCTGATAAAGGCTCACTCACAGAGGCACAACAGTGACTGAACCGTTTACTTTAATACCTATTTGATTTTTGACTTTTCGCACGGTACTTGGATTCGATCTCAAAATTTTTTGTTGACTGAGAAAGGCTACTTCAAACTAACCACAAAGAGACTTCTCAACGGTAGAGTTCCATGGTGGATCATGACTAGCCACCTCGATACCAGCGTGTGCCAAGCAGCACAGCCTTATGTCGCGCGCCATAGGAGGCCCTCGGTCTCGTCGCGGCACCGAAGGGTGCTAATCGTGACACCATCATCGAACGCAACACAATAAGACATCCAATTGTGATCGAAATTTAACAGGTTCAAACTAAACATCCGGAAACATAGGGTTCGACCTTACATCCCAAAGTCAAGTTATTACAAAGCCTCACCCTAACACTAGGGGGCGCAAAAGATGATTCTAACACCATAACTACGCGATGACTACTCTAAGCATCGTCCTCAGAGTCGGTGTCAAGGATCTCCCCGCCGTCCTCATCACTAGCAGGCTCTAACTCCTCATCTTCTTCTTCCTCTGGCTCTTCTTCTGGTGCTTCTTCTGGTGCGGCATCTTGGGGCTCATTGACCTCCGCTTCATCATCATCTTCAGCCATGAAGATTCCCGAACCCATGTCCTCATCTACGTTGTTGTTTCGAGGCAGCAAAGGATTAAGCTGGTTGTTCAGGCGGTGCACTTCTTTAATGAAGGTTGTCATTGTATTCTTCAGCATTCTCCAACTGTTGCTTGAGCTCAAACTGACGAGCTCTCAGAACGTTCTCCTCGTGCCAGGCTTCATCCCTCTGGTTCATGACACGGACCAGCATGCGTTGACAGTTGCGATTTGCTACCGTCAACCTCTGGACTGCAAGGGTTTCCTGATCACGGTCACGGATCACTTGCTCCAGTTGCTGCCGCGCTGCATCCCTAGCATCAGTCACTTCGGCCAACTCAGCTCGCAGCCTTTCCACCTCAGTGGGCTCGGGGCGGGGCTCACGTGGAGCTAGCTGGTGGCGAGGAGCCCTTCCTCCGGTCGACTTACGGGCGGTCATCTTAGTACGTGCCATCTGTACCAACAAGATACGACTTAAAGTGAGGATCATTTAGGGATACGAAATTTAATTTAGTCGGGACTATTGAAATTTTTAAGGAGGGAGTAAATGACATGTATGATATAATTAAACATGATGCATGCACGTTCCGTACGCCCTCTCACCTTAGTAGAAACCTAAAGTTCTAACGCTAGGCGGTGGCATACATACGTTCTCTCATATAAGCGAAACTATCGGTCTACTCGTTACGCTGTTAGTGTACCTGCAGAAAATCTCATTGCAGCCCAATAATTTCCCAAATTAAACACACAAGAAAGCAGTAAACTAAATACTTTCCATATACACATCCCCTGATGTATATACTTCAGTATCAAAGCTACCCGATTTATAGATGCCCACGATTAAGTGCTTACATAATTACATGGTTTGAACATGTAAGTATGCAAGTCACCAAAACTACTCTCCCCTAGACCGCCGGTTGGACGATCATTCTCTCACAACTCACACTTACCAGAGCGTCGAGGCAATTGATCCATACATTACCACCCAAGTGGATGGCATCCATACAATATCACGCCGTATGGACGACGAACAAAAACAAACAAGGCCCCCAAGTTAGTCTTTATAATAAGCCACCTAAGAGTCCTTATTTGGGCTAAGGGATGTGATCACTGGCATACCTATAAAAATAAATTTTTATAGTTTAAACCCTTTTTAGAAACAAATACTTTTGTTTTTAATTACTCGTAAGATGTGTTTAATGTTGAATTATGCTCTGGTACCAGCTGTAACAGAACCGACCAAATTATAAGAGCACAAGTACAAAAACAAGCACCGAAGCGCTCAAATTTTCGAACTTGAGCCCATATAATCCCGGTAGTCAATCGAAATCACGAAGGATTTCAAACCAACTTGCTTACAACCAAGATCGCATCATTCAACATACAACATCATACGTTACATTTCACAAGTAGTTCGGAAATAAGTTTACACCACGGAGTTGCAATTATTACAAACCAAGTTTGGAAAGTAGCGGAAGCATAACACACACACACCAGTTGTTTAACTACTGCCAGTCTTGTTGATCAACAACCCGCAAAAGCATGAGGAAAGTACATATAAGATGATCACGCCCTAGTGATCTAGTCTTCGTCACCCGCAGGGTGGAGACACGTCTTGCAGAAGCCTTGATAGAGCATATCATCTGCAACAGGAGGGAATAAACCCTGAGTACTAGAATGTACTCAGCTAGACTTACCCGTCAAAAACCAGAAATAAGATGACACCAAGGATTATGCAAGGCTTACACAAGAGGCTAGCTGACACCACATTTTGCATAAAGGCATAAGTAGTTGAAACTCTTATAACCTGTACTAGCAGTTACTTTTAGCATTTACCTGTCATCTATCTTAGCACCTGTACTAAGCATGCACTTGATTATCATCAAACAATTATTAACATTATATCCATAGCAGGTACAAATTGTGGCAACATTGTATCATTCACTTAACCATCTGTTCAATTAATGAGATCTACGTTGCCGCTGCTCAAGTCAAGTGCTCACTAACTGGGAGCGACGGCGATTCGAATTGAATTCCTATCCAGCTGGAGGGGTACTTCTAACACTCACCGAGTCACGCCTGGCGAGGGCTGCTCAGGTCATCTTTCGTACAGTTCAGGAATCGCGGGTCCGAATGATGTCGCGTCCCCAAGGGCGACACTCTGCCAGGTGATAGGGACTCTAACCCCCCCTTGGTCTCACGCCAATGTCCCCAAGCACATCCTTTCTCTCCTCCAAGATGCAACCTACCATTCGATTCCCGGCCTGAACCATACTACTCGACTTCGCGGTCGGAACGACTTATCCGGCCAACTAAGTGTTAGACTGCGTTCAACATGACTCAAGGACGTACAGCGAATCGGTCCTTAAACGACTCAGATGGGCATAGCTCCACACCCAAGACGTGAAGTGTCTTGCGGCTGTACTATCGAACTCCCGCCCGGTCTCAATTTCATTTTACAGCATGGTTCCATCCACGATAGCCATAAAGCCACTCGTGACTCCTGGTACTCCTTCCTACATCTCGTGGATGACCGGAAATCATCCGACTTCTACCGTACTAAGCAGGGCTAAGCATTGACACGTGCCTAAACCTAAATTAGGATTAAGTACGATATCTGGACAAGGACAGGTATAATGCAACAATTGTTTTCATACAACTCCTACAACTTAATGCAGTAAACAATTAAAAGTACTCAAGATATATTTATAAAACGATGGGTTCAGCATGCACCGGGGCTTGCCTTTGAGAAAAGTCGAAGGCCGGTGGTCAGGGCACTCCGGCAAGTCTTCAGCGGCGTCTCCTTCGCCGACCGGTTCTGTTGGCTCCTCCGGCTAGTTCTGGGCTTCCTCCGGAATCACTTGCTCGAATTCGAGGAGCGTTACCCCCTCCGGAACACCTATTGCATGAGTGCATAATAAATCTCATGGATGCATAATGAAAGATGCAGTATGCTCGGAATGAAATGCATTACAACATTCTTAAAGCTCTATTCAAATCACTTCAAATAGTAGGTGCAAATTTCCTCTCCGGTAGAGAAATACTCACCTAATCTACTCAACCTAAGATATAGCTGTTCTTCTTCAGTTAAGGCCCTAACACCTAACAATTACAAGAATAACGTTACTTAGGTTACCACATCCAACAGCAAAATACCACAGTAAAACATTCTGGACAGCAGCTACTTGTTTCTAACATAACTGGAGATTCCCAACTCCAAAAGCTATGCTCTAAGACAATCTGGAAAGCTTAGGAAATGCACTGAAATTCATTTTCAGACCTCAACCCTAAATTCCTAAGTTTTCCATGTCGAATTTCATAAGTTCCAGAATCTGTCCTCTCTAAACAGAGAGTAACCAATTCTGGATTGTCACTTTAAACAGCAATAACTCTCAAACTAATAAGCCAAATGCTCCCAAATTTTGACACAAGCTAGTTGATCAAGTTTACTACAACTTTGGTATTTACAAGTTTTCCAGCAACCATCTTTATCAAAGGTCAACCTTAGAATTACTACCAGCTGTCCAGAAAACCTAGAATTGAAAGGATTAAATATTTATTTATGTGGAAAACATCCCTTAAAACCAAACTAATATTACCACAAGTTTACAAAGGTCACAAAAACACCAAAAAGTAGGGTGTGCCCACCTAGAACATTTATTTATACTCATTTCTTAATTTACTTAATTAATTAAGTGGAATTTTAAACATATATGTAAACTGCTCCTAAAATTCTACCAAAATTACAGGGGACTCTCTGACCCAAAAAGAGACTACTGAAAAACTTTGAACTAAATTTATTCACAGGAACTCCCTATACAAAATTCACAAGTCCAAAAGGCTGATTTTTATATAATTAATAAATCATATTGAAATGTATCAAACAACAGATTTCATAATTTTATTGGACACTATAGGGTGCCAAGACATTCTCCAAAAAGTTACAAGAACATTGCACATGTAGAAAAATTACTAAAATTCATTCAAGCATTTCCTAAAATAACAAGATAGCATTATAACTGGAAAAGTACTTAAGCATTAATTCCCAAATTTTTACCAGAGCTAAAGCAAGTATAAAACAGCCTACCCACCAAATTTCGCAATTTTTGGAAGACTACAGCTCAAGTTATATATTTAACAAATTTGCATTCATTTCAAAACATATTTGAAAGATCTATTAAATTCTTCCAAAAACTAAACATCACATACCAGATTTATATTTTTCTAAAATACTACACATCATGTAGATCCTAACCAAATTTATCTCATAATTTTTGGGCAAGTAAAACCCTAGATCTATATTTTCTAAACCCCAACAAAATCTGTGACAAAATAAAATAAATGAAACCGATTTTATCTGGAACTGGGCCGGCCCGGGACAGACGCGGCCCAAGACGCGCGCGCGGCCCGCTCGGGCTCCCGCCCACGCGCGGCAACAGACAGGTGGCCCCCGCGTGTTAGCGAAAGGGGACAGGGGCGCGGCGGCAGTGAGCTCCGGCGAGCGATTTCTCGCCGCCGGTGGCTCCTCCGACCAATCCAAGTCCACCGACGTCTTGCCCAAACCAAACCGCACCGAGGCTAGCCCTTTTCCCCAAAGTTGATGCACCGCAGCACCTAGGCCGACGGCAATGGCGGACGGCCGTGGTGCCTGGCGGTACGCCGGCGAGTCCCGACCGTCGCACGACCTACCGAAGGGTGTGTAACCTTCCTGGACTCCTAGCGGACCTATCGAGACCACTCCCACAGACGGGGATGGAGCGGAACCGCTTGACCGTGTGAGCACTTGGCCGGCAGCCATGGCGCGGCCGTGCGTGGTCTCGTTCTGGCCTGGCTAACCCGATGCTGGCGGTAGCATCTTCACCCTAGCATCTACACGTGACAGGGAGGAGGAAACGTGGGTGAGGGCAGGCGGAGAACTACTTTGTGGTGCTAGCCACGGTGACCGAACATGGCGGAGCTCCGTTGAGCTTTTGGGAGCGGGCGGAGATGGCAATGCGGCTCACCTCGGGCTCAATCCAACCTACCGACGGGTCGAGGAGGTGTAGGGCGGGGAGGCGGAGGGACGGACGTGGTTTGGCGAGCAGTGGTGAGTGCGCGAGCTCGGAGATGGCTGCGGCAGCAATGGTGTCTCCGGTTTCCGCCTCGGTGAGCCCGGCCAGAGCGAGAGGGAGGGAGAAGAGAATGAGCGCGAGTGAGGGGGTGGAGGTGGCCGCTCGGTGTTCAAACTCACGCCTGGGCTCGCGACGTGGAGGGAATGGCAGCGCTCGGTCGCCACGCGTCGCCGTTCTTCTGCCCGAGCACCACGACATGCCGGTGTTCGAGCTCGTTGACTGAAACCGAGCCTTTCACGACCGACTGACAGAGCGAGTTTGGCACTGATTATCTCCCAAACCGGTTCGAGTTAGGAGCAGGTGATAACATAAAAATTGTAGGGCTTCGTGAGGTCAACAACTTTGCTAATTGGCTCCAGAACAAATTCGACTTGGATTTGAAACTATAAAGCTCCAAAGTGGTGCCCCTTGAAACTGAAACGTGGTTTCAGTGACTGAAGCCGACTGAAACCCTAATTTCTTGACCCTAGATCTTCTAAACTATTGAGAACCAGGCATGGATGATGTTGGCGATGTTGTAGAGCTACATGAGGACTACAAGTTTGTCAATATGAGTGGAAGCTGGTTTGGCCTAGTTTGCAAACTACAAGCTCCTAAAGTAGGCCACAGTAAAACTGGAGGAACACTTGGAGACTTAGAAAAATTCTAAGTGTTGAGGCAGCCCCTCTAGCTGACTTGTGGGCCACTTTTGAGCATGTTTTGGTCAGTTTCATGAGATGGTCATATTGAGACTTTTGTTCCCCATAAAATTCCCTACAACTTTGCTTAAGGGTGCTCCTCCATGCAAGGTCTCTAAGCTAGACTTTTTAATTGGTCAAACTAGAGCATCCTAGGGCTAAATGGTGGTCAACCACCTCTTGGAGGGCATTTTAGTGATTTTGATCAACATGAACCTTGCTCCAAGAGTTACCCTAAGTATAACTAAGGTGTTGTGAGACATAATTGGCTACTCTACCTTTTAGTTACACCAACTATCAAGTATCACATGATTTGAGCCAAACAAAACTTCTAAAAACAATCACATTTGTTGCATCACATAAAATAACATGAATGATGCATGCTTATGCTTATGCAAATGCAATGCAATTATGGAGCTAAACACTTGAGGTGTTACATGAAACTCCAAGAAAATTATGGGCTGAATCTTTGTCTACTGCATGCTATATTTCAAACCATGTGTTTTTGAGATCTAAACTTGGTAAAACTACATATGAGCTTCGTTTTGGACATAGGCCAAGTGTATCTCACCTTAAAGTTTTTGGATGCAAATGCTTTGTGTTAAAATCTAGAAACTTAGATAAATTTGAAGCTAGATCAACTGATGGCATTTTTCTAGGATACCCCACTCATTCACGTGGCTATCATGTACTTGTTTTGGTGACTAACAAAGTAATAGAAACATGTGAAGTTACTTTTGATGAGACTAGTCCAGGCACTAGTCTAAGTGATGCAGGTACAAGTGCATATATTCAGGGGGAGAGCATATTTATTGATGAAGATGAGGTCACAATTCCTACTATTTCTCCACCTCAAGTTCCTACTACACCTTCTACTACTACTGCTACAATTGGACATCCTAAAGCTACTGCTTCATCTACACATGTCAAAAATGATCAAGAAGATGCTCCAGAAATTTCAGCCCCTCATCACATTCAAAGGAGACATCCACCAGAGCAAATGATTGGAGACTTAAATGAAAAAATAACAAGATCCAAGTTCACTAATATTGAATCATATGTCCATTCTGTTTTTGTTGCTTCTTTTGAGCCCAAAGATGTATCTCATGCATTAACTGACGAATCTTGGATCAATGCCATGCATGAAAAATTAGAGAATTTTGAACGAAATAAAGTTTGGAAGCTTGTTCCACCACCACCTGATCACACTATAATTGGAACTAAATGGGTGTATAAAAACAAACAAAGTGAGGATGGTGTTGTTGTTAGAAACAAAGCTAGGTTGGTTGCTCAAGGTTTTACACAAATTAAAGAATTAGATTTTGATGAAACCTTTGCTCCTGTTGCTAGATTGGAAGCCATTAGAATTTTGTTAGCCTTTGCTGCATCTAAAGGTTTTAAATTGTATCAAATGGATGTAAAAAGTGCTTTTCTTAATGGCTACATAGACGATAAGGTTTATGTTAAGCAACCGCCTAGTTTTGAAAATTCACAATTTCCTAATCATGTTTTTAAATTGTCAAAAGTTTTGTATGGTTTGAAACAAGCCCCAAGAGCATGGTATGATAGGTTGAAGAAATTTTTAATAGAAAAGAGATTTTCAATGGGAAAGGTTGATAAAACTCTCTTTGTACTTAAGCAAGGCAATGATCAATTATTCTTTTAGATTTATGTTGATGATATCATCTTTGGGTGTGCATCTCATGCTTTGGTGACTAAGTTTTCAGCAATGATGAGTAAAGAATTTGAGATGAGTATGATGGGGGAGTTGACTTACTTTTTGGGACTACAAGTAAAACAAACAAATGAAGGTATTTTTGTGCATCAAAGTAAGTATACAAGGGATCTTCTACACCGTTTTGGGATGGAAAATTGCAAGCCTATTATGACACCTATGGGAGCTGCTACATCACTTGATCTTGATGAAGATGGTGAGCCTGTTGACTAAAAGGAGTACAGGAGCATGATTGGTTCGCTTTTATATCTTACTGCTTCGAGGCTAGACATACAATTTTCGGTGTGTTTATGTGCTCGTTTTCAAGCTTCTCCACGTGCTTCACATCTACAAACTGTCAAACATATTCTCAGGTATCTACATGGTACTCTAAACTTTGGCATATGGCTTTCTGCTTCCTCATGTATTAGCTTAAGATCCTTTTCTGATGCTGATTTTAGAGGTTGTAGAATTAATAGAAAAAGTACATCTGGCTCATGTCATTTTTTGGGAAATTCTCTTATTACATGGTCATCTAGAAAACAATCTTTTGTTGCACAAACTACTGCTGAATCTGAATATGTAGCTGCTGCTTGTTGCTGTTCATAAATTCTATGGATAGTAGCTACACTTAATGATTATGGGATAAATTTGAATATGGTTCCCCTTTTCTGTGATAATACTAGTGCTATATGTATTGCTAAGAACCCAGTGCAACATTCAAGAACTAAGCATATCGACGTAAGATTTCACTTTCTTCGAGATCATGTTGAGAAAGGAACTATTGTGCTTCATCGTATAGATACTGAACATCAGTTGGCAGACATTTTCACAAAATATTTGGATTCTTCTCATTTTGCTCTTCTTCGGGGAGAACTTGGGGTGTTACATCCATCTGGGTTGTTTTGAGGGGGAGTCTATATTCTTGTACATACTTCATTTTGCCTTTTCTATATGGTACTCTTTTGGGTCTTTTTGGTTGTTTTCAAGAATTTGTTTTGAACCCTCCTAGCTGCTTCTAGAGTTTGAGCCAAATCCTATCCCTTTTGCATTGCATCTCGTCATGTATGATAGAGCATCTTTAAGCTTCATGACTATAGCTATTAGAATAAAATTATGCTCTCTTTGGTATGTTTTGTGCGTACATGATAGTGCTCCTTGCTTAGGCTCTTTTTGATCACATTGATACATGTTATGAGCTAAGCCTGTTTTATAATCTATGAACATGTCCATAACTTGATGAAACTTGAAAAAATGTTCACCATTGAGTTGGCACTAGCTTATGTGTAGGATGTGTTGAGATCCATGTTGCTATCATTTGTATGCTAGGTTGCTATGTCTCATGTTTCTTGAGTCATACACTTGACTTGGACAACTTGATAAAGTTGTGCTAAAAATTGAAATCCAAGTTAAGTTATGAAAAATTTTGAGATGGATGTTTACTGTCTCACGTCAAGGTATCGAGACAGCTTCCCATTGCACTTAGGGATGAACTTGAGCCTTGTAGTGCAGTCCAAAACCACTCGTGACGAGATAGCTTCCTATTGCACTTAGGATGAACTCGGCGTGGTTTATTAAAAAATACATACTTCTTTGGTGTGACAGTATTGATAACCTCTCGCATACACATGCTCCACCTAATGCTTGTGTTACACTGCAAACTCTGATAAAACTTTGATAAAAACACAAGTGTGAAATGAGTCTTTGAGACATGATGTATGACCGTTATATGGGGTAGTTCACTTTTGTATACACTTGCTAGCACTAGATTGATCTCCTGCTTATACTTGCTATGTGCTACTCTCATTGGTGAACACCTCTTTGAATTGCTTAACACTAAATCAAAAGGCTTAAGTATCATACTTGGTATCATTTGATCAGTTTGAGCATTTGCTATGGCTTGTACTTGTTGCTACACACATGACAACATCAACTAGAGCATCTTTTCACTCAGACTGCTATACTCCTAAAGCTTTGCACTTTGTACATCTCATAGCATTTGTTGAGGGGGAGTTACAATCTTTAGTGGTGTTGAGCCCTCTTTTGCTCTCTTTTGTGCTCCTGATGAATCCATTGTCAAAGTGGCAGAGAGTTTTACACATTGCATGTTCACATGAGTGATTTTGTGAGATAAGAAAGAGAGATGATTTCTCTTTTTGGATCTTTTGAGATGATCTTTTCATTTTCACTTTGCCTTTGATTTAAAAATGATTTAGTGGATGTGAATGCCAATGTTCATTATCTATATGGTGTTGCCAATGTTTTCATCAAGGGGGAGATTGTGAGATCATGTGATGAAAAATTGGTCTGATATGAAATTGGCATTGCAAAGTGATTTGAATTATGGCATAATTTAATATGCATGTGCTGCTTATATATGCTTATGATAGCATAGTGATTTGGAATTATTGCATGACATGCTCGTGTGAGGTGTTGTGCGGATTGACTTGAGTCAAGTCTTGGACTTGGGCTCGAACACATTTTGCATGTTTGTTCATGTGCAAGTGTTGCTTGAGGCGGAACGTGGTCGATGACGGACTAGAACTAGGTTCAGGGAGGAACTGAGGTTTCGGGACTAAGTTCAGGGAGGAACTGAGGTCCTATCGGTCATGGATGTCATGTGGGACGTTCGGGCTAAGAGAACAATGTACGTGAACGCGACCACTTCGTGAGACGTACACGGGAGATGTACGGGCTGCTGTGTGATGATGAGTGCCAGCTATGGCACGTTGGCACAGGAGATGTGCATGCATACGTGAATAGCTGCGGCTGTGCGAGATGGTGCATCGTGGTGCCGGTAGACGTGCAGGTGGGCACGTAGCTAGTATGGACAGCCAGCCCAGATTGGATGGATGAGCCATGTACGGCTGTGACTTGGCCTGTTTGGGATTAAAACGAAGGGCCAAGTTGAGTGATACGGAGTGCATGAAGGAGGACATGCACGAGCATATGTTTGGAGTCGAGAAAGGATTTGGTCAAGTGCGGTTTGGATTACTAGCATGCAAGGTTGGAGCTGGTCTTGGGTTCCTTTTACTGGACGTGTTGGCCGAGTAAAAGGAGATCAAAGCTGCACCGGCTTTGTAGCATTGGGACCGAGTTGTAAGGGCAAGGAGACCGTGCATGGCCAAGAAGAACAGGCCTTGCAGTGTGTGTCTGCAGATAAAAGGAGACCGACGAAGAGCCTCGGTTGTGTGCGATGACAGGAGAGCTGCAGCGCAGGAGAGTTTCTGTCGGCTGTTTTAAGGTTCAGGATTTTGTGTATAATCCTTTTGTATGGATGCTTGTATGATGCATCTTGTGTAACACAACTCAGAGTAATGAAGATTAATTTTCAAATATCAGTGTGTTGGTAATCTTGTTCTTCCGCTAGCTCTGCTCTTTGCCTATATGCATATATATATTTTGTATGCCTAGCTTTTAGTTTTAGATTGATTTCTTATTCTCATTAAATAGATTGGTTTCGATTCATCTAAGACTGTGCTAGGGAATTAAGCTGTTGATCTAAGAAGTTTAGTTGATTAATATTTTAATGATTTTGCATAATCATGAAATTACAGCTTGATCAATCCTCGTCACCATCAGACATAGCTTGCTTGTTTATTTTATATCTCAAGTTCTAGACCTCCGGTTGACATGATTCCAATTGCGTTGATTCAAAAATTTCATCTACTCTGATCTATAAAAGTTTGAGGTCAATCGGAGCTATGGTTTTTGGTCGGCATTATTTTTCTTAGAGATGCAGTGTTCTGTCTAGAAATGGGAAAGCGACTTAGTTTGGTTTTGTTGTTTGGGAGAAGTTTTAAAATTAGCTTTTGGCTTCCGCAATCAGTCAGCCCCTCTGATTACCTATTTAACTGTGAATCGATCCTACAAGTTTCGGTGGCCACATGCAGCTCACACCCTAGTGAAGTATCATGCTGCACGGTGCACACGCACGGCTGCCGCAGCGAGCTCACTGGTGTACTAGTCTAGTAGTAGTAGTATAATACTGGTGATTCAGGACTTGGTGCAGCTTCAGCCGGGGACAGCGGCCTCGAAAACCTCTGGCACCTCTCCTTGGATCCATGTGGCCTCGCTTTGCTCGTCCTGTCCCCCATGGCCGCGATCATGTGACTGCTTTTAGATGCACAAAGTTAGAATTTTTTCACTCTCTCCATCACATCAATTTTTAGCCGCTTACGTAGAGTATTAAATATAGGTAAAAAAATAACTAATTACATAATTTAGTTGGAAATCACGAGATGAATCTTTTGAGCCCAGTTGGTCCATGATTGGACAATATTTGCCAAATAAGACGAAAGTGATACTATTCATCGGGTTAAAAAATTTGCAATCTAAACATGGTCTAGGTTTGATTAATGTGTTATGTCCTTTCATGCTTGTGCTACTACATGTTTAAAGTGATTTGGGACCTGAGACATACAGCCAGGATTCAGGAAGTCGTGCGTGCGCCCTGCCACTGCCATGCCTTACGTGCGGCGTGGTCTGAAACGGCGGACCAGTGCGTGCGCCGGCGTGCACGCATGACGGGGACCACCGGCGTCGAGATCTGAACGTCGCCGGGAACCACCAGCTCAGAGGTCAGACGTCAGAGCTTCGTGGTGATTGCTTTGCTTGTCTTCGCTGCGCTGCGCAGCACGGAGCCCTGTATTTGTGCAAAAACAAAGGATCGGTTTGCACTGGCGATAGGTGCATGAGTCATCATCATCTGTGCTCTCAGCTTGTTATATTATCTGCTGTTTAATTGGAAACCGATTGTTCAACTAATTGTTGGGTGACTGAGTAGTCAAGATTATCTGCCAAGCCTGTCGCTGAATTTCAGTAGTATGCTGTAAGGGTACAGAGCTGAATCGTGGGTATCTGGGTACCACATACCAATTGAGAACAAACATTGTAGGCCCGTAGAAATGTGTAGAGCAGAGAAAACAATATGACTCCCAGATTAATTTTCACTCTGCCGATTAGGCATCCATGAAGAGATATTGCAATACACTCTAGTTCTCCAGTTATGTCTGGCATGGTTTATCATCTGATCCATTACACTTCAAATGCCTGTGCATTTATGCCTTTGGCCTTGCAGCCATATGTTGGGCAATTTGGAAAGCTCTATATAATACTTGCTTTCAAAACAGTGGTATTTCTAACGCAATGTCTCCCCATTTTGTCGGTCGACCTCTTGTTCGATGGACATGTAACAATCAGTATGGTCTCCGTGATGGATGGTTCGTTTTTGTGTAAGCATGGGGTATTATTAGTCTGGAGTAGTACTCACATAAATCAATTAGGGTGGTCCTAGAGTGATCGTCACTAAAAAGTTCTGCCTATAGAAACAAGTCACATCATTCCAGAAACAGAGAAACAACGCCATTGGGTAACTTTTTCATTCTTGTGTAAACTGAGTAACTGATACACAAGAAGACAAACAATGAGAGGGACAAAACTGAATATCGATTCATATTTCAGTAGGGTGATTCATATACACAATTTCCCTACCATTCTATTAGCTGGAAGCCTGGACAGAAAAAAAAAACCAACACGAGAGCTGGAAGAACAAAGAAGAAAATCAAGAGCCAAAACTGTTCTTCGTCAGTCATGCCACCGGACCAGCATAATGACGCATCTCAAGATAATATAAAGCTTTGATCTCTGCTCCTTGAGGGCTTTGGTGAAGCCTTCTCTCTTTGTTTGGCTCCCAGGCTTCATCCTGACAAATGCTCACACTCTTTGAACACAAGTCTCAAGTCTGTATCTAATGTTGGCGTGGCAGGCTGGAAAAGACGACAACAGCTCAGTGATCTTGGCACTTGAACCTGGTGTGGGTGTGGCTGACTCAGTTTGCACTATGCTAGGAGTTTATATAAGAAGGGACATAGGCAGAGGCAATGGAAATAATGAACAAGAGGAGACTAAACTATGCACCCATCCACTTGCACCATGTCAAGAATGGCAGCCAACACACTATATGTACTTGGACCATCAGACAAGGGAGTGAAAAACAAGTATCCCACTGTCTATCTGATCATGTGAGCCTGTCCTGTCTCTCATCTTACAATAATCTGCTCCACGCGCGCTCAACTTTGGCCTTTCAGGCATCAAGTTAATGGCAAAATCAGTCTTGACCTCTCAGGAAATTGAAGCGTGCCCGACAACCCTGAATGGCCCTCCATTGCGCCTGATGGACAACCTCACCGATCTCGCGCACACACTTGGATGTATTGCTTGTGTTCTGATCGGACTACAGCAAGGATTTGCTTGGATCTAGCCTTTGGTGTTCGCCCCAGATCACGAACAGCTATGTTCTGTATCTCTGTTCCGGGTAGACAAGATAGTAACGCATTATTTTGTAAAACATGTCGACAGAAACTGTGATAACTGCAAAATTTATGTATGATGAGAATTCGAGTTTCTGAATGATATATGGGAAAATATTATGTGCAAACCCTCAGCTCAGTGTAATCGTGAAAACTCTTTAGAAAAACTTATGTCGGAGTTTTGAAAATTTTTAAAGTTATGAACATCCATAGTCCATCTGTAGATGTACATGTAGAAAAATTTGAGATTCAAACTCGTTTTGTAAAATAAATTTTATTTTGTTTGCCCTAGAGGGCTATTTCCCTTGTACATAAAACTCTATTTTCTATCTTAATTGAAGGGCAGAGCTCCTGTCGTTACGTTCAAAAAATAATAATAATAAATTTTAGATGCATATGCTGATATGCACAATGAGTATTGGTGTTCTAGTGCATATTCACCTGGAATTTGTTATTTTTATATGGGTTTGAATCCTTAAAATTTGCTACAATGTACATCTATAAATGCATTGTAGATGTGCATAGTTTCAACATTTTTCAAAACTCCTACTTATGTTTTTCTAAAGGGCCAAGATTTCAATGAGTAGAGGGTTTGCGCTGAATATTTTCCCATGATATATAGCCAAAATGAACAATGAAATATTACATTGCTGTTTTGTTACGCACCGTTCACTTTGCGTGAACATCATTCTAGCATTTTTCTAGTATTTTATTAGTGTCTGCTTAGCTAGTTTAGTTCATTAATTCATCGAATTTAAAAATTACATCAAACCCAAAAATTTGGAATTCAAGTGAAATGATGCTTTTGTGGCATGTATTCCATGAGTTCACCAACACTTCTCTTGAATTGTTCCAGAACTTCACATTTTTGGGCTTCTTAGTGGATAGAGAATACATACATTTATTGGAATGTTTCCAGCTAGGCTTCATCGTTTCAAGTATTTATCAGATAATGTCGCAAAAGTTCCAACTTTTGTGTATGAAATCAGCAAATCAAATTATTTCCAAAAGATGTAATCACTAGAATAGGATCGCAACAGTTTCAGATCAGAATGTAATGGAAACAATCTTTCTGTTGAATTCCACTGATGACATCTATGAAACATAAATTTAGATCGGCTTCGTCATTATGCTGTTGGCAAACCCGCGATTCATGTGCAAAAGAAATTGTGCAAGCGAATGAGAGACAAATAATAAGAGAGGAACAAATCTGAATATTGATTCATGTTGACTACCTCTATCTATATATACAATTGCCCTATCTATTTAGTAGCAGAACACCAAGCAAGAACTGGGAAAATAAAACAAAAATCAATAGCAAAAATTGTTTTTCGTCAGTCATGCCACCGGATCAGCATAACAACACACCGCGAGATGATATAAAGCCTTGATCTTTGCTCCTTGAGGGCTTTGCTGAACCCTCCTGTCCTTCGGCTCCCAAGCTTCATCCTTACAATCTGAACTGTCACACCTTGGACAGAACTCACAAGGCGTATGTAGAGCTGATTTGAGTGACTAAGAACACCACTACTGTATGATTTTGCTCTTGGTGTGGTTGGTCCTCAGCTGGCACAATGCTAGAAATTTATATAGGAAGGGTAGCACAGGTGGAGATGGTTGTTGTAAGAGACAGAAAAGCATATAATACACCCACCTGCATCATGGCAAGACTGGGAACCACACAGCATGTACTTGGACCATCCGACAACAAGGTAAAAATCTAAGAGCCCAATGTCCATCTGATCATGTGAGTATGATTCATCTCATCATACAATAACCTGGAGTTGGCCTTACAGTTATCAGTTTATTAGCAAAGTCAATGTTGATCCCTGAGAGGAGATTGGGGCGTGCCTGGCAACCCAAGATGCCCCTCCGGTGCGCCTCACGGATCCACAACCTGACCAGTCTCACCCTCCGCACGCTGACAAGGATTTGCGTGGAACGCATGTGCTGAGATCTGACTACAGCAAGGATTTGCCTGGATCTAGCTAGCCCTTAGTGCCTGCTTAAGAATATGATGAACAGCCATGTATATCTCTGTCCCCGGGGATAAAATAGTACTACAGGAGTGTAGGGACAGGCTGCGCTTAACTTTGCTTTTGTGATGGCAATGTGAGCTTTTGGAGAGGCATAGAGCATGCCATATATGGTTTCTAAAGAAGGGAGAGTAACCAACATTCCAGCCTTGGTTTAGGTAATCTCTCTTCTTGATTGCTCCCCTTCACTAGTTACCTAATTTTGAAATTGCATTGACCTGCCAATATAATTCAGAGTTCTGGAAAAACATAAGTATTTTCATTGCATTTTTATTAGTTGATTTTTTTCGATTTTTCTTTTGGTTGGAGCTCAGATTGTACACCATGAGCCTCTTTTATGAATGCTTCAAAAAATGGGAAATGCTGATGAGAAATAAATTCATTAGTTAAACCAACCCCCTACATGCTCTTTTTAAGTTTTGAGAGGAGGCTTTGCCTGAAATGCATGCTAACGCACATTATTGGATGAACCCCCAAAAATGTCTTTACTCCAAAAAAGCAATCAATGAAGAAGATCTCTCTAAAAGGTTTCTTTTCATGGTTTTTCCGACATGAAGTCAACAAAAAAAAATTACTTAGAGACAAATATTTGACCACAAGAATGATATTTGTTGTAGACTAAAGTTGAAAGAAAAAGGTCAAAGTAAAATTAACAAGGGAAGAAAAATGTACAGGGAGGCTATATGTTGGATTTAGAGGGAATCAAAATAGTAGAAGGGAAAATATTCATTTGTAGGGAGTTTTTTCCATATGATTGTATTGGTGCCAACGCAATGAGAATGACCGGACTTGCGTCCATATGTATATCCTGCGGTCATCAGAAGTCTGACGAGGCAAATGTAAATGCCACAAGGATGCAGTTGGTGGAAGACCAATAAGATGGAACCAAAGGAATTGTGTAGAACCGCAAGGAAGAGAGGGAGACCCAAAGATGCAAAGGACTAGTGCTGTTCCTTTAGAAGACTTCATTTTCCATTTCTCTCCTGGCACAATTCCTGAGGAATTGTGGAGTCCAAGGCCTTCAGAATCAGAATATAGCACTCAGTCTGTGGAAAAGAGAGAGCCCTTTTCCGTCAGTGGAAGCAGTCGTATAAACTGCAGATTCAGATTTTCTGGTTTTCTGGCAAAGAAGAGGAAAGCAATCAGGTCAGAAGCTCAAACTGCGAGGATCGATGTGTGTACTCAAAGGCACCCGTGAAGGCATTGTGTGCGACCCATTGGTTGTCGTTCTCTTGTTCATTGATTTGGCATTCCACAGACACTGATGTGATTACACAATGACACAGTAGACACTGACGAACACCAGAGCGAATCCTACTGCTACCACCTCTATTTGTACTCGTACTACACTATATTGGCCCTTGGCCCTCTATGTACAGCAGCCGGCAACCATTGCGGCACCAGCACGACACCCCCCAAAACTTCGGCACCCGACGATGAGGCATCAGGCGAAAACGATCGAGCTCGCCCGGCGGATCCACCACTTTCGCCATGGATCCCAGCGGTGGATGGATCAGTCGTGCCAGCGCAGGAGCATGACGACGCAGCGCTGGATGATGTAGAGCCTGGCCCTCTGCTCCTTGAGGGCCTTGCCGAACCCCCTCTGCCTCCTCTGGCCTCCAACGAGCAGCTTCATTGTGTTGTGGGTTGGAGGATTCTCCCAAGTGGGCAATGGGGGGGAGAAGCTCTGTGTTGTTGGCTCAAGTTCAAGTAGCAGGTGTTGTTGAACTTGTGTCAGCACTCCAATGGGCGCCGTATATATAGCAGAGCAGAGCAGGAACCTCAGCAGCTGATAGTGTAGTGTAGGTAGCTGGTGAGGGTAGCAGAGGAGAAGGCAATTGCATTGATAATGCGGTGCGAGCGGGCCAGACGGGGCGTGCAACGGCAGGCAGGCGGGGTTGGGCGCCAGTGAGACGGCCAGCGCGGCGAGATTCCGCTTGTCCCCCGCCTGCCCGTGCCCGCGGCCGGGGACCGCACGCCCACGCCCACGCCAACGCCGGGGTGGTTCGCCCGTCGTGCGCGGCGCGCCCAGCGGTGTCGGGCCACTGTTTGCGGTTTGCCTATGGAAAATGTGTCGGGGGGCCCCGGCCAGGGCAGGCGGGCGTGCGGCCGGACGGGGCGGGGGCCTCTTGTCGTGCTCCTTCTTGCTCGTGCGGTGCGGGTGCGGCGTCGCTGGCACTGGCAGCCACCACGCCCTCCCCTCCCCTCCCTCCCGTCGTCCTGTCCCGTGCGTGCGTGCGCGTCTGACTGACCGACTAACCGCCCGTGCGCGCGCGCCGCCCGATTGATTCTTCTCATCATGAGTTGCTTCATTCAGCTTTGAATGGTGGTTGCTGAGTCATGACTAGTAGACTCCAAAAGTCCTTTTCTTTCGGCGTTCGGCGGGGTTTAAGCTTTCGTCCCCACTGCCCAGTGCCCACCCAAAAAAAAAAAAGGAAAACAAACATCGGCATGACAATGTGATTTTACAATCCCATGGAGCTGGTTCTGGCTGGGCCATGCATGACGAGGCTCGTCTCTGTCGACCCTTACGGACAGCTGAGTAAAGAGGGGGCACTGTGTGTCCAGGACTCCAAGGATGCCACACCTTGCTAATGACTCGCCACTGCTCTGTCATTTTCTGGTTCCGCTGAGAGGCGGATGAAGCGCACTGGATCAGGACGTTAACAAACGAACCACTTATGCTTGGGGGTTAGCGGGAGTGCATGTGCGCGTGTCGGGCATGGCCGCATATGGCATCATGGTGGCGGGTGAGGTGAGACTGAGAGGCGCCGTCGCCGTGCATGCAGTGAGATGAGAGGACCATCATCGGAGCATGCACACAGTACTGTACTGCCCACGCTGTTTGCCTGATTGGCCTGCTCCGATTACAGTGATTCATTGGCTGTTTCACTTGGTGTTCTAGCGCGCCCACCGATTCGGTCAAGCCCCATGAGACAGCGCATGTGAGTGATTCCTAAGTACGACCTGCATCGAGATTCACGATTTTGTAACTCTTTTCCTTTTTCTGTTCGGTTTTCGACATCTCTCGTCTGTGAGCAGTGTGCCCGTGTTTAAAATTAGCAGAACTAGCGTTAGTGATCCTTAGGGCAACAACGGTACCGTGAGCTGGTTACCAGCTCTAAGACAACTTCCCAATTATATTAACTTTTAGCACATTATTAACTCATAACTTGAATAGACTAACATGGCATTCTTACAATGTGTGAAAGAAACTAGCTTTTAATCAAAAGCTAGCTTTTCTCTCTTCTATTAAAATATAAAATAATATGATTAGAGTCAACTCATACCATTGGACCTGGCCTGAGAAGACTAAGCTTAACGCTGAAATATTTATAGTAAAGGTTACCGGGGATATACTAACACACAGTGGCGGATTCACGGCCCGGGCTGGGGGGCTGCAGCCCGGGGCGCGGCCCAAAATTACTGGGAACAGCTCCTTATAGCCGCGCAGGTCGAAGCCCAGCCTCGAGCTCACCAGGTGCCCGCACTCCCGCAGGCACAGGCCGCATCCGCTCAACGCATCCTCTGGCCTTCGCTCGCCGTTCAACGCATCCAGCCGGCAGGGCCGGCAGCCACCCGCACGCCACGTACCCACACGATTCTCCACTCTCCAGCTTCTCGTACTCTCCATGGTGGCCGGCAAAGATCTGGGGCTCCGTTCCTCCGTGAGCTGTTGATGCTGTGCCGTGACTGAAGCGGGCAAATCCTCCGTCACCGGCCACACCCACGGCCACAGTGTAGTTAGCCCGGGGCGTTGACCGTTCCTAGATCCGCCACTGCTAACACACATGTATGTACAGCTTGTATCATCATTTCCAATACGTCATGTAATCAGACTCTATACAATAACTGGATACACGCTATTAATTTAGGCAGTCTCAACTTAAAACTATTGGTAGTTTCTATACCATTTAATAATAATATGCTATCACAAGTCAACCAAAAGTACAATGTGCCAAGTGACTTAACATGGAAAAGAGAAGAAAATCATTTCTCAGGAAAACAAATGGTTTCGGCATGGTTGTCTGATAACTGAAGACACCAACAATTTGACGTTGAGGCCAAGGAGTTATTTCTTCCACGAGCTTTGTAGGGCCCAAGCTTCTTCCTCACGATGACAAGCCCACAGCCGTCCTCGGTCGGCCCTTTGCGGCTAGCCCATCTGTGCACATGTATGGGAAGACATGGTATATGTCCTTTGTGTTCAAGTTATGATGAGTGATTGTCAGGAGATGATCGACTTTGGTTAAGTTTGAAAACTAACCGTTGCGTGAGTGCGTGTACAGCATGTCTCTTGGCTATGTTGACGTGCAAGTGTAGAGCACAGAGACGGTCAATGGACATGGACAAGGTCAAGTAGAGACATGACGTACAAATGAACTGGGAGCGGTGAAGGACGGACGTGAGGCTTAGACCGAGGGACCAAGATGCCCGGAAGACTGGCCGTGGGTGGCTGACACTTGTGGACATCAACAAGAAAAAGTACATAAGGAGGAGTAGACCATGTTGACCAAGTCAAGACGACAGTTGAGCAAGTCAAGCAAAGACGCTAGAGGACTTGGTGATTGGATGGTCGAGAACGACGGTGGCATGTGTCGAGATTATGGAGGAGGCCTAGCGGATATGCTTCTCCATAGGGTTTGGTGGTTTGAGCCTCAAAACCACCGATGGATGGTTTTCGGGTTTAGGCCTCAAAATCTGATTGGAGTTTCAGCGAGAATGGGAGGAAGCACGTAGCGTCATCACGAAGCTTGCGTCGAGACGAAGCAAAGTCGTGAAGAGCCCATGGCCATCGAATGCACAAAACTTGAGTTGGACCATTTTGCCCATGGGGTTAAGTGGTTCAGCCTAAATATCTAAGGGCAGATTAGGGATTATGTAATAGCTCTGTAGATAAGAGGGCGTCTACTCCTAACCAGCCATCTATCCAGTATTTCATTTCCCGCACTTTCTGTTTAGGTGTATAGGTTTGTAGTTTCCAGATCTAGTTTTCTGTATTGCGAGAGAGCCTAATACCTCCGGCTGTGTTCATCAGTGTAAAGACGAGGCCTTGTGCAACTTGATCTTGCTGCAACGAAGAAGCTGACCTCTGCTATCCTGGTGTCAAGATCTTTTGATTCACATGGTTTTGGTTTTTCCCTTCCGGTTCCCTCTCTTTGCTCCATCGATGGATTTTGGTTTCCTGAGCTTTTGAGGCCGATTGGTATGGATGGGTACGTAGAACAGCGTCAACACCGTTCTACGTGGATCACCCATCCAAGTATATCGTCCAATACTCTTAGCCCATCAGCTCGGGGGAGAGGGGGGGTGTGGTTTGTATCGGCCAACCTGATACTTGATGGTTATTCAGGAACATAATGGATGTTTGTGCTCCCATGAGCTCGAGCGCCCACTTGGCAATCCTGTCGGATGCATCCTTTTTTATGGATGGCTTTGCTGAATGGGAAAGAGGTGACTATGTGGATGTGGTGCCAATCAAAGTTGTTTAGCATCTTACGTTTGGGGATTAGCACTGGATGTAGAAACTTTTGGATCTAGGGGTAACGAGTCTTGGAGTCGAACAATATCTCGCTAACAATGTAGACCGGCCTCTAAACTTCAAGCACATGGCCAGGCTCCTCACGCTGTACCACCCATGGCAGTACAGACCACCTATATGGACATCGCGATGTAAAGGAACAAGTTATGTAGGAAAGTTTATCCATTCCTTTCTTTTCAAATATTACACCACAAGTAAATCATTATACTATCAAGTTCTCTCAGGTTTTCTTTCTTTATCCTGCACTTGTTTTCTTTCAATGTCTATAGATGGAGACCGGATGGTCCATATTCATTAAGCTCTCCAAATTAAACCATAGGAGGATGATATTCCATACTTCTTTAGTGTAGCAACAATCTTTTCAAAGAAGCTTAGGTGTTTCCGGGTGATTGGAGCAAACCTTGAAGATTGGATCATTCAGCCACCCTCTTTCTTTTTTTTTTTGCAGATTGTTTGTCGATAATATCTTTTGATGCATGAGAGTCCAGACGAAGAATCTACATTTTGGTCCTGCTTTTGCTTTCCGTATTGGACATAATTTAGGAAGGAAAACTTTTCCGATGACAAATAACACTTTAATTTCCAATGGCAGATAAATAATTTTCTTAGGTATTGGTTGGAGTACAACACTAGAGATTAAAAGATGAGTTGTTTTCTGGATTTGGGAGTGCTTGGTTGTCTTATTCCAATTATCATTTTCCTAGGCATGTATAGCTAGAGAACATAATTGACTTTGGGAGGGACATTGACAATTCTGGTGATAAACTAAAATAGTGTCATACTGGTTCTGATAAGGTTGAATACTTGAACATACTACCAGATCGGCTTATGAAGATGAGTGTAATATACTATATAAAACCGAGACTATATAAAGATAAAGATGCTGGATAAGGCAGCAATACATAGATGGTTCAATAATGAGATCTTTTCAGCCGTACTTTTTCAGCGAAGAAACAGTGTTTTTCTCTCACAACAAATCAGCCAACAGTATTTTTCAGCTTGTCTTTTCAGCAAAGAGAACGGGTTTGTTTTCAGATTCAATCATGACCAGGTGTGCTAACAGATCGAATTGCTTGATGAAAGCGAACAATTCTAACTTTTGATTTCATCACCAGACACATGGCATAAGACAAACAGAGTTTGAATATCCTAGGGACAAAACACATAGACAACTTTTGACAAAATACAAGGCGCAAGAAGTAGAAATTACAAATTAGTCAGTAGCTGAAATCATTTATATGTATGAACTACGAATGCATGACTCACCTGTATCCATTAACAATTCACTGTACTGCTTGCTGCAGTGGGTAGGCAAGATATGTAGCTCTTCCCAACCAGCTGCATTGACGCCCTTCATCTCTGTGTACATATAACCAAGGAGAAGAAAACATGCATATCTGAATAGAAACCTAATGCACATTTGTGCCATTGCTCGGGGAGACAAGCTAAGAGGTGGCACTAGAATTCTTAGATCGGTTCCTCATAATCATATATACACACACAACAAGTTGCCAGATCGATGAAGAAGCAGGTGCCCACTTGTCTCGAGCTTGATATCAGACACTTTGGATTTGCAGGGAGGTTCATGCTGGGTGTGCGAGAAGCATGTGTTTATGCTTCTGATACGATCGGGATGGCCGACAGGACACAGAGTCTGCTGCTAGCTCATGCAAATTGGTCTGAATTCAACCACGTCGAGTTCACTACAGCTGACATGTCTCTGCAAATTGGCGTCCCATATAATGAAGGCTCCAGTAGTGCAAAGGTTTAACATAACGGGAACGTTAATAGAATGGGATTTTGTTTTAGAAACATTGGGGATCCTGCTATTTGGATAGAGGGAATTGAGATCTCTAGATGCTTGGTTCGATTTAGTCCAATATTGTTAAAATTAGAAGAAGAAAAAAGGATATATCATAACCACCTTTTTCAATCACTCAGGACCTAAATTTGAAAAGTTATACGTAATGAAATGCTAGGTAATAACAAAAACAAAGAATCCAGAATTAATAACAAAAACATAGAATCCAGAACTTGGTCCAAATGACACCTTGGTTAATGTCATTATGAGGGACAGAAAGTGTATCTAGATAGTTAGGTTCATGTCATTATGAGACTAGGCAGTTTCATGCTAGGATAATACTCCCTCTGTCCCATTTTCACTGTCGTTCTGGCATGATTGTGAACTGTCTTCATTCATCGTCTCTTGCATGCACATGGACAGACGGAGGGCCAGGTTCAAAGCATCTTCCATGCACCAGGTTCAATGCTAGAACGACTCTCAAAAAGGGACAGAGGGAGTAACAAGTTAGGTCTAACTATCTAGTCTTGCAAACTTCATCAGTGTTTTTTTGTTTTAAGTAATTAAGTTCTAGCTAATTATTCTCGAGCGATTTGCTGGCGCCACATCCGATTTTGGTGACTCAGAGTGAGATGATGTATACATAGGATAGATCAAGTCGCTGTGCTTGTACCAGCAGACCAATAGAGAATAGTATACTGTTGCAATGGTTTCATCAAGACACTAAAAATTGAACAGCTTGCTGTGTCATCTTTGTCCTCCCGCCGATTAGTTTATGGCAATTGTCTTGGCAGTTGGCTCACACACAACATGGGAGTTTAGACTGTAGCTGGAGTGAGTTGAGAAAAATGAAACCTAGCTCAGAGGTCACTTGTGGCCTCTCATGCATCCGTTTGGTCCTATGGCTATGATCCCGACCCAACCCTAGGTTCACTCGATGAGGCACATGCCAACGATGTACAGTTGGTTGAAGGTCATCGTAACGATTTGAGCACACCTCACATTGGTTCTCCCTTAATAACCTTCTTCGTTTAATTTACTTTGTCTACTACTAATCAGTTGGTTCAATCTGTTGATGCTATAAATGTATTTTCAAACCTGAAACGTAATCAACCAACAAAATGAACGGCTATCATTTTTTCCATGCACCGTAAAATTTCTCATATAAGAAAATGGCCTACATACGGGGAAAGTGAGTTTTATGAAACAAATGAACCCTGGTAGGAGTATATAAAAAGTGACAACTGAAACATGCCACATAAATATACACTAGTAAAAGGACAAATACCCCACACAAAAAAAATAGCAAAAGCGGGTAATATAAGTTCATCTTGCATATTATCATAACCCCAGAAGGTTCACAAAGAAACAATCTTAATACTACTGATTATTGGGGGCCTACAACAGGCTCCTCACATTAATCATTATGAGACGCTAATGAAGATAAATCTTAGAAATAATCAGAGTGATTAGAAACATCCAGCCTACAATTTAGTAAACTAATTATCCCTAAGAATCATCGGATATACTCTATTTTCTAAAAACTCGTCCACCTCTACTATTATAAAAAATATATATTTAGTCCCTAAATTTGCATCCAAATTACCCCATCTACCGTATGAAAAATAATGCAAAACAATTTCTGTTTTTTAGTTGCCCATGTATGTCATTATGAAACATAATATAAATTATCGATGGTGTGTCATTATCAAAGAAAAACTAAAATATCCCCTAAATCTTACGTATAAATACCAATGGAAGATATTATGAGGAATACTTTAATAACATTAAAGTATAATAAACACTAGAGTTCGAACCTAACATGTGGTCCCAAAGTTCAAGGCCAAATATAGATTACAATATCACAAAACACAATACAACAAGAGTTGATAAAACTTAAAGTAATGATTCAAATAAATTCATATTAAAGGCATATTTGGTAGAGATTCTGTAGCAGCTTCAGGCTTCAGGCATAGTTCTGCATAATTTTTTACTAAATGGGTGGAAAAGGACAGCTCCTAATGTGGAACCTTGGAAAACCTAGTCGCACAAGGCATGGGCGACAAACGAAACTGAAACAAGCTTCTCCTGGCTCCATTGTCCTTGCTTGCGGGCCAGCCCCAAAATACCTCTCCTCCATGTGCGTGGGACGAGGCAAGGCAGGGAGGTGGACAAAGGCGTTGGAGCAGAATCATCGGGCGTGAACAAGGCGGAATAGCTGGGGGTGTAAGTTGGGTGGAGTCACTAGCAGGGTGGTGGGCAGGGCGGAGCGATGAGATAATAAGCAGGGGTGGAGAAATGGACGACAACCAGATGTAGCAGAGGATAAGGGGGGATAATAGGAAACACATAAATAAACGATGAAAAAATTAAAACAATAGAAGAATATTATGGACATGTCACATTTTTATGTATCATGAGTAGCTGTCCAGTCAAATGTTTTACAAAAAACAGCTTTAGCTCCACTAGTATAGCTACTTGTAGAGCCCAAACCAAAAAGTACTGCTCCACTAGTTGAAGCAGAGTTTATAACTAAACGAGGCCTAAAAGAATGTTCTTATGTTAGGAAATGAATTGAGGGGGGTGTGTGGAAGATTGAAGGCAGTATTTGCACGGATTGATGAGCTAGTTGGAACTAATTTGAATTACTTCGGCATTGGATAGGAGTTTCTTGAGACATATAAAGAAACGAACGCAGGAAAATGGGCTGCGAGGGTGATGAACCTCACTTTCTATTTATTTCTTACCCTCTGATTTTAACATAGGTCCATACTTAAGATTCGAAAGATGGCAGAATATTGGATTCTAAGTCAAAAAGCCTAATTTATTAAGTAGATTCTAATTTAGCCCAAATAAATAGATCCAAACGGGCCATTACCGAAAGTGAAGTTCTCTTGGGTTAAATTAAAGTGGATTGTAAATGGCCTCCTTCCAAGCCCATCAAGATGAAAAGGGGATGATGGCCAAAGTCGGTGGGCCTATCTTCTTTTTCCTCTTTTGACGATATGTCTTCTTAAACAAAGTTTAATCCGGCTTTGCAATAATCGCTGTTTTGAAATAATAAGAAACAATAGCTTACTCTCATGGTGGCTTGGCCTTGGCCTTGGCCACCATTATACCAACAAAGTAATTTTATAAATTAAATTTTCCATTCCCAAATCAGCAGGAAATATATAAAAATGGTCATCGTAGTTTATTCGAAGGGAAAGAGAGATTTTTAATCATCATAGTTCTTTACAACTATCATGTCTTATATATAGTATCGCCCAAATCAAACTTCCATAATTGTTCTCTACTGTGCTGTACTTGGCAGTTTTGCCTTTATTATTAGTAGTCTGGTGTATGCTCGCGCTAGATATATATACTCCTTTGTCTCTGAATAAATAGATTTCTAGAATTATGTTGAGTCAAAAATTTTAAATTTTGACTGAATTTTTAGAAAAAAAACCAGTCAAAATTTATGACATGAAATCAATATCATTAGATATACCATATAATATATTTTCATAATATACTCATTTTATGTCATAGACGTTGTTATACTCTTTTCTTTAAAGTTAGTCAAACTTAAGACAATTGTTTTTTGCTATGGTACCCTCAAATGACTGTAAGCCGTTCATTTGATTAGATTGGAGGGTTAGAATCATGTATTACTTCCTAGGAGGTAATAGATGAAATAAGTAAAGTTTTAATATAAATATCTTTTTTTAGATCTAATTGATGCATGCATGTCTATTAGACATGACGAATTTTTTTTATTTTAGCAACTTTGGATATAACATAATTTAATTACAATAAACTAATTATTTTTTGATGCACTTGTTACTTAGGAACGCAACATAACGTGCATATATATATGACCAACTTACATGCACGTATATGAAACACTATGTAGGTATATGAAACTTTATAAGATAGCTAAAATATGACCAGTTTTTAATTTTTAACATAAAAGAATCATCAAGCTTTATACATGGTGAAGCTGCTAATAATTTATTTTTGGCACCCTGTTGTTATTGGTGTACAATTTAAACCTTATAATGTGATAGGTTTATACACATCATAACATGAGAGTGATAGTTGCATTTTAGTTTAGCCATGGGGAAAAAAGGATTTGAGTACGTGACGACAATGGCACAAAAGAAAGTGTGCAGCCATGCGCAAGAACAAGGGGCTGCATGCCCAACAATATCTCGCATAATTAGAGGGATTTGAGAATAGTTTTCTTTTTTAATTAATTAATTAATTTAAAAATCTAAAAAAATCAATGGCTCAGATTTATTTGAAATATTACATCTTAGGAAGTAAGAAAGGTACTGTAGCATTACCCAAGATAGTTTGATTTATACGGATTCTAGAAATTGATTTATTTGGGGATGGAAGAAGCATATGGAACACCGTACCTTTTCACAGTTGCACACTTTCACTTTTGAAAAAGAAAAATTACTGGAGCTAAAACACGTCTTTGTTCTACCTATTGAAGTGGAAACTGGGAAGCATGGAACAATAGCACAATAAGATGGTAAGACTATCACTGAGTTTCTTGATTCAGTTTTCAAAGCTCACATGTGTAAGGTAGACAAATTTTATCCCACGAGACTCATTTCATCTCATGAAACATTCACCATCTCTCTCCATCTATACTATAACATGCTAGCTTAATTATTCAATACCTATGAAACTCCCGTAAAACCTCCACTAAAACTGCCAAGGGCGTTATTAATTACCTAGTCACCTATCTTATGGAACAAAGAGCAATTCCTACTTCTGATGATGTGGTCGTCGTTTGTTGTTTACAGGATGACGAGCAGCATTCTTGCATCATTATTTAAGTACAGACATTACCATACCTCGATTTGCTCGGCTCTTACCACGCATGAAGCTATATATATCTCTACATCGAAGTGAAATGTACCCATTTGCAGAAATCTTACGAGCAAATCTGAAGTTAAGAGGTACGTTGAGAACATTTACATGAACCATATGTATTTTATTTATAGTTTAAATTAAATATAAATCCAACTTGGCCATTGGAGCTAGAGGTGTGATGAGGCAAACAAGCCTTAATTAGCTACGTTGAATGCACCGTGGAGGTATATGGACAAAATGATATGTTCAGTTAAAGAGATTTCAATCTGGGAGGGATGGAATGTTGAATCTCTTGCGAGAGATTAAAGAGAGTATAAATGTGGATTAAATTCACTTATTCACATATGGCTTGGGCCTCTCCTTGAATATGAAACAAGGCCCCACAAATTAGACAAGAAATGGAGGGAATCGAGTGGTCAATAGTGGATAGGCACAGTTCATATACTCATAAGGTACTATCAACTAGAAATATCCATATTTACATAGCTATGACTAATTCTCTAGCAATATATGCTAGTCAAAACAAAATTAGAAAGAAAAAGGAGATGGAGAAACTAATAAACTCAAAGAAGCAGTAGTCAGGTGTTGAGGTGTTCATCCTCGAAGTAGATAGGAGTTGCAATGCCGGAAAGGATTCTTGGTCATGTGTTCCTCCTATATGCATGGTGGCTAATTAATGCTAGCTACTAGTCGTGCCAGCAGAGGAGCATGACGACGCATCTGCGGATGATATAGAGCCTGGCCTTGTGCTCCCTCGCAACCTTGCTGAGTCCCCCACCTCCAGAGCCCCTCCGCTTCTTCATCATCATCTATATGACAGAAACCCACCTTCCGGGTTGGGGAAACTGAGCTCGGCCTCCACTTATATAGAGCTAGATAGCGGTAGGCGCAGGCAGTGTGATACACTGAGCTCGGCCTCCAGCTGAGCGAGTGAGCTCTAGGGCTCCAGCCTGGGTGTTTGCACTTGTACTGCTGCACACGAGACGAGGCGACAGAGCAGACTTGTACAGTTGTACTAGTCCTGTAGATCGTGGAAGAAGAGAGCGAGGACGTGTGGTCCCGCCTTCACAGTTCACACTCACACGCGAACACGGCCGTGCGTCGGAACGTGGGTGCGGGCCCACCACCCACACGTGCACCTGCGGGCCCCGCCCACCTCGCGCTTTCAGCCTTGGGCGGATTGGATTCCCTCTGCCTTGGACCCGACCTCCTCTCATGTCATTTCGGCTCGCGCCAACCGGCACGGCCTGGCCCCCACCTCGTCGTCTTAAACTACTGGTAATCATAGCGATCACCTTGGGGCTTGTTTAGTTGGTGAAAAAGTTTAGGTTCGGCTACTGTAGCATTTTTTGTTTTATTTGGTAATTTGTGTCCAATCATGGATTAATTAAACTCAAAAGATTTGTCTCGTGATTTACAACTAAACTGTGTAATTAGTTTTTTCTTTCGTCTACATTTAGTACTCCATGCATGTGCTGTAAGATTTGATGTGACAGGTAGTGTAGCACTTTTTTGGTTTACTTTTTTGAACTAAACATGCTCTTGGCTACGCGACCTCAACGTCAGCTCCACCAGCTGACCGCTGGGGCCGTATGTAGAGGGCCCACGGTGGCGCATGCGTGCACTTGTATGGATCATTGATTGCGAGCGTGCGGGATGGCCCGCGCAATGATCGATCGTCGATCGGGGTCAGGGTCCTGCGGCCAGCGTGCCTGCCACCTCCGACTCCGAGCGACTCCACCAAGTCACTCACTCACTCACTTGTGCACAACTTCAACCAGAGCCAGTCACATGCATGCATATGCATGTACCGCCACGAATGCCGAATGCGTATCTCTTATCCGATTTGAACGTGGGCAGGTGTGCACAGTGCACACACACGACATACAACCGTATATACGCGCCTCAGCAGCAAGGTAGCCGGTCTTTACTCATATTTTGTGCACTGAAAGATAGAAGGATCGATGCATGCATGGACGGAGCAGCCAGGATGTGTGTTGTGACTTGTGAAGCTAGCTAGCTACTCCTCCAAGGTGCCAAGAAAAGGCAGGCATGCAGCCATGGATGCATGAACTCCATGGCGGCACCCTCTCCGCTCAACTGCCATGCGACGGAGAAGACCAAGGAGAGAGAAAAAAAAGCTGTTGCGGAGTTCCTGTGACCGGTCCATAACGTTAAGGTTGACTCATGCTATGGACTACTATAAAACTAGGGAGTGATTGGTCGAGGGAAGTTGCCTGGGCCTGACCACCGGCACCGTGAGTTGAGCTTGTCCAGACGCATGCAAAAACCGCCGCGAGCTAGAGAAACGGAAATGAGATCCGTTTCTCCGTAGCCTGGCTCGTGCGGTGCGCGCTCACGTCCGCTGCTCTCTTGCTGCATACAGGAGGCAACTAGGGAAAGACCAACCAATTATGTTCTGCGATGAGATTGCATGGACAGAAACATGAGCCAAATAAGGCGCTGTTGCATGCTGAGATCCTGGCTCGCAAGCGTCTGGCTGCCCAGATGCGAGCCAGGCTACCCAATCTCTTAAGCAATCAGTCCCTTAGTCTCGCAATGTATACATAGGTACCTTTGTGATGTCATAAGGACTATTTTTAGGAGCACTGTGGCTGCCCTGATTTAGTAGTCGAGTGATTCTATGTGTTGCGCTCTAGGGGCACATGAGGTGGCTGGTTACAGCAACTTTTCAGCGCAGAACTAGGCCATGTTAGAGATTTTAGTAAATTTAGATATATTTAATTTTAAAAAATAACAAGATATTTGTGAAGAATTATACTCGCTGCAACTCTAGCACCCAACCCTTGTCCGGGAACGAAAGCAATTATAGTTGTCTAGGTACTCAGTACTAGCTTGTCGTGGATTCATCTGTAGAAACAAATGTCAGCCCTAAGCCCGTCATGAGGCAGAGCAGTGGTGGCCCATGCGTGTGGAAAAAGTTACCATTGCAGGAGAGTGGGTGGGCCAGGAGCATAAGGGTCATTTTTCGTCTCCTTTAGTTTATCATCAGGAACCGAGAATTGCATGTATTTTCGGACAAAGTGAGTATATGATTATGACTTATCTCTTTTTTAGATAGCTCCCAATAGCTCTAAATCTGAAAAACAACTTCACTCCTAGATTTTCTAGCCAAACACCCTCAACTCCAACTCTAGATCCACCAAAACATGCATCTAACTCTCAGAATCATGAAATCCATGGAGTTCCTTGAGAGTGCTCTGAAAATTATGGTTTTCTTATAGTTAGTAAAAATTACCCATCATACCATAGGATGAAAACAAATCAGATATGAATGAATATCGCTGATATTACATTTGTTTTCGCATTTCTATTAGGATTTGGATTCGAATACAGACAATATGAGATATGTCGGATAGGATACGAATGGATATCGACATCATAAATATGTGATTTGAATTTGAGTATTTGGATATGGACACGGTATCGGATGTTGAATATCTAGACTCGGATACGGACAAATTTGAACTCCTCTAAACGAATTCAGCGTCGGATACGGTCGGGAAATATCTATACCATTTTTGACCCCTACTAGTTACACAAGGATATCAGTTTGTTTCTTTTCTCTGTATCGTCCCGACACTCCTCCCCTCATCCCTGAGCAAGTTATTTGAAAGCATCTAGGCCCCGAGAGTTGGTTTCGGCAATTGATGACAACACAACTTTACCATGACTAACATGTATTTTGCAGAAACTTTGGTAAGTTAGGTCATGGGAATGGTGACTGTTTTGGGCACTATGGTATTCATGCCCCTTGATGAAAATCGTTTTGGTTTTCAAAGGATTAACGTCAAGATTAAGGACGGTTAGTTCCGGACGTCGAGGAGTTGAGTTACGTTCGGAATAGTCGTTAGGATCTTCGCTTTTCTCCTTTGGCCATACTATAAAGGGGGGCATGAGCGAGTAGCTTGACCTAGGTGAGTCATTTGTTTAGGTGTGGTGCACACTTGTTAAACTTAGCACTAGGTAGCTCAGGTGAAGCCCAAAGTTTAGTTGGAAGAAACTCGTTTCAAGTTGCATCGCGTTTCGAAGTCGTTTGAGCCTTTTATCCTTGACCGGACGCGTCCGGTCAGTGCTGGCAGTCACTGCGTTTCAACTCGATCGACCGGACGCGGTCCTCCCATGGACCGGACGTGGTGATCGGGTTAACCAGAGTCAGAGAGGGTAAGAAATCTGATCGGACGCGACTGGAAAAACGATCGGATGCATCTACAGTGCGTCCGGTCCAGTTCCAGAGAGGTACTTCGCTGACCGGACGCGTCCGGTCATCACCGATCGGATTCGACCGAGCGTCCGGTCAAAGTACAGTAAGGTTCTTGCATGACCGGACGCGTCCGGTCAGTCCTGATTGGACTCGCTGTGTGTCCGGTCACTCAGCGCAGTTTGTTTCAAATTCGACCATTGCCACCGACTGGACGCGTCTGGTCACGTCGACCGGCGCGTCCGGTCAGTACGTAAAATGCTGAGTTGGCACATAACGGTTGGATTTGACTGTGGGGAGTATAAATACATCCCCTACACCTCTATTTGAGGTCTCTTGCTCATTTGTTCAGTTGAGAAACACCTTTCAAGTGCAAGGAAGTGCAAGAGCTCTAGTGAAGGTTGTGATTTGAGAATCCATGTTTGAGATCCCTCATTAGTGACTAGGGAGTAGCAAGTGTGCATCCACCTTCTCATTAGGCTTCTTGTGGTCAAGTGAGAGTTCTTGCTTGTTACTCTTGGTGATCGCTATCACCTAGACGGCTTGGTGGTGATTGGGAGTTTGGTGATCATCCGGCGGAGCTTGTGGATGACCCAACTCATCTTGTGAGCGGTTGTGGGCGATTCACCACGACAGAGTGTCAAAGAATCAGCCCGTAGAGAGCACTTGATCCTTGCGTGGATCAAGGGGGAGCTACACCCTTGCGCGGGTGCTCCAACGAGGACTAGTGGGGAGTGGCGACTCTCCGATACCTCGGGAAAACATCGCCATGTTCCTAACCCTTTACTTTCAAGCAATTACGTTCTCGTATTACTTTTGTTGCTTGATTTACTTTCCTAGAATTGCCATGCTAGACTAGGATTGGAACTTAGGGCGCAAAACTTTTATCGATAGAATCACTAGGAACACTTGTAGACACTAGGGTGAATTTTGGCTTAGTAGGATTTAATTCTTGCAAATTTTAGAAAAGCCCAATTCACCCCCCCTCTTGGGCATCTTGATCCTTTCAATTGGTGTCAGAGCCGAGTTGCTCCTAAATTAGGCTTTACCGCCTAGAGCAAGCTATCTAATGGGGAAGGACCACCTCCCATCTTTGAGGGAGATGATTTTCCATATTAGAAAATCCACATGGAGGCGTACCGAGAAGCCATAGATGTCGGGTGTCTTAGAGCCGCCACCGAAGGGCTTCCCGAAATCAAGGATCCTACTAACCCCGTTGGTGACGAGGAGAAGTACGACCGGTGGAATGCAAAGGCAAAAAATGCACTCTACCGGGGCCTTGGCAAGGATATCTTCAATCGTGTGCGTAATGCAAAAAATGCTCATGAATTGTAGGAAAACCTTTGTGCTCTCCATGAGGAAACTAAGAGTGAGCGTGAGGAACGCTATCATATTGCTTTGAAGAAAATTAATTCTTTGGAGATGCTTCCTAAGGAAAGTGCTAATGACATGTACACTCGCTTGAATGTTCTTGTAGAGGATCTCAATGCTCTGGGGCTCACTCAAATGAGTCCACGGATGTTGCAAGGAGGATCTTGAGTGTTCTTCCCGTTGAGAAGTATGGCCACATTGTCACCGTGCTTCACCAAAGTGATCTCTCCACCGCAACACCGACATAAGTATTGGAAAAGATCAATGCTCATGAGATGTACATGCATATCACTCCGGAAGAGGGCTCATCATCTTCCAAGAAGAAGGACTTGGCCTTCAAAGCTAGCCATGACAAGAAAAAGAAAAAGAGCCAAGCCATGATCGTGCATGAAAGCTCAAGTGAGAGTGATATTGATGATGCATCACTTGCTCTCATGGTGAGAAAGACCACCAAGATGCTAAAGAAGCTTAACAAGAGTGGCATCAAGTTCGATGGCAAGAAGAAGTTCTTCACAAGTAGCAAAAGAAAGCCTATATCCGAAATGGATTGCTACAATTATGGTGAACTTGGTCATCTAGCTCATCAATGCCCTAAACCTCCAAAAGACAAGTACAAGAATAAGAACAAGGGCAAGAAAAATGAATCTAGTGATGAAGAAGATGAGAAGAAGAAGAACAAGCCATACAAGAAGAAGGATGGCAAAAAGAAAGAATATCACAAAAAGAAGAAGGGAGGCAAAGCTTACATTGTTGGTGATTGGCTCATCGACATTAAATCATCATGTGCGTCCTCAGGTGATGAAAGTGACGACGAGAAAGAGAAGGTCGCCGCATTTGTGATTGGGCCATCATCATCTTCATCGACATCTTCATCACCACCTTCACCGCCATCTTCACCGTCATCATCCACTACTCACCTATGCCTCATGGACAAGGGTGAACGAAAGGTACAAAATAATGAGAGTGATGATGATGATGATAGTGATAGTGATGATGAATATGATGCACCTTCTTATGATGAACTTGTAAAATTGCTAAACAAATATTCTAAAGTCATAAGAAAGACTAGAAATGAAAATAATGAGCTTCAAAATGAAAATGAATCACTTTCATCCAAGCTTGAGATTGCACAAAAGACTAGTGATGAGCTTAAAGATCAAAATGAAATTATGACTTCTACTCTCAAGGAGCTCAAAACTTTCAACAAAGAGCTTAGAGATGAACATGATAAACTTGAAAAGAAGCATGATGAGCTCAACACTAGGCACAACTTGCTAAAAGACAAATATACTTCATTGAAAATTAATTATGATAGTCTTGTTGTTGCTAATGAGCTTTCTCTTGAGACACATGATGCTACTAACCAAGTTGTTAAGATTGATATAGCCACATCATGTGATGACTTGATTATTGAGAGCATTGAGCAAGGCTCTAGTGGCAAAGGCAAGAAAGTGGTTGAGTCTGACAACTATGATGATTATGTCAAGCTCAAGAGTGAAAATGAAATGCTTAGAGATGAGAACAAGAAGCTAAAAGGGTTGATGGCTATTGAAAAGCAAACATCAAATGAGTCACTCATTGAGGAGAACAAAAAGCTCAAGCAAGAGAAAGAGCATCTCAAGACCGGCTTAAGCAAGTTCACAAGAGGTCAATACTTGTAAAGTGAGATACTCATGAACACCGTCATGAAGATGGATAGAAGTGGCATTGTGTACTTGGCAAATCAAGAGAAGAAGGCTAAAGCTCAACAACTACAAAGCAAATCAAAGCCCAAGCCAAAGAGATGTGTTGAGTGTGGACAAGAGGGCCATTTTACTCATGAGTGTAAAACTCCACCACCACAACCCTTGCCCAAGCATGCTAGACCCTTTGCCTTCAATGCTCACTACATGCTTAGAAAAGATTCTAGTGGAAAGATGAAAGTCATGTTCTTGGGTCCCCCAAACAAGAATAGGCCTAAGAAAATTTGGGTTACCAAATCACTAGTTGAGAAAGTCAAGGGCCCCTCTCAAGTTTGGGTCCCTAAACAAAAAGCTTGATCTCTTGTGTGTAGGTGAACTACAAGACCGGTGGATCTCATTGGGTTATTGATAGTGGTTGCACTCAACATATGACCGGTGACCCTCGTATGTTCACCTCACTAGAAGAAAATGGGGAATGTCAAGAGAAGATCACATTTGGGGACAATTCAAAGAGCAAAGTCAAGGGTATAGGCAAGATTGCAATATCAAATGATCACTCTCTTTCAAATGTGCTCTATGTTGCTTCCTTGAGTTTCAACCTACTATCCGTTGGGCAACTTTGTGACCTTGGCTATCAATGCTTATTCACTCCAAATGAAGTTGTAGTATCAAAGATAGATGACAAGCAAATGATTTTCAAAGGCTTTAGATACAACAATCTCTATCTTGTTGACTTCACCTCCGAAGATGCAAATTTGATGACATGCTTGTTCACCAAAACTTCACTTGGGTGGCTTTGGCATAGGAGGCTTGCTCATGTTGAAATGAATACTCTCAACAAATTATTGAATAAAGAGTTAGTGAGAGGCTTGAAAGATGTCAAGTTTGAGAAGGACAAATCTTGTAGTGCATGTCAAGCCGGTAAACAAGCTGCAAATACTCATCCAACAAAAGCTTGCATGTCAACATCAAGAGTGTTAGAGCTTCTACACATGGATTTGTTTGGTCCTACAACTTACAAGAGCTTGGGTGGAAATCTTTATTGTCTTGTGATTGTGGATGACTACTCAAGATACACTTGGACACTCTTTCTTCATGACAAATCCGAAGTGGCCAATTGTTTCAAGAAGTTTACAGAGAGAGCTCAAAATGAATTTGAAGTCAAGATAAAGAAGATAAGAAGTGACAATGGCAAATAGTTTGACAACACAAACATTGAAGCTTATTGTGATGAGATTGGAATCAAGCATGAAGTTTCATCAACCTACACACCTCAACAAAATGGTGTAGTTGAGAGAAAGAACCGGACATTGATTACCCTTGCAAGAACAATGCTAGATGAGTACAACACACCGGAAAAATTGTGGGCCGAGGCAATCAACACCGCATGCTATGCATCAAATCGCCTCTTCCTACAAAAGTTTCTTGGCAAGACCCCCTATGAGTTGCTAAATGGGAAGAAGCCGGACGTCTCATTCTTTCGGGTGTTTGGTTGCAAATGCTACATCTACAAGAAGCGGCAACACCTAGGGAAGTTTCAAAGACGTTGTGATATTGGTTTTCTTATTGGCTACTCATCAAAGTCCAAAGCATATAGAGTATTTAATCATGCCACCGGTTTGGTTGAAGAAACATATGTTGTGGAATTTGATGAATCTAATGGCTCTCAAGGAGCAATTGAAAATTATGATGATGTAGGTGATGAACCATTGAGGGTGGCAATGAAGAACATGCCAGTGGGAGACATCAAGTCTAAAGATGATGAAGACGATGCACAAATGGTCAATCCACCATCTTCATCATATGTGCCTCAAGATGATGACAAGAATAAGAGAGTTGAAAATGAAGACACTCATATCTCTCATGAACAAGCCAAGGCACAAGCTCAAGATGTTGATGCTCTCCACCCCCTCCTCAAGTGGTTGATAGAAGACACTCACCTCTACTTTAAGCACATCCACAAGATCTCATCATAGGGAGTCCTACAAAGGGTGTAATGACTCGATCTCAAAACTTGCTTCTTCTTTTGTTGAACATCACTCTTTTGTCTCTTGTCTTGAACCTAAGAATGTAGAAGAAGCTCTTCAAGATCCGGATTGGGTGAATGCAATGCACGAAGAATTGAACAACTTCACCCGCAATCAAGTTTGGACACTTGAGGAGCATCCAAAAGGTGCAAGAGTCATCGGAACCAAGTGGGTATTCCGCAACAAGCAAGATGACCAAGGCGTAGTTGTGAGGAACAATGCAAGACTAGTTCCAAAGGGGTTCTCTCAAGTTGAAGGCCTTGATTTTGGAGAGACCTTTGCACCCGTTGCAAGACTTGAAGCCATTCGTATCCTTCTTGCATATGCATCACATCATGAAATGAAATTATATCAAATGGATGTTAAAAGTGCGTTTTTAAATGACTTCATAAATGAACTAGTCTATGTTGATCAACCTCCTGGGTTTGAAGACCCTAGATATCCTAATCATGTTTATAGGTTGTCCAAGGCGCTATATGGGCTTAAGCAAGCCCCTAGAGCGTGGTATGAGCGCCTCCGGGACTTCCTCATTGAGAAGGGCTTCACAATTGGGAAGGTCGACACCACACTATTCACTAAAAAGCTTAATGGGGAGATCTTCATTTGTCAAGTCTATGTTGATGACATTATCTTCGGATCAACAAATGAAGATTATTGCAAGGAATTTGATGAATTGATGTCGAAGGAGTTCGAGATGTCCATGATTGGTGAACTTACATTCTTCCTTGGTTTTCAAGTCAAGCAAATGAAAGAAGGGATTTTTATCTCTTAAGAAAAGTATACCAAGGATCTTCTCAAGAGATTCAAGATGGAGGATTGTAAGCCAATCAATACCCCAATGCCATCTAATGGACATCTCGACCAAGATGAGGGAGGTAAACCGATTAATCAAACTCTCTACCGTTCTATGATTAGTAGCTTGTTGTACCTTACCGCATCTAGGCCCGATATCATGTTTAGTGTGTGCATGTGTGCTCGCTTTCAAGCGTGTCCTAAAGAACCTCACCTAAGTGCCGTGAAAAGAATCCTAAGATATCTTAAGCACGCCCCAAGCATTGGTCTTTGGTATCCCAAAGGAGCTAGATTCCAACCAGTTGGCTATTCCGACTCGGATTATGCCGGTTGCAAAATTGATAGAAAAAGCACATCCGGAGGGTGCCATTTGCTTGGGAGGTCACTTGCATCTTGGTCATCTAAAAAGCAAAATAGTGTGACTTTGTCCACCGCCGAGGCGGAATACATTGCCGCGGGGGCTTGTTGTGCACAAATCTTATATATGAAGCAAACCCTTCTAGACTATGGTGTTGTACTTGATAAGGTGCCACTTTTATGTGATAATGAAAGTGCCATTAAAATTGCTAATAATCTGGTACAACACTTGTAAAACCTCAGGTGTTTAGCTTCCATAATTGCATTGCATTTCATAAGCATGAGCATCAATCATCTCATTTATGTCTTTCTTTGCTTGCAACTTGAGTATGTAACATGCCCTAATGTGATTGTTTCATAGATTATTTGCTTATGAAATGTGGGTGGTGCAACTTGTAGATACAACTTTGGGTCTCGTACTATGAAACATGACAATGTGGTTAGCACACCTTGATAGGCTCAATGGGTGCAACAAAGTCTTGCAACATGTGCAACATGATATTGCAACAATTTGGGTGGATTTAGGGTTTTGCTTGTTTCTAATTATGTGACACTAGTATTTTTGTGTAACCAAGGGGTAGAGTGGCTAATTATATCTTACAACACCTTAATTACACTTAGGGTAACTAGTGGAGCAATGTTCATGTTGACCAAAATGACCAAATTGCCCTCCAATGTGCTGTTGACCAACACTTGACCCTGGAATGCTTGGGTTTAACCAATTAAAAAGTCCAACTTAGAGATCTTGCATGGAGGATCAACCTTAAGCAAAGTTGTAGAGAATTTCCTAAGGAACAAAAGTTCCAATATGGCCATCTCATGAAAATGACTAGAACATACTAAAAATGGCCCACAAGTCGGTTAAGGGGCTGCCCAACACTTGAAAATTTTCTAAGTCTAGAAACCTGACTTTCAGTTTCAATGTGCCTCACTTTGACGCCATATAACTCCCAAATCAAGCCGAACCAGTCCATGAGCCAATTAACAAAATTGTAGTCCTCATGTAGCTCTACAATTTTGATGTTATCATCTTCTGCTAACTCAAGCTGGTTTAGGAGACAATCATCGTTGAAATGGCGCTGTCAGTCACCTAATGCCGGCCTTGATTCAGTTAATTCAGTCTCTGGTGACAGTCGTGGCCGACCGGCCACAGGCCATCGCCGACGCGTGGCCGCGCGGTGGCGACCGTACGCCGGCCGTGGCCCCACCGGTTAGTCCATGACGCGCTCAAAGACGCCACGAGGCCGACGCTCCACCCCTCACTCCCTCCCTTCCCCTTCTCCATTCCTCTGCGTGCGTCAGGGCGGAAACGAGGCCGCCGCCATTGCCGCGAGCTCCGCCATCGCCGCGCGCACTCACCACAACACCACAGCCCACCAAATCGCGCCCACAGCTCCGCCACTACCTCACGTACCTTGTCGACCACTCCTTTGAGGCAGCCGAGCTTAGGGTAAGCGACATTTGCCGATTTTTCCCCACCCGAAGTTCACCGGAGCGCCGCCGCTCTTGCGGTTCTTCGTGGCCAGCCCTGCATAGCACGCCTCCATCCCATCTCACCTCCATTTCATCGTTCTCATGGCCTATAGAAGCTTAGGTGAAGATGTTATCTCGTGTTTTGAGCTGTAGAGGTCGGAACGGACGAGAACCGTAGCGAGCTCTCGCCGCGGTCGCCATTGCCACATGGGCAAGCTTCTTCCCGTTCTTCCTCTGTAGATGGTACTTGGCCGAGTTAGGGTGCGCATGGGGTGCGCCGTCGGTCATAGTGCATCCTCCGAAGATGTAGTGTCCGATCCCATCGTGGCTTAGCCAGAACATGGAGCTCGCTGGAGTGAGCTGTGCGCCACCATGGTACTGAGCACGTGGCCCGGCCTCTCCGTCGAACCACCGCCCTTTAGGTGTCCCTCATTTTCTCCGCCTGTGCTCACTGGTCCTCTTCCCTCTCTGTCTTGCCATTTTGGTCACCAGAGATGACCGGAGCACGGCGGTCAGCCACCATCGAGCCGCCATTCCCGTCGGTGAGCCACCTCCGACTAACCCAACCTCTCCATCCTACCTCAATCGGCTCGGGGAAGGACGGAGATCACGCTGGTGCCCTCGATTTCGCCGGTCGGCTCGTCGGCGACGGGCTCTGACCACCGCCGTCCGCCTCCCTTGCCCTGTGTCACTGACTGGCGGGCCCCGCCTAGAAGACGCGCGCGTGGGCAGGACGGCCGTAGCAGGCCGGCCCAGTAGCGGTTTAGGTTTTCTGTTTTTTTTCCTTTATTTATGTCACAGATTTTCTTGTTATATTGTAAATTTCATATCTCATGAATGGTAGATCCAAATGCTATGGTTCCAATTGTGTTTACCTCTAAATAAAGTGTAGTATTTATGAAAAATATAAAATGGGTATGTGTTATTCCAATTCTGAAAGATTTATATAGGTTTTTGAAATGTGTTTTAAAATAGATGCAAACTTGTTTAATGGATAACTGAAGTTGTAGTGCTCCAAAAATTATGAAATCTGGTGGGTGTGCTATTTCATGCATAAGATAGCTCTGGTAAAAATTTGGATACTATTTCTTGAGTACTTTTCTAGATATAATGCTATCATGTTATATTAGAAGATACTTGAATGAATTTTAGTAATTTTTCTATGTGTGAAATGCTCATAAAAATTTATGGAGAGTGTCCTGGTACCCTAAGGTTGCTAAGAAAAATATGATTTCTGTTGTTTGATACTTTTCAATGTGATTTGTTATTTATACAAAAATCAGCCTTTTGGCTTGTGAATTTTGTGTAGGGAGTTTCTATGGATAACTTTAGTTCAAATTTTTACAGTAGCGTCTTTTTGGGTCAGAGAGCCTCCTGTAATTTTTGTAGAATTTTATAAGTAGTTTGCATATAAGTTTAATTTCCCACTTAATTAATTAAGTAAATTAAGAAATTGGTGAAAATACATGTTCTAGGTTGGCACACCTTACTTTCTGGTGTTTTCATAACATGTGGGAACTAGTAGTACCAGTGGTTTGGTAATAAAGGAAGTTTGACACATGAATAAATATTTAATCTTCACATTTCTAGGTTCTCTGGACAGCTAGTAGAATTCTTGGATTTGACCCTTAATAAAAGTGTTTGCTAGAAAACTTGTGACTACCAAAGTGGTAGTAAACTTTATAAACTAGCTTGTGTCAAAATTTGGTGGTATTTGGCCAAGTAGTCTAGGAATTATAGCTGTTTAAAGTGACTATTCAGAAATGGCTTCTCTCTGTTTGGAGAGGACATATTTCTAGAACTTTGGAATTTCAACTAGGTGAACTTAGGAATTAAGTGTTGAAGTCTAAAAATGAATTGTAGAGCATTTTATAAGCTTTCCATATTGTCTTGTATCATGTCTTTTGGATTTGGGAATCTACAGTTATGATAGAAACACTTAGCTAGTGTCCAGAATGTCTTGTTTTGATATTTTGTGCTTGGATGTGGTAACCTAAGTAAAGTTGTTCTTGTGATTGTTAGGAGTTAGGGCCTTAACAGAGGAGGAACAATTATACATTAGGTTGTGTAGATTAGGTAAGTACTTCTCTACCGGAGAAGATATTTGCACTTATTATTGAAGTGATTTGAATAGAGCATTAGGAATTATTGTAGTGCATTTCATCCCGAGCATGTTGCATTCTTTCTTATGCATCCATGAAATTTATTGTGCATTCATGCAACAAGTGTTCCGGGGGGAGTGACTCTCCTCGAGTTCGAGGGAGCGATCCCGGAGGAAGATCAGGAGCAGCCGAGGGAGCCAGAGGACCCAGTCGGCGAAGGAGTTCCCGCAGAAGATCTACCTGAGTGCCCGGATCATCGGCCGTCCTCTTTCCTGAAAGGCAAGCCCCGGTGCATGCTGACCTAATTGTTTATAAATTAATCTTGAGTACTTTTACTTGTTTAATGCATTAAGTTGTAGGAGTTGTGTGAAAACACTTGTTGCATTATACATGTCCTTGTCCAGATATCGTACTTAAATCCTAAATTAGATTTAGGCACGTGTCAATGCTTAGCCCTGCTTAGTCCGGTAGAAGTCGGGTGATTTCCGGTCATCCGCGAGATGTAGGAATTGGGTCACGAGTGGCTATACTGGCTATCGTGGATGGAACCATGCCTTAAAATGAAATTGAGACCGGGTGGGAGTTCGATAGTGCAGCCGCAAGGCACTTCACGTCTTGGGTGCGGAGCTATGCCCGTCTGAGTCGTTTAAGGACCGATTCGCTGTACGTCCTTGAGTCATGTTGAACGCAGTCTAACACTTAGTTGGCCGGATAAGTCGTTCCGACCGCGAAGCCGAGTAATACTGTTCAAGCTGGGAATCAAATGGTAGGTCGCATCTTGGAGGAGAGAAAGGATGTGCTTGGGGACATTGGCGTGAGACCAAGGGGGGTTAGAGTCCCTATCACCTGGCAGAGTGTCGCCCTTGGGGATGCGGCATCATTCGGACCCGCGACTCCTAAATTGTACGAAAGGTGGCTTGTGCGACCCTGGCAGGGGCCTGCGCAGTGAGTGTTAGAAATACCCCTCCAGCTGGATAGGAATTCGATTCGAATCGCCGTCGCTCTCGGTTAGTGAGCACTTGACTTGAGCAGCGGCAACGTAGATCTCATTAAATTGAACAGATGGTTAAGTGAATGATACAATGTTGCCACAATTTATACCTGCTATGGATATGATGATATTATTTGTTTGATTATAATCAAGTGAATGTTTAGTACAGGTGCTAAGATAGATGACAGGTAAATGCTAAAAATAACTGCTAGTACAGGTTAAAAGAGTTTTAGTTACTTATGCTTTTCTGCAAATGTGATGTCAGCTAGCCCCACTTATAAAAGCCTTGCATAATCCTTTGTGTCATCTTATTTCTGGTTTTTGACGGGTAAGTCTAGCTGAGTACATTCCAGTACTCAGGGTTTATTCCCTCCTGTTGCAGATGACATGCTTTACCAGGGCTTCTGCAAGAACTGCCTCCACCCTACGGGTGACGAGGACTAGATCACTCGGGCGTGATCGTCTGTTATGTACTCTCCTTAATGCTTTTGTGGAATGTTGATCAGTAAGACTGGCAGTAGTATTTGAACAATGTGCGTGTGTTATGCTTCCGCTACTTTATGAACTTGGTTTGTAATAATTTTGCGACTCCGTGTGTTGTAAGTGGATTTCGGAACTACTTGTGAAATGTAACATGTGATGTGTTATGTTGAATGATGCGATCTTGGTTGTAAGCAAGTTGGTTTGAAATCCTTCGTGGTTTCGATTGACTACCAGGATTATATGGGCTCAAGTTCAAAAATTTGAGCGTTTCGATGCTTGTTTTTGTACTTGTGCTCTTATAATTTGGTCGGTTCTGTTATAGCTGGTACTGGAGCATAATTCAACATTAAACACATCGTACGAGTATTTGAAAATAAAAGTAATTGTTTGTGAAAAGTGTTAAAACTCTGAAAATTATTTCTATAGGTATGCCAGTGATCACATCCCTTAGCCCAAATAAGGACTCTTAGGTGGCTTATTAAAAGACTAACTTGGGGGGTCTTGTTTGTTTCTGTTTCGTCGTCCATACGGCGTGATATTGTATGGATGCCATCCACTTGGGTGGTAATGCATGGATCAAATACCTCGATGCTCTGATAAGTGTGAGTTGTGAGAGCATGATCGTCCAACCGGCGATCTAGGGGAGAGTACCTGTGGTTACTTGCATACTTACATGTTCAAACCATGTAATTATGGAAGTGCTTAATTGTGGGTATATCTGTCGGGTAGCTGTGATACTGAAGTATATACATTGGGGATGTGTATATGGAAAGTATTTAGTTTACTGCTTACTTGTGTGTTTATATTAGAAAAACTGTTGGGCTGAAATGAGATTTTCTGGAGGTACACTAACATCGTAAACGAGTAGACCGATAGTTTCGCCTATATGAGAGAACGTATGTATGCCACCACCTAGCGTTAGAAGTTTATGTTCTACTAGGGTGAGAGGGCATACGGAACGTGCATGCATCATGTTTAATTCATGTCATACATTTCATTTTACTCCCTCCTTAAAAATTTTGATAGTCCTGACTAAATTAAATTTTGTATCCCCTAAATTATCCTCACTTAAGTCATGTCTTGTAGCTACAGATGGCACGCACCAAGAGGACTGCTCGCAAGTCAACTAGAGGCAGGGTCCCTCGCCATCAGCTCGCTCCACGTGAGCCTCGCCCTGAGCCCACTGAGATGGAAAGGTTGAGGGCTGAGTTGGCTGAGGTGACTGCTGCTAGAAATGCGGCACAGCAGCAGCTGGAGCAAGTGATCCATGACAGAGATCAGGAGAAACTTGCGGTCCAGAGGTTGACTGTGGCTAATCGCAACTGTCAACGCATGCTGGTCCATATGATGAACCAGAGGGATGAAGCCTGGCACGAAGAGAACATCCTGAGAGCTCATTAGGTGGAGCTTGAGCAACAGTTGAAGATGCAGAAGAATACAATGACAACCTTCATGAGGAAGTGCACCGCCTGAACAATCAGCTCAATCCTCTGCTGCCTCATGACAATGACGAGGATGAGGAAATGGGATCTGGAGTCTTCATGGATGAAGGTGATGACGACGTGGAGGTCAATGGGCCACAGGATGCCCCACCAGAAGAAGAAGAAGAGGATGAGGAGTTAGAGCCTGCTAGCGACGAGGATGGTGGGGAGATCTTCAACACTGACTCCGAGGATGATGCTTAGAGTAGTCATCGCGTAGCTATGACGTTAGAGTTATCTTTTGTGCCCTCCATGTGTGGGAGTGGGGCTTTATAATAACTTAGCTTTTGGGATGTAACATCGAACCCTATGTTATCCTGGATGTTAGTTTGAACCTGTTAAATTTCGATCACAAATGGATGTCTCATTGTGTTGTGTTCGATGATGGTGTCACGATTAGCACCCTTCGGTGCCGCGATGAAACCGAGGGCCTCCTATGGCGCGCGACATAAGGCTGTGCCGCTTGGCACGCGCTGGTATCGAGGTGGCTAGTCATGATCCACCATGGAATTCTACCGGTGGGATGTCTCCTCGTGGTCATTTCTAAGTAGTCTTTCTTATTTGGCTAGAAGTTTAGATCAAATCTGAACACCTGTCACGTAAGGTTGAAATTCCGTTGATCTTGATGTAAATAGTTCAGTCACCATTGTGCTCCCTATATGTGAAGCTTTTAATAAATTCCACCTTTCATCGGAAGACATCTTGTTGTTATGTCCCTCGCATGATTGCGTCAATTGATGCACTTGAATGGATTGTGCGGTTGTGATGAATTATTGTGCCTTGATTGTTGCGAATTCATTCTAATGAAGTCAGTTTGGCATATTTACACAATTCATCTACAAATTTCCCACATCGTCAGTGCTCATTGGCTATGCATTTTGCAGATGGCGTACAACCTCCGTCGTGGTCGTGGCGTTGAGGATGAGGAACAGCCACCCCCTCTGCCACCACCCACCCCGGCTGAGCTGATGCAGACTATGGTTGAAGGTCAGCGCATGTTAGCAGACGCTATGCGCCAGCTTGCCAACCGAGAGGCTCGTCATGGTCGTCAGGGCCCGGAACCAAATCAATATAGTGATTTCAAGGATTTTCTTGACACCAAGCCCCCGCTCTTTAAGGAGGCGGAGGAACCTCTGCAAGCTAACGAGTGGTTGAATACCATTGAGCAGAAGTTCCGTCTGCTTCGCTTGACTGAGGAGCTGAAGACTGAGTATGCTTCTCATCAACTGCATGGCTCGGCTGGTATTTGGTGGAGCCACTATCGCTCTACGTTGCCTCCTAATGTCCTGATTACTTGGGACCAGTTTAAGGCGGCGTTCCGTGGGAATTACATTCCTCCCAGTCTTATGGCTATAAAGCATACTGAGTTCATGAGGCTGTCCCAGGGCAATAAGAGTTTGACAGAATATCTACAATCCTTTAACAACCTAGCAAGGTATGCAATAGAGTTTGTGGATACCGATGCTAAGAAAATTGCTAGCTTTAAGCGTGGCCTCGGCCCAAAGCTGATGATGACCATGGGCACTAGCAAGTGTGCTACTTTCAATGATTTTATCAGTGATGCTCTAACTCAAGAGAACAATAATGCTATCTATACTGCTTCTAAGAGCCATAAGAGGGCCCTTGAGGTGAGTGCTTCGTAGTCCTGAACTCCAGCTGCACCGAGGGCTTCCCCTCGTCCACCTGCCCCGAATGCTAAGTTCCGTCCCCCGCAGAAGAAGTCTACCGCTAAGACTGGGTTTCGTAAAGCATATACAGTGTCTCTACCAAAGGGTAGTTCTGGTCAAGGTAGCTCCAGTGTCCCCCCCAGCAACATGCCTTGCTGGAACTGCAACAAGCCAGGTCATTGGTCTAGGAACTATCCATATCCTAAGAAGAATGCCAATCAAGGTGGCCGTCAGGGGCATATTCATTATAATAGTATTGAAGAAATTCCATCTGGTAAGGTTGTCACTGCTGGTAAGTTCCTAGTTGACCAACATTCTGCAGTGGTACTATTTGATTCAGGTGCTTCGCATTTCTTTATCAGTCCTATGTTTGCATCAAAGTTTGCACACAAATTACATACTGTTGAAGGTGGGGGTTATTGCATTAGTGCAGCAAGTGGGAATATTTCCACAAATCAACTAGTGAGGGATCTAGAATTTGAAATAGAAGGGCGAAAGTACTCACTTACCTTAGTGGTTTTGCCTGGATTAGGCATAGATGTTATTTTGGGCATGAATTGGATGAGTCGGACTGGGGTGCTCATTGATACATCCACCCGAGTAGTTATGCTCAGAGATCCTACTGATCAAAAAGGTTTTCTAGTGCAACTTCCCAGAAAAATTGATCTTTCTAGTGAAGTTCATGTGGTGCAAGCAAAGACCTTAGCTGATATTCCGATAGTGAGTGAGTTTCCGGACGTTTTTCCTGATGATTTGCCGGGGCTACCTCCGGATCGGGATGTGGAGTTTAAAATCGAGCTATTGCCTGGCACGGCACCCATCTCTAGAAGACCCTATAGGATACCTCCGAATGAGCTAGCTGAACTTAAGGTGCAGTTGAATAAACTTTTGAAGAAGGGGCTGATTCGTCCTAGTTCGTCTCCGTGGGGATGTCCTGCTATCTTTGTAAAGAAGAAGGACCAGTCGTTGCGAATGTGTGTAGATTATAGGCCTCTGAATGCAGTCACTGTCAAAAATAAGTATCCTCTACCACGCATCGACATCTTGTTTGATCAGTTGTCTAAAGCTAAAGTCTTTTCTAAGATTGATCTGAGGTCTGGTTACCATCAAATTAAAATCCATCCTGAAGATATTCCAAAAATAGCTTTTTCTACAAGATACGGTCTTTATGAGTATCTTATTATGTCCTTCGGCTTAACTAATGCCCCTGCACACTTCATGTGCTTGATGAATTCGGTGTTTATGCCCGAATTGGACAAGTTTATGGTGGTATTTATTGTTGACATCTTGATATATTCTGAGAATGAGGAAGAACATGCTGAACATCTGCGTATAGTCCTCACAAGACTGCGTGAACATCGACTGTATGCAAAGCTCAGTAAGTGCGAATTCTGGCTTCGCGAAGTACCTTTCCTTGGGCATGTGTTGTCCGATGGGGGAATTATGGTGGATCCCACCAAGGTACAAGAAGTATTGAACTGGAAGGCTCCTACCTCGGTTCACGAGGTCCGGAGTTTTCTTGGATTGGCTGGTTATTATTGTCGCTTCATCCCGGATTTCTCTAAAATAGCCAAGCCAATGACTTGGTTGCTGCAAAAAGACACCAGGTTTGTCTGGACTCCTGAGTGTGATGCAGCTTTTCACAAACTGCGAACCCTCCTAACCTCGGCTCCGATTTTGGCGCAACCGGATATCGAGAAACCATTTGATGTTTATTGTGATGCCTAAGGCATAGGGTTGAGAGGTGTTTTGATGCAGGAAGGCCGAGTGATTGCATATACCTCTCGACAACTTCGGAAGCATGAGGTGAATTATCCAACGCATGACTTAGAACTCGCTGTAGTTGTTCATGCTTTGAAAGTTTGGTGACATTATCTATTGGGCAATGTTTGCAATATCTATACTGACCATAAAAGCCTCAAATATATCTTCACCCAACCCGAGTTGAATATGCGCCAAAGAAGATGGCTTGAGTTGATTAAGGATTATAATCTTCAAGTGCACAATCATCCTGGCAAGGCCAATGTGGTTGCCAATGCTTTAAGCCGTAAGTCTCATTGCCACTCCTTAGTTGAAATTGATTTTCACCGATCTCGCCTTCTACATCCAGCAATTCTGTACAACATCACTGTTGGTTGCACTCTCAAGAGCAGAATTATTGAGCTCCAAAAGACTGACACTGGTATATTCCACATCAAGCGTAAGATGAAAGAGCAAGAAACTAAACATTTCAGGGTAGATGAAGAGGGGGTGCTGTGGTTTAAAGATAGGTTAGTGGTGCCTAAGGACTGAGAGCTTAGAAATCAGATCCTGTCTGAAGCACATTCCTCTAAGTTGTCCATCCATCCTGGTAGCAATAAGATGTATCATGATTTGAAGCCATACTATTGGTGGACCAAAATGCGGAAAGAGATAGCTGCATATGTTGCTAGGTGTGACACCTGCTGTAGGGTTAAGGCTGTGCACATGAAAGCTGGATTGCTTCAACCACTTTCTATCCTAGGTTGGAAATGGGAGGAGATAAGTATGGATTTCATTGTTGGACTTCCTCCGACTGTTAAGAATCATAACTCTATCTGGGTAATTGTGGATCGCTTAACCAAGTCAGCTCACTTCATTCTTGTTCGAGTAGACTATCGTCCCACCGACTATGCTGAGTTGTACTTCAATCAGATAGTCCGGCTCCATGGGGTACCTCGTACTATTGTTTCTAACCGTGGCCCCCAATTCACTGCTCGTTTTTGGGAGCACATGCATCATCTTCTGGGAACCAAGTTAGTGAGAAGCTCTGCTTATCACCCCCAGACTTCAGGTCAGACTGAACGAGTTAACCAAATCTTGGAGGATATGTTACGGGCATGTGTTATTTCCTCCAAGGGTTCATGGGAGAAATGGTTGCCTCTAGCTGAGTTTTCGTATAATAATAGTTACCAAGAGAGTATTAAGATGGCCCCATTCGAAGCCTTGTACGGTCGTAAGTGTAGAACCCCACTAAATTGGGTAGAAGCTGGTGAAAGAAGGTATTATGGTATTGATTTTGTCAAGGAAGCTGAGGAACAAGTCCGTACCATCAAAATACATATGGCTGTAGCTCAAGCTAGACAGAAGAGTTACGCTGATCGTCGTAGAAAATCGATCGAGTTTGAAGTTGGAGACTTCGTTTATCTGAAAGTTTCTCCTATGAAGAGTGTACAACGTTTTGGTGTCAAGCGGAAGCTTGCACCGAGATACATGGGTCCTTTCCAGATCATAGGCAAAAGTGGAGCTGTTGCGTATAAGGTCCAGTTACCTCCTGAAATGAGCGCCATTTTCAATGTTTTTCATGTATCTCAGTTAAAGAAGTGTCTTCGGGTTCCTGAGGAAAGAGTTCCTTTAGGAGATATCAGGCTAGAATCTGATCTAACTTACGAAGAAAAGCCAGTCCGTGTGATCGACACTCAAGAGCAAGTAACTAGAAGTCGAGTGGTTAAGTGGTATAAAGTAATGTGGAGTAATCAGGGTAGTGAGATTGATGCTACGTGGGAACGAGAGGACTATTTACATGATGGTTATAAGGAATTCTATCAAAAATGGTACGCTTTCCAAATCTCGGGACGAGATTTTTATAAGGGGGGAGGGCTGTAACACCTCAGGTGTTTAGCTTCCATAATTGCATTGCATTTCATAAGCATGAGCATCAATCATCTCATTTATGTCTTTCTTTGCTTGCAACTTGAGTATGTAACATGCCCTAATGTGATTGTTTCATAGATTATTTGCTTATGAAATGTGGGTGGTGCAACTTGTAGATACAACTTTGGGTCTCATACTATGAAACATGACAATGTGGTTAGCACACCTTGATAGGCTCAATGGGTGCAACAAAGTCTTGCAACATGTGCAACATGATATTGCAACAATTTGGGTGGATTTAGGGTTTTGCTTGTTTCCAATTATGTGACACTAGTATTTTTGTGTAACCAAGGGGTAGAGTGACTAATTATATCTTACAACACCTTAATTACACTTAGGGTAACTAGTGGAGCAATGTTCATGTTGACCAAAATGACCAAATTGCCCTCCAATGTGCTGTTGACCAACACTTGACCCTGGAATGCTTGGGTTTGACCAATTAAAAAGTCTAGCTTAGAGATCTTGCATGGAGGAGCAACCTTAAGCAAAGTTGTAGAGAATTGCCTAAGGAACAAAAGTTCCAATATGGCCATCTCATGAAAATGACTAGAACATACTCAAAAATGGCGCACAAGTCGGTTAAGGGGCTGCCCAACACTTGAAAATTTTCTAAGTCTAGAAACCTGACTTTTAGTTTCAATGTGCCTCACTTTGACGCCATATAACTCCCAAACCAAGCCAAACCAGTCCATGAGACAATTAACAAAATTGTAGTCCTCATGTAGCTCTACAATTTTGATGTTATCATCTTCTGCTAACTCGAGCTGGTTTAGGAGATAATCATCGTTGAAATGGCGCTGTCAGTCACCTAATGCCGGCCTCGATTCAGTTAATTCAGTCTCTGGTGACAGTCGTGGCCGACCGGCCATAGGCCATCGCCGACGCGTGGCCGCACGGTGGCAACCGTACGCCGGCCGTGGCCCCACCGGTCAGTCCACGACGCGCTCAAAGACACCACGAGGCCGACGCTCCACCCCTCACTCCCTCCCTTCCCCTTCTCCATCCCTCTGCGTGCGTCGGGGCAGAAACGAGGCCGCCGCCATTGCCGCGAGCTTCGCCGTCGCCGCGCGCACTCGCCACAGCACCACAGCCCACCAAATCACACCCACAGCTCCGCCACCACCTCACGTACCTTGTCGACCACTCCTTTGAGGCAGCCGAGCTTAGGGTAAGCGACATTTGCCAATTTTTCCCCGCCCGGAGTTCACCGGAGCGCCGCCGCTCTTGCGGTTCTCCGTAGCCAGCCCTGCACAGCACGCCTCCATCGCATCTGACCTCCGTTTCGTCGTTCTCATGGCCTATAGAAGCTTAGCTGAAGATGTTATCTCGTGATTTGAGCTGTAGAGGTCGGAACAGACGAGAACCATAGCGAGCTCTCACCGCAGTCGCCATTGCCGCATGGGCAAGCTTCTTCCCGTTCTTCCTCTGTAGATGGTCCTTGGCCGAGTTAGGGTGCGCATGGGGTGCGCCGTCGGTCGTAGTGCATCCTCCGAAGATGTAGTGTCCGATCCCATCGTGGCTTAGCCGGAACATGGAGCTCGCCGGAGTGAGCTGTGCACCGCCGTGGTACTGAGCACGTGGCCCGGCCTCTCCGTCGAACCACCGCCCTTTAGGTGTCCCTCATTTTCTCCGCCTGTGCTCACTGGTCCTCTTCCCTCTCTGTCTTGCCGTTTTGGTCACCGGAGATGACCGGATCACGACGGTCAGCCACCGTCGAGCCGCCATTCCCGTCGGTGAGCCGCCTCCGACTGACCCAACCTCTCCATCCTACCTCAATCGGCTCGGGGAAGGACGGAGATCACGCTGGTGCCCTCGATTTCGCCGGTCGGCTCGCTGACGACGGGCTCTGACCACCGCCGTCCGCCTTCCCTGCCCTGTGTCGCTGACTGGCGGGCCCCGCCTGGCAGATGCGCGCGCGGGCAGGACGGCCGTAGCAGGCCGCGCGCGGTCTGGTCCGCGCCGGCGTGACAGGCCGGCCCAGTAGCGGTTTAGGTTTTTTGTTTTTGTTTTTCCTTTATTTATGTAACAGATTTTCTTGTTATATTGTAAATTTCATATCTCATGAATGGTAGATCCAAATGCTATGGTTCCAATTGTGTTTAGCTCTAAATAAAGTGTAGTATTTATGAAAAATATAAAATGGGTATGTGTTATTCCAATTCTGGAAGATTTATATAGGTTTTTGAAATGTGTTTTAAAATAGATGCAAACTTGTTTAATGGATAACTGAAGTTGTACTGCTCCAAAAATTATGAAATCTGGTGGGTGTGCTATTTCATGCATAAGCTAGCTCTGGTAAAAATTTGAATGCTATTTCTTGAGTACTTTTCTAGATATGATGCTATCATGTTATATTAGAAGATACTTGAATGAATTTTAGTAATTTTTCTATGTGTGCAATGCTCATGAAAATTTATGGAGAGTGTCCTGGTACCCTAAGGTTGCTAAGAAAAATATGATTTCTGTTGTTTGATACTTTTCAATGTGATTTGTTATTTATACAAAAATTAGCCTTTTTGGCTTGTGAATTTTGTGTAGGGAGTTTCTATGGATAACTTTAGTTCAAATTTTTACAGTAGCCTCTTTTTGGGTCAGAGAGCCTCCTGTAATTTTTGTAGAATTTTATAAGTAGTTTGCATATAAGTTTAATTTCCCACTTAATTAATTAAGTAAATTAAGAAAGGGGTGAAAATACATGTTCTAGGTTGGCACACCTTACTTTCTGGTGTTTTCATAACATGTGGGAACTAGTAGTACCAGTGGTTTGGTAATAAAGGAAGTTTGACACAGGAATAAATATTTAATCTTCACATTTCTAGGTTCTCTGGACAGCTAGTAGAATTATTGGATTTGACCCTTAATAAAAGTGTTTTCTGGAAAACTTGTGACTACCAAAGTGGTAGTAAACTTGATAAACTAGCTTGTGTCAAAATTTGGTGGCATTTGGCCAAGTAGTCTAGGAATTATAGCTGTTTAAAGTGACTGTTCAGAAATGGCTGCTCTCTGTTTGGAGAGGACAGATTTCTGGAACTTTGGAATTTCGACTAGGTGAACTTAGGAATTAAGTATTGAAGTCTGAAAATGAATTGTAGACCATTTTATAAGCTTTCCAGATTGTCTTGTATCATGTCTTTTGGATTTGGAAATCTACAGTTATGATAGAAACACTTAGCTGGTGTCCAGAATGTCTTGTTTTGATATTTTGTGCTTGGATGTGGTAACCTAAGTAAAGTTGTTCTTGTGATTGTTAGGTGTTAGGGCCTTAACAGAGGAGGAACAATTATACATTAGGTTGTGTAGATTAGGTAAGTACTTCTCTACCGGAGAAAAGATTTGCACTTATTAATGAAGTGATTTGAATAGAGCATTAGGAATTATTATAGTGCATTTCATCCCGAGCATGCTGCATTCTTTCTTATGCATCCATAAAATTTATTGTGCATTCACGCAATAGGTGTTCTGGAGGGAATGACTCTCCTCGAGTTCGAGGGAGCGATCCCGGAGGAAGATCAGGAGCAGCCGAGGGAGCCAGAGGACCCAGTCGGCGAAGGAGTTCCCGCAGAATATCTACCTGAGTGCCCAGATCATCGGCCGTCCTCTTTCCTGAAAGGCAAGCCCCGGTGCATGCTGACCTAATTGTTTATAAATCAATCTTGAGTACTTTTACTTGTTTAATGCATTAAGTTGTAGGAGTTGTGTGAAACACTTGTTGCATTATACCTGTCCTTGTCCAGATATCGTACTTAAATCCTAAATTAGGTTTAGGCACGTGTCAATGCTTAACCCTGCTTAGTCCGGTAGAAGTCGGGTGATTTCCGGTCATCCCCGAGATGTAGGAATTGGGTCACGAGTGGCTATGCTGGCTATCGTGGATGGAACTATGCCTTAAAATGAAATTGAGACCGGGCGGGAGTTCGATAGTGCAGCCGCAAGACACTTCACGTCTTGGGTGTGGAGCTATGCCCGTCTGAGTCGTTTAAGGACCGATTCGCTGTACGTCCTTGAGTCATGTTGAACGCAGTCTAACACTTAGTTGGCCGGATAAGTCATTCCGACCGCGAAGCCAAGTAATACGGTTCAGGCCAGGATTCGAATGGTAGGTCGCATCTTGGAGGAGAGAAATGATGTACTTGGGGACATTAGCGTGAGACTAAGGGGGGTTAGAGTCCCTATCACCTGCAGAGTGTCGCCCTTGGGGATGCGGCATCATTCGGACCCGCGACTCCTGAATTGTACGAAAGGTGGCTTGTGCGACCCTGGCAGGGGCCTGCGCGGTGAGTGTTCGAAATACCCCTCTAGCTGGATAGGAATTCGATTCGAATCGCCATCGCTCTCGGTTAGTGAGCACTTGACTTGAGCAGCGGCAACGTAGATCTCATTAAATTGAATAGATGGTTAAGTGAATGATACAATGTTGCCGCAATTTATACCTGCTATGGATATGATGATATTATTTGTTTGATTATAATCAAGTGAATGTTTAGTACAGGTGCTAAGATAGATGACAGGTAAATGCTAAAAATAACTGCTAGTACAGGTTAAAAGAGTTTTAATTACTTATGCTTTTCTGCAAATGTGATGTCAGCTAGCCCCACTTATGAAAGCCTTGCATAATCCTTGGTGTCATCTTATTTTTGGTTTTTGACGGGTAAGTCTAGCTGAGTACATTCCAGTACTCAGGGTTTATTCCCTCCTGTTACAGATGACATGCTTTACCAGGGCTTCTGCAAGAACTGCCTCCACCCTGCGGGTGACGAGGACTAGATCACTCGGGCGTGATCGTCTGTTATGTACTCTCCTTAATGCTTTTGTGGAATGTTGATCAGTAAGACTGGCAGTAGTATTTGAACAATGTGCGTGTGTTATGCTTCCGCTACTTTATGAACTTGGTTTGTAATAATTTTGTGACTCCGTGTGTTGTAAGTGGATTTCGGAACTACTTGTGAAATGTAACATGTGATGTGTTATGTTGAATGATGCGATCTTGGTTGTAAGCAAGTTGCTTCGAAATCCTTCGTGGTTTCGATTGACTACTGGGATTATATGGGCTCAAGTTCGAAAATTTGAGTATTTCGACGCTTGTTTTTGTACTTGTGCTCTTATAATTTGGTCGGTTCTGTTACAACACTCACGCACCAAGCACATTGATATCCGCCACCACTTTCTAAGGGATCATGTTGCTAAAAATGATATATCACTAGAAGGTGTAAGAAGTGAAAATCAATTAGCGGATATCTTCACTAAACCTTTGGATGAGGCTACCTTTTGTAGGTTGAGAAGTGAGCTAAATGTGCTTGATTCTAGTTGAAAGCATTTAGGCCTCCGAGAGTTGGTTTCGGCAATTGATGACAATGCATTATTACCATGACTAACGTGTGTTTTGCAGAAACTTTGATAAGTTAGGTCATGGGTTGGTAACTGCTTTGGGCACTATGGAATTCATGCCCCTTGATGGAAATCATTTCGGTTTTCAAAGGATTAACAATAAGATTAAGGACGGTTAGTTCTGGATGTCAAGGTGTTGAGTTACATTCGGAATAGTCGTTAGGATCTTCGCTTTTTTCCTTTGGCCGTACTATAAAGAGGGGCATGAGCGAGTAGCTTGACCTAGGTGAGTCTTTTGTTTAGGTATGGTGCACACTTATAAAACTTAGCACTAGGTAGCTCAGGTAAAGCTCAAAGTTCAGTTGGAAGCAACTCGGTTCAAGTTGCGTCACATTTCGAAGTCGTTTGAGCCGTTTACCCTTGACCGGACGCGGTCTCTTTCTCGACCGGACGCGTCCGGTCAGTGCTGACAGTCACTGTGTTTCAACTTGGTTGACTGAACGCGGTTCTTGCGAGGACCGGATGCGTTGATCGTGTTGACATGTGTCTCAGAGGGTAAAAGAACTAATCAGACGCGACTGGAAAATGGTCGGACACGTCTGGTCACGTTCCAGTAAGGTACTTTACTGACCTGACGCGTCCGATCATCACTGATCGGACATGACCGAGCATCAGGTCAAAGTACTATAAGGTCCTTGCATGGCCAGACGCGTCTAGTCACCCCTGATCGGTGCGTCCGGTTACTCAGCGATGTCGGTTAGAATTTCGACCGTTACAATCGACCGGCGCGTCCGGTCACGTCGACCGGCGCGTCCGGTCAGTGCGTATTTTGCTGAGTTGGCAGGTAACGGTTGGATTTGACTGTAGGGGTGTATAAATACATCCCCTCCACCTCTTTTAGAGGTCTCTTGCTCATTTGTTCAGCTGAGAAACACCTTTCAAGTGCAAGGAAGTGCAAGAGCTCTAGTGAGAGTAGTGATTTGAGAATCAAAGTTTGAAATCCCTCATTAGTGTCTAGGGAGTAGCAAGTGTGCATCCACCTTCTCATTAGGCTTGTTGTGGTCAAGTGAGAGTTCTAGCTTGTTACTCTTGGTGATCGCCATCACCTAGACGGCTTATTGGTGATTGGGAGTTTGGTGATCATCCGACGGAGCTTGTGGATGACCCAACTCATCTTGTGAGCGGTTTTGGGCAATTCATCACGACAGAGTGTCAAAGAATCAGCCCATAGAGAGCACTTGATCCTTGCGCGGATCAAGGGGGAGCTACACCTTTGCGCGGGTGCTCCAACGAGGACTAGTGGGGAGTGGCGACTCTCCGATACCTCGGGAAAACATCGCCGTGTTCCTAACCCTTACTTTCAAGCATTCACTTTCCTGTATTACTTTCATTGTTTGGTTTACTTTCCTAGAATTGTCATGCTAGACTAGGATTGGAACTTAGGGTGCAAAACTTTTTACCGGTAGAATCACAAGGAACACTAGTAGGCACTAGGGGTGAACTTTGGCTTGTAGGATTTAATTCTTGCAATTAATTTTTAGAAAGGCCCAATTCACCCCTCTCTTGGGCATCTTGATCCTTTTAATTGGTATCAGAGCCGAGTTGCTCCTAAATTAGGCTTCACCGCCTAGAGCAAGATGTCTAATGGGGAAGGACCACCTCCCACCTTTGAGGGAGATGATTTTCTATATTGGAAAATCCGCATGGAGGCGTACCTCGAATCCATAGATGTTGGGTGTCTTAGAGCCACCACCGAAGGGCTTCCCGCTATCAAGGATCCCGCCAACCCAAGTGGTGACGAGGAGAAGTACGACCGGTGGAATGCAAAGGCAAAAAATGCACTCTACCGGGGCCTAGGCAAGGATATCTTCAATCGTGTGCGTAATACAAAAAACGCTCATGAATTGTGGGAAAACCTTTGTGCTCTCCATGAGGGAACTAAGAGTGAGCGTGAGGAACGCTATCACATTGCTTTGAAGAAAATTAATTCTTTTGAGATGCTTCCCAAAGAAAGCTAATGACATGTACACTCGATTGAATGTTCTTGTAGAGGATCTCAATGCTCTCGGGCTCACTCAAATGAGTCAATCGGATGTTGCAAGGAGGATCTTGAGTGTTCTTCCTGTTGAGAAGTATGGTCACATTGTCACCGTGCTTCACCAAAGTGATCTCTCCACCGCAACACCGACACAAGTATTGGGAAAGACCAATGCACATGAGATGTACATGCACATCACTCCGAAAGAGGGCTCATCATCTTCCAAGAAGAAGGACTTGGCCTTCAAAGCTAGTCATGACAAGAAAAAGAAGAAGGGCCAAGCCATGATCGTGCAAGAAAGCTCAAGTGAAAGTGATATTGATGATGCATCACTTGCACTCATGGTGAGAAAGACCACCAAGATGCTAAAGAAGCTCAACAAGAGTGGCATCAAGTTCGATTTCAAGAAGAAGAAGTTCTTCACAAGTAGCAAAAGAAAGCCTATATCCGAGATGGATTGCTACAATTGTGGTGAACTTGGCCACTTAGCTCATCAATGCCCTAAGCCTCCAAAAGACAAGTACAAGAACAAGAACAAGGACAAGAAAAATGATTCTAGTGATGAAGAAGATGAGAAGAAGAAGAAGAACAAGCCATACAAGAAGAAGGATGGCAAGAGGAAAGAGTTTCACAAGAAGAAGAAGGGAGGCAAAGCTTACATTGTTGGTGATTGGCTCACCGACATTGAGTCATCATGTGAGTCCTCCGGTGATGAGAGCGACGATGAGAAAGAGAAGGTCGCCGCATTTGTGATTGGGCCATCATCATCTTCATCAACATCTTCATCACCACCTTCACCGCCACCTTCACCATCATCATCCACTACTCACCTATGCCTTATGGCCAAGGGTGAACGAAAGGTACAAAACAATGAGAGTGATGATGATGATAGTGATAGTGATGATGAATATGATGCACCTTCTTATGATGAACTTGTAAAATTATTAAACAAATACTCTAAATTCATAAGAAGAACTAGAAATGAAAATGATGAGCTCCAAAATAAAAATGACTCACTTTCATCTAAGCTTGAGAATGCACAAAAGACCAGTGATGAGCTTAAAGATCAAAATAAAATTATGTCTTCAACTCTCAAGGAGCTCAAAACTTCTAACAAAGAGCTTAGAGATGAACATGATAAACTTGAGAAGAAGCATGATGAGCTCAACACTAGGCACAACTCGCTAAAAGACAAATGTACTACATTAAAAATCAATTATGATAGTCTTGTTGTTGCTAATGAGCTTTCTCTTGAGACACATGATGCTACTAACCAAGTTGTTAAGATTGATATAGCTACATCATGTAATGACTTGATTATTGAGAGCATTGAGCAAGGCTCTAGTGGCAAAGGCAAGAATGTGGTTGAGTCTGACAACTATGATGATTATGCCAAGCTCAAGAGTGAAAATGAGATGCTTAGAAATGAGAACAAGAAGCTAAAAGGGTTGATGGCTCTTGAAAAGCAAACATCAAATGAGTCACTTATTGAAGAGAACAAAAAGCTCAAGCAAGAGAAAGAGCATCTCAAGACTGGCCTAAGCAAGTTCACAAGAGGCCAATATTTGCAAAGTGAGCTACTCATGAACACCGTCATGAAGATGGATAGAAGTGGCATTGGTTACTTAGCAAATCAAGAGAAGAAGACTAAAGCTCAACAACAACAAAGCAAGTCAAAGCCCAAACCAAATAGATGTGTTGAGTGTGGACAAGAGGGCCATTTTGCTCATGAGTGCAAAGATCCACCACCACAACCCTTGCCCAAGCATGCTAGACCCTTTGCTTTCAATGCTCATTACAAGCTTAGAAAAGATTCAAGTGGAAAGATAAAAGTCATGTTCTTGGGTCCCCCAAACAAGAATAGGCCTAAGAAAATTTGGGTTGCCAAGTCACTAGTTGAGAAAGTCAAGGGTCCCTCTCAAGTTTGGGTCCCTAAACAAAAAGCTTAATCTCTTGTGTGTAGATGAACTACAAGACCGGTGGATCTCATTAGGTTATTGATAGTGGTTGCACTCAACATATGACCGGTGACCCTCGTATGTTCACCTCACTTGAAGAGAATGGGGTATGTCAAGAGAAGATCACATTTGGGGACAATTCAAAGAGCAAAGTCAAGGGTATAGACAAGATTGCAATATCAAATGATCACTCTCTTTCAAATGTGCTCTATGTTGCTTCATTGAGATTCAACTTACTATCCGTTAGGCAACTTTGTGACCTTGGCTATCAATGCTTATTCACACCAAATGAAGTGGTAGTTTCAAAGATAGATGACAAGCAAATGATTTTCAAAGGCTTTAGATACAACAATCTCTATCTTGTTGATTTCACCTCTGAAGAGGCAAACTTGATGACATGCTTGTTCACCAAGACTTCACTTGGGTGGCTTTGGCATAGGAGGCTTGCTCATGTTGGAATGAACACTCTCAACAAGCTGTTGAAGAAAGAATTAGTGAGAGGCTTGAAGGATGTCAAGTTTGAGAAGGACAAACCTTGTAGTGCATGTCAAGCCGGCAAACAAGTTGCAAATACTCATCCAACCAAAGCTTACATGTCAACATCAAGCGTATTAGAGCTTCTACACATGGATTTGTTTGGTCCTACAACCTACAAGAGCTTGGGTGGAAATCTTTATTGTCTTGTGATTGTGGATGACTACTCAAGATACACTTGGACTTTCTTTCTTCATGACAAATTTGAAGTGGCCAATTGCTTCAAGAAGTTTGCAAAACGGGCTCAAAATGAATTTGAAGTCAAGATAAAGAAGATTAGAAGTGATAATGGCAAAGAGTTTGACAACACAAACATTGAAGCTTATTGTGATGAGATTGGAATCAAGCATGAAGTTTCATCAACCTACACTCCTCAACAAAATGGTGTAGTTGAAAGAAAGAACCGGACATTGATTACTCTTGCAAGAACAATGCTAGATGAGTACAACACACCAGAAAAATTGTGGGCCGAGGCAATCAACACCGCATGCTATGATTCAAATCGCCTCTTCCTACAAAAGTTTCTTAGCAAGAGCCCCTATGAGTTGCTAAATGGAAAGAAGTCGGACGTCTCATTCTTCTGGTTGTTTGGTTGCAAATGCTACATCTACAAGAAGCGTCAACACCAAGGGAAGTTTCAAAGACGTTATGATATTGGTTTTCTTGTTGGTTACTCATCAAAGTCCAAAGCATATAGAGTATTTAACCATGCCACCGGTTTGGTTGAAGAAACATATGATGTGGAATTTGATGAATCTAACGGCTCCCAAGGAGCAATTGAGAATTGTGATGAGTAGGTGATGAACCATTGACGGAGGCAATGAAGAACATGCCGGTGGGAGACATCGAGCCTAAAGATGATGAAGACGATGTACAAATTGTCAATCCACCATCTTCATCACATGTGCCACAAGATGATGATAAGAATGAGAGAGTTGAAAATGAAGACACTCATGTCTCTCATGAACAAGCCGAGGCACAAGCTCAAGATGTTGATGCTCCCCAACCCTCTCCTCAAGTGGTTGAAAGAAGAAACTCACCTCTACTTCAAGCACATCCACAAGATCTCATCATAGGGAGTCCTACAAAGGGTGTAATGACTTGATCTCAAAAACTTGCTTCTTTTGTTGAACATCACTCTTTTGTCTCTTGTCTTGAACCTAAGAATGTAGAAAAAGCTCTTCAAGATCTGGATTGGGTGAATGCTATGCACGAAGAATTGAACAACTTCACTCGCAATCAAGTTTGGACACTTGAAGAGTATCCAAAAGGTGCAAGAGTCATTGGAACCAAGTGGGTGTTCCGCAATAAGCAAGATGACCAAGGCGTAGTAGTGAGGAACAAGGCAGGACTAGTTATAAAGGGGTTCTCTCAAGTTGAAGGTCTTGATTTTGGAGAGACCTTTGCACCCGTTGCAAGACTTGAAGCCATTCGTATCCTTCTTGCATATGCATCGCATCATGAAATGAAACTATATCAAATGGATGTGAAAAGTGCTTTTTAAATGGCTTCATAAATGAACTAGTCTATGTTGATCAACCTCCCGGGTTTGAAGACCCTAGATATCCTAATCATGTTTATAGGTTGTCCAAGGCGCTATATGGGCTCAAGCAAGCCCCTAGAGCGTGGTATGAGCGCCTCTAGGACTTTCTCACTGAGAAGGGCTTCACTATTGGGAAGGTTGACACCACACTATACATCAAGAAGCTTAATGGTGAGATCTTCATTTGTCAAGTCTATGTTGATGATATTATCTTCGGATCAACAAATGAAGATTATTGCAAGGAATTTGGTGAATTGATGTCGAAGGAGTTCGAGATGTCCATGATTGGTGAACTTACATTCTTCCTTGGTTTTCAAGTCAAGCAAATGAGAGAAGGGATTTTCATCTCTCAAGAAAAGTATACCAAGGATCTTCTCAAGAGATTCAAGATGGAATATTGTAAGCCAATCAAGACCCCAATGCCATCTAATGGACATCTCGACCTAGATGAGGGAGGTAAACCGGTTGATCAAACTCTCTACCGTTCTATGATTGGTAGCTTGTTGTACCTTACCCATCTAGGCCCGATATCATGTTTAGTGTGTGCATGTGTGCTCGCTTTCAAGCGTGCCCTAAAGAACCTCACCTAAGTGTCATAAAAAGAATCTTAAGATATCTTAAGCACACCCCAAGCATTGGTCTTTGGTATCCTAAAGGAGCTAGATTCCAACTAGTTGGCTATTCCGACTCGGATTATGCCGGTTGCAAAATTGATAGAAAAAGCACATCCGGAGGGTGCCATTTGCTTGGGAGGTCCTTAGTATCTTGGTCATCTAAAAAGTAAAATAGTGTGGCTTTGTCCACCGCCGAGGCAGAATACATTGCCGCGGGGGCTTGTTGTGCACAAATCTTATACATGAAACAAACCATCCTAGACTATGGAGTTGTTCTTGATAAGGTGCTACTTTTATGTGACAATGAAAGTGCCATTAAAATTGCTAATAATCCGGTACAACACTCACGCACCAAGCACATTGATATCCGCCTCCACTTTTTAAGAGATCATGTTGCTAAAAATGATATATCAGTAGAAGGTGTAAGAAGTGAAAATCAATTAGCGGATATCTTCACTAAACCTTTGGATGAGGCCACCTTTTGTAGGTTGAGAAGTGAACTAAATGTGCTTGATTCTAGTAACTTTAAAAGATGAGCTTGTGTTGCCCCTTGCATTGCATTGTATTATATGTCATGTTTAATTCTCCGCAATGCATCTAGAACTTGTCTAACACGGTTACGATAACCCTCCTTTGGAGGAGTGAAGAAGCCTAACCGTGGATCAAACTTGACAAGCAACCTAGTCTTTCTTTCTCGCTTTGCATTGCATATGCATGGTTGTTGCTTTGTCGTTTTCTTTTCGGTTTGGCTTTGAGCAACCTCAGTGTTCGTCCATGAATAGAGAGAGCATTTGACGCTCCCAAGGGTTCATAAACTCTATTGCATGGCCATACGTTGCTCCTCGGGTGTTTATTGCATATTTTCCTAAAAATATTACTAGCCTAAGGCAAAATATTTTGAAAATCTTGAGGGTTTGAGTGAGGTCACTCATATCAGGTTCCAATTAGTGTTTATTTGAGTCTCTTTAAATTGGAACTTGATTGGGAGAAGTCGCATCAAAGATCAGATTGAAGAAAGGCGTTAAACAGCGACCGGACGCTGGACCGGACGCGATGTTGCTTCACCATTGCGTCCGGTCCCGGCGACCACCAGCGCGTCCGGTCATCCCGAAGACAAATCTCAAGGACCTGTGACCGGACGCTAGACTGGACGCGACGTTGTGACCACTGCGTCCGGTCCCAGACCCCACCACCGCGTCTGGTCATGCGCGATGTGTTCCCAAGTGATCTCTGACCGGACTCTGTCAGCGTCCGATCAACTCTAACCGGATGCGTCCGGTCGCGCCAGGAGCTTACTAGACTCTGACCGGACGCTGCTCCACCGCGTCTGGTCAGGTCACCAGCGCGTCCGGTCATCGCGTGGAAAGCGGATCTGCCCTCTTTTAACCGTTCGTTTTGATCTATTTTTTTCTCTCCTCCGTCTTCGGTTCATCTTCTGCCGCCGCCGCCACCGTGCCCTAGCTTTCCTCGCCCACTCGCGCTGCGCCACCGTGCCTGCTCCCTCCTCCCGCGCCGCCGAGCATCCGTCGTCCTCCGCACCGTGCCACCGCAGCCATCCGCCACCGCACCGTGCCACCGCAGCCTTCCACCGCCCGCACCGTTCGTGCGCCGCCGTCGACTGCTGCAGCCGCGCGCGCCGCCACCGCCGTGACAGCCGCAACCGCGCGCACCACCACCAGCCGAGCCTCGCCACCCGGACCGCCTCCAACCGTCGCACCCGTTGATCCTCCATTGACAGCTTTGACCTAACCCTAATCCGTCACGACAGTTTGCGACTTCACTCCGGCCGTTCTTCGTCGAGGTTTCTTCGCACGATTTCATCTCCACGAGGTTATTTCACATTGCCTTGATCTATTCTTTTGGATTGCCGATGAAATCCCGTTGCATTCTAATTCACTTGTTTGTCTCGGCACTCTAGCGCTCATCCGACGTTTCCGCGGAACCCTCGCGCGTCAAGGTCTCTCATCTTTTCACCGGAGTCTCGCTCTTCTGAGGTAGCTATCACGATCTATTCTTTTCTTATCTCGTATGCTTGCTTTCATAAGGACCTAGCTCATCTAGTAGTTAAAATATAATGCTTAATAGTAGCTCTATCTATTCTATCTTTACAGAGAGTCCTGTCGGTGCTCTGTGTGTGGCAGTTGATCAGATTTGAATTCGAGGCCAAGCCTGTGGATACGGATTGAGGCCAAGCCTCACGAGAGTCAGTTCATCATCTTTCACTATCAGGGTTTTCTCAGTCACAGAGGTTGGTCAGTATGGTTCGCTGCAAGAATGCTGGTGGTGCACCAAGTGACGGGGACGAGAGTCCTCCCAGGTTGACAGAGGTTGCCCGTGGCAAGCGCAAGAAGATTGCCGCCAAGAAGAGAAAGAGAACACTCACTAAGGCAGAGATAGCACAGGCAGTCGCTGATGCAGCAGAGCTTGCAGAGAGAGGTGGCAGAGGCAGTGGGATTCACATTGGTGAGCGTCGCTTTCATCTTGAAGGTTGACAGCTTGGTACTGAGGCCACAGAGGAGACAGAGGACCCACCTGCAGAGCAGCCCACAGAGGAGCCAGAGGAGACAGAGGAGCAGACCGTTCAGACTCCACCGCATCGTCGCTCAGGACGTACGCATGCTCAGGTGACACCTAGGCCAGAGGGCCAGCGACGTGGAGGTCGTCCACCTCCCAGGGCTCGAGGTCACCCCCCAGTCGAGCACTTTGACCTGAGGGGAGCTACAGCACGACAGGTCCAGGCTCTCAGGTTTGTCGAGGTTGGTCGGTGGTTCCCACCTCAGCGGGATCCCCGAGCCTCAGAGGGCTTCTACACACCTCTGCACGAGGACTTCTACAGAGCCTATGTTGACAGCGAGATTGCTTTCAGACCTCAGAGAGTTTGTTGATTCGAGGCTTTAGTTGATGTTGTTGGTGAGCAGCTCCATCCACACCTTTCCTTTTTACCTAGTTTGTCAGACTTTCTGGGATGGACTGGAGCTTACTGCGGGACTTGGGTTAGAGAGTTCTACTCCTCACTTTGGATTGACCCTGCTCACAAGTTCATACACTTTGCTTTCCGAGGCCGTGACCACAGGTTGTACAGCACCAGGGTACGGGAGATTCTTAGACTCCCTGCTTCAGAGATGAAGATTCACCAGTTGTGCTTTGGTCAGACTTCACCACCGAGACGTCCTCATGGAGGTTCAGTGCCACCCACAGACATGATCAGACCTTGCTTCTGTGAGCCGTTTGGCGAGGGGTCCAGACATACACCTGCCAGCTTGACACCCCTTGCTAGAGTGCTTGATGTCATTGTGAGGCGGACTCTTCTTCCGAGGCTGGGATACAGAGAGGGTCTGACACGTATGCAGCTATGGGTAGTCCATCACCTCATCTCTCAGACACCATTTGATATTTGGGATCTGATGCTATGTGAGATGGAGGACACTTTGGCAGAGGGCTTCAAGGGTCACCGTCAGTTACTGTATGCGCACTGGATTTGCTTCATCATTCGATCTACGTGTGACCTGCCTACAGAGATTAGGGCTGAGATCTCAGATACCACTACTGCATTCCCAGAGTATGACATTCGACAGTTGTGGGCTTCTATTACTAGAGAGCAGGCACCTAGGCCGGGACAGCGTCAGAGGACAGAGGTTCTAGAGACAGCAGCTGAGCAGGACGAGACCGTTGAGGGTCTTGCTGAGGCCGAGCTTGCAGATCTAGATGCTCAACCAGCTGATCCAGTTGAGGATGATGCCACTGACAGCACATACGAGGATTACCAGCCTATTCCCCAATATCGCTCTCCTCAGTCTCACGACCATGAGGCTGGTGGTTCAGGATCAGCCTCCCGCTCAGACCCAGCCATGGTGGCTATCCTTGAGAGGCTGACCCAGGCCTAGGAGAGGCAGGAGGTTCAGATGCAGCGATAGGCTCAGGACACAGCAGTTGCATTCGCTCAGATTCAGGCTCGTCAGGACGAGTTCTAGAGGCAGCAGCTGGAGTTTCAGAGGCAGCAGTTTGAGATGCAGAGGCAGCAGGCAGCCACCCAGCAGTAGTATCTTGAGCTCCTGTGACACCTCGTCACTGTTGGGGTTCCTCCACCACCATCTGTCCTTAATACAGCACTACATTCCAGTGGACCTCAGAGTCAGGGACAGCCGAGCTTTCAGTTTGCCTCCCCCCAGCAGCAGGTTCCTCAGACCTTTTAGTCTCCGAGCTACACTCCTATTCAGACGGGGTTCACTCCACCAGTTTAGCCCAGACCTCATCTTCTAACAGGCACTCCTTTCACTGACTTGAGTGCCTCTTATAGCGAGTTGACTGGACAGCCGACATCCTCGCATACCACTGTTGTGACCACTTCAGGGATGTCAGCTTCAGAGACTGTGGCTCCTCCAGTGACAGGGACCGGGACTATAGAGACAATGCCGTCGTCAGTTGCCTCGACAGATCCTCCCACAGTTGGTGCTTTTCAGGCTCAGGTGACAGAGACTGCTCCTATTGTTGCTACTACTTCATCAGTTCCTGCTCCTGCTCTATAGACCCAGACTGCTTCATTGCCACGTGTATCTACAGAGGGTCAGCCTGACAACTCAGAGTCTGAGGAGGATACTTCACAGTTCGTGATCACTCCACGCTCCTCGACACCCGACACGACCGCTTCTGTTCCCCCGTCGGATCCTTAGTTTTTTTGGTGTTTGATGCCAAAGGGGGAGAGTGAGTAAATTCAGGGGGGAGTTTTGATAGAGGGTTTCGTTTTTACTTTGTGTGCTACTTTCATGCATCATGTTTATTTTCCTGCACTTGTATTTTGTGACATGTGTGCTTGTGAGATACTTGAGTCATATGTGGTCTATCTTGTCACTATTTTATATCATGTCACTTAATTGGTTCTAGCTCATAAGGTTGTGCTTTCGTGCCTTACTCCGATTTCATATGAGCTTTGTTTTTTTTGTGTACTAACTCTTCATGTTTTATCCTATGAGTACACCCTGTTAGCTTGGAACACATAAGCAATTCCTAACCCCATGTGCTTATTGCCTTTTGCTTATGTGAACCAAGCATGTTCGAAAACCTCAACTCTAAAATCTTCTGAATCAAAGTGTTGTCATCAATCACCAAAAAGGGGGAGATTGAAAGCATCTAGGCCCCCCAAGAGTTGGTTTCAGCAATTGATGACAACGCATTATTACCATGACTAACGTGTGTTTTGCAGAAACTTTGATAAGTTAGGTCATGGGATTGGTAACTGCTTTGGGCACTATGGTATTCATACCCCTTGATGGAAATTATTTCGGTTTTCAAAGGATTAATGACAAGATTAAGGACGGTTAGTTCCGGATGTCAAGGTGTTGAGTTACATTCGGAATAGTCGTTAGGATCTTCACTTTTTTCCTTTGGTCATACTATAAAGGGGGGCATGAGCGAGTAGCTTGACCTAGGTGAGTCTTTTGTTTAGGTGTGGTGCACACTTGTCAAACTTAGCACTAGGTAGCTCAGGTAAAGCTCAAAGTTCAGTTGGAAGCAACTCGGTTCAAGTTGCGTCGCGTTTCGAAGTCGTTTGAGCCATTTACCCTTGACCGGACGCGGTCTCTGTCTCGACCGGACGCGTCCGGTCAGTGCTGACAGTCACTGCATTTCAACTTGGTTGACCAGACGGGGTTCTTGCGAGGACCGGATGCGTTGATCGTGTTGACACGTGTCTCAGAGGGTAAAAGAACTAATCGGACGCGACTGGAAAATGGTCGGACGCGTCCGGTCACGTTCCAGTAAGGTACTTTGCTGACCTGACGCGTCCGGTCATCACTGATCCGACGCGACCGAGTGTCAGGTCAAAGTACAGTAAGGTCCTTGCATGGCTGGACGCGTCCGGTCACCCCTGATCGGTGCGTCCGGTTACTCAGCGATGTCGGTTAGAATTTCGACTGTTACAATCGACCGGCGCGTCCGGTCACGTCGACCGGCGCATTCGGTCAGTGCGTATTTTGCTGAGTTGGCAGGTAACGGTTGGATTTGACTATGGGGTGTATAAATACATCCCCTCCACCTCTTTTAGAGGTCTCTTGCTCATTTGTTCAGCTAAGAAACACCTTTCAAGTGCAAGGAAGTGCAAGAGCTCTAGTGAGGGTAGTGATTTGAGAATCAAATTTTGAAATCCCTCGTTAGTGTCTAGGGAGTAGCAAGTGTGCATCCACCTTCTCATTAGGCTTGTTGTGGTCAAGTGAGAGTTCTAGCTTGTTACTCTTGGTGATCGCCATCACCTAGATGGCTTATTGGTGATTGGGAGTTTGGTGATCATCCGGCGGAGCTTGTGGATGACCCAACTCATCTTGTGAGCGGTTTTGGGCGATTCACCGTGACGGAGTATCAAAGAATCAGCCCATAGAGAGCACTTGATCCTTGCGTAGATCAAGGGGGAGCTACACCCTTGCGCGGGTGCTCCAACGAGGACTAGTGGGGAGTGGCGACTCTCCGATACCTCGGGAAAACATCACTGTGTTCCTAACCCTTACTTTCAAGCATTTATTTTCTTGTATTACTTTCATTGTTTGGTTTACTTTCCTAGAATTGCCATGCTAGACTAGGATTGGAACTTAGGGTGCAAAACTTTTTACCGGTAGAATCACAAGGAACACTAGTAGGCACTAGGGGTGAACTTTGGCTTGTAGGATTTAATTCTTGCAATTAATTTTTAGAAAAGCCCAATTCACCCCCCCCTCTTAGGCATCTTGATCCTTTCACTAGTAACTTTAAAAATGAGCTTGTGTTGTCCCTTGTATTGCATTGTAATATATGTCATGTTTAAACTACCGTAATGCATCTAGGACTTTTCTAACACGGTTACGATAACCCTCCTTTGGAGGAGTGAAGAAGCCTAACAGTGGATCAAACTTGACAAGCAACCTAGTTTTACCTTCTTGCTTTGCATTGCATATGCATGGTTGTTGCTTTGTCGTTTCTTTTTGGTTTGGCTTTGAGCAACCTCTGTGTTCGTCCATGGATAGAGAGAGCATTTGATGCTCCCAAGGGTTTATAAACTCTATTGCATGGCCATACGTTGCTCCTCGAGTGCTTATCGCATATCTTATTAAAAATTATACTAGCCTAAGGTGAAATATTTTGAAAAACTTGAGGGTTTGAGAGAGGTCACTCATATCAGGTTCCAATTGGTGTTTATTTGTGTCTCTTTGTATTGGAACTTGATTGGGAGAAGTCGCGTCAAAGATCGGAAAGAAGAAAGGCGAAAAACAGCAACCGGACACTGGACCGGACGCGACGCTGCTCAACCACTACGTCCGGTTCCGGCCATCACCAGCGCGTCTGGTCACGCGAAGGCAGTTCTCTTGGACCTCTGACCGGACGCTGGACAGGACGCGACGCTGCGACCACTACGTTTGTGTTGGGAGTATGCCCTAGAGGTTATCATAGAGATGATTGTATTGCCTTGTATCCATGACATTATGAGTCCATTGAATATCCATTAAAGACAACTTGTATCGATTAGCAATTATGTGAATTGTTTGTGAAACTCTTTTACTTGTATGGTTATTCTAGAATGGTCCCTGATCGGAGTTCATGTTAGGACGCACATGAATATTAGATCAGCACATTATTAGTTGATGACTATGTTTCACAAGTCATAAACATAAAGATGTCAAACTAATAATGTGGGCACATGTGTGACATGTAGGCTGGACTGACCCAACGTGAGCTGTTGTTATTGTCTCGATTCACATCATGTACGTTATGTCCTTAGACCTGAGATTGTTGTATGTACTCAAGATGTGAAATGACCTACTTAGAGACTATCAAACGCTACTCCGTAACTGGGTAGTTATAAAGGTGGTCTTCGGGTTTGTCAAGAAACATGCTGTGAGACATAGACAATCAAGATGGAATTTGCCCCTCTCTATGTGAGAGAGATATTGATGGAACACTCTAATGATTGGATCAACAAATGCATGGTCGTGCTTAGGTTAAGTGTTAACCTATGAGTTGGACCAAATATCATGTGGCAAAAGGAATAACATGTATATGGTTTGTGGTGGTTCATCTGATATGATCTTTGCGTACACATAGGAGTTGACACGTCATGCTAGAGACCGCTATCAACTAATGGCCGAGTAGGAGTACTTGGGCCATGTCTATGTGTGCACGAACCCATAGGGTCGCACGCTTAAGGGGCTGGAAGCCCAAATTCAGGTTGGACCCGAATTTGACTAGGCTTAGGGTTTTCTAATTGGGCCTCCAACTTGGGGCTGGTTAGAGGCGCCTATATAAGAGAGGGAGGGGGTGCGGCCAGGGAGATCATGCCAATTGAGCAGCCGCCGTCAACCCCCCACGCTCACGCCTACTGCTCCTCGTGGACCTAGCAGTCTGGAGGCGCAACGCTTCCTCCCCGTACGTGTGGGATACCTTGGAGGTGCTGCATCTGGAGCACAAGGACGAACCGCACGAGAGGGACGATCCGCAAGCGGAGGGTGGACGTGACGGACGACCACGCAACTGCACGGCACTGCTACGACGCGTTCGACTACATCGAGTCGCTTCCGCTGCACCTGCGCGTCTAGTGGTAATTCCATAACCTGTAACTAGCAGTAGATCCTAGTTTATAAGGTCAAAATTTTGATTTTATGGCTAGCGTAGCACCCTCATAACCCTTCAGTTCGGTCCCAGACTTCATCGGCGCGTCCGGTCACGCGTAATGCGTTCCCGGGTGAACCTCTGACCGGACTCTGTCCGCGTCCGGTCACCTCTAACCGGGCGAGTCCGGTCGCGCCAGGAGCTTACTGGACTCTGACCGGACGCCTCTGCAACGCGTCTGGTCAGTTGATCAGCGCGTCCGGTCACCCCAAGAAAAGCAGATCTAACCCTTTTTAACCGTTCATCAGCTTTTTCCTTTTCTTCTTCCTCTCGCGCGCCGCCGCTGATCGACTCCATGCCCTAGCCCACGCGCCGCCACCGCCGTCACTCCACCACCACGCTGCTACACCGCCACTCCTCTCCACCGTAGGCTGCGTGTCACTGCCGCTCCTCCACCGCGCCCGTGCAGCGCCGCTCCTCCTCACTGCAGCCACGCCGTCGCTGCTCCTCCACCGTGCTCGTGCAGCGCCACTCCTCCCCACTGCAGCTGCGCGGCCACCGCTACTTCTCCACCGGAGCATCCTCCCACACGCCATGCAGCCCTTCCTCTTCAGCGCTGCTAGGCCACCGCTGCTCAAAACCCTAGCAATCGCGCGCCATCACCGCTCCTCTCTAGCCGTCCACAACGAAGGCCAAGCAGCCCTCCTCCGCGCTGCCCTTGTTTCTCGGCCGAGAGGGTTCCTCTGCGTCGCATTTGTCCTAAACTCCGGCCATCTCCACGCGACTTCACCGTGAGGTTTCTTTGCTTTACCTTGACCTAGATGGATTGCCGATGAAATCCCGTCTTGTTCTAATTCACTTGTTTGTTTGTCTCGGCATTCCAGCGCTTGTCCGTCATTCCCGTGGAACCCCTGCGCATCAAGGTCTCTTACTTTTTCACTGGAGTCTCGCTCATCTGAGGTAGCATATCGTGCTCTATTCTTTTCTTATCTCTTATGCTTGCTCTCATAAGGACATCACTCATCTATTAGTTGAAATATATTGCTTAAAAGTAGCTCTATCTATTCCATCTTTGCAGAGAGTCTTGTCGGTGCTTTGTGTGTGGCAGTTGACACTTTGGTCAGTATTGAATCCGAGGCCAAGCCTGCGGATACAGATTGAGGCCAAGCCTCACGAGAGTTAGCTCATCATCTATTCAGTGTCAGCGTTTCTCAGTCACAGAGACTTGTCAACATGGTCCACTGCAAGAATGCTGGTGGTGCACCGAGTGACGGGGACAAAAGTCCTCCTCGTTTGACAGAGGTTGCCCATGGCAAGCGCAAGAAGATCACCGCCAAGAAGAGAAAGAGGACGCTCACAGAGGCAGAGATAGCACAGGCAGTGGCTGACGCTACTGATCTAGCAGAGAGAGGAGGCCGAGGCAGTGGTATTCACATTGGCGAGCGTCGCTTTCACCTTGAAGGACGATAGCTCGGTACAGAGGCCACAGAGGAGACAGAGGACCAGCCCGTAGAGCAGACAGAGGAGCAGCCGGTCAAGGAGATAGAGGAGACATAGGAGCAGATAGTGCAAACTCCACCGCGTCGTCGCTCAGGATGCACACGTGCTCAGGTGACACCTAGGCCAGAGGGTCAGCGACGTGGAGGTCATCCACCTCCAAGAGCTCGTGGTCAGCCCCCAGTTGAGCACTTTGACCTGAGGGGAGCTACAGCATGACAGGTTCAGGCCCTCCAATTCGTCGAGGTTGGTCGGTGGTTCCCACCTCAGCGGGACACCAGAGCTTCAGAGGGTCTCTACACACCTCTGCACGAGGATTTCTACGGAGCCTATGTTGACAGTGGGATTGCCTTCAGACCTCAGAGAGTTTGTCGACTTGAGGCACTAGTTGCAGTTGTTGGTGAGCAGCTCCATCCACATATTTCATTTCTACCGGGATTATTAGATCTTTTGGGTCGGACAGGAGCATACTGTGGTACTTGGGTCAGAGAGTTCTAATCCTCACTTTAAATAGACCCCGCTCACGAGTTCATTCACTTTGCATTCAGAGGTCGTGACCGCAGGCTATACAGCATCAGGGTACGAGAGATTCTCAGGCTCCCAGCTTTAGAGACAAAGATCCACCAGTTGTGCTTTGGTCAGACTTCACCACCGAGGCGTCCACACGGAGGCATTGTGCCACCTACAGATTTGATCAGACAGTGCTTTCGCAAGCCATTTGATGAGGGGTCCAGACGTACACCAGCTAGCTTGACTCCCATTGCCAGAGTGCTTGATGCTATAGTGAGGAGGACACTGCTTCCGAGGTTGGGCTACCGAGAGGGTTTGACACGTATGCAGCTGTGGGTAGTCCATCACCTCATCTCTCAGACTCCGTTTGACATTTGGGATCTGATGCTCTGTGAGATGGAGGATACTTTGGCAGAGGGCTTCAAGGGTCACCGTCAGCTACCCTATGTCCATTGGATCTGTTTTCTGATTCGGTCTGCTTGTGACCTACCTGCTGAGATTCGAGCTGAGATTTCTGACACCACTACAGCCTTCCCGGAGTATGATATTCAACAACTATGGGCTTCTATCACCCAAGAGCAGGCACCTAGACAGGGACAACGTCAGAGAGCAGAGGTATCAGAGACTATAGCTGAGCAGGACCAGACAGTTGAGGGACTTGCTGAGGCGGAGCTTGTAGACTTAGATGCTCAGTCAGCTGATCTAGACGAGGATGACGCCACTGACAGCACGGATGATGATTATCAACCACTTCCTTGGTACCGCTCTCGCTCTCACGACCATGAGGCCGGTGGTTCTGGTTCAGCCTCACGCTCAGACCCAGCCATGGTGGCTATTCTTGAGAGGCTGACCTAGGCTCAGGAGAGGCAGGAGATTCAGCTGCAGCGACAGGCTCAGGACAACGCAGCTGCATTCGCTCAGATTCAGGCTCGTCAGGACGAGTTTCAGAGGCAGCAGCTAGAGATACAGAGGCAGCAGGCAGCTACCTAGCAGCAGTATCTCGAGCTATTGAGACACCTTATCACTGTTGGGGTCCCTCCACCTCTGTCTGTCCTTACTCCAGCCTTACAGTCCAGTGGACTGCAGAGTCAGGGACAACCGAGCTTTCAGTTTACCTCACCTCAACAACAGGTGCCTCAGACGTTTCAGTCCCCGGGCTACACTCCTATTCAGACGGGATTCACTCCACCAGTTCAGCTCAGGCCTCACCTTCTGACTGGCACTCCTTTCTCTACTGATTTGAGTGCGTCCTACAGCGAGTTGACTGGTTAGCCGACACCCTCCCATACCACAGTTCTAACTACTTCAGGGATGTCAGCTTCAAAGACAGTGGCTCCTCCAATGACAAGGACCGGGACTACAGAGACAATACCTTCGTCAGTTGCTTCGACTGATCCTTCCACAGTTGGTGCTCTTCAGGCTCAGGTGACAGACGGCGGCTCTCGTTGCTACTACGTCATCAGCTCCTACTCCTGCGTTACAGACTCAGACTGCTTCACTTCCATGTGTATCTACAGAGGGTCAGCCTGACAGCTCAGAGTCAAAGGAGGACACTTCACAGTTCTTGATCACTCCATGCTCCTCGGCACCCGACACGATTGCTTTTGTTCCTCCTTCGGACCCTTAGCTTTTTGGCTCTTGATGCCAAAGGGGGAGAGAGAGAGTAGATTCAGGGAGATTTTTGAGAGAGGGTTTCGTTTTCTTTGTGTGCTACATTCATGCATCATGTTTATATTCTCGTGTTTATATTCCCGCACTTGCATTTTGTGACATGTGTGCTTATGAGATACTTGAGTTATATGTGGATTATCTTATCTCTATTATATTATGTCACTTGATTGGTTCTAGCTCATAAGGTTTTGCTTCCGTGCCTTACTCCGATTTCATATGAGCTACTCCCTCCGTCCCATTGAAAGTGTCGCCCGGGAAACGTGTTTGTGAGGGGGGCACGTTTTTCCAATGACACTTTCAATGGGACAGAGGGAGTATGTTTTTGTGTACTAACCCTTCATGTTTCATCTTATGAGTACACTCTATTGGCTTGGAGCACATAAGCAATCCCTAACCCCTTGTTCTTATTGCCTTTTGCTTATGTGAACCAAGCATGTTCGAAAACCTCAACTCTTAAATCTACTTAATCAAGGTGTTGTCATCAATCACCAAAAAGAGGGAGATTGAAAGCATCTAGGCCCCGAGAGTTGGTTTCGGCAATTGATGACAATGTAACTTTACCATGACTAACGTGTGTTTTGCAGAAACTTTGGTAAGTTAGGTCATGGGAATGGTGACTATTTTGGGCACTATGGTATTCATGCCCCTTGATGAAAATCGTTTCGGTTTTCAAAGGTTTAATGTCAAGATTAAGGACGGTTAGTTCCGGACGTCGAGGAGTTGAGTTACGTTTAGAATAATCGTTAGGATCTTCGCTTTTCTCCTTTGGTCGTACTATAAAGGGGGGCATGAGCGAGTAGCTTGACCTAGGTGAGTTTTTTGTTTAGGTGTGGTGAACACTTGTCAAACTTAGCACTAGGTAGCTTAGGTGAAGCCCAAAGTTCAGTTGGAAGAAACTCGGTTCAAGTTGCGTCGGGTTTCGAAGTCGTTTGAGCCTTTTATCCTTGACCGGACGCGTCCGGTCAGTGCTGGCAGTCACTGCGTTTCAACTCAGTCGACCGGACGCGGTCCTCCCATGGACCAGACGCGGTGATCGGGTTAACCAGAGTCAGAGAGGGTAAGAGATCTGATCGGACACGACTAGGAAAACGATCGTACGCATCTACAGTGCGTCCGGTCCAGTTCCAGAGAGGTACTTCGCTGACCGGACGCGTCCGGTCATCACCGATCGAACTCGACCGAGCGTCCGGTCAAAGTACAGTAAGGTTCTTGCACGACTGGACGCGTCCGGTCAGTCCTGATCGGACTCGCTGTGCGTCCGGTCACTCAGCGCAGTTTGTTTCAAATCCGATCGTTGCCACCGACCTGACACGTCCGGTCATGTCGACCAGCGCGTCCGGTCAGTACATAAAATGCTGAGTTGGCACATAACTGTTGGATTTGACTGTGGGGAGTATAAATACATCCCCTACACCTCTATTTGAGGTCTCTTGCTCATTTGTTCAGCTAAGAAACACCTTTCAAGTGCAAGAAAGTGCAAGAGCTCTAGTGAGGGTTGTGATTTGAGAATCCATGTTTCAGATCCCTCATTAGTGACTAGGGAGTAGCAAGTGTGCATCCACCTTCTCATTAGGCTTCTTGTGGTCAAGTGAGAGTTCTTTCTTGTTACTCTTGGTGATCGCCATCACCTAGACGACTTGGTGGTGATTGGGAGTTTGGTGATCATCCGGCGGAGCTTGTGGATGACCCAACTTATCTTGTGAGCAGTTGTGGGCGATTCACCGCGACGGAGTGTCAAAAAATCAGCCCGTAGAGAGCACTTGATCCTTGCGTGGATCAAGAGGGAGCTACACCCTTGCGTAGGTGCTCCAACGAGGACTAGTGGGGAGTGGCGACTCTCCGATACCTCAGGAAAACATCGCCGTGTTCCTAACCCTTACTTTCAAGCAATTACTTTCTCGTATTACTTTTGTTGCTTGATTTACTTTCCTAGAATTGCCATGCTAGACTAGGATTGGAACTTAGGGTGCAAAACTTTTATCTATAGAATTACTAGGAACACTTGTAGACACTAGGGGTGAATTTTGGCTTAGTAGGATTTAATTCTTGCAATAAATTTTAGAAAAGCTCAATTCACCCCCCCTCTTGGGCATCTTGATCCTTTCATTATTGATGGTCGCGAACGTCAACTATAAACCGCCATTTTAACCTGCTTTTATCCTTTAAATCAATCACCAACATAGGTAGTAGATGTTTATACTAACGAATTCCACAAGTCTTGATGAATATTTGTATGCAGGTTAATTTATCTAGAAAAAAACAGATTAAAGGGCCCATTGTCATACACATCAAGCATACGAACCGACGTCAACAAATGTGCAAACCTGCGAAAACCCACTCAAGACGGAGTATAGGACCCACTGCCAGAAGGGGAGGCCCACTTACCTGAGAGGGCCTGCCAACCTACCCTGGTGGCCCCATGCCCTCCGCCGCCTCATGCATGTTTCTAAGATCTACACCCTTGATTCTAAGGTGGTTTAAGGTCAGTTTATCCAACGGTGGTTGAGAGAGTTGACGCGGATTGATGACGTGGCGCTAGCTTGTTCCCTACTCCATCTCCTCCTATAAAAGGACCACCAGACCCCCTCCAGAAAAGGCATCCATTGAGATCAATCTCATTCAGATTAAAACACACCAGGAGGAATAGGTCTAGTCTCGGAGGCTTGGTAAGCCATTGTATCTACACTTTCATATATATCTTATGAGACTTCAAAGTTTACATGTTATATATTATTATCTATATGGTTATGCTTACGTTGGTTATATGCTTAAAGTAATCGAAGTTACCTTTATATTTATGCATAGGATCGCAGAGCGCTTAGCTTAGTGATCGATCATGGCTGAGTCGTAGCAGACTTTGTGTAAGCGTGGTGCTTATACAAGGTAGTGCCTGCGGATGCACCCTGCATGCCGGAACGTGTGGTAGATCACAGGGGTGACAGCCTCGTTGATCCTTTGGAATCCATCTCCCGTGTGTAGGACTAGTAGGACTCGTGTCACGAGGGAGGAAGTATATTTTGCTATGGTCCTCTTTAGAGATGTTCCTTATGCATGAATGTAGAAATAATCTTTTGCTATAAAGAGTTTATATGCCATTGTAATTCTATAACCTTGTAGTGGGAATATCATAGGAATCTACCTCACCCATTATACTCTTGAGTTATCAAGTCTGTTTATTTTATCATGGATTTATCCCCTGAGTACGTGTCATTAAGCTTAATTCCTACCTTTACATTTACCCTTGTTCTAGCTATGCTGGTATGTTGATTAGTAGATATTCTTTTATTATTCAATAATCTTTATTCCATTGTTTCCCTGTGGTAAAATATAAATAACGATACCTAGAATATTCTCGGTGAAATGCTACAATGATATTTTGTGTGCTTGTGGAATTCTTATATTTTAATTAGCACTCATAAATATCAACACAAGTTCCTATCAATGTGCTCTAGGATTGCTGGAGATTTGTCAGTTGAGTGAAGAACTTGATACTAACTGCAGTGACAATGATGTGGAACCTAATTAGATCATTCTTATTGTTATTGAGCAGCAAGCTCCTATCTCATCCTTAGTTTAGTTGAAACGGTGCAAGACAATGAGATTCAGAGGTTTTGTGGCAAACGGGAAATCCTCATTTTAGTCAACTCTGGCAGTGTAGCACCTTTTATCAGTGACACAATTGCGGCCCCATTACAATTCACACGACATCCTTGCGAGAAGGTGTAGTATACAACAGCTAATGGGAGTATTTTGGATTCTGGAACACATATTGCTCAGTTTTCAGTGGAGCATCCAAGGACATTCATTTAGTTATGCTACTAGAGTGCTTCCTCTTAAAGGCGTTGATATGATTATTGGAGTTGATTGGCTGGAGGATCATAACCCTATGTGGGCCTATTGGAAGAAGAAAGTGATGAAGCTACCTCATAGTGGGAAGAGAATCCAGTTGCAGTTGCAAGGAATCAAACCTGACCTAACTATGTGTGTTAGAGTTTCTACTCATAAGCTCAAAGGTCTCCTCAAGAAAAAAGTTGTGACTCATTGTGTGCATCTCAACTTAGTGCCCACATCTTCTGCGGGGGACTCATACTATGTATGAGCTAACTAGAGCATGTTCAAACCCTATTGTCTTACTAGCTATAGTACCATCAGTTGTTCAGTCACTTGTTCATTGTTTTAGGAAGTTATTTCAAGATAATAGTTCCCTTCCTTCTTCTAGGACCTTTCATCATAAGATTCCCTTATTGCCAGGGCTCAACCAGTAAACTTGAGACCCTATCGATGCGTTCCACACTAGAACACTAAAATCGAGTGCCAAGTTACTAAAATACTTCCGAAAGGAATTATTCAGAAAATCATGAGATCGTTTGCTTGCCCAGCCTTATTAGTCAAAAAGAAAGATGGTACATAGAGGTTTTGTATGGACTACCATCAACTTAATTCTATAAAAGTCAAAGACAAATATCCCTTGCTAATTGTGGATGAGCTAGGGGATAAACTCCATTGTGCCAAATGGTACCGTAAATTAGACTGTTGATCTGGATATCACCAGATCAGGGTGGGAGTGGGTGATGAGATGAAGACTTCTTTTAAAACACATCATGGTTTATATGACTTTAAGGTCATGCCATTTGGGATTACAAATGCTCCAACCACTTTTTTGTGTGCCATGAATACACTTTTTGCCCCAATGTTGATAAAAGGAATCTTGGTGTTTATGGATGACGTATTAGATTACAATTCCACTCTTGAGAAACACATTAAATTGCTAGATCAAGTTTTCACTATACTCTAGGAGAATGAGTTTTATCTCAAACTGGCTAAATATGAGTTTGCAAAGAGTGAATTGGAATATCTAGGTCATGTGATTTTAGCCAATGGAGTTGCAACTGGACCTTCTAAAATTGTGGCTGTGGAGTCCTAGCCCTAGTTTTAAATAGCGGGCTATAGCTGCTGGAGAGAGATCATGCTAAGCTATTGTCACTTTTGCCGCTATGTCAACTATGACCGCTATATTGCGCTATAGCGCCACTAAATTGCTTAGCTATAGCTTTAAATAGCACCGCTATTTCAATTTCAGCTATAATAGTGACAATCTAATTATTACATACTTATATTTTGTTTTAAAGTTGGTATTTAGCAAAATTGAACGCTTGAGTTTCATGAATCATGCTCTAATATCATATTAAGTATTGTTTCCTATATCCCTAGAACCTTGAAAAGATATTTGTGTTCATCAAATTTCATGTTTGTCATGTTTTTATGAATCAATTACTCATATTTTTATGATTTTCTTATAAACTGCTATCTGGCATAGCTCCGCTATAGAGGCGCTATAGCTGTATAGCCTCTGGAAAAAAGATGCCGCTATTTGCTATAGCCCGCTATTTAAAACTATTCCTAGCATGTACTACCTACTTCATTAAAGGAATTAAGATGGTTCTTGGGTCTCACTAGTTACTATAGGAGATTCATTAAACAATATGGCATGATTACAAAGCCATTAACTCAATTTCTCAAGGGAACTCCTTTTCAGTGGACACTAACCTCTCAAGCAACTTTTGATGTGTCCTCCAGTTTGGCTACAAATATTTTAAATACTAAGTTAGTCCTCTCGCTCTTGGAAATTCTAGAGCAGTTTAGGCTGAGTTGAACTTCAAGTGGAAAGTTAATTTCCTTACTCCACCAACAAAAACTATATTGGAAGCAAAGGGGCATTATTAAATGGGTAGAGTTAGGAGAAGAAGACATAGAGTTTTTTCATGCTAATGCCACTATTAAGCTTAGAAAAACTTTGATTACAAGCTTAAAAGATGAGAGTGCCATTGAATACTTTCAACATCAAAGTAAGGTAAAGTTGTTGTGAAACCTACAAAGAAAGCTTGATGGCTTCACTAATGAATTTATTAAAAAGTGTTGGCACATCATAGTACAATCAGTGTTGGCTTCACTAATGATTTTTATCAAATGCACTTTCATCTAGATAGCCTAATCAGTGTTACAAAGGATCTCAATTAGCTGGAAGAACCTTTATCTTGAAACATTGATAATGTGGTACAACAACTACCTACAGATAAGTCTCCAGGACCTGATGGCTTCACTAATGAATTTATTAAAAAGTGTTGGCACATCATAGTACAAGACTTCTATGACTTGATTGAAGCATTCCATCAAGGGTCACTGTGTTTACAAAGCCTAAATGGCTCCTACATCACTCTTATACCAAAGAATGATGGCCCACGATATAATCATGTTGGTGGTTTTAGACCCATCTCACTACTAAATTCCTCCATGAAGATCATCACCAAACTTTTGTCAAATAGGCTCCATCGTGTGATCAAGAGGTTGATCCATAAAAACCAATATGGCTTCATCAAATCGAGAATAATTCAAGATTGCCTAGCATGATCATTCGAATACCTTCATTTATGTCATCAATCAAAGAAAGAGTTAATAATTCTTAAGCTAGACTTTGAGAAAGACTTTGATACAGTAGAGCACAAAGCAATTCTTCTGATTATGAAAGCTATGGTGACAAGTGATTATCATGGATGTCAACAATCTTCGACTGAGGAATGTTAGCAGTTATGTTAAATACAGTTGTAGGGAAAACTTTTCATTGCAAAAGGGGTGTTAGCATTTCTTCTTTTTGTATTGACAACAGATTTTATTCAAACAATTTTGAATAGGGCAAAGAATAAAGTCGGCTCAATCTTCTAATCCCATTCCTGTCAAGCTTTGATTTTCCAATAGTCCAACATGCAGATGACACACATAATAATGGAGGGTAGTAGGAGACAACTCTTCACCCTGAAAGCTTTAATAAATATATTTCTGGACTCATGTGTTTTGAGAGTTAACTACTCCTAATCCAAGATGGTGCCTATCAATATCCCTCTTGATAAATTGGACTATTTGGCAAACACATTTGGTTGTTCCAAGGGCTCCTTGCCTTTTACTAATCAGGTATTACCTTTAGGGATCAACAAGCTGGAGGTTGAGGATTTCTTGCCATTAGTCACAAAATGTGAATGTAGACATGTCAGCACCTCAAATTTTCTTTCTCAAGCTACTTGTCTGGAAATCACTAACTCAGTCTTCACTGCTCTGCCCACCTTTTACTTGTGCACCTTCAGAATGCATGCAACAGTGCTTGAGCAAGTGGATAAATACAGAAAGCATTGCCTTTGAAGGGGATCTGACGTTAATGCAAAAAAACCCCCAAAAGCAGCATAAAAAATAGTATGCAAACCGAAAGATGAGGGGGATTTGAGTGTCATTAACTTAAGAAAAATGAAGTGCTCCTTACAAAAAAAATCTTTATAAATTTTTTTAATAGGGAGGATATCCCATGGGTCCACTTAGTATGGGAAAAGAACTACAACAATGGCAAATTGCCTGGTCACACAAATAATGAATCTTTCTAGCAGAGAGATATATTAAAGGCTTAATGCTTTTGGATACTTCTAAAAGAATGGCATTAGTTAAAATTCAGAATAGAGGATCTTCTCTCCTTTGGGAGGATCTTTGGCTTGGTAGATCAAGTTAAGCATGCACTGATCTCTTTTCCTTTGCAAAAATTAAAAGAATAACACTTAGCAAAGCCAAATCAACTGTGCCATTGCACAATCATTTTCATCTTCCCCTATCAATTGAAGCTTTTGTCTAGCTAGAACAATTGGAGCAGGATCTGCAAGGCATCACTTTGACACATGAACTTGACGGGTGGTCTTATATTTGGAATTCTCACATGTACAAATTGATAAAGGCTTACAGAGTTCTAATTGGCCACACAAACGTACACCCAGTGTTCTGCCAATACAAACATAAAGTCTTCTTCTGGTTACTCCTAAAAGACCGATTCACCACAAGAGAACTTATCAAAAGGAAGAACATGGGTTTCCCCTCTTATGATTGTGTCCTATGCACCCAACCTAAAGAGAAACCCTAGAACACCTCTTTTTGAAGTGTGACTTCGTGCAAGCTTGTTGGTTTAGTCTTAATCTTAGCATTGACATCGAGACTGCGCTCTTTATTACTTTAGAACACCTCAGACAATAGTTGGGAGTCCATTTCTACATGAAAATCATCATACTAATGAGCCGGAACATTTGGGTCTCAAGGAATGACCATATCTTCCAAGGAATCCTGTCATCTATATCAAATTGCTAGGTATTTTTTTAAAAAAAAAGAGTTTTCTCTAGTTATCCATATAGCGAAGAAGAGATATTTTCCTCTTATAGAAGAATGACTAGAGCACCAATTGTGATCTTATTTATATTCTTTTTGTCCTTGTTTGTTTCTTGTTTGTTGTTGTTTGGACACATCTTTCTTCTTCTATTATTAATATATATTAACTAGTGGGGGGCTACCCGTCCTGTTTCCTTTAAAAAAACAGGATAAAACAGTCCAAACTGTTTGAAAGACATTTTTGTGCATTGGGATATTTATTCAACAATACCTGTGCAAGCACTAAGTGCAGTTTAAAATGTTTGTTGACGATGAATGGCCAATTTCTTCAGCAATGTCATACAGGCAATGTTCTCAACAGCTTAATACCACTACTCCATTGTGGACCTTCCGTAAGAACAATCCGCTTCAACAGGGGTATTATTGCTCCAGCAGCAATTATTGCTGGGTGATTTTCTGGATCCATGCTCAGATTATACAAGGCAAGATAGCTTCCAGTGCATGTCCATCCCCGTCCTCAAGCATTTTCACCAGTTGAAAAATAAATGCCTCCACCCTCCAGTCTCAACCACTGCTCTTGTGTATTCCAGCACCCCACCAGCTGATACGGAGTACCATTTTGTTGAGCTCTATTACAGGACTTCACTTATTTTCAAAAGAATGTGAGGTCATCATTTGCTCAACTAGCCGTGGAATAGTACGATACATAGTTATCTCCATATCTATACCACTGACACCATGATACTCCGATAAGGCAGCACAGGATTAGCTTAACGAGGCATGCTGAAAGACATCCTTTGACTGAATGGTGAACTTGACTTGACCATTCTTCTTAGCAGAAGTAACTTTTTCACTGTTTATACTGCGGACGAAAAGATCAAAGTTCAATAACTATGTGAGTAACCTCACAGCTGCAGGCACAGCCTCACTGACTAATTCGATGACTACACTAGGAGTTTCATGAAAGTTTTCAGAGTCGCTTCTGGTCCCTATTAGATAGAGAAAACATTCGCACATTTTAGAGATGAAGCTTGTATCAGTATAGCAGCATTTTAAGGTTTCTGGGACGGAAAACTAGCAGAAAATGACAGAAATTTGTGGTAACTCAGAATGCTACTAAATCATAATATTTTGTTGAAGAAAATTCCATGGAAACTGCTTCAGTAGCACCATTCTTGGCTGACACTATACGATACGTGCTTTCTGGTGGGGTGCTGAGAATAGCAGAAGAAAGATGCAGTGGATTCCCTGGGAGAAAATGTTAATGCCGAAAGGCTTTGGTGGCATGGGGTTAAGGACCTCCGGCTGGTTAATCGGGCCTTGTTGGCTCGGCAAGCCTGGAGACTACTGGCCTTCCCTGAGAGTCTCTGTGCAAAAGTGTTGAAGGCGAAATACTTTCCTGAGGGCAAGCTACTCGATAGAGCTCCGGCTGGTGAAGCTTCTCAGACGTGGAGAGCAAATGAACATGGTCTGGAATTATTGAAACAGAGGGTGATTCACCGAATAGGGGATGGAAGATGAACCCAAATATATAGCGTGATAATTGGCTGCCGAGAGGACATGGGCTGAAACCGATTGGTCCCAGGCGTACATGCAGACTTAGATGGGTACATCACTTGATCGATGCAAATGGCTTTTGGGATGAAACTGGAGTGAGAAGGTATTTCTTTCCTTGTGATGCCACAGAGATTTTTAAGATCAGTATTCCCATGACTCGATCTGAAGATTTCGTCGCTTGGCACTATGAGAAAAATGGCCTGTTTCTGAAGATCAGTGCTTACAGGCTTGCTGCACGGATTCATCTTTTTTTTTTCGAAAGCGTGCCTTAGCATTAGCACGTACTTCGCTGCACGGATTCATCATGGTGTTGGTGTTGTCGGCAGTACCTCCAATTCGGATCAAGGTCGTGATGCATGGAAGAAGGTATGGCGTGTGAAGGTACCTTCCAAAGTCTCTGTTTTTGCTTGGAAAATCGTCAATAATGGCTTGCCAACCCGAGCAGCAGGATGTCTGCCAATTGCGTGGTGTTCAAGCTGAAGATGTCTACCATGCGCTAGTACTGTGTCCCCACGATGTTGCTCTCCGCTCTGCAACGAGAGACCACTGGTCCTTACCGTCGGAGCAGGACCTTGCTTGGTCAGGGCCTGAATGGTTATTACAGTTGATGCACTGCTATCCCATGGAGGTACTTGCAAATCCTTTTCTGCTCCTTTGGCACACTTGGAACATGCGTAACAAGGTGATCCATGACGGTGCTTCGCCGTTCATTGGAAGTTCTGTCGTTTTTCTGACCCGCTATATGAACTCGCTGTTACTTATCCGACAACAAGGGGATCTCATGGACATCAAAGGGAAGCACAGTTTGGGAAAGAGTGTGGCCAGCACCTCTGGTCCAGCAGCTCGTCCAGTGCTTAAGCGCTGGAAACCACCACCTCAGGGTACTCTCAAGATCAATGTTGATGCTGCTTTCAATCATCTGGATGGGGAGGCGGCGCTGGGGGTGGTCATTAGAGATTGGGAAGGCAACCTAAAGCTAACTGGTTGGCGTGTTATTTTGCACTGCAGGGATGCAGAAGAGGCAGAGGCGATTGCACGTCGGGAAGGCGTTCTTGGCAGCTCCAATGTGCAATCGATTTTCCCCTGCAAAATTAATGATTGTGTAATCACACTCGCATGTTCTGCTTTGCTTGTGTAGCTTCTAGCTTCGGTAACCTTGATTACCATGGCCATAAGGATTGTAACAAAACTCCTTTCTGCTTAATGAAAAACGTGCTTCGGCACAATCGCTAAAAAAGTGTGTCAGAGAGTCTAAAATGGCCACAGTGTAGAGTTTGATTTGTGGTAACAGTGCCAACTAAAAAAGTTTTTTTTCTCCCTGTCTCTCGATATGTGGCTGGTATGCACTCTTTGAAGGTTTTGTGTCAGATGCCAGCATACCTTCTTCACAGCAATGGGTTTTTAATTCACTATGGTTCGACGCATATCCAAGATGCACATGCACTTTTCATTCTGACGACCATGGTTCGCACACTGCAACATTGTTGGTTCGGTTTCCCCTACCCACGGTTCCCTTTTTGAACACACTGGAGGTGCTCTTATGGCGCAAAGGTGACACCTGATTTGTCAATGATCCTAGAGTCCGATTGCCAGTCGGTGGTTTCCAAGCTCCAAACCAATCCCCAGGACCGATCGGCGATATGGCAAGTTATTGAGCAGACGCGAGATGTGGGAGGCCAGTTATGTGGAGTAGATTTTGTTAAGATTAGTAGAGTTCAGAATACTTTGGCGCACGAGTTGGCGCAGTTTTCGATTAGGTCTAAGAAGTGTCAGACTTTTTTTGCTTGTTTTCCAGAGTGGGTTATGTCACTCTCCAGTAAAGACGTTACTTAATTCTTAATGAAGTCTCTTTTACGCAAAAATACATGCTAAGCATATTTGCATCATAATTTGTGATGTCATGTTATATTTTTACCTATTATATACAGCACGAACAAGCACACAAGCACCAAAAGGTACCACCGTTTGAAAACAATTTATGAACGGATGACCGTGATATAGGTCTGACTGATAGAATTGACTCAAAGATCTCAGGAGCAGTTTGGATCCCTTTATTTTGGAGGAATTAGAATCTACTTAATAGATTAAGCCATTTGACTTGGAATTTGAGATTCCACAACTTTCCATCACATATAAACTTATCTCAAATTCATAGGGTGAGAGATGAAAATTGATTCTATAAATCACCATATTATATTTTTACTCTGCAACTTATAGCATGCTCTTCAACTCTCTTTTCTATAGTAAAATACAACATATAAGCATCTCTTTTGCATGGCTAACAATATGGCTCATCAGTTTAATTATTCAAAAGACATGTATGGGAATACGGGATCATCACAACATCCGGCGCCTCTCCTCTTAATCTACTAATTGCTACAGAAAATTGCTTTTTTTGTACACGTTCATACTATTTTTTAAAAATAAATACAGCATACGCTCACACTTAAACTACCATATCATTGTTATGTTCCCGTGCAACGCACGGACATTTATCTAGTAATATACAAATATATTCAATGTATAATTATATTAGTTTAATTAATATGTGCCTAAATTATAATTTATTTGAATGAATTCAATTCCAAGGATCTAAAACGGGGCCTTGCTAAAATTATGGTGGTGAAACATAGAACTATGGAACAGAAATATACCATTAGGGTAGCAATGATATAGCTACCCAAAATGGCAAATTCAGAACTTGATTAATGTTAAAAATTGATGTGCATGGAAAAAATGAGCCTAACGCAGTACTCATGGGGGCTGGAGAAAATAAAAGAAAGGGTCGATCACAGACCCTAATTTTACAGGAACCGATCAGCTTCAGGAGCTGGAGAAAATAAAAGAAAGGGTCGATCACAGACCCTAATTTTACAGGAACCGATCAGCTTCAGGAGCGCCTCGATCGAATTTGCAGCTCTAGTGAACAAGGAAGCTTGCTTCGATTCCAATGAAACTAGAATTACATTTCTATGCCAATTATTCTTGCTTCATTAACACGCATGAAACTAACAATTGGTTCCAAACCAAAATGTGTCTTTTTTGGGTAACGGTGTGCAAACTTCAATTGTTATTATTGTCTTATTCTTTGATTCCGTTGAAACGCATTAGCATAACCTATCGAACAAAAAATACTGTCCATAGATCTTACATCACCATTCTTGGAACGGCTGTGACTGGTTGCATGCATATACATTCTTCAAAAGAAGTCGCAAGAACACGGGACATTTGCCAAGTACAAAACATCCGCTTCCTAACCATGCATTCGTTTAAAAGAGCAGGACACCTAAAGCTCTACAGAGTCTATGCAGGCTTATCTCTACTGTTACTTACAGGGATACAAAAAAAAGCGATCCCCATGAACATGATACTAAAACAGAGACCTACTCTACCCAGATCTTCCACACGGTGTAAAATGTATAGAGACGACGCGAGTATCCTATTCACAAACTTACAACACACTCAACCTGCAGGCTCCACATCATTCCAAATGTCCAGCTAGTTCATCTGATTCCTCCTTGGCTCTGCACCCCATGTTCTCCTCAATCTCTGACTGAACTTTCTTCTGCCTCCTGAGACGCATGCTGGTCTGCTTGACACGCCCTTTACCTGGATCAGTTACTAAAAGTAGACGGGACATAACATAGGACAAAAGCTCCTCCCTATGTGAGAATGTGAAATCCAAATGAGCATACTCAAACTCATTATATGAAACCTCCACCCCCGACTTTCGCATCAGCTTGTAGTGCTTCTTTACCATGGATGGTGAGATAACTCTGTCCCTCTGCCCAGCGACTAAGTCCACGGGAATGTCAATGAGACCATAATGAGCTCCCAAGTCCAATGGTTCCGGCGTTCCATACGCTTCAATATTTGCTGCAGGGCTGCCGTAGTCATACATTTGGAACTTCTTTGCCCTCTTTATCTGGGCAAGGTGAAGCGCAACATGAAATGACACACCAGGCATGTCATCCATGTTGTAGTGGGGCAAACCAAGCACTCCCACCCAATTTGAACTGTCACCGCCAACGACATAGCCCATAAGGGTCTGGACAAGTCCACCCAAAGCTGGATAATTATGGAAATCCCTAGCTAATTTGTTTAGAAGCATCCTAAAGAACCGAGTTGGTATGTAAAGTCCAGGAATTAGTGGTGCAAGTACTGGACCAACAAACAAGATGAGCTTCTCTACCATACTGAATACCACATTGGAATCCTCATGAAAGCCTGCAGGAGACAGCAGGACCAGTCTCGACAACCTGTGGGGTTTTTGTGCGATCCTTGAAGTAACCACATACATCAACATAACTGCACCACCCAGGCTGTGACATACAGCACAAAGCTTGTAGGGTTGATCTTCTATACTGTCTTGTGAAGCCTGTACTTCCAAATTTTTTATCTTATCATTTTGATATCCTGTCCCCTCACCTGATTGAGGCTGACTTTTGCCAAGTTCTGAAGTTTTGATCTTGTGAATTTCCTCAATAATTGCTGGCATATCTTTAGTTCCATGCTCATTAACAGAATATTTCCAGTATCTGGCAAAGAGGGAATGGTGAACACATATAAGCAATTACAGTGCAAAAAAAAAAAAAAAAAACTTGATTCACATGTTAGATGCATTTCCCGCTCGTGATAAACCAAACATATACAGGAGCTTAACTTACTTGTAGGAGGAAATACTTTTATTTATATGCTCTCTTGAGACCAAGCCACGAAGATTTCCAAGAAAAACATCATAACCTACATTAAAAAAAGGAACTATGAGCAGTTAATTCACATCACTAAAAGTACATTACATCTAGTTTCTGTTACTGACCTTGATCATAAGCTGCAAATGCTGGTGAGCCAACAACACCATTTGACACCCAGCTGAAAAGATACATAACAAGATAACAGATGAGGGCCAAACAATACCAAGAAGCATATCGTACACATAAGATAAACTGCTTTCAACTAAAGTCAAGCTAAACCATTTTTAACTCAAAGTTTCCCAATGACCCCAAATTAACTGTATTAACTTTATCATTTCAGCAGTCCATCAGTACTTGGACTCTATTTTCAATATAGCATTAAAAAAATTAAAATATAAACAGTGCTTTCAGCATTAAATGCTCTAGTTATCCATGGGAAACCACTGACAGGCAAGCATAGTTATAAACAGAAGTTTTTAGAACACTAAACATATAAAGTAATTTATATGATTATAATGTCCATGTCTAACTAGGAACTCTTGTCAGCCAGAGGGAGTAAAGAAACAGTTAGTTAAATGCATAACTGGTTAAGGACAATTGGTAAATATCAGCATTCCAAACCAGAAAAAAACACTATTTGTTGGAGTATATGTTTATGAGGCCCATGTGGCTAGGCCCATGAGGCCCATGTATGCTACACTATATAGCTACCCTTCTAGGGTTAGCCTAATCAATCAAGATCATACATTCCAACATGGTATCAGCAGCCTAGTTTCTTTCCCCACCCTTTCTCCCTCCCTCCCGCCCGCCAGGAGCCGCCGCCGCCGCCGGCGCGCCGCCAGGCGCCATGGCCAGCCCTGGTGAGCCTCCCCCTCCTCCCTCCTACTTTCTCACCTTCCCTCACCTCTGCAGCGCCAACTCCTGGGCCCAGATCGCGGGCACGCCTCCAACTTCCGCCGGCGCGCGCGCTGGCCCGAGCTGGGCAACGCCGGCTGCACCCTTCGCCGCCGCGGCTTGGCCGCCGCCCGGTGCCTCTCCAGCCGCCGGGGGATGGGCGCCGCTGGCTCCTGGTGCCTCAACCGCTGCCCAGGCGGCGCGCCCTGCTCTGGCTCTCGCCACCGATGACGCTGCTCCCGCGGCTGCTGCCTTCCCTGCCGCCCCGGCTGATGCCGCCGAAGCCGTCGGGCCCGAGCCTCCTGCGGACGCCGCCGCTGCCGCTGCAGCTGCAGCCAGCCTGGCCCTGCCTGGTGGTGATGGTGCGGCATCACACCTGCAGGGGCCGGGCATGGGTAGCGGCACCCAGGGCGCCTTCAACCTCCCCGCCCCGCCTTCGGCCGCCCTCTACGCTCCTCGGCCTACCTCCGCCCTCGTTGCCGCGCTGGTTTCCGCCCGGGCCGCGGCCGCGGCCGCAGCGGGACAGGAGCGCGTCCGTGCGGCTGCCCTTGTGTGGCAACGGGAGCGGGACGCCGCCGACACTCTGGCCCGCCAGATCGCCGAGGCGGAGCAGCTTCTCGCCCAGGACGGGGGGCCACCTCATCCGGCTCAACGGGCCACCTCACCTCCACCACTACGGCTCTCCGTCACGACCCGGCCGATCCCCTCGTCTCTCCACTACTAGGCCGGCGGTGTCCAGAACATCCGGCTACTCGTCCCGGTTGTTCTCGACCCCGAGTCGCCCTCGTACGCCCGTTGGCGGGATCTGGTGGTCCTAACTCTCCGTCGCTACGCCCTCGACGACCACGTCCTCGACGATCCCATGCCCGCGGTCCAGACTCCATCATGGCAGCGTCTGGACAACATCGTGCTTTCCTGGATCCTCAGCACGATCTCCGTCGACCTCCACGACTTCGTCCGCAACACCACCTCCGCTCGCCAGGCCTGGCTGGCACTCGAGGGCCAATTTCTGGGAAATGCTGAGGCCCGAGCTCTGCGACTCGACGCGAGCTTCCGCACCTTCGTCCAGGGGGACCTTGCCGTTGGCGAGTTCTGCCGGAAGATGAAGGCCATGGCCGACTCCCTCGGCGACCTGGGCTAGCCCGTGGAGGATCGCATCCTCGTCCTCAACGTCCTCCGCGGGCTCAGCGACCGCTACGCCCACCTCCGGACGTGGATCACCCGTCAGCGGCCCTTCCCCACCTTCCTGCAGGTCCGTGACGACCTTGTCATGGAGGAGCTCACTCAGGGCATCTAGCCGGGGTCCGCCACCACCCCGGGGTCCTCGTCTTCCTCGACGGCCCTGGCTGCTACTCCGCCGCGCCCGTCTGCTCCACCTCGTCCATCTGCTCCACCACCGTCGTCTCTTCTTGGTCCTCCTCCCTCCGGGCCAAGCGAAGGTGGGGGGGTCGTGGCGGTCGTCGCCGACGCGGTGGGGGCCGTGGGGGAGGCCGTGGTGGAGTCACCCCGCCAGCTGGCCCACCGGGGGGGCACCATGGCCTTCCTTCCACAACCCGTGGTCAGGGTGCATCTCTATGTGGCCCTACCACGCTCCAGGTGGTGAGCCTCGCCCACCGGTGGCCATGTTTACTGGTGCTCCACCTCCCGGCGTTTCCACTACGCCTCCGTGGGCTACTCCCTCCGGCAACCCGCCCGGGCTTGCCGGTTGGGACCAGGCGGCCTTGGCACGGTCGTTCAGCACCATGGGCCTGACACCTCCTGTCAGACCTGAGTGGATCGCCGACTCGGGTGCCACCTACCACACCACCCCTGACTCTGGTATACTTTCTTCTGTCCATTCTCCTTCTCTCCCCTCATCCATTATGGTCGCAAATGGTTCATGTCTTCCTGTCACCTCTGTGGGTACCGCCGGTGCTCATGGGTCCTTTCGTCTTCCCGATGTTCTTGTTGCACCCTCTATGGTTCACAACCTTCTTTCTATTCGTCGTTTTACAGCTGACAACTCGTGTTCTGTGGAGTTTGACTCTTCTGGTCTTACTGTGAAGGATTTGGCTACTCGGCGTCCTCTGCTCCGATGTGACAGTACGGGGGCCCTTTACACCCTCCGTTTTCCAGCGTCTGCCTCGCCGTCTTCGCTTTTGTCAGCTGCCTTCGCCACCACCTCTTCTACTACTTGGCACCGGCGCCTCGGCCATCCTGGACGTGATGCCCTGATGCAGCTTAGTCATAGCTCAGACATTCGTTGTACTCGAGCTCATGATGAGCATTTGTGTCACGCGTGCCAAATGGGCCGTCATGTTCGTCTTTCTTTTTCTAGTTCTTCACATGCGGCTCGCATTTTTTATCTTGTTCATTGCGACCTATGGACGTCTCATGTACTCAGCATTTCTAGCTATAAGTACTATCTTGTGGTGGTTGATGATTTTTCTCACTATTCATGGACTTTTCCCTTACGTGCCAAGTCTGAGACATTCCCTGCACACCACCACTTTTTCGCTTGGGTTTCCACTCTGTTCGGCCTCACCATCAAGGCCGTCCAGTGCGACAATGGCCATGAGTTCGATAACTCCACATCCCGGACCTTCTTCCTCTCTCGCGGTGTCCAGTTGCGCATGTCTTGCCCGTACACCTCCTCTCAGAACGGCAAGGCTGAGCGCATGATTCGCACCACCAATGACACCGTGCGTACACTTACTCCAGGCCTCACTCCCCGCTCGTTTCTGGGCAGAGAGCCTGCACACCTCCACCTATCTCCTTAACCGTCTTCCTTCCGCTGCTTGCCCGGTTCCTACGCCGCACCACGCTCTTTTCGGTACCCCTCCGAGGTATGACCACCTTCTAGTCTTCGGGTGTGCGTGTTACCCTAACACCACGGCCACTGCTCCGCACAAGCTGGCTCCCCGGTCCACTCTGTGTCTTCCTCGGGTACTCCCCGGACCACAAGGGATACCGCTGCTACGACCTCACCTCTCGTCGGGTCCTCATCTCTCGCCATGTGGTGTTCGATGAGTCTGTCTTCCCCTTTTCCACCACCACCACCCCTTCCACCTCCGCGCTTGACCTCTCCTCTTTGTTTCCCACTTATGCGGTGGTCGAGCCACCTTTGTCGTTGTTTCCTGCAGGTCCTACGGCCCCGTGCCCCAGCTCGCCATCGGCCGGTGACTCCCCTGACCCTGCTCCCCATTCGAGCATGGATGGGTCCCCATCCGGGACTGCCCCTGTCATTCCGGCTGACGGGGGTCCCAGGCCCCTCCGGCTCCGTCTGCGCGCTTCGCCCGGCCGGTCCTTGTGTACTAGCGCCGGGCCCGGACTGCGCCGGCACCTTCGCCTCCGCCGGTGGCTCCTCCTTCTCCGGAGTCACCACCGGGGCCGTCTTCCTCTCCGCCGGGGACACCGGAGCCGTCGCCGCGGCCTCCAACCGCTCGCGTCGAGACCCCGGTGTATCACCCGCCGCTCCTTCACCGCCACCCGCATCATGTTCACCCTATGGTGACACGACACGCAGCTGGGACACTGCAGCCCCGGGCTCTTGCGGCGATGCCCGGTGACTCACACGTCTCTCCAGTACCCTCTTCCATCCGCGAGGCCTTGTTGGACCCTCACTGGCGCCACGCGATGGAAGAGGAGTACGCGGCTCTCCTCACCAACCGGACCTGGGATCTAGTGCCACATCCGCCGGGCTCCAACGTCGTCACCGGCAAGTGGATCTAGACACACAAGCGCCGGGCTGATGGCACTCTCGAGAGGTACAAGGCTCGTTGGGTTCTCGGGGGCTTCACTCAGCGGCCTGGTGTTGACTATGATGAGACCTTCAGTCCAGTGGTGAAGCCGGCTACAGTCCGCACGGTGCTCTCACTCGCACTCACTCGCTCTTGGCCCGTGCATCAGCTGGATGTCAAGAATGCTTTCCTGCATGGTCTTCTCACTGAGACAGTTTACTGCAGTCAGCCGGCCGGGTTTGTTGACTCCTCGTGTCCTGACATGGAACCATTGCTTTGCTGCCTTTCTGCGATCACTGGGGTTTGTGGAGGCCAAGTCTGATACGTCCCTGTTCATCTACCACCATGGAGCTGAGACTGCGTATCTACTGCTCTATGTTGATGACATTGTCCTCACCGCCTCCAGTGAGTCACTCCTTCGCCGCATCATCACCTCTCCCGCAAGAATTTGCTATGAAGGATCTGAGTGTGCTCCACCACTTTCTTGGGGTCACAGTTGCGCCTCATCCTGCTGGGCTACTTCTTCACCAGCGGCAGTACACTCTTGACATCCTTGAGCGAGCTGGGATGACAGACTGCAACCCCTGCTCTACTCCAGTTGACACACAGGGCAAGATGTTCGAGGCCGAGGGTAACCCGGTGTCTGATCCCACCGCGTACCGGAGTCTTGCTGGTGCTCTGCAGTACCTCACCTTCACTCGACCGGACATCACTTATGCAGTTCAGCAGTTGTGCTTTCATATGCATGATCCGAGGGAGCCCCACCTCACTGCCCTCAAGCGCCTCCTCCGCTACCTCCGAGGCACTGTGGGCTACGGCCTGCTCCTTCACCGGCGGTCCTCCTCCACCGAGATGGTTGTCTACACTGACGCTGACTGGGCCGGATGTCCGGACACTCGGCGCTCCACCTCCGGCTACGCTATCTTCTTGGGCGGCAACCTGGTGTCCTGGTCGTCCAAGCGTCAGCAAGTGGCCTCCCACTCCAGTGCCGAGGCGGAGTACCGCGCCGTGGCCAACGGCGTGGCGGAGGCCTCTTGGCTCCGACAGCTCATGGCCGAGCTCCATAACCCTCTTCTCCGGAGTACGCTTGTCTACTACGACAACGTCAGTGCGGTCTACCTCTCCACCAACCCCGTGCAGCACCAGCGGACCAAGCATGTGGAGATCGACCTTCACTTCGTCCGTGATCGGGTTGCCATCGGCGAGGTGCGAGTCCTACATGTACCTACTACGTTCCAGTTCGCAGACATCTTCACCAAGGGCCTCCCGTCGTCGACCTTCACCGCTTTCCGCTCCAGCCTCAACATCACCAGTGGCTAGTTGCGTCTGTGGGGGGCTCGTATGTATTTTCTTTTCCTGGTGTCCAATCTGACTCCGCTGCGACGGTAGTTCAGACTGCGGGGGGTGTTGGAGTATATGTTTATGAGGCCCATGTGGCTAGGCCCATGAGGCCCATGTATGCTATACTATATAGCTACCCTTCTAGGGTTAGCCTAATCAATCAAGACCATACATTCCAACACTATTGACTAAAAGCAACAATTACACAAAGAAAACAGCATTGTCTGCTCACAGATCAGAAGTTCACCAGGTGATACTGGCCAGAGATGTTTTAGACAAAGGCAAAAATGTCATACACAGGTAGACAATTACACAACACTCTTGATCAATCAATGTGCTGATTTCAACAAAAATATCTACTGCACTGCATCATACTTTTGGCTATTTACTAATCAGTACCCACAAACAAAGAAACAACTATAACACCTAAGCTTAGTAGTGTAGACGATCTTGCCATTTGTTAGAGGTCCTGCATTGTCTGACTATCCATACAGTCAGACAACTCAATACAACTTTATTTTTTGAAACAGTTGATGATATCACTATCACATGCTCGCAAAGTGGCAAAACTGTAAGTTTGGGTCATAAAGCTGCTAGCAAAGGATATCAGCAAAAAATCAGAAACATATAAAACTGAGGCAAATGTCATAAACTTGTGTGGAATGTCAACAACATTGCCAATAGAGTAATTTGGTCATCACTCACCCCATAGATGAGTCCAATATTCCATGTTGCAATAAGACAACCTTCGGTGAATCACGCCTAAAAAGGTAATGCATCAAGTTTTAATCCATAAATATCAGGAAATAAAATAACACGAGAAAGTCGCTATTTTCACCTTGGAATTCTCTCCAGTAACACGACATATCCATCTGAAGTAACAACCTTAATAGCCTCAAAAGGATACCTGAAAGAACCACACAGAAAAAAATTCAATAAGTGATGAAAATAACAACATACTGAATAACAAATAAGGTTTGACTAAAGAAACTTCTGAGTTCTTTATAATCAGGCTGATATATCTATAATCTACTATACGTCTATACGATGACAGCTAGCATTTCACAGCAAAATGCCCAGCAGTAGTATCAGAAGCCACATACATGTCTATGACACTAAAGCTATTTGATAACCCAAACCTTGGCTCTAAACATAGCATAAATAAAAGGACAGAGTTTCTCACCCAAGCTCAGTAATAACATCTTCACATGTCCGGGAATCTGTGTTCAGAGAATGACGATACACGGTCTTCCTCTCCGTTGGAACAGGATTATCACTGCCAACATTAGCTGTCGATACATCAACGACAGAACTAGTATCATGACCACTTCCATGAATCCAGCAAAACAGGTTCTGCCACACTTCTGAAGGAGAAAGAATATAATGTGCTGCTTTGTGAACGATGTCAAAGACTGATTCGATGAAAATCTCAATTGCCAGATGAAGATCCTAAGCAAAAAGAAGTAGGTCGATGAATACTAGATATGCGCATGAAAATTTATACAAGAAAGGTTCAAATTATCCTAACTTGTCACAGAAAGTGGATAAACAGATGAAAGGAAATTCGGTTCTCAATTACTACCTCAAAAACTCCACGCCTCCTATCGGTTGTGCGTTGGAGAAACTGATCCCTTATATGAAATGATTTCTTGGCAAGACCAGTTCTTGAGAGATGAGGAGTTTCTGCACCTTTAGCAGTTGACCTTACCATCCGATATTTAATGGCATTGAACAAAATGAATATTAAAGAAAGAAAGAATCTCAATGGCCATAGTATCCAAGAAACTGCATATCTGATATGTCTCCTCAGTCGACGATCACGTCTACCAAAGCTGCTTGTGTGCGATAACCGTGAACTTTGGGACAGTGGAGATGGAGGGCAGACAAACTCTTCATGATCATCATCCCCAGTGACAGAATCAGCAATTGATTCAGCATCCGAATCAACAGAAAGTTCATGGATGAACTCATTAAACGAAGATACCCCACTAAGTTCAAAAGAAGGAATGAAGTTGTCAGAACAGAGTAAAACTATGTTACCTAAGAAAACAAAGCATATACTAGTTAGGTTATCCAGAACTAAATAATAATAAAAGGAAACATAAATATACAGGGCGATGGAATATTTCACCAGGCTAAAATATTTCACGTAAATTCAAATGCAAATGGAAACAAACTGGACCACATCATTTACCATGTACTCAATATTGATATAGTCCATCCAAATTTCTGCATCAACCAACAATAGTTCTCAATGGGAGGAAGTAGCTCGTATAGAATATGCTACGAAGTAACGGTCCATGTGGATTCAAATGCTTATAAAGCAATTATGCTTAAGTAATCAATACTCGTTATTTATCTGCTTGGTTTTAAGTATTGAATGTTCCTCAATGCTACAAACACATCATATCCATAAATTTCTACCTTAATGGAAGTCATGAGAAGAAAGTTACACTACCTTTCCATCCATCGAGGAAGACGCGGCCCACGGAGTGCTGGCCTAAGTTCCCAGCCACTTATGCCTTCTAAAATGTTGCCTTTTCCAGGTAATAGTGTCAATAACAGCGCTGACATTCCATTTATGAACCTTGCAATGTTGTTCAGTGACTCATATGTGAATGTCTTCACAGATCTGCCAATATAAGTGCAAGAAGTCAATTAGCAATATCTACAGAAAGTCTAAGACAAGATCAACTAACTTGTATTTTTCTGTTTCTGGTCTAAAAACAATTACAGATAAAATCAAGAATGTCTGAAGTTAATGTTTCAGTCCTCTGCAGCAGGGCTAAAACAAGATGAACTATCAGCAATGTACAGAACTATACATGGAACTAAGGATTTCAAAAGCCTCATGCTCCAATGGAACACATGCATCAAATGAATGGAAATGAAAGTTCCTCCACGATTCCACAACAAAATTCTGGGTTACAAGCATTGTTGTGTACACAGAAGGTAAAATAAGTATTTGGTTTGTCGAAGTCAGATGTTACGGTCCACAAGCCCATAAAATGCCAAATATAATCCCATCTGACAGTTTATTAACAGCTTTGAAAAGGATATTCTAAGCCAATGTAATTAGGGATCCACTTTTGTAAAATATCAAATAAGCTAATCATTCAATAACCTGCCTGGTATCTTGTACAAAGGTCCAATTATTCACCCTAGAACCGAGTACTGCAAATCCAGTGGTCTATACATCAGATGGGATTGTTTCCATGATAGCAGTTACTGTTAACATGTTTCAGAACCACAAATGAATTCATTGAGGCCAAATAAGTTCACAAGCTGTTTACTGTTTGCCCAAATAAATTTTTGCTCTCATGAAGCAGCAAACAAAGCATTAGTTCATAAGAAATCGTGTCAAACTAAATCTGCAATTCCTTACAATACATTTGTCCAGATCAAATTCTCAGGCTACAAGAATCTTTCAAACTATGCTTTTTGCCCATCAAACTAAATCTTTCTGAGCATGGCTGCTCCGATTCGCAAAATCACTAACAATGCATACATAGTAGATAATAGTTACTGCAACCATTTGAAATAGGATTTATTAGAAGAGCAATAACATAGAGCATATTTTTTCTAACTGGTCTATTCAACCTGTAATGACATACGGTGTCAAAAAAACAGCACTATATCTTCATTGTTTGTCATTTGTCAGTTAATACTGCTCTATATCTTCATTGTTTGTTATTTGTCAGTTAATACAGCTCTATATCTTTGTTGTTTTTTATTTGTCAGTTAATACAGAACTGGCACAACACATACCTTTCAAAATTCCTAATCAATGATATACAGGGAGAAATAGAATAAAAAATAATATAGAATTACCTTAAATAAGCAACTAATACTGTTTGCTTGTAAAAAATCTAAATACTCAAGCTCAATCATATGTGAACTAACTCGTGCTAAGTTGCTCTAGGGAGGGTTGTGCACCTCCACGTTAACGGTTGCCCATCACAGGCAAGTGCACTCCAATAGCAAAGGAGTGTTCATGCTGATGATTTAGAGCTAGCCTCTGCCTTTCTAGGATTGAATAAGGGTACCCTTGCGCATGTTAGTGCGCACAATGAAAGTAAAAACAATTTTCCTGGACTCTAGTGGCATGTATTTATAGTTCGATTGCACAATGTTGTGGCTTTGAACGGGAAAAAAAGGAAACACTGGAAGTGAGAACCATGCCATGGTTCCCGCATTCCCCTCAACCTCAAGCATCCTTCGTTAACAGATCTGCAGCAATCAGCTTCATATTTTTTTTTACGAAAATAACTAGTCGTGCATATACAAAAGCGGGTTAAGGTGCCGAGTCCAACGTCCTACGAAATCACAGCGTCACATATTGACCCAAATTAATCCCAAGCTAGCAACGAACAGCTCGTGGCCCGAATCCCTTCATCAATCAACGCAACCCTGAAACCACACCACAACCATCTCCTAGCGCACGCACCAAACCCCTCTGAAGTCGCCGATTCCCCGCGCCCTGACGACCCATTTCCCTGGAATAACCGCATACACATATACTGAAATCGCCGCGGGGGTACGAAGAGAGGCTGCTTACTCCTTGGTGACGGCGATGACGTTGTCGACAAACTCCTGCAGCATTGCTGACCGCGGATTGGCGTGCCGAGCTACGGATTAGGTTGCCTCCAACCTCCAGCTCCTTCTTTCTTTTCTTTTTCTTTTTTTGAGGATCCCCTCCAGCTCCTTCTGGAACCACGAAGGCGACAGGCCCGGGGAGGGAAGGACAGGAAGAGGCGACGCGAGCGACGGAGCGAGGCAACGAATCGGGAAGACGCAAGAGAGGAGGATTGGGGAGAGAGAAAGGAAAGCGGAGTCGTGGCTCGGGCGGTTGGGCCCCTATTTTAGTCTTTATAATAATAATGTTTTTTCGTATCAATTTTTTGAGGAAGAACACAATTAATTGATCGGGAATTACCTGGTCCACATTTTTTTAAGAATCTGGGAAAACTATATTATCATCGTCACACTGTAAAAGAGCGAGTTTTTTCGAGGGTCTCTTCCTTTCTAATAATCATTCGATCCAGACGTCGTGCTATATGAGCCATTCATCATCTTACATGAAAGATGTAAGACTTCTCTTAATCCAAGATTTCTCCTAGACTTTGAAAAAGAAAAATAATAATTGTAAGACTCCTCCCAAAACAAAATTTCTCCTGAACCTGAAAAAGAAAAATAATAAAAATCTATTCGAACACACCTTGAATTTTAGATAGGGTTGGTGTATGTAGTATTGTATACTCTAATAACGTGTATGATTCCGATTAAAAAAATAACGTGCACGTTACGAATTCAAACCTAGATATATACATGTATACGTCTACAATATATATGTGCGCTTACATACATATAGCAATTATATAATCATCAAGGCGTTGTACGTCTCCAACCAAAACCAATCTGTGAAGAAAACAATGCAAACAATAGATTATGGCGCTGGCGGCGGCACGGATGAAGCGACGACGACGTCCCTGCAGCACCTGAGTCACCGAAAGTAGGCAACGGACCACTAAGGACCGTACATGGGCGCCTACACCCTAGAACATAATTATCATTTCTGTGTAGTTAATCTGTGGGCTCTGTGAACTCATCAGTTTCTACTATTGTCGATAATCCAGTTTCCAAATCCACATCTTCACATATGAATGTGATTTGAGGTTCATGATATATCAGGGATGGGCGAAATGCATAAGGGCTTAGACATTTCTCACCTGCGGGCGAGGATACCGGAACTATTATTTTGGCACCGTCTTGATTCAGAAAAGCTATGGTGCTATTATTTTACAATTTAGCCTTCTTCCGTGCTCGATAGACGTTGGTACTCATGGTGTCTCCTTTTATTCTCTTCTCTCTGTTCACCGGTCATCTGAGCTCTTCTTTTCCGTTGTTGCGAGTTCCTTCCGTCCATAGTAGCATTAGAAATATCTATTGCTGGAAATGTTTGTGAGGCCAGTCATGATATTATTACAGTAGAGATTAAAATAAAGTGAGTCTTAGAAATAGACATTATAAGGTCCAAATAGGCTAGAGGGGGTGAATAGCCTAATTAAAACTTCTACAAGAATTACTTAACCGCACGTGTTAGTACAAAAGGTGGCGAAGCAAAATGCACTAGCTCTAACTAACTAAGCAAGCTACCTACACAAGTCTAGTACAAGACTATCCATTAAACACAAAACAACTACAAGCTAGATATAAGAAGTAATGCGAGAGAAGAGCTTCGAGTGATTATACCGCTGTGTAGAGATGAGAAGTACCAATCAATCAATCACACTAGAGAAATCCTCGGAAAGAGAACGACACAAGAATTTATCTCGAGGTTCACTTGCTTCCCGGCAAGCTACTCCCCGTTGTGGCGATACACCCACTTGTCGGTTCGCGAGCTAATCGACTATCAAGAGTCGAACCCTCGGCAGGTGCCGCACAACCGCACACAAGATGGGGATCCTCCAAGCCACGAGCTCCACTAGAGTATTCAATTCGCGAACTCTCGCGGGGAAGGATCAAGAACCCCTTACAACACTTGGTGAGGGCTCCAACAATCTCCAATTGCGAGCTCAATCACCTCCGCTGCTCCAAGCCGTCTACCGCGTCGGGAAACACGGAAGAGTAACAAGAAATCCGGGGCAACTCGAAGAACAAGTGCCTCTAGAATGCAACTCTCAAGTAATGCACTTGAATCTCACTCAATCTCGCTCAAGATATGCAACCATGCAAAGAGATGAGTGGAGATGTTGTTCTCTACTTAAAGTGTGCCTCAATATCTCAAATGTGCAAGAGAGAGCTCCCCATACCCGGCCACCATCTATTTATAGCGAAGGGGTAAGCAACTAGCCGTTACTAGACGTCGCAGTAAAAAACGTGATGACCGGACGCACCGGTCAGGGTGACCGGACGCGTCCGATCACTACAGGACAAACAATAACAGTAATTTGTGTGGTACAAGTTACTTTGGTAGGTTTGCCTAGTGAGGGTTCCTGTTGGGAGATACTGGCCTCGGTCATATAAGGACCAGTTCGTAGTCCCTCTCGCCTAGTGCGATATTATGTACAGCCACATGTCTATATGGGTAGACTTGATGTCACACTCCGTTAGATAGAAGTATAATCTCTACTAGGAGGCCGGTGTTGGTAGCAGAATATCAGGAGCAGACATGGATGCTATGTGATCTTCCATGGTCTGGTTGGCGTGGTTGCTATGTGATCCTCTACATTAAGCCCCTTGAGTTGGTCGTGTTCGAGCCCATATTATTATTATTTATATTGATGATTTGGTATCATTGACACTATTATGTTGGGATGATAAGGTATCGTCCGAGATTATATGATGGGATGACGTGGTGTCATCTAGGATTATGAGATGAGACGCTTTGGTATCCTCCCGAGAGTTAGTGTGTTTTTCAACCCTCGAGAAATTGTAGTGGAGTTATATGGAAATCTAAGGACGCGCCCCTTCGGGTACGAGGTCTCGTTAGGCCTGCCGTGCCACTAACCCTGGTGTCGACTACGCCTATCATATGGGGAAATTTGTACACCTCTACATAGTTTATTGAATCTATTCGAATAGCCACGTCCTTAGAATAGGTAAATGCTGGGATGAGAGCAACTATGATTAGATGCTTTTTATGTGTAATGAAACTATGATAATCTGATAAGTTGTAATCAATTAAGCCGGTAAGTTACAATTTATAAACCCGGGAACTGGAGAGAAGGGTTAATACTCTCTCAGGGCCCAAACTCCTATTTTATATATAACTCTACTCCTAATATATATATACACACACACGTCCACCTCCACCTCCACCACCATAAACCACTCCCACATTCAGCCTCCACTATTCACCTCACCTCTACCCCAAAGTTAGGGCTTGCTAAGTATTTTATGTACTAAATCCCCTCCATTCTATGTTTTTAGGAGTCAAGCTGTAGGAGTACATACGAGGATGGAGCTATTGAAGCTACGCCAGGATGGGAAGACAGGAGTACGTACGAGAATGGAGATGTATGATTTCGTAAAGGAGCTACTCGAGGACCACTAGGATAAAGATATAGGATTAAGTTCAGGAATAAGGTTTACATCCGCACTCTAAGTTGCCTGTAGGAATGGAACCACAATGTTATAGGACCGCTGTATTAGAACTTTGATGTATATTATAAGGCCAATAGCCCAAGCTATATAATATGAACTTTGTAATGTGTTTCCCCATTATCAATAAAAGTATGGTTTTTTATCCCAATCTTATCCGCACTGTGCGTATCAGTTACTGATCTAGAAACTGATACGTGATGCACAGTGGACCCTAAGGTAGGGGCCCAACACAGCGCCTGTGGCCAGGCCGAGCAACGGAGGCCGGAGCGAACCGAGGAGCGATGGCGGGGGCAGGGCCAGCGGCCAGGTCGAGTTGCAGTGGCAAGGAAAGACTGACGAGCGGCGACGGGGATGGCGCCTGCGGCCAAGCCGAGCGGCTGCGGTGGGGGTAGCGCCCGCGGCTAGGTCGAGCAGCGCCGCATGCGGCCTTGGAGCGGCGGCGGGATTGGCGCTCGCGGCTGGGCTGAGCTGCGGCGGCGTGTGGCACGAGCAGGAGCAACATGAGACAGAGGTAGAAGGAGTTGAGAGGCTGCCACGCGGGCCCCACCAGTAAGTGACTCATCCCACTCACACAAAACCTATACAACCAAACACAAAATCGGGTTCAACCCAATCTCTTTAACCAAACATAGAACTGGGTTCACCTCATCTCAAAACTCAGGGTTGGATTCAACCCAACCCTGATGATCCCACAACCAAACACACACTAACGTTCCTGGCACCAAAGAGAAGTTTGAAAACATTTGGCACGGCAAACAATGAGAGAAACAAGCAAAAAGGAAGAAGATGTCACCTGTCCTGACAGAGTCGGCTAGCTGACTCCCTAAGTCGTCTAAGTAGATTCTACTGCCCAAAGTTGGTTTAGACGACTGCCCCTGTTTTTCGCCCGGCCACAGCGCCTGGACCCGTGAAAACCAGCTTAACCACTTGGTCAGGAGAACCTATCTCCCTGTAGGTAACCTGGCCTCGGACTCTATATAAGGGCAGTCAGGGCACCCTTCCAAGGGGACGGACTTTCAAGACTTCATTCACTTCCCAGTTGACAAAACACCGACACAAAGGATTTTATGTTTAACCAAATTTATATAATAAAATAATAACATTTATGATATGAGCCCTTTTACAGTGCTTGGAAATAATTCCCAACAATTCCCAATAGCTCCTAATAGCTATGTAAATTAACATTTTTTATTAATTTAATTTGCGCAAGGGTATTTTGGTCATTACGCGACCTAACTCATCCCCACCCCACCCGACGCGGCAGCCCCAACACCAACCCTAGCGCCGGCGTCACCGAACCCTTCTCTCGCCCGGCCTCTCCAGCACGGTTTGCCTTCTTCCCCTCCCCTGCCGGTTCCTGTGCTCCCCCGGGGTCAGCGCCGGTGAGGTTGGAGCTCTCCCTCCCTTCGTCCGCGCTGGTTCTTCCCCTGCCCTGCCGGTTCTTGTGCTCCCCCGGGGTTAGCGCCGGTGAGGTTGGAGCTCTCCCTCCCTTCGTCCGCGCTGGTGGTGGGTGGACCCTGTTCCTCTCCGTTCGCACTCGACATGAAGGCAGTGCCGGCGATTCATTAGGGTTTGGGGCCCCCGGGGTCAGCGCCGGTGAGGTTGGAGCTCTCCCTCCTCTGCCGGCAGGTCAGCCCGTTTTGCTTGCTCTGTTCTAGGCGGCGGCGGACACGATGGCTACAGGCGGCGGACACGATGGCAAGACGAGGCTGCTTGGATCCGCTCCAGAGAAGGTAACTGTCCTGCGCCGACTAAATGTTAGGCCTGATTCGCCTGAAGCTATCTTGTTTGTTGACGCATATGCTTTCATGGGGGATTCCTTACTGTACTTCTAAGTTCTTACTGGTGTAGCCATATTTGCCTCCTGATGAATCTTCTCAGGATTGTATGGTAGATTCATAATTGTTAGACGATGCCTGAAACGCATGGAATTCTGTATCCACTCACTGAAACTAGGAGACACTGAATTGGGGTTCAGTAACTGAATTGTTCAGTCAAAATTGTGGAACTAGACTTTTTTAGGCCCTGTTTGAGAGTTTTGTAAATTGTTTGGGTAAATTCTGAAAGAACAGTAGCAGAATGAAAATTGAATCGAAATAGCAGTAATGTCCAAACAAACCCAACTTAAATCATTAACAAACTATGGCGGGGCATCATATTAGGAAATAAATCCATTGGCTTGTGACTTGTCCCTTGTTTGCTTGCAATTTTGGCTCCATTTTGGCAGTTGTCGGTCGTCGCGTGCACAAGCGGATCGGACACGGCCGTGCTCGTGAGCTCGTGTAGTCGTGCTGTGTGTAGACTACGAGTAGCGTTTAGTTCTTGTCTTGAATCAGATGGACAAAACTCCCAGAGCTGCAGCTGCTCATTTGTCTGCAACTTCGGTGTCAGACAGATAGACGCTCTGAAATTGCCTTCTTATGTGATGTTAGTACTTACCAGTTAAGTTAGTCTGTAATTTTGGCAGTGCAGCACTAACAAGCAACTATGCAAGCAGTGAAGATTAGTTGAAAGGCGCAACGATTTCCTTGGCTCGCCACTGTGGGTTTGTGCTTTTGACGAATTGCCGAATTGTCGTTGCCACCACCAGCCAACTGCTCCCACTGTTGTTGGGAATTATTTCCAGGTGCCGAGGTGTGTATCTCCAGGATCTTTGGTGGCGACGAGAACCCACTAGGTACGCTCATGGCCCACCCCTTATCTTCCTTTTCCTGCTGTGCAGAACAGAACATTTCAAGTCACATTACCCCTGAGTTTGCCCTGCTATCTGTGTCTAAGCAATTTTTTTAGCAGTTGCATTGCCCTGCTATCTGTGTGTTATAATGAATGATAAATAAAGTGAGCAACCTATAGAGAGCGTCTTGCATACTTGCGGCTGGTGATATTCTGTTTCAGCCATTGTCATTGAATAAGACTATTCTCAGTTGGGAAATTTAATTTAGCAAAAGGTATGAGTATGTTTCCTAAACTTTGTTTGACTAATGACCTGACCAGGGGCAAATAGCTCAACTAGGCTAGCATACACCACCTTTCCAGAGATTATTCTCATGCAACTGTGTGCCCACTATGTATTGTTTTTTTTAACGAAGCCCACTATGCATTGTTATTTGTTGCTTCTTCATCAATTACCTCCTGATCTTTCTGAGACTGAAAGATTGTTTACTTATTCCCAGTTGCAATGACACATTGGCTGTTGTAGGAGGCCAACAAGACCCCCACCACACAGCACATACCCAAATTGTTGCAATAATAATGTTTCGTTCATTAAGTTTGCTATTGCTGATTAGAAATATAAATGCCAGTAATTAATGTGAGCCATTTTACAGGCAAGCCTAATGCAGGAGGGAATGGCGGGTCTTGAGTACAATATGATTGTTGGGCAGGTGTTTGATAGCGAACAACAAGCACACAAGTTTTATAATGAGTACGCTTTTGTGAAAGGATTTAGTGTCAGGAAAGATTATTGTGAATGGGACAAAGGCCAGAATGGGAGGACCCTTCGACTTCGGCATTTTGTTTGCAGTTGTGAAGGTTTGCGTGAAGAGAAGGAGCTGAGGAGGGAGAATAAGAAGCGGAAGCCACGGGACATTACTCGTTTTGGATGTCCTGCTAAACTTGTGATTGCACGGGATAAGGACACCGGGTTGTTTTGTGTGAAGCGTTTCATCTGTGAGCACAACCATCCGATGGTGCAACATGACCTTGCTTGTTTTCTGCGCTCACATAGAAAATCAGAGATGAGCAGAAAGCCGACATTGTGGAGATACAGATTGCTGGGATCCGCAAACACCAGATAATGGAAATCATGGAAATGCGGTATGGTGGGTATGATAAGGTTGGATTTACAAAGAGGGACTTGTATAATTTCTGCCATCGAAATAAGGTGGACACAGTTGCTGCTGGTGATGCTCAGACAGTCATCAGTTACCTGTCAGAATGCAGAGTTAGGGACCCTGATTTCTTCTTTGACTACAGGACCGATGAGAAAGGGCACCTCAAGGGACTCCTCTGGTGTGATAGCCAAAGTCGGCTTGATTATACAGCATTTGGTGATGTCGTAGTATTTGACAGCATGTACAAAACAAACCGGTACAACCTACCCCTTGTGCCTTTTGTTGGGCTGAATCAGCATGGCAGCACAGTTCTTTTTGCATGTGCAGTTACTTCCCAGGAGACAACCGAGTCATATGTGTGGATGCTTAGGACATTCTCTAATGACATGGATCAGAAGCATCCGGTTTCTGTGATCACTGATGGAGATCTTGCTATGCAGAATGCAATCGCGCTGGTGTGGCCGAATTCATCGCATAGGCTATGTATCTGGCATATTGAGCAGTGCATTGTCCGTAATATAAACGATGGTGATGTCAAGGATGAACTTAGGTGCTTCCTTTATGATTGCTGCTCCGTAGAAGAGGTTGAGAGAAAATGGCTTAAATTCTTGAATGAGTACAGCGTTACAGATACAGATTCGTGGGTTTATCAAATGTATGAGAGGAGACAAATCTGGTGTGCTGCGTATCATGTTGGTAAGTGTTATTTAGGACTCAGGAGCAACCAGCGGAGTGAGAGCCTAAACTCTAGGCTTCAGGTAAATCTGGATCGTAAAATGACACTGTTTGAGCTGGTACGGCACTTTGACCACTGCCTTTCGCGGTCTGCCCTATGTTTTTTTACCATCTCATCGCCCTGTTCCAAGATCCTCTGTACTTGTTCAAACTTGTCCCCCTGATCCATGATACCTAGGGATTAAAATACAAGAATAAGATACTATCTTCGAACCCTTTTAAAACTACATCTACTCGACTCAAAAGTACTATACATCAAATTACATTTCTCGCCACAGTAATGAACCGATCACTATGTCTTTCCCTTTCAAAAAAATTGTATTGTCTGAGTGTAATCTACGAAGCCAAGATAAAAAGGGTACCGAGAGATCTATTGGTATGAGATCCGAAATAAGACAAAGAAAATTTCTTTTTTGATAATGATGATAACAACAAAGAACGAGATGACTAGTCATACAACATGCAAACGTCGCACTTTTCCTTCGTTGGGTACGGTGGGGGAGTCCCGGACGATGCGCTCGTTGAGATGCGACGGCGCCAGACTCCCGGACGACTCGCTCGTTGAGATGCGACGGTGGCGGCGACGGCAACGTACGGAAAGTGTTTATAGACATATTCTTGGACCGTGAGATATTTAGGCTGGGCTGGATCGTTTTGCAGTTTTTTTTGAAGCATGGATCCATGGACGAGCTCCAACCCTCGTCCACTCGTGGCCCAACTAAACAACGTGAATGAATCTTCCGAATCGCCACTACATACTCTTCAGCTCCTGTCACCTGTGCTACTGGGCCTGCACGGCTTGGTTGGGCTCCCTTCTTGGTCGAGCCTGACATTAGCTGTTGCTGGCTCTGGGGCCTGTGATAACATTTTTTTAAACATATGCTTTTTATTTTTGCAAACCTAATTTTTTAAAAAAACCATCTCCTCAGAGTGTACTCGTAGTCCTACCACGACAACTACGCAACTTACATATTCGCGACTTGTCGGATCAGTGGTCTGATAGACCTTACATGATGCGAAGTGAACCGATCACTCTCATGTGTCGTCCGGGTGTTGTCTCGTCAGAGTGTACTCGTAGTCCTACCACGACAACTACGCAACTTACATATTCGCGACTTGTCGGATCAGTGGTCTCATAGACCTTACATGATGGGAAGTGAACCGATCACTCTCATGTGTCGTCCGGGTGTTGTCTCGTCAGAGTGTACTCGTAGTCCTACCACGACAACTACGCAACTTACATATTCGCGACTTGTCGGATCAGTGGTCTGATAGACCTTACATGATGCGAAGTGAACCGATCACTCTCATGTGTCGTCCGGGTGTTGTCTCGTTAGAGTGTACTTGTAGTCCTACCACGACAACTACACAACTTACATATTCGCGACTTGTCGGATCAGTGGACTGATAGACCTTACATGATGCGAAGTGAACCGATCACTCTCATGTGTCGTCTGGGTGTTGTCTCGTCAGAGTGTACTCGTAGTCCTACCACAACAACTACGCAACTTACATATTCACGACTTGTCGGATCAGTGGACTGATAGACCTTACATGATGGGAAGTGAACCGATCACTCTCATGTGTCGTCCGGGTGTTGTCTCGTCAGAGTGTACTCGTAGTCCTACTACGACAACTACGCAACTTACATATTTGCGACTTGTCGGATCAGTGGACTGATAGACCTTACATGATGGGAAGTGAACCGATCACTACAAGTACACTCATATGAGACATGAGAGTGCACTAAGTTCCTATCATGTTAGGGCTATTGATTCACTTTCTTTCATGTTAGGCCTATTAGTCGACTGACATGAGGCACACGAGTGTAGGTTGCGTTGCTATTGTTGATCTCGAGACATGGGACCGATCGACGCCCCTTTATCGGTTTCGCTGGGAACCCGTTCAATGTGAACGCCGTGGTGTCGAAGACGGTGCAACACAGATCAAGCATTCCATTCCTCAAGTTACTCCTGTCTTGACGCTAAAGTTTTATGTGTCCATGCGATTTCACGTACTAATATCCTGCTATACATGTATACACGTTCACGTGCCAGCACTACCGGCAGCAGTTGTATGCAGGCGCTTAAAGGGCACTGGAATACACACAATCGTCGACGCGGCGAGCTCGGCCACGACCACATGCATGCCGCCAATGGGCCGCTCGGCTTGGGCCACCAGTCTGCCCTTACGGTCTTATATGGGCCCAGTGGCTCGGCGGTACCGGGGGTGCTCTTCAATTGGAAGCTGCTGTAACATTTGCATCCCTCCATAATTATAGGATCTGCAGCAACCATCGTAAACCCATCTCTCGCTACTTTCTCGCTTACTCTCGCCCGGCAATGTCTACGGAAGAAGATGGAGGCCTCCGTACTCTGGCACAAGATGGAGACCAACTCCATACTCCGACTGCAATCGGAAACCTGGACGAAAAACACAGGTAATTGATGCATCCGTAGTTCATAGATTAGTTGGATGAATTTTTTGTTTGTTCAGGCACTAGGATAGATCGACGGATCAGCTCATTTTTTTCCGTCCCGCTCGGTCGCCCTCGCCGTGGCGCGGCTCCTCGGCAACGCCCTAACGTTGTGGCCGGCCGCCACGACACAGACCGACACGCCACCATGGCCGCGGCGCTCGACGCGGCCTGGGGCAAAGTATGGGGCCATCCTGACCATCGCGAGGGTGTACATCAAGAAGAATCTAAATTGCTGAAAGCATCAAGAAGAAATGAAGTTAGACTCCAATTCACAATATAATGATAATTGAGTCACATTGAATCACAAAATGATAGCACTAAATCATTTAATCCTGAACAGATGCCTATGATATTAGTAGTGTCACTGAGTTTACATAATTTGTTGCAGATGCCAATGGTACCAATCAGACTAGCACAAAAAAGCGAAATTTCAGCACCAAAAAGGTAATCGCCATATCTTGTTCCCAGTTTTGGTGTGAGTTGCCTCCAGATTTTTATCAACTTATCATCGAGCAACTATTTGCTGCAGGATCCAAATTTTAGTTTGGTACACTCACCTACGAAATTTGAAAAAGTCGTAGCAGGTTTATCAGAAGATCAACAACAAGCTGTTCGTGATATGGGACTTGGGGGCCTGCTTAGTATGCCAACAAAAATGACTATCAAAAAAATAATGTGTGTCAAACTTGCAGAAACATTCGAAGTCAGCAGTGACACTTTCAAAATATGTGATGAAGGTGTTCCTATTTATCTAGAAGATGTTGGTGATATACAGGGACTGCAAACTCAAGGTGAGGATGTATCCGAATTTTTAAAGCATATAAAAAGTAGTGAAGAGCAAACTGTGCAAACTGAATTGTTCAAGAGGTATGCTGATGAAAACAAGAAGCTCGACATAAGGTGGCTGGAAGTCATTATTCGTGGCTCAAAAAGCCCGGATGATGACTTCAAGAGAGCATTTGTTTTGTTCACCATCGGGCTCATCCTAGCACCCACTACAGTGTACACTCTCAGTTATAATTACATACATGTTGTTGAACATGTGTCACTCATCAAGAAATTTAATTGGGCCAAATTCACCCTCAACCATTTGTTAGAGTCATGTCGTACTTTTGCCACGACAGATGAAGCCATCCTAAAGGGCAATTTGACTCTCCTACAGGTCAGTTACATATGGTACAACAAACACCTAGAAAGAATATTTATTTCCGGTCTTACATGTTTTCTTCATTTTGGTCACAGTGCTGGTACTGGGAGCGGGTCATTGTTGACCGTGGGGTCAAGTACGACAACAAAATTCAACCACGGATGGCGATGTGGAATGAAAGCAATACTAAAGAACGAATGTTTGTTTTTTCAAATAAGGGGATAGATGGAGGAACCGTAAGTTTCCAACATATCATCAATATGATGTTGTTCTCACACATACAATCTAACTATCTTAATTGTTTGCAGCTTATGTTGTCTCGTCACACAATCCATAAAAAAATGATCCACCAGAAGCATCAATGTCACAAGCACGAGAATCAATACATGCTCACGAGGAGTACATGTTCAATTCACCAGCCGCCATGTTCAATTCACCAGCCGCCGAGGAGGGTTTAAGCAACAAAAAAGTAAGTATGACATCAATTTATGTGCACAACCCATGTGTGTCTAAGTCTTTATTTCCCAATTATGTAGATGAGAAGCCTAGAAGAAAGCATCGGCGACACCGAAACAAGACTTGAAGTGCAGTTCTTAAAAAGATGTAATGAGATGGAATACAAAATAAATGATAACAAGATATCACAAGCTGAGGAGTTTGCAAAGTTCAAAAAGGAAATAAAACAAGAAATAAGACAAGAAATAAGACAGGAACTATCCAGGATGCATAAGTTTGAAGCTCAAAATGCACAACTGAAAATGGAACTGCAGGTAACCAGCATCAGAGTACTCATTCTAGCTACCTTTCCATGCTTCATTAAGTAACAACGTGTCAAAAACAGGCGCTCCAACGTGCAGTGCAGCTTATTATGCAGCCTACCCCTACAACTGCACATGTTGATGTTCAGGCACCCACTCAGCAACATATGCCTACATCTACAAATTCTCAGCCATCTGGTATGACTACATCTCCACATTTGCAGGTATTACATCAGCACAAGTTCAGTACTCACTAGTTCATGTCTCATGCTAGAATAGGTACTTTGGAATTGAACAAAAAAAATTGCAATTGCAGGAATCACCACGCAAAATTTCAAGCAAGGCGTTAATAAGAATAAATGATGAAGCACCCAGTCAAAGAAAATATACGACGGAAAACATCATGAAGCCGCAATGCGGCCCCTCTACAAGTATTACAGAAGGGAATCCTATTGTCGGCAATGCCTCAAATCATATCAAACCAAGGCAGCCTATAATCGAGACTGATTACAATTTGAAACAAATTGACCATGATGCTGCCGCTTTCGTTATAGATAGTTATGAGCACGCTTGGGTTGTAAACATAGATGGCCATTTTCTAACAGCAGAACACCTGCGCCGAAATGTCACCGGGGCTTTTATACAAGACACGGTAATATAATTTTACGTGCAGGAATTCAATACAAACATGTTGGCACCTACTACTTACAAACACAACCTTTTGCAGGTCATAAATGCCTTTGTTCATTTAAGCAATGTGGAGAATGACTCGGCATCATATATATCAACGTTCCAAGCCGCTATGATAAGAGATAATCTTCTAGGTCCTGAAGATCGCATGAAAAAAAGAAAGACAATTGCCGAGAAATGTCAAGGAAAACATTTGGTACGTAAGAGCAACTCCAAGAGAATAGCTAAAAACATTGCCAGCTTGGATTGTAGCCATGTGCTCAATAGTTTTTTTTATTATTTTGTCTAGGTTTTTGTGCCGATGCATATAGACGGAAACCACTGGGCTCTCTTAGTTTTGAACTTCATGAAGACAGAGGTGCAAATTCTCAACTCTATGCCACAAATACGAGACGAAGACCTAGAAAAGAAATTGGTAAGTACAGTACTCATACAACTTATTGAGTATTGAATTACAACTACAGGTTGATCAAATGTAACATGTATCTCACCATCCACTAGGTGGAAGGCATACAGTATTGCATTGATTATTCGGTCGAGAGAAACTTGGTTAAATTTGTGAAACCAATTAACTTGCTCCAATGGAAGAAAGTTCGCTATGTTGAAATACCACTACAAGAGGACGGGTACTATTTTTTCCTTTGTATATTAACATATTGTACTACAATTACTTATATGTATGTTCCGTTGCAGAACTTCATGTGGGGCATATCTAATAAAATATATACTGGCATGGGACGGACAACATATGGCTCATGATTTCACACAAGTGAGTCTTAGAATTATTGATCTTCCAAATTGCTAATACTGAAACACAAACCGGTACATGACATGCACTACTTTCGCTTGTATAGGATGAAATGAAACTGTTTAGATACAGAATTTGCACCAGGCTGCTACGTTCTGAACGCAACTTGGAATTTCCCTCAAACGGAAAACCTATCACGGTCTGTGATTTACTTCATATTAAAATCTTTCAGTTGGAACAAATTGTTCCAGACTACACAAAATGTTCAGGTCTAACATTTTTTTTGATGATACTCAGAAGGAAGAGCACTACGCAAAATATCCGTATGAGAAAGAAGGGTCATATAGCCAGAATGAAGATGACGATTTCCAGATGCACTCGTCTAAACCTAGCACAAAAGTAACTCCACCATCCATTGCGCCCAGCATGAAAGGAAGCAATGGAAGGGAAGGCGGGAAAGCAAATACAGAATCAGGAGAAGGGAAAGAAAAGACAGCACCGGGAACTGAAATCACGAAAAGACCAAGAGGATGACCGAGAAAGGTAGTAGATGAAGATAATACAGCATCGGGAACTGAAATTACGAAAAGACCAAGAGGACGACCAAGAAAGGTAGTGGATGTAGAAAATACATCAGGAGGATCTGCAGAAGTAAAAGGAGCTCCAAAGAGGAAAATAGTGCAACCCTCAAAGAAAGATGCTGCAAATACTGCTCCTACTGTCGTAGATGAATTCAGCACCGAATCTATAGCTAAATCTATCGCTAAACGGAAGAGGCTTCCAGGGCCACTTCAGAGGAGCCCTTTTGGAAAATGATGCACTTATCCATTTGTACATCTCAGTGTCTTTTTTTATGTTGGTTTCATAGTACTACTACTAGTGACTATTGGCTAAATCAGAATAATTATGTGTCCAGCATATATTAGCTGACATCAGGGAGATTCATATACGACAAACATTGTTACATATTCTCTTGCAATGTTGTGAACTGAATTACTTTGTATGTTGCAAGAACATCCACCATGACATGAACCACCACTGCTCAGTTTGCATAATAAAATACTAACAAAAGTAATCATTTGGTTGGGCATCCTCTGCCAAACTTTCCACGTGTTCACAAAAATATCAATCAAGTTTGTGCAATAGGAGAAAGCTAACGGAATCATTTGTGGTCAAGTAATGGACATGCTATATATTTGTCGGAGTTCGAGATTTAAACGCTAGATGTGCCAACCTGAAAAGTGCCAACCGTCAGGCTGCAACAATACCAGATCCAAGCATACAGGGAAGCAACCTTGTACGTTAGCGCCGCAGGACTTTCTCCTCTTGACAGAAGATAATGATACCTACATAAGACTCACAATCAACCAAGATGGCCTGGGTAGCACTATAGTTCCCTGCATTTAGGTAAGGACCAACAGATCACCTTATGATGGGCACTAGCATCTCTTTTATCTGATGAGTCCTCGCTCCCACCCGCACTGCTTTGCACACCACAATAATTTCAAAATCAGCTCAATAAACCAACTGAACAGATCAGGAATTCGCGCAGTGCAGACGTCCAAAGCACATTTTAGCACAAAATTAAATAGCACCTTCCGGAATTGCAACCACCAGAGGGAGCGCCAGATGTCTTCCTCTTGGTCTTCCCTTCTGCCATCGACACCGCCACCGGCTCAGCAGTCGGATAGGGCACACTCTGCATAGAACCAAACCCAGCAAGCAATTTTACATTCCAACTGCCGCACTAGCACGGTAGAACCTACAGGTAAACAGAGAAGTGCACACCGAAAATGAAACGATCGAGGGAGGGGGTCCAGCGGCGTTCACCGTGGCCATTGACGCGTGCGTGGCGTAGTACACGGGGTGGAACGACACCGGGAACGGCACCGGCGTCCCGTAGGGCGCCCCAGACGCAGCCGCAGCCGCCTCCATCAGGTGCTGCTGCATCCCGCCGCCATCATATACGCGGAGCGGCATCCGGGGACGGCGAGACCGCAGCCAGCTTCGCCACCTAAGGACCGAAGCGTCCGGGAGCCCCTCCCCGCCCGCACCCTCTCGGCATCGGGGACGGCCGCCGCTGCCGCCGCCGGGCAGAGGAGCACGAACGACGCCGGGCCCGGATCTCCCCTCCATCACAAGCGCCGCCGCCATCAGATACGCGGAGCGGGATCCGGGGACGGTGAGACCGCGGCCAGCTTCGCCACCTAAGGACCGAAGCGTCCGGGAGCCCCTCCCCGCCCGCACCCTCTCGGCATCGGGGACGGCCGCCGCCGCCGCCGGGCAGAGGAGCGCGAACGACGCCGGGCCCGGATCTCACCTCCATCACAGCCGCCGCCGAGATCGTGCCGGGGATTTTGGTGCCAGCTTGCACGCCCGCAGCCGGATCAGCGCTCCCAGCCGCTCGACTCCGAATCCCCGCGCCACGCGTGACCGAGCAAGCTCCACCCTCTTCCACTCGTCTCTGCTCTGCTCCAACCCTGTCCCATCGTGCGGCCGTCAATGGACGAGCTCCTCTGGACCGACTAGACGAGAACCCAAAACTTGTCCCAACTTAAGAGCGTACACCGACACGTACCAGTACAATTTTACCCTTGTTAAAAAAAAACAACTACAAAACAGCAATTACCACTCCTATATTTCGGACTCTAATTCCGCTCCATGTTTAAGCTGTTGGGAGCCGTTACGGCGCATATGGCCTACCTACCATAGACACATCTCAGCGGCTCCCAACGGCTACGCCTTGACGGCTCTCAACGGCTCCCCTCATTTAGGCCCACCTACCATAGACACATTAAAAATTTACTTAATAATTCCCAACGGCTCTCCAAGCATTGTAAAAAAGCTCTTATGATATACCAAATAAGTATCATTATATTCTTCATTAATTATATTTTTATAGTATACCTACTTGATGTCATAAATTTTTGTAAGTCTATCTATAATTTTAGTTAAACTTGAGATGCTTTGACTCTTAAAAAACATTGAAATAACTTATAATTTGGAATACAAGTAAAAAAATAAAAAAGAAAACAGATGCTGTGACAAGCGCTCCCAGCGGAAAAAGGGGAGAAGGACGTGAGGAGTGAAGAGAACTGAATGGATCTATTATTTTCTAAAAATGATCAAATCAGCTTAAACTTATAAAAAATAGCAGGCTTTATATTTCGATGGAATTAGATTCATAGATTTTTTTTTTAATTTCATCTAAACTGCAAGTCCCGTGCAATACTTTGCAATCATAGATGTTGGAGAAAATTCGTCGCCCTGGTACAACTACAGACAATTTGTGAATTGTGACCCTCCTACAACGCACGGGCCAGTAATTAATAACCAGCTCCTGCGCCCATCTCCCGACCCCCTGCGCGGCACGCTTCCACCCACCGATTATCACCGCTCAAACCTCCCTAGGCACATCGACGCCATCTCTGATGTGGTGAAAGCCGCCGTTGCGATCTGCTGTTGCCGGACCTAGACAACGATCTCTTCTCTGTGAACCAGGTTTCTCCTCTCCTCTGTATCTCTTTTCCTCGCCTGCAATGGACAGCTGCCAGTGGCCAGGGGCCAGGTCGGCCGTCAGCACCACAGCGGCCAGGGGCCGGTGGCCGCCAGCGGCCAGGGATCCATCTATGTTTTCTGATGGCTAGATTGTTTTGCCCGTGCATTTGTTTGCCAGGGGCCAGGAATACTTATCTTTAATAAATAATTAATATTTCACAGTTCATATGTTAATATTTGGCCATTTTTATAATTTTTTTGGTCATTTGGCATGTCTTGTATTAACAGGACTTCCATTAGCTTTATAGGAGTTTTTATTGAGTTTATTACATAAGTCTGGAGGTGGTAGGCTATGCTTTTACAATATTTTCTGAAGTCTGTGTAATTTCTCTAATGACATCTAATGGATTACTGTTTCTCTAATATCAACTAAAAAGGATGCCAATTTCATGAATGGCTGTTTCTAGCATATTTCTCTTCTTTTCTTAGTTGGTGTGAAATGCCTGGAGTCATCTTTTATACCATTAATAAAGATTTTGTGTTGTGTTTAACTTTATCTACCCTTTTACCTCTCATGATGGATGGTTGATTCATCCTTTTTCTTATATGTGCCAGGAAGGACTTTCAACATCAACTCTTGCTTCTAGCTTTGGGAAAGTTATTCCTTCTAAGATCAAGCCTGAAGACCTTGCATCCACAGTGTTGACTGCCTTTACCTACAACATTGCGCAAGTGAGTTTTTTCTTTTCTTTTCTGCCTATCTGCTTGTTATAAATTTGGACTCCTTACCCTGGAATGATAATATTAGAAAAAAGAAGAATAAATTATGTTAGTTATTTGCATCTAGATATATTCACTTGTTGTTTATGGTATAACAACTCTTGCTAAACTTGAGAAGTGAATTTAGCCTTTGATACTGATTTTACACGATGACTGAACTCTCGGCTGTAAATGTCACAATTCAGAAATAGGCACTGATCAGAAGTTTGTAACTTCTAGGGTAATAGAGCCAAACAAGCAAAGTTCCTGCAGTTTTAAATAGAAAGACAACAATATGATCACCACATACTGTATCCCGCTGCAATTAGTGTAGATGAAAGTATAGAAGCTTGTGCATACATACTGTGGTCCCTGTTAATGAAGAATACTTTTCGGTTACTTAACAAAGGAATATATATCTTGTGTTTTCATATCATGAATAAATGTGTATTTGATGCTTATGAAGTGTCTGGCCGTCTGATATATTTGGTAAACAGGTTAGGGTCAGTACATGAACCTAGGGCCAAGCTGGGTCACCTAAATAAATATTTACAAATATCAACTGCCACATAGTTTTGCACAAGGAAGCTTCACCATCGTTCAATGTGATGTCTTTGTATGTTGTTCATTCTCCCCACTTGACACTGATTTCTATATTCAGTAAAGAAAATCGGGATCGTGTGCCGAAAGTGATTATTATCTTACATACACGATATTCATATATATGAATTTGTTAGGCAAAATAAATAATTAAAAATATAATACTACGACCACAAATAGGTGGAGATTTGAGATGAGGGTCCACTTTCAGATGGAAACACGAACAGCAAAATTCAGGTGGGAGTTCCCTGTCTGAAACAACCAACCCTCCAACTAAGGATCTTAGAAATCACCAATAGATTCCAATCTCCTAAGATGTACCATCCTATGAGCAACCAACTTTTTAAATGGCGTGTATTGACATCTTGTAAAATCTTTAGCATCTCTTCCTGAAACTCAAATGGTGTGCTGCATTTTCAGAAACGTACAAGTCAGCAGGGTTTTAGCACTCAAGAGCCTGACACGTATGAGTGTTTCCATTAGTAATCCATCCTCAAAGTGTTTGAGAATTTAATTCTTGTCTTATTGTTTCTAGATTAGTGTTTTGTTTTTCTCTGCGGTGAAGTCCGACACGTCTCTCTTTATTTACAAAGATCGAGGTGATGTCACCTACCTCCTACTCTACGCCGACGACATTGTACTAACGGTGTCCTCACCAGCTATACCGTGGCACATCACCGATCGTCTCAACTCCTAGTTCGCCATGACAAACCTTGGTGCTCCTCACCACTTTCTTGGCATCTCCATCACGTGCTCCTTCGATGGCTTGCTCCTGTCATAGCGACAATACGCCGTCGATCTGCTCCAGCGGGCTGGCATGGCAGAGTGTCACCCCAGGGCGACTCCGGGTGACTCGGTCCAAGCTGTCTTCGATGGTCGGTGACCCTGTTACCGACCCCTCGGAGTACCGAAGTCTGGCTGGCGCTCTGCAGTACCTCAAGCTGACTCGGCCCGACCTCGCCTAAGCCATTCAACAAGCATGCCTCTTCATGCACGACCCAAGAGAGCCCCACATTGCCCTGATCAAGCGCATACTGCACTATGTGAAGGGCACCCTCGATGCCGGTCTCCACCTAGGCACTGGTGCTGTGTCATCCATCACTGCCTACTCCGATGCCGACTGGATAGGTTGCCTGGACTCCCAGCGTTCTACCTCATGCTTCTGCATCTTCCTTGGCGACAACTTGGTCTCCTGGTCTTCAAAGCGGCAAACTACAGTGTCCCGTTCCAGTGCAGAGGCTAAGTATCGGGCTGTTGCACATGGAGTTGCCAAGTGCTGCCGGCTGCGACAGCTACTTCAGGAGCTTCCCGTCTCGATTCCTTTAGTGACGATTATCTATTGTGACAACGTCAGTGCAGTCTATATGACCGCCAATCCGATTCATCATCGCCGCACAAAGCACATTGAGATTTACATCTACTTCGTCCGTGAGAAGGTGGCTTTGGGGCAGGTTTGAGTGCTACATGTCCCCTCTGCGCATTAGTTCGCGGACATCATGACTAAGGGACTACCTATATAGTCTGCGTCCAGTTCCCTCCCGCTATGACCGCGGGCGGGTGTCGGGTACCAATAAAATAGGGTACCCCATTTCACCACAAAAACCATCCACCAAGGCAAAAATTACGGCCCACGGCCCATTGCAGCTGGCCCAGGCCTTACTCTACTCAAAACCAGAGACGGAGGACAAGCGCTCGAGCCCCCCGCGCTCCTTCGCTTCTGTTGTAAACTGAGATTCTCTATTGATTAGGCTAACCCTAGAAGGGTAGCTATATAGGGTAGCATACATGGGCCTCATGGGCCAAGCCACATGGGCCACAGACATATACTCCAACACCCCCCGCAGTCTGAGCTACCGACGCAGCGGAGTCAGACTGTACACCAGGAAAAGAAAATACACACGAGCCCCCCCCACAGACTCAACTAGCCACTGGTGATGTTGAGGCTGGAGTGAAAGGCGGTGAAGGTCGACGACGGGAGGCCCTTGGTGAAGATGTCGGCGAACTGGGACGTCGTAGGTACATGTAGGACTCGCACCTCGCCGATGGCCACCCGATCACGGACGAAGTGAAGGTTAATCTCCACATGCTTGGTCCGCTGGTGCTGCACGGGGTTGGTGGAGAAGTAGACTGCACTGACATTGTCGCAGTAGACAAGCGTGCTCCGGAGAAGAGGGTTATGGAGCTCGGCCAGGAGCTGTCGGAGCCAAGAAGCCTCAGCCACGCCATTGGCCACGGCGCGGTACTCCGCCTCGGCGCTGGAGCGGGAGGCCACCTGCTGACGCTTGGACGACCAGGACACCAGGTTGCCGCCCAAGAAGACAGCGTAGCCGGAGGTGGAGCGCCGAGTGTCCGGACATCCGGCCCAGTCAGCGTCAGTGTAGACAACCATCTCAGTGGAGGAGGACCGCCGGTGAAGGAGCAGGCCGTAGCCCACAGTGCCGCGGAGGTAGCGGAGGAGACGCTTGAGGGCAGTGAGGTGGGGCTCCCGCGGATCATGCATATGAAGGCACAGCTGCTGAACCGCATAAGTGATATCCGGTCGAGTGAAGGTGAGGTACTGTAGAGCACCAGCAAGACTCCGGTACGCGGTGGGATCAGACACCGGGTGCCCCTCAGCCTCAGATAGCTTACCCTACGTGTCAACTGGAGTGGAGCAGGGTTTGCAGTCTGTCATCCCCGCTCGCTCAAGGATGTCAAGAATGCCTTCCCGCATGGTCTTCTCCCCGTGACGTCATCCAAGCGCCCGATCCCTGTGACGTCATCAAGGCGCTCGATCCCTTTGCACAGCTACTGCTTCGCTCGACCCCCTCTGTAACACGCTGCCGCAGGTACGCACGGGCTCGCCGTGTCGCGCAGGATCACCTGGGAACTTGTAACGCCTGATTCATGATCCGGTCAAGGCTTCCATGGATCTTCCTCGCCCCCCACGGCAGTAACAGGGAGAAGCTACGCTACGCTGCACCCTACCATGTCCGCCTCAATGGGGCTGGGAGCAACGGCCGTCCAAGCCCCCTACCTTTTCGCCGGCACAACTTCAGAGCCACGAAATCTTCTTCATCATGACACCGTGTCAGGGTATGGCTTCATCGCGTCACCTACAGCTACGGCACGCCGCCACCACGATAAACGACTATGCGAACACACAGACAGAGAGGAAAGCTAGCAATAGGGAGCACCTTATGGCCTTTTCTTTCTATTTTCGTACATCCAAATACTGTAACCCGACCCCTCCCTTTGCATACTATAAAAGGGGAGGGAGGGACCCTCAACGAGGGGGAGAGACGAGAGAAAAAGCGATGCCTAGCAATGGCAATGTACTAAGCACACACCCGAAAAAACTCAAACGCACCCACTCACAGAGACGGGAGCCATCCCTCTCTCGACCAGCTTGTAACCCCCTACTACAAGCACTCCGGTGTAGGGCAACACGAGCAGTAGCGAGCACTGGACGTAGGGACGTTCGGCCCGAATCAGTATACATCTTATGTCCGCCTTGCACAGCCATCGGAGGCTCCGACATGCAGCATCGTTCACTTGTCCCGTTCTAGACACCCCCGTTCTAGAACTCCGAAGTTGGCACGCCAGGTAGGGACCTCTGCATGTCACGTTCTACTCCGCCAAGCTTCCGATGGCTGACCCCGTTAGCCGGTTCGCTCCTGGCACCCTAATCCGTTTCGGGAGCCTGGATTTCATCTGTGGCCAGGAGGGCTAGGGGCTGGAGATGCTTCCTGTTTCCCCGCTTCCCAACCTATGGGCGGGGAAAAGGGACTTCACGCACCAAGCTCCGACGATTTCACCGACATGACGAGCAACATCAACGACGTCATCGAGGCCCTATCGGGCTTCCATTTGCCGGACCAGGACACATCAGAGCCTGGCGAGGGCCAGTCCACCTGGCCCTATGGTCTGGAAGGCATCGCTCGGTCCTACCGGTGCCAGATCAAACTCATGCTAGGCACGCAGGCATTGACCTAGGTCCGTACACTGTGCCCCTTCTCGGAGTCATCCTCGGATGACAAGGAGTCATTGGCCGACTCCGACGAGAGTTGGACATCTACTGCCTATGCCGGGTTTGATGGCCTGGAAGACCTGCGTCGCTTCCTCGACAATGACGACCTCCTTGGGGGGACCGACTCCGATTCCGACTACTACGCCGACCCATCCCGAGAATGCTTCATGTGTGATGGAGATCCTGCCGCCAGGGATTATGAGGAAACACCCAGTGTTCACACCCCCATCAATGCTATAGTTGTTCCCGCAGTGCAGGGTGGGGCCCCTCCGGCCCCGCAGCCGGAGGAGTCCCACCTCCAACTGGAGCAACTCCAGGAGCTCGAAAGGAAGGTCGAGGAAGATCGTTTGTAGCTAGCTCAGCTCCGCGCCACCATCGAGGGAGAGCGCGGAAACCGCAATGTCGGAGCAGCTTGCCTCAGGGCCCGTGACGTTCAGAGGCGCATCTGCAACGATGGCCGCGACGAGCAGCTGCCGCCCTTCGCCCGGGCAAGCCAGAACGTTGCGGCAGCAGCGATTCTTCTCCGGGGGATGCCCGAGCCATATGCTCCAGAAGCGCGGCGAGCCCACGGAGAGCTGCGGGTTCTTCTCGATCAGGCTGCCGTTCAGCAGGCAGAAAGCTCCGCGTCGCGACGGCACGGACCGGCTCTGTCGGCTCAGCCCGAGAGGGAAGAATCAGTTCATCCGGAGCCACGAAAGGAGGAGGACTGGCTTCCCCATGCTTGAGAGCATGGCGACGGCGACGCACGAGATGTCATCAACAAGCGCAAGAAGCGGAGCGAGGATGGAGCCAGTCGAGGCTATCATCCTCGCCGTGGAGGTCGCTATGACAGCAGCGAAGATCGGAGTCCATCTCCAGGCCCCCTAGGGCCACGAGTTTTTAGCAAGCCAATCCGCAGCGCTCCGATTCCACGCGGCTTTCGCCAACCGACCAACTTTGAGAAGTACTCGGGGAAGACGGATCCTAGGTTGTGGCTCGACAACTATCGACTCGCCTGCTAGGCAGGCGAGGCGGATGACGAGCTCTTCATCATCTGCAACTTACCACTATTCTTAGTGGATGCCACAAGGACCTGGCTGCAGCACCTCCCGAAGGGTCGCATCTGCTGCTGGGACGACCTGGTCAAGATTTTCGTGGGACATTTCTAGGGCACCTACACACGCCCCGGTAATCCATGGGATCTTTGGAACTGCTGGCAGAAACCCAATGAGACTCTACGTGAGTACATCCGGCGTTTCTCCCAGCAGTGCACCGAGCTACCCAACGCCGCTGACGCCAGCGTCGTGGAGTCATTCCTTGTGGGGACGACCTGCAAGGAGCTGGTTCATGAGCTGGGCCGACACACCCCTCGCATAACCAAGGAACTCTTGGACATCGCGACCAACTTCGCCTCCGGTGACGAGGCAGTAGGAGCGATCTTCCAAGGGTGAGGAAAGCAATCGGAGAATCCCAACAATGGCGGTGCCAGCCGATGGTTCGACAAGAAGAAGACAGGCAAGAAGGGGCCGCGGGACAACTTCATTGCCACGGCGGACCGGAATCAAGCAAGGGCCCCACCCCCTGATGGGGCAGGACTCTTCGACAAAATGCTTGATGAGCCGTGCCCCTACCACCAGGGTCCCGTCAAGCATACTCTCCGAGAGTGTGTCATGATGAAGCGCTTCTTCACCAGCATACCGGCTAAGGGAGATGCCGGGAAGAAGCCCAAGGACGACAAAGGCGACGGCAAGGGCGGCGGGTTCCCCGTCGTCAACAACTGCTTCATGATCTTCGGCGGGCCTGCGGCTTACGACACTAAGCGACGTCGAAAGTTGGAACGCCGAGAGGTCTACGCCACCGAACCTGCGACGCCCGCCTACCTCGACTGGTTCGACGCCGCCATCACCTTCGACCGAGATGATCATCCTGTCCGAGTTCCACATCCAGGGCAGTACCCGCTTATCGTCGACCCTGTCATTGCCAATACGCGCCTTTCCAAGGTGCTCATGGACGGCGGCAGCGGGCTCAACATCTTCTACGCTGACACGCTCGATATGATGGGTATCGGCCGGTCCTAGCTCCGGTCGAGTGGTGCGCCTTTCCACAGCGTCGTGCCGGGGAAACGTGCGATGCTGGTGGGGCAGATCGATTTGCCCGTTACCTTCGGTGATCCCTCCAACTATCACACTGAAACGCTCACCTTTGAGGTGGTGGGATTCCGCGGCACGTACCATGCCATCCTGGGACATCCATGCTACGCTCAGTTCATGGCCGTCCTAAACTACACTTACCTCAAACTCAAGATGCCGGGACCGAACGGGATCATCACAGTCGGTACCATGTACCGGCACGCCTTCGAATGCGACATCGAGTGCTGCAAGTATGCCGAGACTTTACACGAATCCGAGGCGCTTGCAGCGGTTCCTGAAGTCAGTTCACCTGAGTTGCCCGACCCCAAGCGGAGTGCAGGCACCTTCGAGCCTACGGTGGAGGTGAAGGAGTTGTCGCTTGACCCCGACAGCCCGGACGGCAAGGTGGTGCGCATTAGCACCACCCTCGACCCCAAATAGGAAGTTGTGCTCGTCGACTTCCTCCGTGCGAACCGCGACATATTCGCGTGGGGTCCCTCGGACATGCCTGTCATTCTGAGGGATGTCGCGAGCACGCCTTGGAAATCTGGGCCGACGCCAAACCGGTGAAGCAACGACTACACCGCTTCGACGAGGAAAAGCGCAGAGCAATCAGGGAGGAGATCCGCAAGCTGCTGGAGGCCGTGTTCATCAAGGAGGTATTTCATCCAGAATTGTTAGCTAATCCTATACAAGTTAAGAAGAAAAGTGGGAAGTGGCGGATGTGCGTTGATTACACTAGTTTAAATAAAGCATGTCCCAAGCATCCGTTTCCTTTGCCACGCATTGATCAAATAGTAGACTCTACCGTTGGATGTGAAGCACTTTCCTTTCTTGATGCATACTCTGACTGTCACCAAATTGCAATGAAAGAGTCCGACCAGCTCGCGACTTCATTCATTACACCTTTTGGGATTTACTGCTACATAACTATGCCATTCGGATTGAAAAATGCTGGCGCCACATACCAGCGCTGCATGAATACCGTCTTCGGCGAACTCATCGGGCGAACCGTTGAGGCTTATGTGGACGATATCGTAGTCAAGTCGAAGCATGCCAATAGTTTAATTAATGATCTCGACCTCGCCTTCGCGGCACTTAAGGCTAAAAATGTTAAGCTCAACCCCAAAAAGTGTGTTTTTGGGGTCCCGAGGGGTATGCTGTTAGGATTCATAGTTTCTCGGCGAGGCATCGAGGCCAACCCAAAGAAAATTTTGGCAATAATGAACATGGGCCCAATTCAGAACTTAAAAGGAGTGCAACGAGTCACAGGATGCCTGGCCGCTCTCATCAGGTTCATCTCGCGCCTCGGCGAACGAGGGTTTCCACTCTACAAGCTTCTGAAGAAGGTTGATCGCTTTGCGTGGACACCCAAGGCCCAGGAGGCTCTTGACAAGCTCAAAAACTTTTAACAAGTCCTCTGATCTTAGTAGCCCCCCAAAGCAACGAGCCCCTCTTGCTCTACATAGCGGCCACGACCCATGTGGTGAGCGCCGCGCTCGTTGTAGAACGTCAAGAAGAGGGGCATGCACTCAAAGTCCAACGTCTACTCTATTTCATCAGTGAAGTTCTATCAGAGACTAGGACCCGCTACCCACAAATCCAGAAACTCCTATATGCCGTCCTGATTCCCCGAAGGAAATTACGCCACTACTTCGACTCGCATCATGTCACAGTGGTGACTTCGTACGGTTTAGGAGGGATCCTCCAGAATGCAGATGCAGTAGGACGGGTGGCTAAGTGGTCTGTAGAGCTCATGGGCAGGGGCATTACCTACACCCCGCAGGAGGCAATTAAGTCCCAAGCCCTGGTAGACTTCGTGGCGGAGTGGACCGAGAGTGCGACGCCATCAGCTTTGACGGAGCAGGAGTATTGGACGATGTACTTCGATGGATCGTTGATGAAGACTGGTGCCGGCGCAGGACTTGTGTTTGTTTCGCCCCTCGGCGTGCACCTCAAGTATATGATTCGAATCCACTTCCCCATCTCAAACAACGTGGCGGAGTATTAGGCGCTCGTCAACGGTCTACACATCGCCATCCAGCTTGGGATTCGACGGCTCGACGTGCGCGGCGACTCACAACTGGTCATCAACCAAGTCATGAAGGAGTCAAGCTGTCATGATCCTAAGATGGTCGCGTACTGCCAGGTGGTCCGCCGCCTGGAGGACAAATTTGACGGCCTCGAACTCAACCACATCGCGAGACGCTACAATGAAGAGGCAGATCAGCTAGCAAAGATAGCGTCCGGGCGGGAAGCAGTCCCCACCGGCGTATTTGCTAACGACCTATACAAACCCTCGGTCAGCTATCCGGGATCGGGCCAGGATGGTGTCGAGCCACCACCTGTCACGATGGAGGTGGGGTTCGACCCGACCCCCGGTAACGAGGCAGAGGCCATGGATATTGAACCAGATCTAGCCATGAGGGACGAACTCATGCCTGACTAGAGAATGATGGATAAGTCTGTGTTGGCTGGTGGTTGTAGGGCTGCTGCACACTGCAGCACATGATCTTTGTGTCCAACATCTTTTGACTGTTGTTAGGACAGCAGTTAGCATCTAGGACAGCATCTAGGACAACATCTGCTTTTAGGACAGCATTTGGCATCTAGGACGGCATCTTAGACTAAGCAGTTAGCATCTAGACTAACATCTTAGACTAACATCTTGGCATATGCTTGGCTGGCTAGCAGCCTATAAATATGTATCCCCAACCCCTCAGGTTGGCATGACATTGTATGAGTTTGTGTGAGAAATAAACCAGAAAATTGCCCCAACTCCTAGTGTCATCCTCTCTCGATGAGAGTAAGGATTCAGCTACTACCAAGAGTGCGAATCCAGCGACTAACAAGTGGTATCCGAGCCATACTATCCTGTAGCCTGAGCATCTCCTGCTCTTCTCCTTCCCCGGCCTCGCAGCAGCCCCAACCGCAGCCGGTAGCAGCAGCAGCTCCGGCTGCCCCTGCTCTCCACACAGCAGACCCCTCGATAGCGCGCCATGTCCGCAGTACAGTCTCAGGGCTCGGTCGCCTTGAGCACGCGGCGTCGGCAGGAGGCCGACCTCGCCGCGGCAGAGAAGTGCAAGCGAGCGGCAGCAGACACCGCTGCAGCAACGGCAAGGGCATCGAGGCTGGCAGCAGCGGAGCTAGCAGCAGCTAGAGCGGAGGTGGAAGCAGCGGCGGCGGCGGATGCAGCGCGTGCAGCAACGGCGGAGGTCGAGGTTCTACGCGGCAGCAACAGCAGCTCCATTGCTGCTGATGACAGCGCCGACGCGGACCTCGAGCTGCTGGAGAGGGAGGCATCGCGAGGGCTAGCGGCGCAGTGGGCAGCCGTGCACGCCCACGAGCGCGGCGGCAGCCCAGACAGGCGCAGACATGCCGGCGGCGCTCCTGAAGGAGGCGCGCACGGCGGTGGCGCTCCTGGAGGAGGCGCGCATGGCGGCGGCGGACGGGTCGACGGAGAGCGTGGCCTTCACAGGCAGCGCGGCTCTCTCTCCCCGGTTCGGTACCGTGGTCACCACGAGTACCAGGTCGTCAGGGACGTCGGCCCCGGCGGCGGGTGGCCTACCCTCACCAAGACCAACTACGTTGAGTGGGCTGCGGTGATGAGGGTGAAGCTCCAGGTGCGGCATATGTGGGAGCAGTCCGGTACGGCGACGTCGACTACGACCAAGATCGACGGACGCTGGATGCTCTCATTGCTGCAGTCCCGCCCGAGATGCAGTTTTCGCTTACCAGCAAGCGGACTGCCAAGGAGGCTTGGGACGCCATCGCTGCAGCACGCATCGGCAGCGACCGCGCCCTCAAGTCCACACTGCAGGTACTTCGCAAGGAGTGGGAGAACCTGGCCTTCAAGCCAGGTGAGGACGTTGATGACTTTGCTCTCCGTCTCAACACTCTGTTGCAGAAGTTGGTGTAGTTCGGCGACGACACCTACGGCGAGGAGAGAGCTGTTGAGAAGCTCTTCCGCTGCGTCCCCGAGAAGTACAAGCAGATGGCTCGCTCAATCGAGTCTCTGCTGGACCTCTCCACGATGACGATCGAGGAGGCGTTGGGCCGCCTCAAGGTCGTTAACAGCGATGAGCCACAGCGCCTCTCGGGACCCGTCACCATTGGCGGGAAGCTCCTCCTCACTCGGGAGCAGTGGACTGCTGGCCAAGGTGACAGGAAGAAGGGGGAGCCTTCTTCCACGACAGGCGGCCGCAAGCGTGGCAAGCGTGGCAAGCCGCGCAAAGACGCCCAGGCAGGGGCGCGAGGACGTGCCGAGGGTGATGATCGTGGAGGCGCCCAGGGCGGCGCCGCTGGCAAGCAAAAGCCAGCACGAGACAACCCTTGCTACAACTGCGGCAAGCTTGGTCATTGGGCCAAGGATTGTCGACAGCCACGACGCGGCCAGGCCCACATCGCGCAGGCGGAGGAGGAGCAGTCGGCTCTGTTCATTGCTCATGCGAGCATCGGACTACCTCCAGCGGCACCGGCCGCAACGGCTCTCCTCCACCTTGACGAGCCAAAAGCACACGCCCTCTTCGACGACAGCTCCGGCAACGACAAGACCGACGGGTGGTGCCTTGACACCGGCGCCACCCACCACATGACCGGGCGGCGGGAGTTCTTCACCGAGCTCGACTCAGGCGTTCGAGGCACCGTCAAGTTCGGCGACGCCTCCGCTGTGTAGATCAAGGGCGTCGGCTCTGTCGTCTTCGTCGCCAAGACTGGCGAGCACAGGCTGCTCACCGGTGTCTACTACATCCCCGCGTTGAGGAACTCCATCATCAGCTTGGGACAGCTGGATGAGAGCGGATTGCGCGTGAAGATCGAGCACGGGGTGCTGCGCATCTGGGATCATCGACACCGGCTCCTCGTCAAGGTCAACAGGAGCAACCGCCTCTACGTCCTTCACGCACAGGTGGCGCAACCTCTTTGTCTTGCAGCCCGCCGCGACGACGACGCTTGGAGGTGGCACGAGCGCTTTGGGCACCTCAACTTTGAGGCCCTGAGGCAGCTCGGCAGCAAGGAGATGGTGCGGGGCATGCCGCACGTCGACCACGTGGAGCAGTTCTGCGACACCTGCGTCCTCACCAAGCTGCGGCGGCTCCCTTTCCCTCGCCAGGCGAGCTTCCGCGCCAAGGAGAAGCTGGAGCTCGTACACGGTGACCTCTGTGGCCCCGTGACACCGGCTACACCTGGAGGCCGGCGCTACTTCCTCCTCGTCGACGACGTGTCCCGCTACATGTGGGCTGTCCTGCTCGACGCCAAGGCAGCCGCAGCGGACGCCATCAAGCGCCTTCAAGCTGCTGCGGAGGCGGAGTGCGGCCGCAAGCTTCGGGTCCTACGCACGGACAACGGCGGTGAGTTCACGGCGGCCGAGTTCGCGGCGTACTACGCCGATGAGGGGATCCACCGCCACTTCTCCGCGCCGTACACTCCGCAGCAGAACGGCGTCGTCGAGCGCCGCAACCAGACGGTGGTGGCCACCGCCCGTGCCCTCCTCAAGCAGAGAGGGATGCCGGCGATCTACTGGGGTGAGGCGGTGATGACTGCCGTCCACTTGCTCAACCGCTCCCCCACCAAGGCCCTCGATGGCAAGACGCCATACGAGGCTTGGCACGGGCGCAAGCCCGCGGTGAGCCACCTTCGCGTCTTCGGCTGCCTGGCCTTCGTCAAGGAGCTCAACCACGTCGGCAAGCTCGACGACCGGAGCACGCCAGGGGTCTTCATCGGCTACGCGGAGGGCGCCAAGGCCTACCGCGTCCTCGACCCTGCGACACGGCGCGTGCGCATCACGCGTGACGTCGTGTTTGACGTGGGGCAAAGCTGGACGTGGGGCAAGATGGTGGATGACGGCTCGACTCCGACGACCAGCGATTTCGTCGTCGACTACGTCCACTTCAAGGAGGCGGGGGGAGCTAGCAGCTCGTCCTCACCGAGCTCGCCTACCCCACCACCTCGTTCGCCACCACCTCCGGCGAGTCCTTCACCACCGCCACCACCAGCTCCGGCAAGTCCACAGGCTCCGGCGAGTCCACCACCAGCACCGCCAGCCACGCCTTGCTCTCCTACACCGGACCCTACCTCTTCAGGCTCGGCGCTACCGTACCGTGGACAACCTCCTCGGCGAGCAGCCGGTCCCTGGACTGGCACAACACGACTTTGAGGCGGAGCTGCACCTCGCACAGGACGATGGCGAGCCTCGTTCCTTCGCCGAGGCGAAGTGGGACGCGGCATGGCGTGCCGCGATGCAGATGGAGATGGACGCCGTCGAGCGGAACAAGACGTGGGAGCTGGCCGATCTTCCAGCCGGCCACCACGCCATCTCTCTCAAGTGGGTCTTCAAGCTCAAGAAGGACGAGACCGGAGAGGTGATCAAGCACAAGGCGCGTCTGGTGGCGCGCGGCTTCGTCCAGCAAGAAGGAATCGACTTTGACGACGCCTTCGCGCCCGTTGCACGGATGGAGTCCGTGCGACTCCTTGCGCTAGCTGCCCAGAAGGGCTGGCGTGTCCATCACATGGATGTCAAGTCGGCGTTCCTTAACGGCGACTTGAAGGAGGTCTACGTGCATCAGCCGTCGGGATTTGCGATTCCCGGCAAGGAAGGCAAGGTGCTTCGCCTGCGCAAGGCCCTCTATGGCTTGCGGCAGGCACCGAGGGCGTGGAATGCCAAGCTGGATTCCACGCTGAAGGGGATGGGTTTCGAGCAAAGCCCACACGAGGCGGCCATCTACCGGCGGGGCAGCGGAGGAAAGGCCCTGCTGGTAGGCGTCTACGTCGACGACTTGGTGATCACCGGCACCAAGGAGGTGGAGATCGAGGCGTTCAAGGAGAAGATGAGGGCGACTTTCCAGATGAGCGACTTGGGCCCTCTCCTACCTGGGGATCGAGGTCCACCAGGACAGCTCTGGCACCTCTCTTCGCAAGACTACCTACGCCAAGCGCATTGTGGAGCTAGGCGGTCTCACCGGCTGCAACCCAGCCCACACTCCTATGGAGGAGAGGCTGAGGCTGAGTCGGGAGAGTACGGAGGAGGAGGTGGACGCGACGCAGTACCGGCGCGTTGTGGGCAGCCTTCGCTACCTTGTCCACACGCGACCGGACTTGGCGTTCGCCGTCAGCTATGTCAGCCGGTTCATGCAGCGACCGACGGCGGAGCACCAGCAGGCCGTGAAGAGGATCCTCCGTTACGTTGCAGGCACCTCCAACTACGGCTTGCACTACCCGAGGTGCCCCGGAGCGGCGCATTTCGTCGGGTACAGCGACAGTGACCACGCGGGCGACATCGACACCAGCAAGAGCACAAGCGGGGTCCTCTTCTTCCTTGGCAAGTGCCTCGTTAGCTGGCAGTCGGTCAAGCAGCAGGTGGTGGCCCTATCCAGCTGCGAGGCCGAGTACATAGCGGCTTCCACCGCTTCGACTCAGGCGCTCTGGCTCGCTCGACTGCTTGGTGATCTCCTCGGCAGAGACACTGAAGCGGTGGAGCTCAGGGTGGACAGCAAGTTCGCCTTGGCCTTGGCAAAGAATCCTGTCTTCCACGAGCGCAACAAGCACATCCGGGTGAGATACCACTTCATCAGAAGCTGCCTGGAGGAAGGGAGTGTCCGGGCCAACTACATCAACACCCAAGACCAGCTCACCGACTTCCTAACCAAGTCCCTTGGGCGGGTCAAGTTCCAGGAACTTCGCGCCAGCATCGGGATGGCCTAGATACCTCACAAGGAGCCACACAAGACTTAGGGGGAGAGTGATGGATAAGTCTGTGTTGGCTGGTGGTTGTAGGGCTGCTGCACACTGCAGCACATGATCTTTGTGTCTAGCATTTTTTGACTGTTGTTAGGACAACAGTTAGCATTTAGGACAGCATCTAGGACATCATCTGCTTTTAGGACAGCAGTTGGCATCTAGGACAGCATCTTAGACTAAGCAGTTAGCATCTAGATTAGCATCTTAGACTAGCATCTTGGCATATACTTAGCTGGCTAGCAACCTATAAATATGTATCCCCAACCCCTCAGGTTGGCATGACATTGTATGAGTTTGTGTGAGAAATAAACTAGAAAATTGTCCCAACTCCTAGTGTCATCCTCTCTTGATGAGAGTAAGGATTCAGCTACTACCAAGAGTGCGAATCCAGCGACTAACAAAGAATTCCATACCTCGAATATCTCGTTCGAGAGGTCCTTCCGGCAGATAAGACGGGGCTCGTCGCATCGCACAACGGGCAAAGTCGTTCACTCTGATCGAAGGAGAATTGTACAAACGCAGTGCCATGACAGTGCTGCAATGGTGCATTACCGCGGAGGAAGGAATAAGATTATTGGAGGATATCCATGGGGGCGTATGTGGACACCACGCCGCGCCCGAACACTGGTCGGAAGCGCCTTCTGGCAAGGTTTCTACTGGCCGACTGCCGTAGCCCATGCCACTGAAGTAGTACGTACCTACAAAGGGTGCCAATACTATGCTAAAAAGACCCACTTACCAGCCCAAGCGCTCTAGACGATCCCCATTATGTGGCCCTTCGCAGTCTGGGGACTGGACCTTGTCGGGCCGCTCCAAAAAGCGCCGGGGGCTTCACTCACTTGTTGGTTGCGGTCGACAAGTTTTCAAAATGGATTGAGGCTCGACCGATCGCCCAGATCAAGTCTGAACAAGCAGTCCTCTTCTTCACAGTCATCATCCATCGCTTCGGAGTGCCAAACTGTATCATCACCGACAATGGTACCCAGTTCACCGCCAAGAAATTCCTTCGCTTTTGCGATGATCACCACATCCGCGTGGATTAGGCAGTTGTGGCGCACCCCCGAACGAACGGGCAGGTTGAACGCGCTAATGGCATGATCTTGCAAGGCCTAAAGCCAAAGATTTTTAACCGTCTGAACAAGTTTGGGAAACGATGGCTCTAAGAATTGCCTGCAGTGATCTGGAGCTTGAGAACGACGCGAAGCCGAGCCATAGGGCTCTCGCCTTTCTTCCTGGTCTATGGATCCGAGGCTGTTTTCGGAGCTCCGAGGATCAATGCATTCGATGAGAAAGGGAACGAAGCATCCCTCGAGGATGCTTTGGACCAACTAGAAGAAGCCCGTGACGTTGCCCTCGTGCACTCAGTCAAGTACCAATAGTCACTTCAGCGATACCACGCCCGATGCATCCACGGCCGAGCATTCAGCATGGGTGACCTAGTACTCCGGCTGAAGTAGAGCAATAAGGAAAAGCATAAGCTAACCCCACCATGGGAAGGTCCTTACATCGTCGTGGACGTACTTTGCCCCGGCACCTACAAGATAGCAACCATGAAGGACGAGATCTTCACCAACGCGTGGAACATCGAACAGCTACGTCGCTTTTACCCTTGAAAAATCATTCTTAATATGCTTATGTAAATAATCAATTTCCAAATAAGATAAAGGGGAGCCCTCATTATCTCCGGATTTACTTTGTCTCCAAAAAGTGAGACCCAACTCAACCAGCGGTTCGAGTTGGGCCTCACTCGGGGACTAACAGGGGGAACCCCTCCCACTAGCAAGCGTTGAAATTTTTTTACCACAGCTAGGTAACTGATTCGTTCTTGGGGTCGAGGGGCATCCGAGGGAAAGGTTGGCCGGACTGCGAAAAGCCTACACCCCGGCGGTTACGGTACATTTGCCCACCAACCCGAACCCAAAGAAACCAGATCGCACCCCAAAGAACATCCGTGAACCGACGCAGCGTAAAAAACGAGTAAACACTTACTAAAACGAAAACCTTCCACTAGCAAGTGTCAAAAGATTTTTTACCACAGCTAGGTAACCGATTCTTTCTTGGGGTCGAGGGGCATCCGAGGGAAGGGTTGGCCAGACTGCGAAAAGCCTACACCCCAGCGGTTACGGTACATTCGCCCACTAACCTGAACCCAAAGAAACCAGATCGCACTCCAAAGAGCATTCGTGAACCGACGCAGCGTAAAAAACGAGTAAACACTTTATAAAACAAAAAGCATGTCAAAACGAAAAGACTTAGACAAGAAAGCCACAAAGGCCGGTACCTTGCTCAGAATCTAAAGTCTTTACACGGTGTAAGGTCCAAATGGCTAGAGGGGGGATGAATAGCCTATTTAAATTTTCTACAAGTTTCACTAAACAACAAAGTTAGTATATAAGATGGTGAAGCTAATTCTAGCACTAGCTCAACTATACTAAGCAAGCTACCTATACAAGTCTAGTGAACAAGGCTATGATCTCTAATTCACACCAACAAAGCTAAGTCACTGGGCTAACTACTCCTAGGTGAAATAAAGTACACTAAACAAGCTACACAAGGTAAAGAACAATAAGTAAAGGAGAGAGCTTGAATAGATATACCAAAGTTGATGAGAAGAGATATGTCCAATGTACCAATCAATCAATGTGATCATATACACACATGAAATCCTCGACAATAAGATGGCACAAGATTTTTTACCGAGGTTCACTTGCTTTCCGGCAAGCTACTCCTCGTTGTGGCGATGCACCCACTTGATGGATCGCAAACTAATCAACTATTAAGAGTTGAACCCTCAGCAGGTGCCGCACATCCACTCACAAGATGGGGATCCTCCGAGCCACGAGATCCACTAGAGCAGCCAATTCACGAACTCCCGCGGAGAAGGCTCAAGAACCCCTCACAATCACTTGGTGAAGGCTCGAACAAGTCTCCAATCACGAGCTCAACACCACCGCTGCTCCAAGCTGTCTAGGATGTCGGGAAACACCCAAGAGTAACAAGCAATCCGCAGCAAACTCGAAGATCAAGTGCCACTAGATGCAACTCTCAATGCAACGCACTTGAATCTCACTCAATCTCTCTAGAGTATGCAACCAAGCAAGGAGATGAGTGGATGGGTTATTCTCTAGCTCAAAGGATGCCTCAATATCTCAAATGTGCAAGAGAGAACCCCAAAACCCGGTCACCATCTATTTATAGCGAAGGGGTAAGCAACTGGCCGTTACTGGACAATGCAATGAAAATCGTAATGATCGAACGCACCGGTCAGGGTGACCGGACACTACAGGACAAACAGTAGCAGTGCACGTCAGACAGAGCCGTTGCCGTGACCGGACGCGCTTCACCACTTGACTGGACGCGCTGCATCCGACGTTCAATCGGAGTCCAGAGAGCTGCCCGCATGATCGGACGCGTCCGGTCGCACGTGACCGGACGCGCCACCGCGTCCAATCGCGTCACGCCACCAAGCCGCCCAAGTCAATGCTAACCGGACGCTCCGGTCCCGGGGACCCGCGGACGTGCCGGTTGCGCGCTTTGCGTGCGCCTTTCCTCTGCGCCCAGGTGAACTGACCGGATGCGCTGGTCAGGCCAGACCAGCGTTCGGTCACAAACCCTAGGCGCGCTGCGCCTCTGCCCTCGACTAGAGCTGACTGGACGCGCAGGTCCACCCTGGACTGCGTCCGGTCCAGCGTCCGGTTGGAGTTTTTTTAGAGATAAACACTCCAGACTTTCGCCACCTTTTCTCGCCTCCGGCGCAATGGAAAATAGACATTTCATTTCCACGAAAACGCCTGAATCCAAACCCCTCTCAACCGCTCAAACTCCACCGCCTTCGCAAATGTACTAACACCACCAAGTGTACACTATCATGTGCATGCGTGTTAGCATTTTCACAATCATTTTTCAAGGCCTTACGTTAGCTCTCTACTACATCCTAATGCATATGCTCAAGAAGATGACCTAGTAGCACTTGATTCACGAGCTAACTGTGATTGCCCCTCTTGATAGTCGGCTATCAATCCTAAACCCGGTCAATCACTTCTCTACTCATCTTAGACCGGCAAAAGCAAACCCTATGATTATACCTTTGCCTTGATCACTTTGTTCCATGTCCATCTCATGTTTGATCATCAAGATCATCATTTCATGTGCATCTCCACCATGATCGTCATTTCATGTCCATGCACCATCTCTTTGTGATCTTGTGGCCACCACTCCTTGCCACATACACCTTCATCACATGCGCTGCTTATACCTAACTAAAAACACTTAACACATGGCATTAGCAACTTGGTGTCATTAATTACCAAAACCAAACTTGGGCTTTCACACGGGCACCACAGCCTGACGTGTTGTTCACAGGTCAACAGGAGGAGGAACCACATCTTCTTCAAACCTGGCCACTAGGATCGCTGCGGGTGCCTGAGCCTCTGCGTCGGCAGCATCCAACACCTCGTTGGGAGCATCAAAGTAACCGCCGCTCAGAGCTAATAGATTAACCTCATAATGAGACCTGCAGACGGCGAACGCTCGACGGACACCGAAATGCAATGCATCCCTCACGAGGGCTCGGACTTGCCCAAAGGCGAGTGAGAGGCGTTCACACATCGGGACCTCCTGGGCTCCAGCAGGGATTACACCCAAGGCATCGCACAGCGACCCGGCAGCAACACGCAGCTCGGAATATTCATTGTTCGCTATCGCTAGGGTACCTCGCACCGACAACAACTCCGTCTCGAGCTCACCAACCCTGGCCCTCAGCCCTGGGCAAGGGTAGGGGAGTAAGAAGCAATCACAAGAAAGCCATGGTATACAAGCAAGAACGGCCCCACTTACCAGTAACCTCCGCGAACTGAATGCGAAGTTGGTTGACTGCCCAAGTCACCGCCGACTTGAATGGGCGCAATCTATGGTTCTCGGCAACAAGTTGGGCGGCGCTCCGCACGGTCATCTTCCATCGCTCAAGCATGGCATCCCGTTCGCGGCGGATCGTGCGACACTGTTGGGATAACAGGTCCCGGTTAGCAAGAGCGCGCCAGTGCTCTCGGCGGACGGAGACGAGACCAGAGCGGAGTGCCCCATTTTCCGCCAGCAACGCCTCGCGGATGGCTGACGCTTCTTGAGCCACTTCGGCAGCCTGATGAACGCTCTCAGAGGAAGCCGCCGCGACCTTCGCCTCTTCTTCAGCACGAGCGATGGCCTCCTGAAGCTAGGTGCGGAGCTCTGTCATCTCGCCTTCAAGGGTGGCCAACTACTTCTGAGCAGCGCTCAATTGCGATTCAATCACAGCGGTCCGCTGAGTCTCTTCAGCCAGCCACGCCCACGCCTCCTGGCCTTGGCGAATGAAGACGGACTTCGCCCGGCTGCACGTAAGGAGTGCCTGCGCGAAAGAATCGCCTCAGAAACATACCAACGGGCAAAAGCAGAAAAGTAAAAAAGCACCGCCAACTGACCTGACCTGATGCCTGCATCTGGTTCCAATGCCTCTGCTCCTCGGTATCGTCCAAAACGAAGGAAGGCAGTAGCCCGGGCAATCTCTGGCGCGACTCGTCTTGACGGTGGGCCTCAGGCCCTGTCCTCACCAAGGACAGGAGACTGACGGGAAGGGGTTGCCGCTCCATTTCAGACGAGGTCGAAGCCTCGGCGGGGCAGGGCGATGTCCCCACCGGTTCGGAAACCTTGCCGGCTTCGCCCTGCACCCTTGGCGCAGGCTGCTCACCTTCAACTGCAGGCTCCGTACCGTCTCCCGGTCCAGCGTCACCAGTCGCACCAGTTATAGGTATTGCGGCTGCGGCGGTCGGTGGCACCTCTCGAGGGGTGGCTGCATCACCATCTAGAACGGTGGCCCCAACGGCAGAGTTGGAACCACCCGGCTGCACCGCCCCCTCCGGAGCGATCGCGGCGGGCGCCATGATGGGAGGGGACGAACCGAGAAGAGGCTGACCAGTGGAGGCGGTACCGGGTCTGATCCCAAGAAGGCTTTGGACTTGACGTTTCAGCCTCTTCCATGGTGCAAGCGACGGGATGCGAAAGCCCGTCCCACTGCATAAAACCGAGCATTAGTGTGATACACATCCAACTACCAGCGTTCGAAGGAGAGCATGAACATACCTCGACACCTTTTGACGCCCACGCTTCTGAGAAACCTCGAAGGACTGACCTCCTCCCTCTGAAGCGCAAGAAGTTCGTCCGACCCCCACGGCGCTGAGGTCCGTCCCAGTTGCCGCAGGGATGGCCCCCGCCGCCACCATGATGGCACTAGAATCTGTCCTTTCCGCCGGGGTGACGGAACTGGCCGCCGCCGTGGCCTCAGCACCTTCCCTGGCAGCCTGGGAGGTAACTATCTCCGACAAAAGGGGAGGCGGGGACGGAGGAACAATCAGCCGACAGGGACCAAGCCCACTTGATTCCGCCCTAGAGCGGCCGAAGCCGCTCGGGGACCCACGACGTCGGGATGGGGAGGCACCCCAAGGTCCGAATCACCGGACCCGAGAGGCACCGCCTGGGGTGGAGGAAGATGGCCCGTCAACGCGTTGGTCCTTCCGCCGGCACGGACTATCCGTGAACCACCATCGTCGTCATCATCATCATCATCCTCCCCCCTATCTGTCTCCTCCTCTGTGGACTCTTCTTCCTCCTCCCCAGCAGCCCGCTGCTTCTTCCGCCGCATTTCACGTTCCTCGCGCTTGCGGGCCCTAGCAGCATTGTCCCGAAGTCGCTTTTGTTTGCGACCCTGTTTTGCTTCGGCTCGGGCCCAGTTCTGCTGCCGAATCGCCGGGTCCGGGAGTGGGGGATCCAGCACACGCACCATACAAAGCTGCCCCTGCTCGCATACTGCATAGTGAGGCATATGACAGAAATCGAAGGAGATTACGAAATTGCACAGAAAAAATGCCTTACCAAATCAACGGCGTTGTGGTCAGGACGCAGAGGGGGATGGATGTCAAGCTCGGCATCCATAATCGTGATCCCCAATGTAGACTTGAGGCACTTCTTGACCTCAGGACGATCAAGAGGAGCTGCCACAAGCACTGTCCCCTCCAAGGACGCCCCCGACACCATGTCAAAAAGGCGTCGCTCTTGGCGCATCAGGGGCAAGACCCTCCGCTCATGATAGGCGGCGATAACTCCAGCACCCGTCACGCTGGCGTTTACCAGGCGCCGCATGGCCTGGAGGAGAGATTGGATCCTCTTCATCTCTGGTTGCGGGGGGCCGTACATCCATTTCTCGGGCGCGTCCTTGTACCAATGACCCGTAAAATCGGGAAGGGGCGCGTCATCATGATTTTTGAGGTAAAATCACTTCTGATGCCACCCCTTGTTGGAAGAAACCCCCTTCATGGGGATGTACTCATCGGACCGGGAATAGCGGAGCTGGAGTGCACAGCTACCGATATACACCGGCGATGAGCCCCCCTTCTTCGAAGATTTGAGGAAGATGGAGCCGAAAAGGTAGTACTTGCACAAGATGTGGTTGGGCTCAATGCCAAATAACCCTCGCACAAAGCAGCGAAGGCGGCGGCCTGCTGAATCGAGTTCGGATTCAGATTCTGCAGCTCGAGCTTGTAGTGGTGAAGGATCCAGCGGATGAATTTATCCATCGACGTCCCGAATCCGCGCTTGTGAAATCGAGCAAAACTGACCACATACCCAGGAGGGTAGACCGGTTCCCACTCATCACCGGGAACAATCCACTCTGCCCGATTCGGGTCGACGTTGGGGCGGAGGAAGCCCTCCTCCACCAGCTTCTAGGCGTCCTTGGGGACGAAAGAGGAAACCAGCCACGGCTCCATTGGAGAAGGCTGGGAGGCGTTATTGTGGCGGCGGTGGCGACGAGAAGAAAGGGTAGAGGAAACGATTGTGCAAGGAGAAGAGGAGGGTTCCGGATTGCAAAGGGGGCAGCGCAAGGCACGTGGGGTAACAAGCCAGCGCTATTAACCTCCCTTTGACAATCAGGGACCCACTACCCTCGTGAAAACCTCGGAAGCTGAGCCATGTCATCTCACTGTTTTCAACAACCGCAGTCAATTACCTGTGACAAAAACCGCAATTGTACCCTTTTGCCTTCCTTTCCACACAACTGATCACCAGCACACCCATGGGCCGACTATGGGCCGCGGAAAAAGGAAACACCCTTCACCGAGACTCACCAAAAAAGGCCTCTCTTGGGCCCAACAGAACACACAAAAACTATACCAAGAGCCGGTGGACGGCGATTGGGATGACCCACATACTTCATGCCAAGTTTTAGAGGCCCGCGGAGGAAATCGAAGGGCTTGGCATAAAGAACTGATGCGAAGAGGAGGGGCTTGGGAACGAACCCCACCATGACCAACCAACGGCTGGTCAAGGATGCCCATTCTCTGAAGCATTCCGGCTTTCATAGAGTAAGGGCTCGGGGGCTGACCCCACCTTGTCAGCCTAAATGAACGGCCAAGGTTACCCACGACTCTACGGTCGCGCACTCATATCTCAAGCCCTTGAAGGGGTACACTACCCCTCCAAGGCCTCGGGGGCTACACCCAGCGGGTGCGCTCGCGCGCACCCACCGGAAAAGTTCTTGAGAACACAAAATAACTCGCTCATCTCTAAGCCTCTGGAGGAATAAAAACTTATTCCTCCAAAGGCTCGGGGTCTACTGTTGGGTACCAATAAAATGGGGTACCCCATTTCACTGTAAAAACCATCCACCAAGGCAAATATTACGGCCCACGGCCTATTGCAGCCCGCCCAGGCCTTACTCTACTCAAAACTAGAGATGGAGGACAAGCGCCCGAGCCCCCAGCGCTCCTTCGCTTCATCCGACCTCCCTCCGTCTCGCCCGACCCCTGTGACGTCATCCAGGCGCCCGATCCCTGTGACATCATCAAGGCGCTCGACCCCTTTGCACGGCTACTGCTTCGCTCGACCCCCTCCACTGTAACACGCTGCCGCAGGTACGCACGGCCCCCTACCTTTTCCTGCTGAAGAATAGGAGCTCGCCGCGTCGCGTAGGATTACCTGGGAACTTGTAACGCTTGATTCATGATCCGGTCAAGGCTTCCATGGATCTTCCTCGCCCCCCACGACAGTAACAGGGAGAAGCTACGCTATGCCGCACCCTACCATGTCCGCCTCAACGGGGCTGGGAACAACGGCCGTCTAGGCCCCCCACCTTTTCGCCGGCACAACTTTAGGGCCACGAAATCTTCTTCATTATGACACCGTGTAAGGATATGGCTTCACCGTGTCACCTACAGCTACGGCACGCAGCCACCACGGCAAACGACTATGCGAACGCACGGACAGAGAGGAAAGCTAGCAATAGGGAGCACCTTAGGGCCTTTTCTTTCTATTTTCGTACATCCAAATACTGTAACCCGACCCCTCCCTTTGCATACTATAAAAGGGGAGGGAGGGACCCTCAACGAGGGGGAGAGACGAGAGAAAAAGCGACGCCCAGCATTGGCAATGTACTAAGCACACACCCGAAAACACTCAAACGCACCCACTCACAGAAACTTGGGAGCCATCCCTCTCTCGATCAGCTTGTAACCCCCTACTACAAGCACTCCGATGTAGTGCAACACGAGCAGCAGCGAGCACTGGACGTAGGGACGTTCGGCCCGAACCAGTATACATCTTGTGTACGCCTTGCATAGCCATCGGAGGCTCCGATGCGCAGCATCGTTCACTTGTCCCGTTCTAGACACCCCTCGATTCTAGAACACCGACAGCGGGTATTAGAGAAATGTATTGTCTAGAGATATGTATGTACTTTATTCGTACTCCAAGTTGTATCTTGACTATATATATGAAAGTTACCTCTCCCTTAATAGGTGTTAGGTGTTCCCTAGTTCCCTACAATTTCACATCTTTTTATCTTTTTAATCTCTTCCCCGTGAAACCTATGCAGAACAGGGAAGTTTTTTTTTTGTTAGAAGCCGCTGTCACATTTGGAGCATTTGCATTTTTTATGGACATGTAAATAGACAAAGCTAATCTAAATCAAGTAGTGATAGACTAAAACGAAATCATCATTAACTTACAGCCCAAAAGATTAATGATTGTTCACTGAGATTAGATTTTTCAGCTGCCTTCTTGCAGGGAGCTTAGCTCATGTCTGCACGATTCTGTTTATAATATATTTGAGTCAGTGCATATGTTATGAAATCCTCTGAATACAAAATATTTGCAATTTTCTTGTATATGTTTTTTTTGAATCTTTCTTATATATGTTATTTACACAGATATATATATCTGTTCTGTCATACAGATAAACCAAGTGAAGATAACGAAGGATAATAATTGACACATGTATGTCCAAATAAACATTTATGTCACTCCTAATTTCCAGGAGATATTTGTTTTATGCAGAACTACAAAACTATCTTAACCGCATCACAAACAAGATGTGGTAGAATAGTCGTAAGGAATATGGTTATTACACTACAAACTAGATTGTTTTGATTTCACTCGAAAACTTGTTATATTCTATTTGTTCATGCTTGGTGAAGATGGATCTAGCTACAAACGGAATGTTGTGAACATCATGCTCAAAGTATCGTTTTTAATAACACACGTTCAAACCTGAATAACCGTAATATTATTTTTCCCGTTGCAACGCACGTACATGATCTTAGTTAAAGAAAGAAAACCCGCATCATGTGAGAACCCTAGCTTCCCCTATCATAGTTGTCCTGCTCCATGGTGTGACGATCACCCTGCTTACCCCCTGCGCTGTTGTTGCCTCCTTCACCATTGCTACCAAAGGTATGATTTGTTAATCTTTTATATGCTTTGGCCTAAGATCTGAATTCAGATAGAGAAAAATCATAATAAAAAACAAATTATGATTCATCTATTTAGCATCCATTTTCGAATTGGATATGAATATGGATAACCATATCGACGTTTTGGCGGATACGGATATCAGATAATTCTGATGTTTAAACATCAGAATCCATCCCTGTCAACCTAGGGGAGTACTCCATAAACTTTGGGGAAACCTAGTTTGGGGTAGGGTGTACAAGAGGAAAAATTTCCAGAAATTGATCAGAGCTTACCTTATGATGGGTATCAATGTTCTTGTTATGGAGCCAAAGGCTTAAAAGAGATTTGGTGGTTATGTTGAAACTGCACAGAATATTTCAGTTTCTTCTTGTTGACAGGAGTTCTTTTCTTCTTCCCAAAATAATACCCTTTCATTCTTAGTCACATATGATTACGCATGGTCTGGTATGTATTACACATGCCTCATTTTTGCATTCCAAAATTTACGTATGGTCTCCTCCCTTAAATTTTTTGTAAGTAATCTTTGTTCTATATGGGGATCCCATCTATTTGCATTCCTATCTTTCCAATTTATGAAAAATATATTGAATGATCTTTCTATTATAAAATAGTGATATCCTTTTTTCGGCATTTATCCATAACTGTAGGTGTAATCCACAGAAATATCTCTGATGCTTTTAATTTTTCCTCACCTTTAGTTACACAAGATCTTTAAGTTCTTCAAAAGGGATTTAAGAGAACAATCAATCGATGCTTCAAGGTGAAAGCAGTTCATCAAATGTTCTTGACGTTGAGGTCTGGGCAGCTTCCATGAGAAAAGATCTTAACTATTATTGCTCCAGCCAGTTCCAGAAGAACAATGTGCCATTGATTTTCAAGGTCCAAGATACCGTTCGCCTGGCTGATAAGAATGCTTATGAGCCTATTCTTCTATCAATTGGCCCTTATCACCATGATAATATTTCTGTAGTTTCTATGGAAAAAGAGAAATGGAGGTCTCTTGCTTACATTCTTTGCATAAATAAGGAAAAAAAGTTACAGGATTACCTGGAGGTTATGGACACATTAAAAATGTGTGCTAGATATTCTTATTCTGAGGAAATTGAAATGGATGATGACCAGTTTGTACAGATGCTGTTGCTTGATGGATGCTTCATACTAGTTTCTCTTTTTGGGTTGTCTGGAATTGTGTCAAATAATCAGGAAAATTCAGAAAAAAGTTCTGGTGATGCCAATAAAATGGAAAAAGACAATGTAGGACATGTAAGCGCGGCAAAAGCTGGTGCCCAGATGGCATGCGCGGCAAGTAAAGGTTCAAATAAGAGTGGAAAAGTGCCTGAGGTTGATGTGAATGATCACAATTCGAGTTATAGTATTCAAAAAGATAATTATATGCACAAAGAGGAGACCAGTTCTGAAGATTGTTGTCAGCGTGCAGGGTTATGGTATATGTCTCACGTTGCCCATGATCTACTTTTGCTGGAGAATCAAATTCCATTCTTTATAGTTAAGAGGATATATCTCCTTGTTACTAATGACGCCACAACTAGATTGTTCACAGATAATCTTGTCAAATGCATTGAGGGTATTTTGTATAATTACCCAAAAGCAATCCGGGAGTCTGAAAGGCCAGAAGATTTTCAACATTTGCTGCACTTGTGCCATATGTATTTCAGACCTAGTCAGAGTGTAGTGGAAGACCAACTTCATGGAAGGATCCAGTACCTCAGTTATTTCCATAATTTCCATAGAAGGTACTTAAAAGTTAGGAATAATCAGCTTGATGAAAACCATCAAGGGCCAACAAATAAGTACAAGCGTAGTCTTCTACGTTGGCGCCGAGCAGAACAATACCATGAGGCTGGAATTGAATTTAAGAAAAGAAGTTTTTGCAAAAATAATCCTCATTCACTTTTGGACATAAAGTTTACCAGTGGCAAGGTGCAAATTCCACTTCTGGTCATTGATGACAAAACTGTATATCTTTTCAGAAACCTTATAGCACTTGAACGCACTTGCCCACAGTTTGGGAATAGTGTCACTGCATATATTTGTTTCATCTCTCAACTCGTCAGCATGCCCATGGATGTGACACTACTTGCTAAGAAAGGAATAATTGTACATCAAATGCGAAGCGATGAAGAGGTTTCTATTCTTTTAGCCAAGCTTGGTAAAAACCTGGATTTGGATGTAAGTGGAAACAACTACCTGGGGCGGTTAAGCCAAATAATGGAAGGGCACTGTGAAAGTCGCCTGAATAGATGGATGGCGTGGTTATGGCAGAACCATTTTAACAATCCATGGTTATGTTTAGCAGTGATAGCTGGGGCCATTGTGCTTTTTTGCACGATCCTGCAATCACTTTTTGCTTTATTATCATATTTACATCCAACAAATGATGATTAGATCCCATCAAATAACAACTTTGGTTCATAAGTTTGTACGTTTGATGACTACACGGGACTATGAAGGTTTTTTTTTTGTATTTTGACCTATAATTTCGAAAGAGTAAAATGTACCAGAGGTTTTTAACTTTTGAGAGGGTGTCACGTAGGATCATTGTTGACAGTCATTACATACCACTTTTAACCGTCAACAAAATGCCTTTTTAAGATGAATAACAACATGATCCACATTTATAATGTTCAATGAAAGACAAAACACACATATTTGGAATGTACCAACGTGCAGGGACACACAAGAAGATTCATCACACGTTTCTAAAGCCCGGAGATGTTGTTTGGTGGCAAATGGCCCAACTAGGGGGCACCCGACCTCCCAGGGGTGGATCCAAGGGTATTTTCCAGTATTCCCGGAAATATCCAACTATTTTGGTACACTTTTACGTAGAAGGAAAAACCTTCTCTCTTGCCGGCCGTGGGCGAAGCCCCGCGGCTGGCGTTCCCAGCGTCCTCGCAGCCCTAGCCCATGAACAGTACCCGCGGTACTGTAGCGACATGGGGGTACTGTAGCATGGTCGTTGCCGTCGCTCCCCTCGACTCTGTCCTCCCAATCCCAACAGCCACATAACATATGTGTATATACTCATATGTATAATGTATATTGGTGTTAATTTGCTGTTTTTTTTATAGAAACTTAGCTCACTCTACATATTCGTCGCCTCCTTTCCTTTTCAGCTGTATGCATTGGATTTAAAACCTAGGCTACTATGTATTGGATTTTTTTGGGAGGTGGGAATACCCAACTTCAAGATGTTGGCTCCACCACTGCGACCTCCCTAGGCATCACGAGACGCCACCACGTCACCAATCCGGTCCAAACCTTGCACATGGCTAGGAAACACTACCTTCATCACATCCCACCATTGGTCCTAAGTTGGTTGATGCTCAAAGGTTCAGATGACGTCGTCACATGGATTCATGGTCCCACCGTTTAACCGTCAGTGACAATTTACATACCAAACCAACAGGGCCACACTCCTACGCATTTGAGGGTCCACCATGCAGAAGAGGGCGAGGGGTCGGTCGACCCCACCCCACTTCGCCCGAAGTGACATTTCCACAGAATCGCCTCAAACTTGGTCACATACAAGAAAGCACATTTGTGATCAATCTTAGCCATGTATGCGAGGTCGGTTTGCTCCAAGGGTGTGCGGGATGCTTTCACATCAGCAGGGTATGCGGGGGGAGGTCCAGGTGGCCCCTGGTGCGGTGGTGCCGAAGGTCCAGGCGCGGGGCGAGCAACCGCAGGTATGGTGACAAAGGCGAAGGGTGGTGTAACACCCCTGGGTGTTAAGCATGCATTAGCATTTCAAAGCATAAGCATTCAACATCATTGCATGTTTAGCATTGTTTGAGTTGTAGCCCTTTTCAAATTTAACTTGAAAAGCAATAAAATGGAAACCCTAAGTTTAAAATAAATGTTAAAAAGTTAGTGTACTTTTTAGAAGTAACAATTTCAAGTAATCTAGAATAAATCAACTTGATTATTGGAGCAAAAATTTGGATTCAAATTCTCCTCAATTCTGTTTTAAAAATATTCTAAATAAATGAGTTTTTGATTTTTGAATTAGCTTTAAATCTCAAATTCAAAATCTATTGAGAATTTGGAAAAATGTTCTATATGAAAGTTGTAGAGAATAAAATTTTGAACAACTTTTGTTTTGGGACAAATTTCTGAAAACCTCGTTTTCATCCTCGAATTTGAATTTCAAACAGAAATGTAAAATCTGGAAAATATTTGGAAAAAGAAAAATCGAAATTTCGTTACTGGGCTTCGGCCTCACTTCTCGGCCCACGGCCAAAGCCGGCCCGGCCCGCGTCCGCGTCGTCCCCTCCCGCTCGCCCGCGCGCGCGCGCCCGCGCATGGCGTCGTGGCGCCGCGGCAGCGTTCGGCCGCCGCGTGTCCGTACGCCGTCGAGCCGAGCGACACGCGCCCTGTGGCCCCCGCAACGTCCGCGCTCGCCTACTCCCCCTCCGCGCGCTCGTCCGCCTCGCTGCTCCCTCCATTCTCGCCCGCAGCAGCAGCCGCAGAGCTCCGCCTTCGCCATTGCCGGCTCCCGAGCTCCGCCACCGCCCTAGCCTCCGCTCCGGCTCACCGCATCCGCCTCCGTCTTCGCCATCGCCGCGCCTCGTCATCGCGCACCCGGTGCTCGCCTCGGCCCGCGCTGATTCGGCCTCCACCCGCGGTAATGCCTCGCCGGAGTTCCGGCCAAGCTCACCGGAGTAACCCGCTCCGTGGACCGCACCCCTCCGCACCATTTCTCGCCCTTTTCTCGAGCGCACGAGCACCGCGCTTGCATCGCGAATCTCACCGACCTCACCGCACGGCCTATCTCGGTCGGAGCTGGCCGGCCGACGGCGTCCCGTGCCGCCGAGCCGCCATGCTCGCCGGCGAGCTCTATGCCGAGCTCGTCTGGCCACCCACTAGGTACCACTGAGTTCGCGTCGTTGAGAGGGTCACATTGGTGCCCTCCCCGTCGCCGGAGGACTCGCCGGCGGCGAGATCACGGCCGTCCGCGCCGCCTCTGACCGGCACCGGCTGACGGGTGGGCCCGTCTAGCGCATGGGCCCCGCCTGTCTGTCGCAGTGTTTCAGTCTCGGGTGTCACAGCGGGGTGCGCGTAGCATTTAAGTCCGGTTTTGAATTTCGTTTTAAAGAAATGAATTTCCAAAAAAATCTGAAAAAAGCTTCCAAAAATTCTATCTCAATAATTATAGCTCCAAAAATCAGGAAATAAATTTTAAAATGTTCCTTGTGAATAGATCTACAGTTTAAAAATATATCATGTTATTTTTGTGACACTTTACTGTACATTTTTATTTAATTGTTATATATGCGGTTATCTTAGAAAAATTGCAGTAAATAAAGTAAAATAGGGAAAAATGTGATTCTTGTTGCATTACTCTTTATTAGTGATGTACTTTCTAGGAAAAATGCTAGTGAAGCATGTTCTGTGGAAAAATTTTGAAGTGTAGTTCAAATGCCTTTATTGGATAATATTTGTTATTTTTAGTAGAGAGCAAAATTTGTATACAACATACATGTGATAATTTTTGTAGTATGTTAGTTTACTGTTAGTAACCTAAGAAAAATGTGAAATCTGTTGTTTGATACTTTTTCTAGTATAAAATAATTTCATGCTCACATTTAGGCTATAATTTGTTTATTTTGTACAGGTAGTTTTACATTTCCATTTACCATGAAAATTTAGTGGTAGCTTAGTTAGGGTAAGAATACTCTACTGTAATTTTTGTAGATTTTTATCTACACCAGAGATAGGTGTTGTTGTACAACCCTAGTTAAATAGGGAATAAATGATTATCCTTTATGAGAAAGTAAGAATAATAAAATATGTTTGGTGTATCTTTGAAGCATCACTAGGTCTTGCTGATGTTGTGAATGAGTTAGGTTGGTAAGGTTTGGTCATTTAGGGCCACTTGCTGGTGTAAGGTGTATGATAATTAGTAGAATCACAAGATGCATGTTTTAGGGTACATGTTCTTGGATGACGTGGACTACCTTGTAGAAGATGTAGTTATATCTTAACTGCTCATTCCATGTACTCATTTGCATCTCATGCCATCCCATCACTCCATCATAATCCGATGCATCATTCGCATGCACTTATGCACTTGCATCATACAGGATCGCAGGAGGAGTCGCAGGTAGCAGTTCCGGAGGAGCAGGCTTGGACCGACCAGCAAGAGCCCCAGGCACAGGAGGTGTCCGAGGAGGAAGAGCCAGTCGAGGAACTGCCGGAGTGCGTCGACCACCATCCTAGTTCGTTCGAAAGAGGCAAGCCCCGGAGCATTATAAGTCTCCTATTTTACAAAAGTTATTCTTTATTAACTGGTTTATAATTATATATTGTTGCATTAAGTCATAGGAGTTGAGTGGAACCGTTGTTGCATTAATATCCTTGTCCACCAGAATAATGTTACCTTATTAGGTCAGGATCGAGTAAATTGCTTAGCCATGCTTAGATCGGTAGAAGTCGGGTGATTTCCTGTCACCTGCGAGCTATAGGTGAATACCTGGCTATGGTTAGCAGTACTTGTGAATCTTGAAAAGTAACCAAGTGTTAATGAATAAGCGGAGACCGGGCGGAGTCTTATAGGGTTTTGGACTATAGTGATTCCGTCTGTGTCGATTAAGGACCGATCGTTGCTCGTCCCTCTTGTCATGTTGAACGCATGCCTCACATTTAGCTGGCCGAATAAAGTACCTTTCGACCGCGAAGCTAGTGACACTATTTCGAGCCGGGATAAACTCGGGTTGGCAGACTGGTGTTGAAGGGGGTGTACGGGGACGCGAAGAGTGAGCCCAAGGTGCGTCCTGGCAGTCGGGCGGTCCCTGGGTAGTGCGATCCATGATTGTTATCCCGCGGCTTCTTGGAAAGTGTCATTGGTGATCTACGCGACCCTGACGGGGGAAGCATGGTTTGTGTGAGGAATAAATCTCCAGCTGGATAGGAATTCGATTCGAATCGCCGTCGCTCCCGGTTAGTGAGCACTTGACTCGAGCTATGGCATCGTAGTGTTAATGATGGAACACGGATGGTTATGTGGTTAATGTTGGAAATGCTAAACCTGAGATGGTAACTTTGATGTTAATGGTTAATCAAGTGATTGTTTTAGTAATAGGTGCTTACCTAGCATGAATAGGTTATCCTAAAAATGATGCTAAAAGTACTTATTTTAGTTATTCATAATAACTTGTGCTTTTCGCAAATGAGTCAAGCCAGTCCACTATATAAAGCCTTGCATGCTCCTTGGTGTCTTGTTATTTCTGGTTTTTGACGGGTAAGTCTAGCTGAGTACATTCTTGTACTCAGGGCGTTGTTCCCATTGTTGTTGCAGATGGTCAGATGTACTACGGGTACTGCTCCAACTGTCTGTATCCGGCGATGGGTGACAACTAGGACCTTGGGCAAAGGTCGTTCTGCTTGTCTTATCTACTGCTTTTGTGGGACATGACTATCTACTGGCACTGTAACTGAACTAAGTGTGTGTGCGTAAAACTATTTGCTTCCGCTACGTTATGTTGAACTATGTTGTAATAACTCTTATTTCCGAAACTCCGATGTATCTTACTTTTATGGTCAACTTTATGTATCGTGTGAACTGTGGCTGCTAAATCAGTACGATCTTGGTTGTATGTTGGTTGGTTTGAAATCCTTCGTGATTTCACGGAATCTCGAGTTATACGGGCTTAAGTTTGTTAAATTAACCGCCTCGGTGGAAGATTTTCTTACTTAATCTCGTATAATTACGTTGATCCGTTACAGCTGGCATCGGAGCATGGTTTAGCATGTTACTGTTCACATGAGTATTTAAAAACAAAACTGTGTTTTCAAAAGAGCTTTTGAACTTAAAAGTGTGCCAGTGGTCATATCCTTTATGCCCGATAAGGACTCTAGGTGGCTTATTTAAGTACTAACTTGGGGGTTTGCATCATATTTCAACTTCGTCGCTCATACGGCGTGCTATTGTATGAGTGCCATTCACTTGAGTGGTAATGTATGGATCAATTACCTCTACGCCTTGGTAAGTGAGAGTTGTGAGTGCATGGTCGGATACACTGCCGATCTAGGGGAGTGCTTATGTGATTCCAAAGTACTCGCGTGCCATGCGCATGTTTGTATGAGGGTATCCAATTGGTGGGGAATTCCGTCATGCAGTGACGATGCCGTCAATAGGACGACGATTCGGGTAGTGGTTACCGTTATACTCGTATCTGGGGATGCGTGTATAGCGAGTAACTTACTTTACTGCTTTCTTGCATGTTTTCATACTGTGAGGTTTGGGCTGAAGTGATTTTCTGCAGGTACATAACAGCGCTTTCGAGTAGTACGTATTAGTTACGTTACAAGAGATCGTTGTATGCCACCGTTTATTCCGTTAGTAGTTATTGATTTTCTAAGTTTGTGAGGACGTACGGAACGTGCATGCATCATGTTATGCATTTCATTCATGGCATTGTTCCTCCCCTTATAAGTTGCTTATCTCATTTCGATAAAAATGCCAACTTAAAAATTTGTTCTCACCCCTGTAATAAAAAATTTTTGCTACAGATGGCACGTACTAAGCAGACAGCCCGCAAGTCCACCGGCAGAGCTCCCCGTCATCAGCTTGCTCCGCGCACTCGCCAGCGCCACACTTTTCTTGGAGAGTTTGGGATGCCTACACTCTTGTGGAGAGTGCTCAGCTATGTAGGCTATCCTGATGGGATGGAGCCCCGCTACTTTTGGTCAAATGAGCGGATGGGCGAAGGACTTTTGGTGACTGTGGAAGCGGTAGTTCGTCCCCGAGGTGAAGGTTCTGAGTGGACCGGTTGGCGTTTTGAGTCAACTGGCAGGACCCCTGAAGAAGCCGCTGAGAGGGCAGCCTTTGGGATCCTGAGGGATATCATGGATCGCTTTCCTCAGGAGTTGGCAGCAGCTATAGTTGGAGTCTTTCCGAGGGGCAACCCCTCCACTGACTCGTGGCAGCAGGCAAGGGGCAGATCTTTGGAGATTAGTGCAGCAGAGGCACAGAACAGTGACAACCCTGCTATGAGTGCCATGTTCGCAGTAATGAGAGCCTTCGATGGAGTGGAAGGTAGTCTGAGACGTGTTTCTAGTGCTCTTGGTCAGGCTCGTGATGACCGCCGTCAGCTTCAGAGAGATCACGACGCCGAGGTTGAGAGGCTCACTGCTGAGATGGCTCAGTTGACTCGTCAGAGGGATCAAGCCACTCAGAGGACTGTGGTTTTTGAGGGAGATGTACGTGCCCTGAGAGAGCAGCTTGGGCGACTGACCACCGCCCACAGGAATGCTGAGCGCATGTTGGCTCATGTGCTCCATCAGAGGAATGAAGCCTGGTCTGCAGAGAATGTGTTGAGAGCTAGACAGTTTGAGCTCGAGCAGCGGTTGGCCGATGCAGAAGAGTACAATGATAACTTGCATGAGGAGGTCCATCGGTTGAACAATCAGCTTAACCCTTATGACCTTCCTGGCGCAGCAGAGATGGATTTGGATGCAGACGAAGATCCGGAAGAGCCCGTGGCGCCAGCTGAGGAGCACGACGACGCTGCAGTTGGCGACGACGCCAACGTCTCTGACCTAGACAGCGACCACGATGAGTAGGCTAGTAGTTGTTGCGCTAGCTACTAGGTTCCGCTTGCATGATCTTTTGCGTTGTTGGCACTTGAGCATGTAATAATGAGTAAAAAGACTAGAGTTTGATGTAATGTTGGAAAGCTTGGATGTGTTTGTGACGATATCCGAACGTCAAAAGTCCAGTGTATGTATGCTGGCAACTTGGTTGTAATGGACGCGATTTGTGCGCTTTAAGTAATATAATTAGTGATGTTGTGTTAATTGGAATGACTTATTGTGCCCCTGTTTTATTGTATGAGTTTATTCTCTCCAGTGAATTCAGTTCGGCATAATTTTTCATTCGGTTGCAATTTCTACAACATCACCTAATAATTACTGTTGCTGAAATATGCAGATGCCGAACACTCGCCGTACCGTGTATGGTGCCGCTGAGGCTGGTGGCAGTGCAGCTGCTAATAATGACCGTGATCCACCACCGCCTCCTCCACCCTACACTGCAGAGCAGTTTTTCGCCCAATTCCTGGGAAGCCAACGCAACATGGAGAGCATGCAACAGAATATGGAAGCTGCGTTGCGCAGTATCGCAGATAATACCCGTCGGGGGATAAACCAGAGTGGCCACGAAGCAAACCAGTACAGCAGTTTTAAGGACTTCATGGATACTCGTCCGCCGATCTTCAAGGAAGCTGCAGAGCCTTTAGATGCAGAAGAATGGATTAATACGATGGAAGATAAGTTTCGTGTCCTGAGGATGACTGAAGTGTTGAAGACTGAGTATGCAGCTCATCAGCTTCAAGGTCCGGCAGGAATGTGGTGGAAGCATCACCGCACCACTTTTCCTCCCCACGCCCATATCTCTTGGAGGGAGTTCACTGATGCCTTCCGTGGAACATACATTCCACCAGGTCTGACCGAGATGAAGCTTGGGGAATTCCTGGCGTTAAATCAAGGCACGAAGACTGTGACTCAATATCTGCATGCATTCAATAACCTGAGCCGTTATGCTCCTGATATGGTGAATACTGATGCCAAGAAGATCGCTAGTTTCAAAAGAGGCCTGAGTCCCAAGATGATGAAACATGTGGGTACAAACATGAGGACTAGTTTCAATGACTTCGTTAGTGACTGTCTGAAGCAAGAGAAGAACAATAATGTTTATGCCGCTTCAAAGATCCGTAAGAGGGCTTTTGAGTCGGGTTCCTCTCAGTCCAGGGCCCCAGTGACCAACCGCCCTGCTTATCGATCGCCTGTCCCCGGTGCAAGGTTTAGGCCACCGCAACGGAAGAATCAGAATGCTCAACCACCCCAGAGAAACCAGAAGCCATTCAAGATGGCATTGCCTCAAGCAAAGACAGGACAAGGCAGTTCATCGGGAACCGTGGCTCAAGTGAAGGGACCGTGCTTCAACTGCAACCAACCAGGGCACTTTGCAAAGTATTGTCCCTACCCTAAGAAACAGCAAACGCAGTATCAAGCTCGTGTGCACCACACCACTGTGGATGACATCCCTGAAGGAGAACCGGTGACAGCTGGTATGTTTTCTATCAACAATCATCCTGCAGTAGTCTTGTTTGATTCTGGATCGTCTCATTCCTTTGTAAGTCAAGCATTTGTTAAAAGGCATGAGCAAAAGATAGTTGAATTGGAATGTGCATATAAAATCAGTTCAGCTGGGGCTGATCTGTTGACTAATCAGATAGTTCAGGGAGTAACCCTAAACATATCAAACCGGCAATATAAGCTTAATCTGATAGTCATGCCAGGGTTAGTTTTGGATGTGATCATGGGTATGAACTGGATGAATCAAATGGGAGTTGTAATTGATGTTGGAGGAAGGAGTATCTCTCTTAAGGAACCCAGTGGGGAAGGCACCTTTCGGGTGGTCCTACCTCGGAGAGTAGACCTAGCTAGCACATCTTGTGCGGTCCAAACTACTCTGCTAGCCCAGATTCCAGTGGTCTGTGAGTTTCCAGATGTGTTTCCAGAGGAGTTACCTGGACTGCCGCCAGACCGAGATGTTGAGTTTGCCATTGAGTTAATTCCAGGAACAGCACCGATCTCGAGAAGGCCTTATCGGATGCCTCCCAATGAGTTAGCAGAATTGAAGAAACAACTTCAGGACTTGCTAAAGAAAGGGTTGATTCGTCCCAGCTCGTCTGAATGGGGATGTCCCGCTCTGTTTGTGAAAAAGAAGAAGGATAACTCCTTACGCATGTGCGTGGATTATCGGCCACTGAATGCAGTGACAATTAAAAACAAGTATCCTCTTCCTCGGATTGATATCTTGTTTGACCAATTGTCTAAAGCCAAAGTGTTCTCTAAAATAGATTTGAGGTCAGGGTACCATCAAATAAAGATTAGGCCGCAAGACGTGCCTAAGACTGCGTTCTCTACCAGATATGGTTTGTACGAGTATCTTGTCATGTCTTTCGGATTGACAAATGCTCCTGCATACTTTATGTACCTGATGAATTCGGTTTTCATGCCCGAATTGGACAAGTTTGTGATCGTGTTCATTGATGACATACTAATATACTTAGAAAATGAAGAAGATCATGCAGAACACCTCAGGATTGTCTTGACTAGACTCAGAGAACATCGACTGTATGCTAAGTTCAGCAAGTGTGAGTTCTGGCTTAGGACAGTTCCTTTTCTCGGCCATGTGTTGTCTGAAAATGGCATTTCTGTAGACCCTAGTAAAGTACAAGAGGTTATGAACTGGAAGTCACCAACTTCAGTTAACGAAGTTCGCAGTTTCCTTGGTTTAGCCGGTTACTACCGTCGCTTCATACCGGATTTCTCGAAGATTGCCAAACCAATGACAAGCCTGTTACAGAAGGATCATAAGTTTGTATGGACAGAGGAGTGTGAAGCAGCTTTCTGTACTTTGCGGAAGTTGTTGACCACTGCTCCTGTTCTGGCCCAACCAGACATAGAAAAGTCGTTTGATGTTTTCTGTGACGCATCCAAGAATGGGTTAGGATGTGTGCTGATGCAAAATGGAAGAGTCATTGCTTACGCCTCACGACAATTGAGGAAGCATGAAGTTAACTATCCTACACATGATTTAGAGCTTGCAGCAGTGGTGCATGCTCTAAAGATTTGGAGGCACTACCTGTTGGGTAATGTGTGTAATATCTTCACAGACCATAAGAGTCTCAAATACATCTTTACCCAATCTGAGTTGAACATGAGACAGAGGAGATGGTTAGAGTTGATAAAGGACTACAATCTGAACGTACACTATCACCCTGGAAAGGCTAATGTAGTAGCAGATGCACTGAGCAAAAAATCTCATGCTATTGATGTGCAACCGTTGTTTGAAGAAGGGTTCAATTTGTTACATCCGGCTGTGTTGCATAATATTCAGATCAGTTGCACTCTAGAAAGCCAGATCATTAATGGTCAGAAAACAGATAAGGGAATCTTTCATATCAAAGAAAAGATAAAGAGAGAACCCACCAAACACTTTCGCTTGGATGACCAAGGAGTGTTATGGTTCAAGGATCGCCTGGTAGTACCTAAGGATAGAGAGCTTAAAAACAAGTTGATGGATGAGGCCCATCGTTCTAAGCTATCTATTCACCCCGGAAGTAGCAAGATGTACCAAGATTTGCGACCCCGTTATTGGTGGACTAAGATGAAAAAGGAGATTGCAGCATACGTTGCTCGTTGCGACATGTGTTGTAGAGTTAAAGCTCTTCACATGAGACCTGCAGGACTCCTGCAACCTTTGTCGGTACCCGATTGGAAGTGGGATGATATAAGTATGGACTTTATCACTGGTCTTCCCACCACACAGAAGGGCCATGATTCCATTTGGGTAATAGTCGATCGCCTTACCAAGTCAGCTCACTTTCTGCCAGTCAAAACAAGTTTTCGACCACCTCAATATGCAGAAAAGTACATTGCTGAGATTGTCCGATTGCATGGAATACCAAAAACAATAGTGTCTGATCGTGGTTCACAGTTTACCTCTCACTTTTGGGAACATCTTCATCAAGGTTTGGGCACTAGTTTGATTCGTAGCACGGCTTACCACCCACAGACGGATGGGCAGACAGAAAGAGTGAATACAGTACTAGAAGATATGCTTAGAGCTTGTGTGTTATCATCCAGAGGCTCATGGGAATCCTGGTTACCGTTGGCAGAATTTGCTTATAACAACAGTTACCAAGAGAGTATCAAGATGGCACCTTTTGAAGCTTTGTATGGCCGGAAGTGCAGAACACCGTTAAATTGGGTAGAGCCCGGAGAAAGAAGGTTTTACGGAATTGATTTTGTAGATGAGGCAGAGAAGAAGGTCCGTGTTATTCAACAAAACATGCAAGCAGCACAGTCTCGTCAGAAAAGTTATGCGGATAAGAGAAGAAGACCATTGGATTTCCAAATAGGCGACTATGTCTATTTAAAGGTTACCCCAATGAAGAAGAAACGGTTTGGAATCAAGAAGAAACTATCTGCTAGATTTATAGGGCCATACCAGATTTTGGAGAAAAAGGGCCCCGTGGCATATAAGTTACAGTTACCAGAAGAGATGAGTTCGATCTTTCCCGTCTTCCACGTATCCCAATTGAAGAAGTGTCTACGTGTTCCAGAGGAGAGAATACAGCCTCAGGGTATTCGGATCAAGGCAGATTTGGAATATCGCGAGCAACCAGTCCGAGTCCTGGATACCAAGGACCGAGTCACTCGGAACAAAGTGGTCACAACCTACAAGGTTCAGTGGAGTCATCATGACGAGAGCGATGCTTCTTGGGAAACGGGAGAATATCTTCAAACTGCTTATAAAGATTTTTACGATAAATGGTTCGTAACTCAAATCTCAGGACGAGATTCTTATAAGGGGGGAGGGCTGTAACACCCCTGGGTGTTAAGCATGCATTAGCATTTCAAAGCATAAGCATTCAACATCATTGCATGTTTAGCATTGTTTGAGTTGTAGCCCTTTTCAAATTTAACTTGAAAAGCAATAAAATGGAAACCCTAAGTTTAAAATAAATGTTAAAAAGTTAGTGTACTTTTTAGAAGTAACAATTTCAAGTAATCTAGAATAAATCAACTTGATTATTGGAGCAAAAATTTGGATTCAAATTCTCCTCAATTCTGTTTTAAAAATATTCTAAATAAATGAGTTTTTGATTTTTGAATTAGCTTTAAATCTCAAATTCAAAATCTATTGAGAATTTGGAAAAATGTTCTATATGAAAGTTGTAGAGAATAAAATTTTGAACAACTTTTGTTTTGGGACAAATTTCTGAAAACCTCGTTTTCATCCTCGAATTTGAATTTCAAACAGAAATGTAAAATCTGGAAAATATTTGGAAAAAGAAAAATCGAAATTTCGTTACTGGGCTTCGGCCTCACTTCTCGGCCCACGGCCAAAGCCGGCCCGGCCCGCGTCCACGTCGTCCCCTCCCGCTCGCCCCGCGCGCGCGCGCCCGCGCATGGCGTCGTGGCGCCGCGGCAGCGTTCGGCCGCCGCGTGTCCGTACGCCGTCGAGCCGAGCGACACGCGCCCTGTGGCCCCCGCAACGTCCGCGCTCGCCTACTCCCCCTCCGCGCGCTCGTCCGCCTCGCTGCTCCCTCCATTCTCGCCCGCAGCAGCAGCCGCAGAGCTCCGCCTTCGCCATTGCCGGCTCCCGAGCTCCGCCACCGCCCTAGCCTCCGCTCCGGCTCACCGCATCCGCCTCCGTCTTCGCCATCGCCGCGCCTCGTCATCGCGCACCCGGTGCTCGCCTCGGCCCGCGCTGATTCGGCCTCCACCCGCGGTAATGCCTCGCCGGAGTTCCGGCCAAGCTCACCGGAGTAACCCGCTCCATGGACCGCACCCCTCCGCACCATTTCTCGCCCTTTTCTCGAGCGCACGAGCACCGCGCTTGCATCGCGAATCTCACCGACCTCACCGCACGGCCTATCTCGGTCGGAGCTGGCCGGCCGACGGCGTCCCGTGCCGCCGAGCCGCCATGCTCGCCGGCGAGCTCTATGCCGAGCTCGTCTGGCCACCCACTAGGTACCACTGAGTTCGCGTCGTTGAGAGGGTCACATTGGTGCCCTCCCCGTCGCCGGAGGACTCGCCGGCGGCGAGATCACGGCCGTCCGCGCCGCCTCTGACCGGCACCGGCTGACGGGTGGGCCCGTCTGGCGCATGGGCCCCGCCTGTCTGTCGCAGTGTTTCAGTCTCGGGTGTCACAGCGGGGTGCGCGTAGCATTTAAGTCCGGTTTTGAATTTCGTTTTAAAGAAATGAATTTCCAAAAAAATCTGAAAAAAGCTTCCAAAAATTCTATCTCAATAATTATAGCTCCAAAAATCAGGAAATAAATTTTAAAATGTTCCTTGTGAATAGATCTACAGTTTAAAAATATATCATGTTATTTTTGTGACACTTTACTGTACATTTTTATTTAATTGTTATATATGCGGTTATCTTAGAAAAATTGCAGTAAATAAAGTAAAATAGGGAAAAATGTGATTCTTGTTGCATTACTCTTTATTAGTGATGTACTTTCTAGGAAAAATGCTAGTGAAGCATGTTCTGTGGAAAAATTTTGAAGTGTAGTTCAAATGCCTTTATTGGATAATATTTGTTATTTTTAGTAGAGAGCAAAATTTGTATACAACATACATGTGATAATTTTTGTAGTATGTTAGTTTACTGTTAGTAACCTAAGAAAAATGTGAAATCTGTTGTTTGATACTTTTTCTAGTATAAAATAATTTCATGCTCACATTTAGGCTATAATTTGTTTATTTTGTACAGGTAGTTTTACATTTCCATTTACCATGAAAATTTAGTGGTAGCTTAGTTAGGGTAAGAATACTCTACTGTAATTTTTGTAGATTTTTATCTACACCAGAGATAGGTGTTGTTGTACAACCCTAGTTAAATAGGGAATAAATGATTATCCTTTATGAGAAAGTAAGAATAATAAAATATGTTTGGTGTATCTTTGAAGCATCACTAGGTCTTGCTGATGTTGTGAATGAGTTAGGTTGGTAAGGTTTGGTCATTTAGGGCCACTTGCTGGTGTAAGGTGTATGATAATTAGTAGAATCACAAGATGCATGTTTTAGGGTACATGTTCTTGGATGACGTGGACTACCTTGTAGAAGATGTAGTTATATCTTAACTGCTCATTCCATGTACTCATTTGCATCTCATGCCATCCCATCACTCCATCATAATCCGATGCATCATTCGCATGCACTTATGCACTTGCATCATACAGGATCGCAGGAGGAGTCGCAGGTAGCAGTTCCGGAGGAGCAGGCTTGGACCGACCAGCAAGAGCCCCAGGCACAGGAGGTGTCCGAGGAGGAAGAGCCAGTCGAGGAACTGCCGGAGTGCGTCGACCACCATCCTAGTTCGTTTGAAAGAGGCAAGCCCCGGAGCATTATAAGTCTCCTATTTTACAAAAGTTATTCTTTATTAACTGGTTTATAATTATATATTGTTGCATTAAGTCATAGGAGTTGAGTGGAACCGTTGTTGCATTAATATCCTTGTCCACCAGAATAATGTTACCTTATTAGGTCAGGATCGAGTAAATTGCTTAGCCATGCTTAGATCGGTAGAAGTCGGGTGATTTCCTGTCACCTGCGAGCTATAGGTGAATACCTGGCTATGGTTAGCAGTACTTGTGAATCTTGAAAAGTAACCAAGTGTTAATGAATAAGCGGAGACCGGGCGGAGTCTTATAGGGTTTTGGACTATAGTGATTCTGTCTGTGTCGATTAAGGACCGATCGTTGCTCGTCCCTCTTGTCATGTTGAACGCATGCCTCACATTTAGCTGGCCGAATAAAGTACCTTTCGACTGCGAAGCTAGTGACACTATTTCGAGCCGGGATAAACTCGGGTTGACAGACTGGTGTTGAAGGGGGTGTACGGGGACGCGAAGAGTGAGCCCAAGGTGCGTCCTGGCAGTCGGGCGGTCCCTGGGTAGTGCGATCCATGATTGTTATCCCGCGGCTTCTTGGAAAGTGTCATTGGTGATCTACGCGACCCTGACGGGGGAAGCATGGTTTGTGTGAGGAATAAATCTCCAGCTGGATAGGAATTCGATTCGAATCGCCGTCGCTCCCGGTTAGTGAGCACTTGACTCGAGCTATGGCATCGTAGTGTTAATGATGGAACACGGATGGTTATGTGGTTAATGTTGGAAATGCTAAACCTGAGATGGTAACTTTGATGTTAATGGTTAATCAAGTGATTGTTTTAGTAATAGGTGCTTACCTAGCATGAATAGGTTATCCTAAAAATGATGCTAAAAGTACTTATTTTAGTTATTCATAATAACTTGTGCTTTTCGCAAATGAGTCAAGCCAGTCCACTATATAAAGCCTTGCATGCTCCTTGGTGTCTTGTTATTTCTGGTTTTTGACGGGTAAGTCTAGCTGAGTACATTCTTGTACTCAGGGCGTTGTTCCCATTGTTGTTGCAGATGGTCAGATGTACTACGGGTACTGCTCCAACTGTCTGTATCCGGCGATGGGTGACAACTAGGACCTTGGGCAAAGGTCGTTCTGCTTGTCTTATCTACTGCTTTTGTGGGACATGACTATCTACTGGCACTGTAACTGAACTAAGTGTGTGTGCGTAAAACTATTTGCTTCCGCTACGTTATGTTGAACTATGTTGTAATAACTCTTATTTCCGAAACTCCGATGTATCTTACTTTTATGGTCAACTTTATGTATCGTGTGAACTGTGGCTGCTAAATCAGTACGATCTTGGTTGTATGTTGGTTGGTTTGAAATCCTTCGTGATTTCACGGAATCTCGAGTTATACGGGCTTAAGTTTGTTAAATTAACCGCCTCGGTGGAAGATTTTCTTACTTAATCTCGTATAATTACGTTGATCCGTTACAGGTGGCTATGGCAGTCGTGCCTTGTTCTCGATCTCCTCTAGCAGTAGATGGGTCCGAGCCTCCTCAAAGGTTGGGAACGGGTGATGCATCATCTTCTGGATGGACACTATGTGGCGAAACTAACCGTTCAGGCCACGAAGCAGTGTGAGGACCATCTGCTGATCTCCGATGGGATCACCGAACTCGGCATGGGAGGTGGCCATGGGCTCGAGGCGGTGACAATAGTCGGTGATGTTCCTAGAGCCTTGGCAAAGATTGCGGAACTGCGTCTCGAGGAGGAGTGCACCGGATTCGCTCTGGCCGAGGAACTCGCCCTCGAGGAAATGCCAGGTACTGCGAGTGGCGAATTGGCGAAGCATCAGCGACTGTAGTAAGTTGTTGGAGACAGTGCCATAGATCCACGTCAAGACGGTGCAATCCGTCTGCAGCCACGCCGGGCGCTCGGGAAATGACTCGTCGTTGAGGACATGCCGAGTCACGGCATATTTACCAAGCACGACGAGGAAGAGGCCACGCCACTTGCTGTAGTTGTTGGCGTCCTGCTCGAGCACGATGGGGATTAGGGCCTTGACATTGATGATGACGGTGGCCTGCTCGAGTGCCTTGTTCTCGGACTCATAGGCGTCCAGGGCGGCAGCGCGTTGCTGGGCGTCTTCAGCGCGACGGCGATGTCTGCAAGGCGACGATCTTCGGCCTCCTTGGCGGCCGCAGCCGCCTTGGCGTCATCGTCCGGCATCAGAAGGGGAGGGGCAGCGCGGTGGAACAAGCGGCTGCGCCCAACGAAGGAGTCAGCGACGGAGCAGGCGATCGGATCGCGGCGGTGGCTAGCGGCGGCTAGGGTAGGGTTGCGGAAGCGGTGCTGATAGTAACTGCAAATGATACCATGTGAGAGTGATTCGAATGATTGATTGTATTATATATGTTGTATGGGGTACTATAGGGCAGCCAGGTGGCATGCAAGCCAACTGTACAGGCGCACAATTAGAGGGCAACCTACTATAGTTACATTATGCTAACACATATGTTGTATAACATTACTGCTAAGGTCAAGCAAGTTGGCTTTTCATTGCAGATTTCGATGTAGTGTACGTTAAAGCTTATATTCTGATGCGGTTAACCTTCGCATTGCTGTTTTTAGCCTTCGTCGCATTCTGTTTTGGGGAACCGAGTCTTATCTGCAATCTACGCAGCACCTTGCGGGAAGACCCTGGGCGATGCCCCTCTGCTCCAAAACTCTATGGACAACACTCGACACAGCGGGCCCGTAGGGATTGAGTGTGTGTCCAGAATTGGAGATAATCAATTTCTGCGTATTTGTCTGAAGGCCGAGATAATCCAAGATGCGATCAAACCAGAAGTAAAGTATACACTACAATAGCATTTGTCTAATGATGGCAATGGATGGTAATCCACTTATGATACAGCTTGTTTCCCCATAATGGTCAATACAACTCTTTTCGATCACCTTACTCCTTACATTAATTACAGTAACTATATTTGCATCTGTGTCCCTTACCACACATTTGGGGTTGGAGTACATCATCATCTCCTAGTACATATATGAATCATGTGCAGCAATAGATGTATAATACTTGGGGGGCACCGCTTGTCAATTATTGTCCACTACATGGGATCATTGCTACGATGCATTCAGGGAGACCGAGCCGGCAGAGCCACGTTCGGTGGAAGGCGTGGCGGACGGAAGAGCGGAGGAACCATGATGATAAACTTCTCCTGCAGTTCTCCTCCCTGACGTGCTTCTACATATCAATTGGAGAAATTTAGTAGCAAACAGCAGGTTATTATTATTGTATTGTGCTTACCAGAGGTGCGTGAAATAAACCATATATCATCTGAAATCTTACCACTTTTTGCTGCGTCCTTCAATGGATGGTTTCCTGCAGTCGAGAGCTTACCATTCGTGGAAGAGGCTCGCATGATGCGCTCGATCGGGACGGCATAGGCAGGTCGCTCAGCAGCAGCGACGAGTAGCACAACAGCACATAACAGCAACGCTTTGGAGGCCATTGTCTATCCTCTGTGCTAACACGAATCGGAAGGCACAGTGACTAGTGCTCCAGTTTGGCCCCATATTTATACCCTGTGAGCTAGATGAAGTTTCTGGCGTGAACAGTCACATAACGAATCAGCAGCTTCAGCTCTGACAGAGTCTTTCTGGAGCATATTCCTTCTCGAGGAGAAGCGGGACGAAGATTTCCTAAGCATAAAGGAAACACGTGCAGTTAGGCGTAGGATGCATGTGACGGAATTTCGGTGCCTTGACAGTCGGCATTGTAGGATCCATGTGCCGGAAGATACATCCGCTACGCTACGGCATGGAACAAATATCTCGTAGCTAGAATAAAAAAAACAGTCTGTATACTTGAAAAATAAAATAAAATGCTACGATACCCCTGTTACTTACAAGAAGGCAATAGTTCAAAACAATCTGAGCCGTTGATTTATCAGATGTTATAAATTAATTAAATAAACAAATACAAAAAATAAAGAAAAATCTGCCAAAATCCCATAATCCCCGGGAATGGGACCCTTCCATCCGTGATTTTACATAGGAGCAAGGCCCTTCTTTTTTTTTTTCGTTTGCGCGTATTTCACAACGCACCATGTGCAGTAGCGCAAGGCACAAGAAGCGATCATTCTTTCTCATGCGCGCCGGTATATTTAGATATGAAAAAAGTTATTGTATATATTCTAGTTTATTCTTGACAAATAATTACATAGAAAAAGTCATGTTACATAATCAATTAAAAAATATGTTACATGCTGGAAAAAGACACATTAATGTAGTGCCTGATACTAACTCGATTAAAACTATATTATATAATTAAGAGGATCTTCTAAATTAAAATATGTTGCACGTCATCAAATGGACTTTGGGAACGAAACGTGCTACTACGTGTAGCTGTCACGTACAGGAGAACAAAAAGTTTCACCTGATTAAATTAGCTGTCATGACAGTTTATACTAATCAAATTTTGTCATGTCTAAAGTTGCAAAATTAAAGAATTTATCATATCAAATAGATCATGCATACATCAATTAGTTCTAGAAAGAAGATTATTATATCTAAAACTTTATTTAATTCTCCTATTTTACCAAACTAAAAATTAGATAAATATATTTTTCACATTACCTCCTAGGAAGTAACATATGATTCTAACCATCCAATCTTATTAAGTGAATGGTTCATAGTATTTGAGGGTACCATAGCAAAGCTCGAAAAATAATTGATCAGAAAAATTTCATCATGTTCCTGATGACACCGATTTAGGTCACACACTAGCAAGGGCTAGCACACCCGAGATCGCACACGACACGACCTAGATCGCGGCAAGAACGTCGAATCATAGCAACCTTTACTCTCTTGTTGTCCTCCCACCTAGCTATATCTTACAAGTTATCTTTATCTTGGCTTGTTTCATCAACCTTCATATACAAATTCGATTACACCGATACACTATTGATACTAAGTTGTGGTAAATATAAAGATCTCTCATTTATTATCATTATATTCCTAGCTACCTCTTTCCCTTGTGATAAAATAAATAATGATACCATGGAATACTCCTTGGTGAAGTGCTACGACGGTATATTCTGCAGAATACTCTACTCAAGCATAAGAAATACCAACACACGTAGTCCACCTCCAAAGTAACATACAACTGTCTAAAGGTCGACTAGTTCCAATCCTACTGGAACTCAGTCGCTGCCCTCACCCCGTGAGCCTCGAACATCCGAACCACACCGGCCACCTCTGGGAAGCCCTCCAACCAAGTCCACTCGACGTACTGCATGGGGTGCACCGACCTCTTATCAAAGTTACCCCAGAATAGGTCGTATTGTGTCTAGGTGTGGAAGTACAGTGTCGACGAAGACTTCTCCTAAGTGTACTGCTTGGTGTTGATGGCATTGTGGAAATGCCTTGACTATACCCATGGATATCTCTTAGCCGGTAGTGATCCTAAGTCTATAAGATATACTGCCTCCCCCTCCTCCTCATTACCATCTCTTGCATCATCATCATCATCATCTCTGTCATCCTCCTGCTGCTCCTCTGCATCATCACACTCAGCCTCCTCCTCATCCGCGGAAGGCGGTAGAGGAGGCTTGGCCCTTTTGGACCTCCTGCGGTGCCCCTCCCTCTGGATAGGCCTGTAGTCCCCATCCTTGGGATCATCGCCGACAGTGGGACAATCGCTAGAAGACACGTCAAGCTTCGCCTTCTTGAAAGTGCATTTGCCCCCGTTGTGGGTTTTGGTGTATTAGTGACATCCAAATTATGGACTAATGAGATCTTATTGAGATACATTGCAGCTTTAGTCCCATGAAAGATTTAAAGTGATGTTTTAGATGAAATGGTGTCCCTCAATGCTTCAAGTTTAAAAGGTGGATCAACTTAGCTCTTCATGCACCTATTTTATGTTTTTGAGTTTAGGTTTGCCGCACTATAAAGAGGGATGCAAATTTAGGTGGTTTGAGAAAGATAGAGTGCTCAAGTATAAAAATAAAATCAAAAGAGAGACACTCAAGCACCTCATGAACATGTAGAAATAATTTGTGAGACTTTTAGTCGTCGGAAGTCCTGACGTATCCCGGGAGTTCCGGCAGTCAGAAGCCCCGACTCCTGCCAGTAGTCCTGGCACCTAGGGACTTAGTCACCTAGGAGACTAGTCTTCGACTACTTGTCGGGAGTCCTGACGGGAGTCAGAAGTCCTGACCGCTAGAAGTTCCGACAGACATCGGGAGTTCTGACGTTAGCAGTGTTCAACCCTTTGACCACGCGTTTGACCAAGTTATATATATGCACCAGAAGTTCTAGCGATCTATATCAAAACTTCCGATGTAGATCTGAACAGTTAGATTTTGCCTATGAGTATAAATATCACTCTCCTCTCTTCTAACCATTACTCACTCATTCATTACAACCTAACTTCATCCAAAACGGCTCCCAAGCATTCAAAGCTCCCCTCTCCTCTCCCCTTTGTTCCCAACTTTGATTCTTCCAAGGCTTTAAGTAAAGAGAGAGTGGATTGAGTGAGAAAATCATCTAAGCAAGTTTGAGCACTTGATTTCTTCGTCAAGCCGATTAGATTTGCATTTGTTACTCTTGGCGCTTTGCTCCTAGCCGGCTAGGCGTCGCCCAAGAGCTTCCATCTTGTGGAAGAGCCTTGGGAAGTTATATTACCCTTGATTTCTAGTGGAAAACTCAAGTGACCTTTGTGGTTTCCTTGAGAGAGACAAGGAGGTGGAAGAGACTCTGACCTTTATGGTCACCTCAACAATGAGGACGTAGGAACTCCTTTGTGGGGTTGCCAAACCTCGGGATAAATCATTGTCTCCCGCGTGCTTGTTGTGGTGGTTGAATTACTTGAGCTTGTATTTGGTTGTCTCTTTCTCCCTCTAGCAAATTCCTAGGGTTTGGACTCGATCTACAGAAAGGAGACTTTTTGGCATTAAAGGAGTAACCCCACACCTCTACCTTACCACTTGGAAGTGGGATTGTAAGCTATCTCATTCACAAAGTCAATTTTAGGTTTGATTCGGTAGTTCCCGTAGGAGTCGGAACTCTCGCCTGTTTTTGTGTCGGAACTTCAGGACGCCGAAAGTTCCGGCCCAAACCGTCAGGACTTTTGATAGTTGTTGACTTTGTACTTTAAGTTTGTGTAAATTTTTTTAAGGTACTCCTATTCACCCCCTCTAGGCATTGTTAGATCCTTTCAATTGGTATCAAAGCAAGGTCTTCTTACTTAGTGCTTCATCGCGTGAGAAGAAATAATGTCAGAGACCGAAAAGATGCAAGCCGATGCCACCGAGTTCGCCAAGAAAATTGCAAGAGAATTGATGGCTGAGCAAAGAAAGCTATTTCAAGAAGAGATGAACAAGATGAAAGATGAGATGAGCAAGATGAAGGATGAGTTGAGCAAGAAGGTTGAAAATGCTATAAGTGGCAAGGATGATGAAGCCAAAGACAATGCAAGTGATATTGGAGCAGCCCAAGTCAATGGTCTAGGAAAGGGAATTTATTTAAGTACAAGTTTTGACTATGTACAACTCATCAAAGGTCCTCCCATGCATTTCCCTACTATCAATCATGGCAAGCCACCTCACTTCGATGGAACAAGATATACGGATTGGGCTTACAAGATGAAGATGCACCTAATTGCCGCAAGACTTTGGGAAGTTGTGGAAGTTGGTGTGTTCATTCCCACCAATGAAGATAGAGAAATAACTCCGGAAGAAGCTCTCAACCTCCATCAAAATGCACAAGTCATATCTTTTCTTGTCTCAATTTTGAGTCCGGATGAGTTCAAAAAAGTGAATGGAACTGAAAATGCCAAGGTTGTTTGGGATACCTTGTGAGTGTCTTATGAAGGAGACAAGAGTGTAAGGAAAGGCAACATCGAGTTACTCCATGGTGAATTGGAAAGGTTTGTGTTCTTGCAAGGTGAGACTACCCAAGTGATGTTTGATAGGCTCATGGCATTAGATAACCACATAAGAGCTTGTCGCTATTTCTTAATGCATACAAAAATAATCCGCAAGCGCACAGAATTACTATTGTAGCATTTCACCCGGGAGTATTCAGGGTATCCTATTTTCCATAAGGAATGGAAGTACTCTTCTAGCTAGTTCATCCAAGGACAACACAAGGGTAGAGTGGGTAGAGGTTGAGATGGATTCCTATGGTTATAGGGTCTATGGATAGATAAACTTCACTTCTACTTGCTCACTTCGAGCATCGACTTACACCTGGTCTGCCAAGCGATACCGACCTCTAGCTCTATGTTGTACATAGACGTGGGGGATTATAAGCGATGGACAGGGCTATCACCACCTGCTGCCTACCCCTCAATCGTAGGATATGAGGCAAACAAAGGTAGCCTCTAGCCTAGACACCACGTCTACGCTATCGACTACTACTCTAGCGTTGTACAAGGTGATCTGTCTTTATCGGGAGCCCTCTACTAGAGTATCCACCACAAGGATGGACGATGAACCCACAAACAAGTAAGAGTAAAGCTTAACTAATCAAAAGACTTTATAACCACAAGAACCATGAACACTTGCTTAGCGAATGTATTCGTCGAGGTGCAAAAGTAGGTGTTCATCGAGGTACAAGCTCGAGGAGACACTGACAAGTCCGGCACTTCCCCGATCTTCCCCTCACATCTCTCCAACTACTTGCTCTAGATAGCTAGCTAGGGCCTAAGCCCATTGGAGTGATGCTTTACTTATTATCAAAGGTGTAGCTCTTCTCTTGTGTGTGTTGTTGTTGGAATGAGGAGGATTTAGCCTTTTTTTATAGGTGGAGAGGAGGGGGTCATTTAGAAAATGTTTCATCCCCTCATGGAAGGCACCCAACTGATGTTTTGTGCATTTAAGTTACCGCCATCACCCATCCAACCGTCCTTGGAGAGGCGGCACGATGTGGCCCACCAAAGATGGGCCTAAGACAAGCTAGATAGGGTGCGGCCGCACCCCAACTAGGCCTAAATGGCCCCATCTTCGGTCGGTTGTCTTCATTAGGCCTCTAGATGGGTCTTGCAAAGTTTTGCACCATTTGGAGTTGATTTGATATGGGTTTTGGCCTTTTTATCCACCTAACTGGGCCCTGATTTGCCTGGTAAGTGGGGCTTCTCCCCTTGGGCTCATGTCGGGTGATGTTATGCCTTGTCCTTTGTGTACTTTTGACATGTTTCTTGTGTTATCCCAACATGTCCTCCTGCAATTGATGAATCATCAAAACTCGGGGAACTTTTGTAACACCCCTGGTGTTATGGTAACTAAAACTGGCCATGTCATCATATGCATTGCAAAGCATTCATGTTTAAGTCAACCTTGATGTGCATCAACTAAAACAAGTTTACATCTCTTAGGTTGATTGAGTTCTGGTGATGCTTGACTTAAATCCAAAACCCTAGTTTTGAATGTCATCTCAAATACTTGATTTATGCCCTATATACTTTGAGGTGTAAGCTGTGTTTACACTAGTTTCAAGTATAATGTATAAATCCAAGTACAACATTTGAAAATGAACTCCAAGTTTGAGGTTGAATTTGAGTTCCAAAACTTGACCTAAGTTTTCCAATTCAAATTTGAATTCGAATTGGGAGGTTTATTAAAATGAATTTATAATTCAAATTTGGTTCAAACAAATGTGGCATTGGGTAGGTCAAATGTGATTTGACTCAATGGAACTTTTGGATGATAGTTGTGATCATTAATTAATCACCAATTAATATAGAAACCAAATCAAGTTTGAATTTGATTTAAAACCCTGATTTCTGGAAAAACCCTGTTTTACCCCTTTTTGTGTGATTCAAAATCTAAAAATAATTTGAGGGTGAACCAAAAAGCAAAATTGTAGGTCTTGTCAAGATGTACAACTTTGGTGTTTTGAGTTTTCAAAGTTATCATGTAAAATTTGAAGTAATTTTGAAAATACAAAAATCCAAAAATTGTCCCCTTTTGATTTTAAATTCAAATTTCAAAAACTATGCAGAATTTGAAAAAGGTCAAAACATGAAAAATGTAGTGCTTGAAAAATCGAGCAACTTTCTTTTTTGGAGTTTTTCATGTTGTTTAGAAATTTTGGGAGAAAAGGAAGAAAGAAGAGGCGAAAACAAGGTTGTGCAACATTGCTACATCCCCTTATGTTGCATCCTTCACCTTCTTCTCTGCCCGCTTCACCGGAGGCACCGCTGCCCTCCGCCACCACCCTCGCACCGTTCTTTCATGCGTCACCACGCACCTTATCATGGTGGCATTAGTAAGCTGCTGCTGGCTCTTCCAGATGCCTCGCTCCGCCTTCATATCACGGTGTTGTCGGCCGTCCCTTTCCTCTCTTCTTTCTGCTTTACCTCCAGCCGGTTCCGTTCACCAGAGAAATTCGCTGCCACCACAGCTCCACTTGCCAATTCTTCTAGTGCCCAGCTCTACCATGGCCTTGTGCCTCACTTGAGCTCATCAGCGCCCGCGCTTGCCGCCTGAGCTGCCCGTAGCGCGCCGTCTCCCTCACCGTCGAGCAGAGCGACGCCGCATTCACCATCACCACCGGTAGCACTTCTTGTTCCACCTCCGCTCCATCTGTGAAGCCGACCAAGTCATGGTGAGCGTCTCCAATGCCTATCCATGCTTAGTTAGGCCTATTAGGGGCTGTTGCGGTTGTTCCACCGTTGAGCCACTATGACGAGCGCTGCCGTAGCTGCCATGTTTATGGCCACGTGCGAACAATGCTCTAGCCGTTCAACCGGTAGCATAGGAGAGTTCATGGGAGGATGCTGTATGCATAGGTGAAGTTGCCGTGGCTAGAGAATTCCCCACCGGTCATCTCCGATGCGGTAGTGCGCCGCCGTGCCGCCATGACCAGTGCTGTGCTCACCGTCGTGCTCCTGGTGTTCAACGGTACCACCGAGAGGTGCACGTGAGAGAGGGGAAGCGTTTGGTATAGGTTGCTTCACTGGAGAGGTCGTCGCCAGTGATGTACTTGCCGGTCAACCGCTGGTCGCCGGTGGTCTCCTTTGAGCTCTGCTTGGAGGCGCCGAAGGCCGAGCGGGCGGCTTCTTGGGCCGGCCCAGGTTGGGCGAGTGGGGTGTGGGCCGGAGGGAAGAGAGGGAGAGTTGGGCTTTTAAGAAAAAATATGAATTTCCCTTTTTCTGAGAAAAGTGAATAGTGCAGTATGTTGTAAAATCCATATAAAATTATTTAGAGCTGATAAAATCATGAAATATTTTGTATAAGCTTTTCATGCCTTGCTTTATGTAAGAAAAATATGAAATGTGAAAATTGAAGTTACTAATGTTACTCCACTACTATGGTTGTAATAACTAAACTTAAGGTTTGGAGCAAATGGTTTGTAAACTTATGTTATGTAAGACTTCTGCACTTTTACTCTGATGTAATTTATTATATAAACTATTGTAATACTGCAATGCCTCTGTAATGTGATCTTGCTTGGAAGATCGTGGATGATTCAGGTTTCCCGAGGACACCCGACAGACTTTTTAAGTTATCTGAAACACATGCATAGCCGTCAGAGGTCTTTGGGACGATGACAGGTTCATGTGGGCTATGTAATTTAGAAGGTTCTACCACAACTGGTATTAGAGCGATCATTGCCAAGGCTATTGTAGTATTGCTTTACAAAACTTCAAAACACTTTGGGTCAAATGAATTTATCTGTTACTTTGGTCCAAATTGCTTCTGATCTATCTTGATTCATTCCTATAAGTCTTTACCTCAAGTTTAAAGCTTAATGGTGGAATAGCATGCTAAAATTGCCCTATGTTATGAAAGTGATTATTTCGTTACTCTTGTGTAATTGATTACTAGAAATCTTTTATGCTTAGTTTCATAAGTTCGATTCATGTATCATTTTTAATTAACCTATTAATTACCTTCCCTTTTAATGTGGTTTGTGTTAAGTAGCATCAATCCTATTCATGCTAACCTTCAGATCCTCCCCAACTATCCTTACCAATCCTAATCTTGACCTCTATAGGATGGCCCGTACCAAGTTGACGCCTCTCAAGTCCACTGGACCTAAGGAAGTTCCTTATCACCAGCTTGCTCCTAGGAACAATGGTGTTAGCAGCAACAACCCTCAGGCCGAGGTTGAGAGGCTCTCAGTAGAGTTAGCATAGGCTACCAGAGACAGGGCTATGGATGCTATCCAGGTTGGAGAGCTACAGGGTCAGTTAAGACGTCTCACAGGGGCGCATCTGAGCTGTGAGCGTATGATGGGTCGTCTGATAGAGGAAAGGAATGAAGCTTGGCGTAAGGAAGATGAAGCAAGAGCCCGTACCAATGAGTTAGAGTTTTATGTGGAAGACATAGAAGAGTACAATAACAACCTGCATGAAGAGCTTCATGTGATGCAAAACTGTCTGCATCCATATGATAACCCCGCAGGTGCAGCTGAGATGGATCCTAGAGTTGTCTTAGCTGATGGTGGTGAACCTGATGAGGAGAATGAAGGAGAAGAGGACCCAGAGGAGTTGGTCTCGATAGATGAGAGTGATGATGAAGGTAGTGGTGTTTCTGGGATGGACACCGACCACGAGGACTGAGGTGGTCAAGGGCTTGTGTTGAGTTAGTAGTTGCTTTGTTATGTCAGCCTTAGTTGAACTGGGTAGTCCTGCCTAAGTGCGGACTTGTGTAATAAATAAGTGAACCTGTGCGGTGTGTGCTTGTAGTAACTTTTAAAGTTTAATAAATGTTTGTGAATAAAGTTTGGCTTGTTATAAACAGATGCCTACTCGTACTCATGCTAATGATGGTGCTAGAACCTCCCAAGGTGGGGGTGATGCTCCCAATCCACCACCAGTTCTATCACACCCATTTTTAAGAACAAAAATAGGATGCATAAAAGACTCATGTGCGCCCCAGGATATGATCGCACACACAAGTAGACAAATTACATAGTATCATCACAGTGCTTATTACATAGCGAATAGATGTTTAACACATAGTCTTGAACAATAAATAATAATAACTAATAGTAGATCTCCAGCGGAAACTCCAAACACAGGGACACGGTTGACTGGTTGACACCAAGACTAGTACTCATTATGATAATCTTCCTCATAATCTTCATCTGTTATGGTGGAAATAGCAAGGGTGAGTCCATGTCGAACTCAACAAGTATAACACATGGTTTATGAGGCACAAAAAGGCTAGACACTGTTTGACTGCGTTTAGCTTTTAATCGTCATATAATTTAGCAATTAGGTAGCATCAAGATAATCCACTTCCCATTAATGAACCAATGATCATTTGTAATAAGAATAATGAATAGCATTAACATGAGCATAATAACAACAACAGAAATTAAGCATGATGTAACAATTATGATCAACTATTCTATAAGAATCCCCAAGGCCGCTCATATCCGTGAGCACGGCTAGTATACCAGTTTTTAACTCTGCGCAGAGGTGTACACTTTCACTGTGAGTCATAACTTCTAAATGCATGGGTTCGTGACTCCCCAAAACACCAAAAATCATATAAAGCCACTTAAAGGTTCGTCTAACAAGTTAGGGCCATTAGATTCACTCGGCAGGCAGATGTAGGAACCCCTTTTCAAATGGCACACTTCCTTCACGGCTATACTCATTGACTAGAGGCTGTCCTACACCCAACGTGACAAGCCGTTCTTATGCCATTTAAGGTAACCACTAACAAGCTAGAAAAAGTCCTTTAAGCAACTAAAGCCAGAGCCATATAGCCCTCACAGCTGTACTGTATATCCCAATTATCACTTACAGGTAAGTCCTTATGGAGAGTAACTAGAGCGACAAACAATCAACACAACACAACGCTCTAGTCCCCTTTGTCAACAATAATAACATCATCTTAATGATTGGTTACTGAATTCATTAATCAAATTACATGATCATTGTTCATAATTAAGCACTAGCAACAGCTACCCAAATGCATAGCCCATAGGTAACAAGGAACCAGGATACCAATCACTAAGTTATAATCTCTAAGATTGTCAAGGAAAGCACATGCATATGTATGATAATTTCAGTGAATAGGTAACAAGGATAGTCCCATGTTATACTTGCCTTGATCAAAGCTTTCTGGGTGATACTGCTGGTCTAGCTCAAAGTAATACTCCTGATCGTCCAGAAACTGCTCACCGTTTAAACCCGATCACCAATCAACATCATACATGCAATCGAGCAAACATACACGAAGCAAACAAAAAGATATAATTAGAACAGTACACCAACAGTAACAAAACAGTAATAAAAGTTTATAAAACTCTTCTACACATTCCTACGATCACACAGACGTAAAGATCACCAAATTCGGAGTTAAAACGTGAAAGTTATGAATTTTCTAAGATTTCCTATAGATAAATAATTACTTTAATATAAACTCGAAAATTAATTTTCCCAAACCTACTGTACAACTATAATAACATGTAGAGCTCACAAATACAAACCTAACGCAACTTGAACGGATCAAATCAGAGTTAAAACGAAGATTTTATGACCGAAACAAATTTAGTGGCAAAACTGTAAATACCAGAAAACATATTTTTGATTTACCGAGAAGAAATACGCTTTCAAAACACGGAAGCGTCTTTCAGAAATTACGCCAAGGGACTGTGGGTTATATTAAGAAAAAGGCCAGGGACTCTTTAGAAAAACTACCCGCGAAGGGGTAAGTTCTAATCTCGGCCGTAGATCACGAGATGGACGGCTCCTATTCAATCCAGATCACTGAGATGAAGAAACCAGCCTCCTCCCTCAACGCCGGCCAGCGGCCGCCATGGCCGTCGTGCCCAACCTCGCCAGAGATGGTGGTTTCCCCTACCTAGACCACTAAACAACCCAAAACTTGCTCAAATCGGACGAGAAGCTCAACCCGACCTCCTCTACATGGTTTATGAATGCCACAATGTCCCGAGGAGAGAGCGCGTCTAGGGGCTGGACGATGGCGCCATTACCGGCCGTGGTGAACTCCAATCTCATGGTAAAACACGCAAAAATTCAAAAGAAAAACATGGAGAGGGAGAGCAGGAGCTAACGAACTCACCTAAGCGAAGAAAGAAGGCTCCAAACTACCCGCAAACGACGGCGACGTTCAATCGAAACTCGCCTAGGTTTTCCAACTCGCCAACTCAATTTCACGGCTAAAACTCGGTCTTTTGATGGAAAAGGGGGTGAAGGGGGTCGTGGCATGGCTCTTATAGCAACCAAAATCCCGTAGTCGGTTAGGAGATCTCGGGAAAATCGAGTTGGATTCGGTAGAAATCATGTTAGAGTCCGGTTCGTTCACGTGATGAGGTAGAAGAAGCGACTGACGAATGGGTCCCACCCGTCAGCGACCAAAGGAAGGGAGAGGCAGGCGCGTCTGCACTAGGCCGGCCCACGCACGCGGAAAGGAGAAGCGGGGCAGCGGCTTCGGCCTGATTCGACGGCCCAACCGCGGGAATCAAAAGCAGGCCAACTCAGGTGGCTTCCAGGCCACCGGGCCGCAGGTAAGGTCTTATTATTTTTTCTTTCTTTTTTTATTTGTTTGTTTGTTTTCAAACTATTTAAAAAGATTTAAAATTCTAAATCAAATAAAATAAATTCCACACCACAAAATAAAATAAATGCAACAGCATGAATGCATCACCAAATATTCTTTCTAAAATTTTAAATCCTAATTCCCCATTAATTATTATCTAAATTAGTTAAAACCCACTAATTCTAAATTTTGAAATTTTTGGGTGTTACAAGTTCCGCCAACCCTGGCTGATGCCATTACAGCCTTGGTCACTACCATTGCTGACAATGCACGTCTTTTGAGGGAGTTAGCATAGAAGAGTCAGAAATGCACCCTAAGGTCACCGTGGTCGTCGAGACAACAGAGAGGAGATCACTTGTGTTGACTTCACTGACACCCGTCCTCCAGTATTCACCAGGTCAGATGAACCACTAGAAGCAAATGACTGGCTCTGTACCATGGAGCAGAAATTTGATCTTATCCACTGCACTGAATACCAGAAGTCTATGTTTGTAGCCCAATAGCTTAGAGTCGCTGCAGGAGCTTGGTGGGCAAACCATCTTGCCGCACAGCCAGTTGGTCACCATGTGACCTGGGTGGAGTTCCGTGAAGCCTTCCGTGCACACTATATTCCTAAGGGGGTGATGACCATGAAGCTAGAGGAGTTCCTTGCACTAAAATAAGGGGATCGTTCTGTTATGGAGTATGTTGGAAAGTTTAATCATCTGTCACAGTATGCTCCCGAGCATGTCAACAGTGACCGCAAGAAAAAGAATAGTTTCATGAGGGGTCTGAACACCAAGATCCAGACCATGATGACCGCTTGCACCAATGCCACTTACCACAAAGTTGTCAACATTGCCATTGCCTCTGAAGAAAAGAACCATTTGCACAAGGAGGCCAAGAAAAAGAAGAATGTGTCATCTGGATCTTCTGATGGCAACCAAAAGCACCAGAAGATAATATTTCATCCTGTCAATCATTCTTGCCCTTCTTTTCGTCCACCACAGTTCCAGGCCCGGTAGCAGGCATTTGTTTGACCTGCTGCAGCTCTACCATATCCACGACAGTCGAATGCCCCTGGTATTCGTACCCCAACCCTACAGGGCAACAACAGCTATCCCTGCTATAATTGTGGGAACCCGGGATACTTCTCGAGGGAGTGCCCATATCCAAAGTAGTACAACCCCAACTTTCAGAAAGCTCCTGCAACTCAATAGCAAAACTAGAACCAGAATAAGGGCAACAATTAGAATGCCCAGAAGGGCAAGGCTGACAAGAAAACTGGGTGTGTTTTCTACACGTAAGCTGGAGGAATTCCTGAGGGAGAGCCCATCATGATGGGTATGTTTCCTATTGCAAATCACCCCACAGTTATGATTTTTGATTCTAGTGCATCACATACATTCATCAATTGAACATTTGTCATGAAACATAAAATTTGAATTAGGGAAACAAGAAAACTTCTTTATACAGTCGCTCGGGGGACGTCTGTGTACTAAGGAAATGGTGCATCAAGTTCCTATAGAATTGGGTGGGCATATCTTTCCCACATCAATGATAATTCTGAAGGATCAAGATATAGATGTGATCCTAGATATGAATTGGATGTATTAGTGTGGAGCTATAATAGACACCCTGAATAGAACCATAAGGCTCAACTTACCTGATAGTAGTTCTCAACTTCTCATCTAACTTCAAACACCTAAGAGGGCAGTCAAAAGAGTCTGTGCAACCTCTGTGAAGCAGATCAAAGATATTCCTATAGTTTGTGAGTTTCCTGATGTATTCCCTGATGATTTGATAGAGATGTGGAGTTTGTGATTGAGTTGAAGCCTAGCACTGCCCCAATATCTAGAAGAGCATATATAATGCCACTGAAAGAGTTAGCAGAACTCAAGACACAGTTGCAAGAGTTGCTTGACAAAGGCTTTATCCAACCTAGTTCTTCACCTTGGGGATGTCGAGCTATCTTTGTGAAGAATAAGGATAAAACTCTAAGGTTATGTGTTGATTACTATCCATTGAATGAGGTAACTATCAAGAATAAGTATCCTCTACCTTTCATTGATCTACTTTTTGATCAACTTGCAGGAGCTAAAGTGTTCTCTAAGATCGATCTTCGATCTGGATACCATCAAATCAAGATTCGTCCGAAAGATATTCCAAAGACTGCTTTCACTACTCAGTATTGTCTGTATGAGTACCTGGTCATGTCCTTTGGCCTTACCAATGCACCAGCTCATTTCATGTACTTGATAAACTCAGTTTTCATGCCAGAGCTTGATAGATTTGTGGTTGTCTTCATTGATGATATCCTGATATACTCCAAAACCAAAGAGGAACATGCGAAACATTTACATATTGTTCTAAGTCACTTAAGAGAACATCAGTTATATGACAAGTTTAGCAAATGTGAATTCTAGCTCGATGAGGTGCCATTCCTCGGACATGTCTTGTCTGCTGAGGGTGTTGCTGTTGACTCTGGCAAAGTGAAGGATATCCTAGACTGGAAGCCACCAACCACTGTTCACCAGGTTCGTAGTTTCCTGGGAATGGTGGGGTTATTACCGCCGATTCATTCCTAACTTCTCAAAGATATCCAAGCCTATCACTGAGCTGTTGAAGAATCAAGTCAAGTTTGTCTGGTCACCAGAATGTGAAGAAGCTTTCTAGACTTTGAAAAAGTTGCTGACCACTGCTCTAGTTTTAGCTCAACCAGACATTGAGAAGCCGTTTGATGTCTACTGTGATGCTTCTGGCATTGTCATTGGTTGTGTACTGATGCAAGATGGCTGACTCATTGCTTACACTTCTCGACAACTTAAGCGTCATGAAGAGCACTATCCAACTCATGATTTGGAGTTAGCAGCCGTTGTCCATGCACTGAAGATTTGGCATCATTACCTATTGGGTAATACTTGCCATATCTACATAGATTATAAAAGTTTGAAATATATCTTTACTCAAGCTGAATTGAATATGCAACAGAGAAGATGGTTAAAATTAATCAAAGACTATGATCTTGAAGTGCATTACCATCCTGGTAAGGCAAATGTTGTTGCCGATGCACTCAGTCAAAAGAATCATTGCAATTGTTTGACCATGAAGCCAATGGATCTTTCCTTATGTCATGAGATGGAAAAGCTAAACATAGAGATAGTTCAACAAGGCAATTTAGCCAATATCACTATTGAATCAACTATCCAAGATCAGATCATTGCTGCTCAGAAAGAATGCAATGGTATAGGCTATATCAAATAGGGAGTTAGAAAGGGGAAAGCATCCTATTTCAGAATTGATGATGCAGGAGTGTTATGGTTCAAGAATTGTATGGTGGTACCAAAAGTGTCTAGGTTACGTCACAAGATTCTCTATTTATCCAGGAATTAATAAGATGTACCATGACTTAAAACAAAGATTCTGGTCGACCAAAATAAAGATCGAGATTGCTCGATATGTCACCAAGTGTGATACTTGTCAAAAAGTGAAAGTGGTACATTTGAAGTCAGCCGGAGAGCTACAGCCATTTCCCATTCCAGCTGGGAAGTGGGAAGATATCGATATGGACTTCATAGTAGGTCTGCCCAAGACCTCGAAGGGTTTTGACTCAATTTGGGTCATTATAGATCGCCTCACTAAGTCAGCTCATTTCATTCTTGTGAAGACTGACTGGAGAGCCCCCGCATATGCCCAACTATATGTTGAGCAAATTATGTGTCTACACAAGATACCCAAGACTATTGTTATAGATAGGGGTACACAGTTTGTCTCTCAATTCTGGAAACAATTTCAGCAGTCATTGGGTACTGAACTGCTTCGTAGTACAAATTATCATCCGTAAACTGGAGGCCAGACTGAAAGGGTCAATCAGATTCTTGAAGATATGTTGAGATCCTATGTTCTACTTATTCAACCAAGTGGGATGAATGTTTGCCGTTAGCAGAGTTCTCTTACAACAATAGCTATCAAGAAAGTATCAAGATGACACCCTTTGAAGCACTATATGGTTGCAGATGTAGAACTTCGCTGAATTGATCTGAACCTAGAGAAAGATGGTTTTTCGAGGTTGACCTTGTAAAAGAAACTAAAGAGAAAGTCAGGCAGATACAAAAGAATTTAAAAGTGGCACAGTCTGGATAGAAGAGTTATGCTAATAAAATACATCGACCATTGGTGTTCACCGAGGGAGATTATGTCTATTTAAAAGTCTCACCTATGAAAGGAGTCAGTCATTTCGAAGTTAAAGGCAAGTTGGCACCTCGCTACATTGGACCATTTCAAATCCTAGAACAATGTGGGAAGGTATCATATCATCTAAAATTACCCAAACAACTCTTAGCTGTGCATAATGTGTTCCATGTGTCACAACTAAAGAAATGTCTTCGAGTGCCTGATCAAGTCACTGACTTTGAAGGAGTTAGGCTCGAACCAGACCTGACCTATTCTTAATATCTAATTCAAGTTCTAGATTAGAATGACCGTGTTACTCAAAGTAGAACAACCAAGTGGTACAAGATACAGTGGGATCGACATTCAGAAGAAGAAGCTACTTGGGAATCGGAAGATTACCTGTTGGAGAACTTTCCAGAGTTCTTTGCTTCTATCTAAGTTACAATTTCCTCTATAAGTTGTAACTTGTCCTTTTTGAACTTTGGAATGTAAAAATCCCTACCTGTTTAACGAACAAGCTTGAGATGTGTTTTGCGTGACATGTTTCCTTTTCCATTACTTAACCTAAGGCTTTAAATCTTAGGACGAGATTTCTTTAAGAGGGAAGGGCTGTAACACCCCTGGTGTTATGGTAACTAAAACTAGCCATGTCATCATATGCATTACAAAGCATTCATGTTTAAGTTAACCTTGATGTGCATCAACTCAAACAAGTTTACATCTCTTAGGTTGATTGAGTTCTAGTGATGCTTGACTTAAATCCAAAACCCTAGTTTTGAATGTCATCTCAAATACTTGATTTATGCCCTATATACTTTCAGGTGTAAGCTGTGTTTACACTAGTGTCAAGTATAGTGTATAAATCCAAGTACAACATTTGAAAATGAACTCCAAATTTGAGGTTGAATTTGAGTTCCAAAACTTGACCTAAGTTTTCTAATTCAAATTTGAATTCGAATTGGGAGGTTTATTAAAATGAATTTATAATTCAAATTTGGTTCAAAGAAATGTGACATTGGGTCGGTCAAGTCTGATTTGACTCAATGGTACATTTGGATGATAGTTGTGATCATTAATTAATCATCAATTAATATAGAAACCAAATCAAGTTTGAATTTGATTCAAAACCCTGATTTCTGGAAAACCCTGTTTTACCCCTTTTTGTGTAATTCAAAATCTAAAAATAATTTGAGGGTGAACCAAAAAGCAAAGTTGTAGGTCTTGTCAAGATGTACAACTTTGGTGTTTTGAGTTTTCAAAGTTTCCATGTAAAATTTGAAGTAATTTTGAAAATACAAAAATCCAAAAATTGTCCCCTTTTGATTTCAAATTCAAATTTCAAAAACTATGCAGACTTTGAAAAAGGTTAAAACATGAAAAGTGTAGAGCTTGAAAAATTGAGCAACTTTCATTTTTGGAGTTTTTCAAGTTCTTTAGAAATTTTGGGAGAAAAGGAAGAAAGAAGAGTCTGAAACAAGGTTGTGCAACATTGCAACATCCCCTTATGTTGCATCCTTCACCTTCTTCTCTGCCTGCTTCACCGGAGGCACCACCACCCTCTGCCACTACCCTTGCACTGTTCTTTTGCGTGTTACCATGCACCTTATCACGGTGGCATCAGCAAGCAGCTACTGGCTCTTCTAGATGCCTCGCCCCGCCTTCATATTACCACACCGCTAGCCGTCCCTTTCCTCTCTTCTTTCTGCTTTGCCTCTGGCCGGTTCTGTTCACCAAAGAAATTTGCTGCCACCATAGCTCCGCTTGCCAATTCTTCTAGTGCCCAGCTCTGCCATGGCCTTGCGCCTCGTTTGAGCTCGTCAGCACCCGTGCTAGCTGCCTGAGCTGCTCGCACCGCGCCGTCTCCCTCACCGCCGAGCAAAGTGATGCCGCATTCACCATCACCGCCGGTAGCACTTCTTGTTCCACCTCCGCTCCATCTGCGAGGCCGACCAAGTCATGGTGAGCATCTCTAACGTGTATCCATCCTTAGTTAGGCCTATTAGGGGCCGTTGCAGTCATTCCACCATTGAGCCGCCGTGACGAGTGCCGCCGTAGCTGCCATGTTTATGGCCGCGCACGAATAGTGCTCAAGCTGTTCAACCGGTAGCATAGGAGAGTCTGCGGGAGGATTTTGTATGCATTGGTGAAGTTGCCATGGTGGAGAGTTCCCCATCAGTCATCTCCGATGCGGTAGTGCGCCGCCGTGCCACCATGACCAGTGCTATGCTCACTGTCATGCTCCTGGTGTTCAACGGTACCACCGGGAGGTGCGCGTGAGAGAGGGGAAGCGTTTGGTATAGGCCGTTTCACCAGAGAGGCCGTCACCAGCGATGTGCTCGCTGGTCAACCGTCGGTCGGCAGTGGTCTCCTTCGAGCTCTGCTCGGAGGTGCCGAAGGCCGAGCGGGCGGCTTCTTGGGCCGGCCCAGGTCAGGCGAGTGGGGTGTGGCCCGGAAGTGATGAGGACATCACCACGCTGGACACACCGACATTATGGTCTTCCCCAAGTTGCAATTCATCCCCAACTCAGCTGCCATGTCACACTCGGATTCAGCAGACATGTCGTCACTATTTCGGTCATAACTTTCTCATACGACATCGAAACGGGGCGTTCTTGGATGCGTTGGAAAGGAGACGACGACACCGTCGTTTTGGATCTGGTCCTAGCTCTAGAAGGTCCGTGGATCATTCTATGTGACCACGGCAAGGTGTTGTATCACCTATTTGGGCCAACTTGGCCATGTATCGTGTCGGGCCTTAAGCCCAAGTTGTGGGCGCCCAACCCTTGGCCGTCCCCAACCCTAGGTCGAGTCTTAGACTATAAACACAACCGCCACCGCTGCTAGACAATTGGGTTTTGTTTAGAGTTTAGTTTTCCATCGAGAAATTGAATCGTTCATTGTAACTGTGGTGACAAATCCTTTTATATTGATCCAGGGCCCCTGTTCTTGATCTCCTCCACTATGTCGATTAGTCCTTTGGAATTGAGTTCTCGAACCCTCTATTGATATTCGCATTATTCATATTTGCAATTTCAGATTGCGTGTTTTACCTTCTTGCTTGTGCTCTTCGAATCGCTTGCAGGAAAAGCCTTCTTGGTGAGGTCAATCAAGTTGTGCTTTGTTGATAACCAATGGAGTAGTGGTGTAACGGTTGCAGGGTTCGAATCGTGTCTGATTTGAAGCCAGATCGCCAATGTCGAGATCTCCACAAATCGAACTTACCAGCTACCTCTCGGAAGATCGGGCCTGTACTCATCAAGTGGTATCGGAGCTTTCAGGTTTACCACGAGGTATATTCTCGTTGGCCTTAGATTCATATTTGTTCATTACCTAGAGTCCACAAAAAGCCCAAAAATATTTAAATTTCCGCTGTCCTATCACCCTTTGTGCCTTTGCAATTTCGTTTCAGATTCGCGTTGTTGAGTTTGTGTCCGTGGTCGAGTCTTGTTGCTGGTTTAGGATTGTGTTCGTGGTCGTAGTTCAATCGCCCGTTGCTGTGATTTTTGTTTTCCACCGCTATCCCATCCACCGTTCTCAAACAAGTCAAAGCCACCACATTACTCGACTTGCCCCGCTAGCCGCCTTGTGTAATTTCTTGCCGCCACGCAAACCCTAGATAGGTTGCCAGCCGCTCTTATTTTGCCTGCATCTCAGCCCTCCTTACATCATCAGGTGAATACCTACTGCTGTTAGTCACAGGGACGATCTTGTGATCGGTGTTGGAGTTTAGGGACGCTTTGCCCTAACTGTTGCTGCCGTGTTGTGCCTTCCGGAAAACATAACTTGAGATACCTTCAGTAAAACAGGCATAACTTTTCGCTTGTTTATCAGAAAAATCTAAAATTTTTACAGCAACTTCTTGACACCATTTGGAGAAGACCCAAACTCGGCTTCGCCCTATTTGGTTTCATAAAAATTGCAAAAAAATTCAGGAAAATAAAGAAAAAAATTGTCAAAATTTTTACACGCTTTTCAGAGAACGTGTTGTATTTCTGTAGACCACATACCATCTCAGTTGTAGGTGCCAATTTTTATGGTTGCATATTTTTTTGATCCTTGTTCAGAGAAAAATATAAAAAATAGTGAAAAAATAAAAAAAGTTTGATTCCTACTAGTGCCTTTTGGAAAATTCCGGGAAAAATTCAGGAAAAAGGAAAAATCTGGGTTATTTGCTTGTTCTGTGAGTTCTTTCCATCGTCCTTTGTTTTCACCTTGTTGTGCTATGTCTCGACACGTCTTAGCCAGCACCTGTGATTTATACTTTGGATCCGGATTGAACAATCGCTAATCTGCATTCGTTAATTGCTAATCCTTGCTGTCATATTGTGTGCCTACCCATAGCTCCACATATTCTTCTGTCAGCACAGGTTCATCTTGCAACTGTTACCCACGCTCAACAACAGATTACTTCGCCACTTTGGTTTTGCTCCTTTTGGTGTTGGTAAGAATACAGGAAAGACGGTGGTAAGCCGCTTGTGATTTTGTATTCCACTTTCACCACCACCACCACCACTTGTGTCCTTTTAGTTGATAGGGATAATACTTTGGTGTTGTCTTTTTCTATCTTCTAACCATGGCAGGATCTCCGACGGACTTCAATGAGTGCGTGTCAAAGGGCGAGCTTACAACGTTCATGACTGAACAACGCAATCTTATGACCGAGCTGACGCGTAATGTGAACAATCTGGTCACCCGCATTGAACAGCTTGAGCAACGCCCTCCACCTCATCGTGCTAATGATGAAGATGCGGATGCTGATGGTGATGCCCGTCACCGCTTCAACTTCAACCGTCGCGGTATGGGAGGTAATAATCATGGTAATAATGATCCTTTTGCTAAAATTAAATTTAGCCTTCCTCCTTTTGCTGATAATGTTGATCCAGAGGCATATTTAGATTGGGAGCTTGTTGTTCAACAAAAATTTGATTCTCATAATGTTCCTGCTGAGCATAGAGTTACACTTGCTACTAGTGAGTTTACTAATTTTGCTTTGTTCTGGTGGAGTGATCTTTGCAATGCTAATAATGCTGTTGTTGTGCCTCAAACTTGGAATGCTTTAAAGCAACGTATGAAATCTCGTTTTGTTCCTCCTTATTACCAACGTGATTTACGTTTGAAACTACAAACTTTAAAACAAGGTGATAAAGGAGTAGAAGCATACTATCAAGAATTGTTTATTGGTTTAGCCTGTTGTGGTATAAATGAAGATGATAATGATGCTAGTGCTAGATTTTTTGGTGGTTTAAACCATGATATACAGAACATACTTGATTACAAAGAATTGCACAATTTTTTCCAATTGTATCATCTTGCTATTAAGGCAGAACGAGAAGTACAGGGATGCAAACAACACCAGTCTTTCAGGTCTCACAATGGGAGGAACTTTCAGCAACGTTCTGAGCCGGAGACGCCCAAGCTTCCTGTTGCATCACAGCCATCTACACCTCCATTTTCTTCCGGGGTAAGTAAATTGTCTAATGTGCAGAAGAAAGGTGCCACTCTGGGTGCTTCTACTAGCTCCTCCTCGTCCAGCTCTAAAATCATTTGCCACCGATGCAAAGGCATGGGACATGTCATGAAGGATTGCCCCAGTCGTCGTGCTTTCATTGCTACCGAGGATGGATATGTAAGTGCTAGTGATGTTGAAGATGATTTAGCCCTTGCTGCTAACGTTGATGCAGATTCCACCGAGGGCAATCAAGACAAGGAGGCCATCATCATTGACTCCGTGGCTGCTGCCGCAGACTACCTAGCCTTTCTTGTGTAGCGTGTGTTGAGTACATGTGTGGGACATGAAGAGATGGCGATCCAACGCCATAATTTGTTCCACATGTATTTCATTGTGCAGGGTTGTCGTGTTCTCACTATCATTGATAGCAGGAGTTGCAATAACTTGGTGAGTTCAGATTTGGTTGAGAAGCTTGGCTTGACCACACGACAACATTCGTTTCCATATAAACTTCAATGGTTCAATAATAGTGGTAAGACTAAGGTAACTAAATCAGCATGCATTAGCTTTTTCACAGGCTCTTATCATGATACTGCTGGTTTTGATGTTGTCCCTATGCAAGCTTGTTCTATTTTGTTAGGTCACCCATGGGAATTTGATAATGATGCTTTACACCATGGTAGAACTAATACATACACTATCATACATAAGGACAAGAAAATTACATTGCCACCTTTGTCTCCTACGGATATTATTAAACATGCTATTGAGATTAAAAATAAACCTCCAACTGACATTGCTAAAAATAATGGGATTAAGTTAAAAGGAGGTAATTTTCTTGCTACAACTTCTGCTACTGCTGAGTTATGTGATAATCCTGATGCACCATGTTATACTGGCCCTGTTCATATGGCTTATAATCCGTCTTATTCAGCTTGTTCAGCCGGAACAATATTTTTTTCTCACAAAAAATCAGCCAACAGTGTTTTTCAGCCGGCTTATAATTCCAGCCGAACGGGGCCACTATGTTTTGTCAACCTATTATGTCTGGTGTATTGCCTGCTGTCACTAACCTTTTGCAGGAGTTCGCTGATGATGGGATGAAGTCGAGGACGACTCCAATTCTAGAAGGAGGGGATGATGAGGACATCGCCAAGATGGAGTTGAGGACGACTCCAATTCAAGAAGGGAAGGATGATGAGGACATCGTCATGCTAGACACACCGACGTTATGGTCTTCCCCAAGTTGCAATTCATCCCCAACTCAGCTGCCACGTCACCCTCGGATTCAGCAGACACGTCGTCACTGTTTCGGTCATAACTTTCTCATACGACATCGAAACGGGGCGTTCTTGGATGCATTGGAAAGGGGACGATGACACCGTCGTTTTGGATCTGGTCCCAGCTCCAGAAGGTCCATGGATCATTCTGTGTGACCATGGCAAGGTGTTGCATCACCTATTTGGGCCAACTTGGCCATGTATCGTGTCGGGCCTTAAGCCCAAGTTGTGGGCGCCCAACCCCTGGCCGTCCCCAACCCTAGGTTGAGTCTTAGACTATAATCATAGCCGCCACCGCTGCTAGACAATTGGTTTTTGTTTAGAGTTTAGTTTTCCATTGAGAAACTAAATTGTTCATTGTAATTGTGGTGACAAATCCTTTTACAGTGATCCAGGGCCCCTGTTCTTGATCTCCTCCACTGTGTCGATTAGTCCTTTGGAACCGAGTTCTCGAACCCTCTATTGATATTCGCATCATTCATATTTGCAATTTCAGATTGCGTGTTTTACCTTCTTGCTTGTGCTCTTCGATTCGCTTACAGGAAAAGCCTTCTTGGCGAGGTCAATCAAGTTGTGCTTGGTTGATAACCAACGGAGCAGTGGTGTAACAGTTGCAGGGTTCGAATCATGTCTGATTTGAAGCCGGATCGCCAACATCGAGATCTCCACAAATCAAACTTACCAACTACCTCTTGGAAGATCGGGCATGTACTCATCAACAAATCCTTTTACAGTGATCCAGGGCCCCTATTCTTGATCTCCTCCACTGTGTCGATTAGTCCTTTGGAACCAAGTTCTCGAACCCTCTATTGATATTCGCATCATTCATATTTGCAATTTCAGATTGCGTGTTTTACCTTCTTGCTTGTGCTCTTCGATTCGCTTGCAGGAAAAGCCTTCTTGGCGAGGTCAATCAAGTTGTGCTTGGTTGATAACCAACGAAGCAGTGGTGTAACGGTTGCAGGGTTCGAATCATGTCTGATTTGAAGCCGGATCGCCAACGTCGAGATCTCCACAAATCGAACTTACCAGCTACCTCTCGGAAGATCGGGCTTGTACTCATCAGGAGGAAAGAGAGGGAGAGTTGGGCTTTCAAGAAAAAGAAATATGAATTTTCCTTTTTCTAAGAAAAATGAATAGTGTAGTATGTTGTAAAATCCATATAAAATTATTTAGAGCTGATAAAATCTTGAAATATTTTGTATAAGCTTTCATGCCATGCTTTATGTAAGAAAAATATGAAATGTGAAATTAAAGTTACTAATGTTACTCCACTACTATGGTTGGAATAACCAAACTTAAGGTTAGTAAGGTTTGGTACAAATGGTTTGTAAACTTATGTTATGTAAGACTTCCACACTTTTACTCTGATGTAATTTATTATATAAACTTTTGTAATACTGCAATGCCTCTGTAATGTGATCCTACTCGAAAGATTGTGGATGATTCGGGTTTTCGGAGGACACCCGACAGGCTTTTTAAGTTATTTGGAACACATGCATAGCCATCAGAGGTCTTTGGGACAATGACAGGTGTATGTGAGCCATATAATTTAGAAGGTTCTGCCACAACTTTGTTAGTTATGAGCCCTATTTCTAAGTTTGGTGCTCATTTGGATGGATTTTATATAAATGTTGGTGGTTAAAAGTGTGAGTAAAGGACTGCCAACGAACTCTCCCACACTTAGCCCTTTGCTCGTCCTCGAGTAAAGTTTAAGGACTAAGATGGGTCATCTCCTTGATATGACATCTGCATACAAGTTATTCCAAGCTGCACCTGCACTTGTGAACTTTTGAAGTGTCTACCACATTATCTTAGGTAATTGAATAATGGAACAGCATGGATTCAAATCTCCTTGCGTCAATTAGTTCAGAAACTTGGGTTTTCATTTGATTTTGAAAATGTAAACATAGCTTAGCTCCTCAAATGATTCTCTCAAATCATTCAAGTTTGTGTTTGTTGGTTCCTCACCAAGGCATATCATAGTGTTGCATTCTTTCTTTCCTACTTCTATAGGGTTATGTGGATCTTTGGGTAGGGAAAGATATGAAGGCATACTTACTCTACATATTTTGCTGAGTCAAAGCTCGAATCCAAGGAGAAAGATGTCATACCCTTAGATCAAGAAGTGCAAGTGTGTGGATAAAACTTTTCTAAATCTATACTATACTCCTTTTGTATGAGTGATCTCTCTCTAGCTTTTTATTTTGAGACATGGCTATCATTTCTTTTATCATCCTTCATGTGCTCATTTTTTTCTTTCAATACCTTGGGACCTTCATGTGTCCCTATTTTTTTCTTTTTCTTCTTGGACCTTCATGTGTCCATATTTTTTTCTTTTTCATACTTTTGCATAGCCCATGTCTCTTAAACCACTTATTGAGAGAGATTACTATCTTGTAAAACATGGAGTATTTTTCTAACAAGCATTTTTTTGTCTACTCCTAGTGTAGGAGTAGAATTTTGGGTGGATGGAGGCATGTTTTAGCGTATTCCTAGTGTAGGAATAGCTTATGTATGTGGGTATACGTGATCTTGATCTTGGGGGCATGATAACTTTCTCAACAAGGGTCAACAAGACTTGATAAAACTCAATGCAGGAATAAGTAGCATAATTTTGGAGGTTTTAAGTTTTAAATACTAGATATGGCTTTTGTTGGAATTTGCATATCATTTAGGAGCATGCTATTCAAATTTTGATTTTGTGAAATAAATCCCAAGTTCTTTGCATAAGAGAGCAAGGTTCATTTTTATCCTACTATATCACATATTTCAATTACTTAGATAACATGGGGTCCCTATGATTGTTGTTCACAAGTTATAGGAATATTAGCAAGGAATAAAAAGTATGCAAATTTTATCAAAGGATAGCATGGAGATAGAGCGTCATTGTTTTTCATTTTTAAATTTGTTCAATTTTCAAATTCAAAATTTAGGAGAGTTTGAGGGTAGCGTTGCACAAACCACCATTGAAGAGGAATTGAGTTAGAAGTGGTTTGGCTAAACCAAAAGTTCTGCCAATCCTCTCTTGAGCCATTTATCCCATCCTTCTGCATGTTGGAATAGTCGATGTTTGTGCAACGTGGTGGTGGGAGATCTCGAATGTATGTTTGTTTGTTATGCATGAGAGATCTCTCCCACACTTATTCTTGTACCTATTTATTTAATCAAAGAAAAACAAAGAAGGAAATAGACAAGGGCTCTACCGGTTTGAGCCCCGAGGAGCCTAAATCTTATTATTATGTTATTATATATTTTTTTATTATTATATTATTATTAGTATTATTATCTATTAATTTGTTTTCATTTTTTTGTTCACCAAACTTTGTATTCTTAAGCAAGGCTAGTGTAAAGTTTGCAAAAATCAACATAGCCTTGATTTATCTCCATAGTAGATTACTTCTATTGTTTATGAAAGTAGTACTCAAAGTTCATTAATCAAATTTCAACACCATGTCAAACTTTGATTAAAAAAGGCTATTTTAACCTAAGCACCATGCTTAATTTAAAAAGCCTATAGTTGTACCCCACGAGAGTACACCTAACTAAGACAATTATAACATAAACAAAAGAAGCATGAACTTTATGAGCAACTTATTTTCTCATGGAGATAGAAATTGGTTGGTGAATATTTTATTTACCTTTGCATACCTGAGTTTTACTTACCAGCAGCATGTGGATGAAGCTTCGAAGTTGCTGCAGCGGTTGCTTGGTTGCACATGGTCCAACTCAGGCGATCAACAGGCTTAAGCCATACACACAGATGGTGTGTATAGATCATAAGCCTTGATGATAGCAAAGGTTTAGAAGAGGAGAATCCTCCTTCTCTCTCTTCTTTTATTTCTCTCTCTTTTGTTTTCTATATATAAATATTTTTTTCTTTTTCTTTCTCTTTTCTTTTATATATATATAATTTTTTCTTTTATAGCAAGATAGAGCTAACATCGCCATCATCATTTTTGTGCATGGAACTTTTGGGATTCTCACCATCCTCCCCCACACTTGGACTTTCGTCAAAGTCAAGTGTGCAATGTTGGGGTCTTCTTTTGAGTGTGTTCCATTTCCAAATATCATCAACATATGTAGTTGATGCAGCTCCTGTGATTTCATCTATTCCCCATTCTTCTTGATCTCGACCTAAAATGGTTAGCGACCAAGAATACCCAAAGGTGCATACTAACATGAAAACACGTTCTTGTTTTTATTGAAAAGAATTTTTTTTATGATAATCCAGGGTATCTCCTGGCAGTGTTAATTTATGGTCTTAAGCTTGACCGCGGGAACTTCTTCTTGCAGCTATCAATGGCGATATAGTTCCTAGCTTTACCACCAAACATTTAGCAATAATGTTCAAGCTGCAAGGTTAGTGTTGTTGGTATTTATTAACTTGACACTTGTTTTGGTAGTCACTTACTAATTACCTATACCTCTAGCTTATTTGTACCAGGTTGTCACCCCCAGTGTTGAAGCTAAAAGTGGTTGTTAGCATTACTTAGCATTACTACTAAGTAGTTATCTTATCATTTCATGTGACTAGAAAAAATATAAAGATGTGAATAGAAAGAATTCACAAGCGCACAGATAATTATACCATTATAGCATTTTACAAGGAGTATTCCAGGTATCTATATTTATATTTTGCCACAGGGAGGAACTATGGGGTGGCTAGAGATGATGAACAAGTATGCATTACTTATGATAGAATCAATCACATAGCACATACTCTAACAGGGGTAAGCCAATAATAAATAAATGATAAGTGTAAATATTGATAACACCTAGAGATAGAAATAGACTACTCATTGTTATAGTAAGACTAGATTAGAGATTAGTTAAGAGATTGAATTCTTATGTCATTTCTTATTTACTAGACAAGACAAGATATCACTCCTTTATGCTGTGTCAACCAATCCATCCCCAGTATGACATATAGTCCCTCAGATGGAAGTAAGGTGAGATTGGCTAGAAAAGGGTAGCCCTCAATGGTGATACTCACTTCCTAACATCTCTTGGTGCATATAATGTGACCTAAAGGTGAACTAGTGTCAATGGGCTCCTTGTGGGGAGTCACAGGTACGCTATGCTCTCGTGCAAACTTGGTGGAAATGTAAGAACAAGTAGCTCCAGAGTCGAACAAGACTGAAGCTATAACTCCATGTACCAAAAACATACCATACACCACATTGGGAGCGTCCTGGGCGTCCTCCGCGGTCATGTAGTTGAGGCGACTACGGAAAGCCCCAGCAACATTCTTGCGCGAAGCAGTAGGTGTAGTAGCCTGTCTCGCCTAGGTTGAAGTAGGCAGTGTGCCGTTCTTGACGGGCCACTCAGCGATCTTGTGATCGAGCTGGCCACAACCGAAGCAGGTGAATGGCGCGCTACCTATGGAGGTGGGCGTAGCGGTCCTCCATGTGCCAGCTCCCTGAGTGGGGCGACTCAAAGCGGGACGGCTCTGAGCAGGGTGGTGGTAGTTGGTGGTGTAGGTACCACCTCCATGGCTCAGAGCAGTCACAGCCCCCTAGGTGTAGCGAGAGCGGGGCAGAGGAAGCACATGAGCACGTGGCCTCTGTGGGGCCGGGCCATGAGAGGAACTCTTGAACTGGCGCTTCTTCTCCTTGTGGAGGGCGTCCACCTTAAGACGATCCCTCTCCATCTCTAGTACCTTGTTGACCATCTCACGAAGGGTGCGACAGGCATGACCCGAGAGGGCCACCTTGAGACAAGAGTTCAGCCCCTTCTTGAAACAGTACATCTTTTTCTTCTCAGTATCGGTCTCACCTGGAGCATACCTCAACATGCAGGTGAAGCGAGTGGCATACTCCTAAACCTTCTGGGAGCCCTGGGAGATGTTGCAGAACTCCTCCACCTTGGCATCCATGACACCCTCGGGCACGTGGTGCTCATGGAAGGCCTCAGCGAACTCCTCCCATGAGATACTCCCTAGGTCCTCGTGGGCGTCGCAGTAGCTGTCCCACCATGTGTGTGCAGCGCCAGTGAGTTGGTGGGCGGTTACCCCCACACACTCCTCGTCAGTGCAGGTGGTGAGGTCCAGCTTCTTCTCCATTTCACAGAGCCAGTCCTCAGCGGCGATGGGGTCATCATCAGCGGTGTCTAAAGTAGGAGGCCTCAGCTTGAGGAAACCCTCCAACTTCCACTGGAAGTCTTTGGGAGGACCCCCGTGGCAGTGAAGCATCCCCTGAGCTAGCGTCTCCAAGTGGCGGGTTTGGCGGTCCATCACCTCTGCCAACTGTGGTGGTGGCGGCGGCGGCGGTGGTGCTCCTCCTCCAAGCTGCTGGTCGGCACTAGCCCCCAGTGTAGGCTCCTCCCTGGCACCGAAGGGAGCTCCCCTGCCTCCTCCATGGCCACGGCCATGACCACGGGCCATGGGTGCGGGTAAAGCGAGCGGTTGTTCAGACGAGCAGAACTGCGGTAAGACATCTCTCTGCAGGGTTAGGTCATTATTTAACATTTTTCGTTAGATGCTTTGTTAAGTGGTTTATTAATTTAAAAAGCGATTACTATCCAACACTCATACAAAGATGCAAATAAGAACCATAAGATGCAATAAGATCCAAAACATCCATTACATTGGTTTGTTACATAGTGACATCTCTAGTAGCTACACTGACAGATTTGCGGGAATCGTGCTACTCGCAGGCAGCTCCAAAAGTGGGACATCCTACTTTACTCCATAGGTGCGTCATATCTCTAGCCACGCAGGGCTCAACATGTCTACTACTACATTATTACATGATTATGTGAAAAAGGTAACTACTCCAGTCCGAGAGTGATGGGTGGTGCAGAAGGACCGGAAGTGGAAGCCTCGGGAGTGCCCTCCATGGCACGGAGCTCATCATCAGAACGGTGGATCCTTGTGATGTAGGTGAGAGCATAGTCCAGCATCTCTATCCTCAGAACCTCTGAGTAACCCTCCGTCGGGCAAGCCTTGAAGTTGAGCTTGGTGGCCTCAGTGGAAAGGTTGCCTGCGTGGCTTCTTGCACATCCCAGGTAAGAGGACGTCCTAGACCTTCCCAATCTCCTAGACGCGCTTGCGATCAGCGTCGATCCCAGCCTGGCTGATGCGGTTCACCTTGTCCTGAAGGTACTCGGTGCACTTGATGTAGTGAACCAGGTGATGCATGTTGTAGGTGGTGGTGACGGCAGCCTCCACAGCCAGCTTCTCCATCGTGTTGCAACGGGCCTCTAGGGCAAGCTTCTTGATGCCACGGTGCTTCTCCTTCTCATGGAACTCCCTTAGGGTAAACCTCTGATGCTCAATCCGATCCTCGCACTCAAGCACCTTGGACTCAAGATAGTCATGGCGAAGCTCAGCCTCCCTAACTTTGTCCTTGAGGTTGGCGATCTCCTCTCAAAGTGACTTCTCATGGGTCTCGTAGAAGGTCTTCATCCTATCATAGCCCATGCACTCCTTCTCGAGCTTGCCAACCATCTCCTCCTCCTTGCGCTCCACCTTGAGGAACTCCTCATCGCAACGGAACAGGAGGTCTCGATAGCGGCGGTTCTGCATCTCCACATCCATGATGTAGTGATCCTGGGTGATGATGTACTGTGCGGAGTCCCTCAGACAGGGGTCGACCTCATCACATGCAGCACGGTCTACAGCAGTGATCTGCGGCTCTGAGAACCTATTGAGGTCCAGAGCAGCAGGCAACAGGCAGTACGGTCCCGTCTTGAGGTAATTGTGTGTGTCACGCATCACACTATGAAGAGCAGTGCACGAGACAGACTGTACACATGAAGCAATGGAGTTCTCCACCTCCAGTGTCTCGAAGGCACACAGCACGGGTATGAACTTGCTAGCGGGTACCATGAGGTGGACCACGATGTGGCCCTTGAACCCGTCGGGTCCAAGCTCACCTCAGCACACGTACTCGATCTTTTATGTGGGGATGCCTAGCAAGTCTAGTACGTCATACAGGATCATGGTGAATCCACAGTAGGCCAGTCCGTCCATAGGGTGCTCGATAACAGGAGCCATCTGCAATTTAACCATAAGACGGAGTCAGTACCTTGTTATTTATGAAGTAACTTGAGTAATACAGAGTGAATCTTGGTAAGACAAGGCAAAACAAGGTAAATCAGGGTGATACTTGGTGAATCCGAGTGAAGCAGGGTGATTCAGGGTGGAACGGAGCGATGTGATAGGTAAGGTAGAATGAAATTTAGGTAAGAGAGTGTGAAATTGAGGTAAGCCATGCACGAAAATGCAGCATAGTTGGAAATATAATCGAAAGTGTCAAGATCTTTCCTAATTCTATTGTCCAATCTTACAAGTCTGTCCTAGGGTCAAGCATGGCTCTAGTACTAACTGAAACGTCCTTGATTTCCATGAAGGGAAATCCACAGAAACAAAGTGTAAAATGATGAAATGATCCGTCAATTTACCCAAATCTCAGTGATACACAAAATTATACACGATTATCAGAGTACAATAGAGAGTTTTACATAAATTATTCTCTTCGCCATGCAGGGCAGAACACACTCACACATAGCATCCTGAATAGCATCTAACAAAGGTAGCAGCGGAAAATGATCTCCTAGAACTAGCTTGAGCGCAGAACAGACCCTCTAGTCCACCCAATCATTGCCCTTATAGTCGTACTCGGGCTCAGAACCTGCCAAAAATCTATCAGTACACTTGGTACTGGCCACGCATTGCCCACCCCATGCTTGCTTACTTTGTGGAAAGTGGAATGCTTTGAGGGAAGTAGAAAGAGACCTATTTAGGATGTGGGTTTCCTATGCAAGTAGTTAATATTTTAATAATAAAATGTTCATCAGGTTTTTAACCCATCTTATTCACACATTTTTCCCCAACCCATCACACACATCACATCTCATCTCACTCTCTCTCTAGGCGACGAGATCAACTCCCACTCAGATCTCGCCTCAATGGCCAAAGCCAGAAACCAACACGAAACCCAAGGCAAAGGTAGAAAAGGACTCCTCTCTCTAATCAAGTGAAGCGTAGGTCATGGGAATGTCCATATCCATGGACGCGGCTATACGTATAGATCGATCAACTCTGCAGAGCGTGTACACCTGGTAATCCACAAGATCACCATCCTCAACGATCCGGCTCGTCTAGGCTGATTTTGACTGCCTCCCAACTGGTATAGTACCACCCTACCACTCAGCCCTAGGCCACCCCGGAGTCTACCGAAACGCTGAGACTGTGAGACATAGTACTGGGCCCCCAAGGTCACTACACTGTCTTAGGAGGGTGTGGGTCCCCATGCCCGTACCTCCCTACACTATCACCTTTCAACCTAGTAGTAGTGGTACCGCCCTAGTTAGTCAGGTAATCGTCCCCAGCCCATCAGGAGCGAGTGGTGTGCACAAAGGTCCCATAGTTCCGGTTCTCAAGACATACCAGTCCTTAGGGGGACCGGACAGGATATCTTCTCAAAAGGGGATCACCAACTCCCCGTGCCATGATAGCACCTCACCAGGGATAACCAACACCCCGATTCACCTCTCACATATACCCGCCACAGGTACCTCTCACAAGGGATGCCCATGTCACACCCCTTTGGCAAGACTTGACCCAAAAGACTCGTCGTAGGATCTTGTCCGATCGACTCAACCCTCACCACACACCCAAAACACACGCCAAGATCCCCCCATGTTCATTATCTAGTTTTAACAAGTTTACGGCACCTCGTGCCTTACGCACATACATCTCTCCCTCACCAGCATCACATCACAGATATAATGCGAGTAAGAGTAAAGCAGTAAGTATGTAACAAGTGAGCATCTAGCCTATCAGCGTGTGTGCAGGAGTAAGGTTGCAACAAGGTATAAGGCTCAAAGTAAAACTACCATGCAACCTAACATCATATTGTTGCATAAAAGATAAAAGCGCTAGCAATTCTAGTTATAGCACGCGTAATAGGATCTATGAGAATGGGTAGGGCATGGCACCTAGCAGGTCATCACCTAAGTCCTCACTGTAGTCAGGGTCGTACTCCTCAGTTGGCAGGTCCTCTGGCTCTGCTAAACGTAACATATGGTCATGTGAGCGACTCCTATAGAGGTGAACAAAGAAGCAACAAAAATTTGAAAGATCCAAATGCACTCAAACACAAGCCTATGACATAGAGCTCATTTTTAGAAAAATTTGGACACTGGTTTGGAATTTTTCTGAGTTAAAATGATTTAGTTATGAATTTTCAAAGATTAAATGAATTTCTAAAAAAGAAAAAGAATTGGAAATTCCAGGCAGTGACACATGGCAGCATCCAGTTGGCCGGGATGGAGTGAGTCATTGATAGGTGGGTCCATTGACTGGTCAACGGTCAATGATCAACTTTGGCCAGGTCGAGACCGGGCTTTGGCGGGTCGGGCCAGGGCTGGATACGGGCCAGGTTGGGCCGTTCTAGGCCGGGCCAGCCCAGACACATGTCAAGTTGTGGCTTCGCCACATCATGCGTCTGGGTTTTAAATGGGTTACGGTTTCATGTGCTTGGCTCATGGTGAACAGGCAGGCTTGGTCCATGGGTTTTGAATGTCCATGGTGGACGCGGTCCACCCTCTTCTCTTTCCCTCAGCTCATGGTGCACCGAGTTTACAGCTCAACCACCACTCCTCCCTTCAGCTCTCTCACACGGTGATGCACTAGCCAGTGGTGAAGCGGCCATTCTTGCGCTACAGCGGCACCCCAACGACGCTCCAAGGCTCTACGGCCTCGCAGGTACACTAGGATACTCATCGACTTGTCCCTGTCGAGCAAGGGAGCCAGAAAGGCTAGGAACGCCCCAAACATGGTGGTGCCTAGTGCGAGGTTTCGTTGGCGCGGCAGACATGAACAGCGCCCCACCGGGCTCTTCCTTCCTCTTGCTGCCCCGCGCCTCGCGTCTCTCCATCCTGCGATGCGATCTGAGCTCCTTCTCCTACCCCTATGAGTCAGGGGTACCTCAAATGAGGCCTCACCATGGCGAGCTCTAGCCATGGCAGGCACGCTCCACGTTACGCTGCCCCTCGGCATTCTCAGGTGCTTGGTGCACAATGCGGTACGTGGCTGGGTTCGTAGGTGTGCGTGCGCATGTGGCAAGCAGGGTGCAAGGGTCAGGGCTCCCTCTTGACCATTCCCGGTGTGGAGGCGGTGAAGTGGTGCCCGGTGAACATGACGGTGGCTAACAAGATGAAAGGGGGTTGAGCATGGTGACTCACTAGAGGTGGAGGTGGTGAAAGGATGGTGGTGTGGGGTGAGTTGATGCCGTGTGGACGTGTAGCCGTGCTGTGCAGACCAGTGGTGGAGAGGAGGAAGTCCAGCATCTTCTCCAGCTTCGGTGAGCTCGGACAGCGGTGTCGACTCCAGTGGTGGCAATCGACGTGAAGTGGTGGCCACCAGGGTGGCGGTGGAACAGTTGGAGGGGGCTTGGGCACCCTGGGTGGCACCTACTTATAGGGGGCGGCGATCATGGGAAGGCGAGCGGCGGTGAAGGGGTTTGGGGCCACATGGAGGCAATCGACGTGATTGGGCTAGGGTTTTGGGGAAGCCAGCTGGTGGTGACCGGATTGGCTTCACCAATTTTGGGATCGCGGGGGTGGTTATGGAAAGGACGACGGCGTCAGGCGGCGGTTGCAAGGGCGCCGGCCACAGTGATGGCATCATGGCGCTGATGGCTCCAGCTGGGGACAGTAGCAGTGCGGATAGGTGATGTGGCGTTGCATCCACGTGTTCGTTGTCAACCGACGTGAAGAGAATGGCTGGCAATCAGGGAACCGGGAGAATCTTCCGTGGCCGAGCGGTTTTGCTCTGCTTTTGCAAAGCAGAGGAGGCGTGGAAGGGATGACAAGTGGGGCCCTATGGGTAGCAACGCAAGGGGGGCCTAGAGACAAGAGCGAAGCGGCTCATGGTAGGGTTGGGCTGACTCGGTGTGCTACTGGGCTGCGTCAGCCTCGTGGGCCAGCTATTGTGGGTGAGGCTCGGCTAGAAGGCTGGGCCGGCTAGAGAGAACGGACCAGCTGCGGTGGTGGCTAAGCGGGGCAGGCCGGCTAGGGTTGCGGCTCGCAGGCGTGGCTACAAGGGTGAGTAGGCCGACTCGAGTGAGTGGGCCAGCTCAGGAGCTAGGCCGAATGGCTTCCTCTTTTTCTAGGTTATTCTAATTAGTTTTTCTATTTATTGCTTCCTCCATTTAATTAATTTAGAGTTCCTACATGCATACACATGTGTTGCCAACACTTGTATGCCCTAGTGGGGCCCACTAGAGGTCATTTAGGGTTTCAAGCCACCATGCCAAGGGTTGGCAACAACACACACATATATAATTAAGCAATTATTTAAATGTTGTTGCTTTTATTTGCATTACAAAAGAACATAAGAACCAACTCAAGCATGTTTGGTTAAATGCAAGAATGTAAACTACTTAGATTGGTTCTACTTGTGCAACTAGGGTAGGTTTCCTATATGACACCTCACCAAGCATAGGTTTTTTTAGAAAAATTTTGTAGTTGTGATTTTTAGTTTGTGGAAATTTCTAGGTTGTTACAGAAAGTCTATTCACGGCAGGGACCTTCACCAACGATTTTGAGATAACTGGTGGTGATACGTATCACCGCTGGCCCAGAACCCTCGTAGCCGAATAACCGACGGTGATTACCGGATTCACCGTCGGGCCAGCATACGATCCGGCGGTGATCACAATGTCAACCTTCACCGCTGCGTCATCTGCCGAGCTAGCAGTGTAACACCCTAGGTGTTATGGTAACTAAAACTGACCATGTCATCATATGCATTACAAAGCATTCATGTTTTAGTCACCTCTAATGTGCATCAACTAAAACAAATTTACATTTATAGATTGATTGAGTTCTTGTGATGTTGGACTTGAATCCTAAAACCCTAGTTTTGAATGACATTTCAAGTACTTGGTTTATGCCCTATGTAAATTGAGGTGTAAAGCTATGCTCTACACTAGTGTCAAGTGTAGGGGATAAACTCAAGTGCAACTTTTAAAAATGAACTCCAAGTTTGAGGTTGAATTTGAGTTCCAAAACTTGCCCTAAGTTTTCTAATTCAAATTCGAATTCAAATTGGGAGGTTTATTAAAATGAATTTATAATTTAAAATTGGTTCATACAAATGTGGCATTGGGTAGGTCACATGTGATTTGACCCAATGGTATATTTGGATGATAGTTGTGATTACTAATTAATCACCAATTAATGTAGAAATCAAATCGAGTTTGATTTGACCCAATGGTAGGTCACATGTGATTTGACCCAATGGTATATTTGGGTAGGTCACATGTAATTAAAAATTCATTTTGCTTCTTGAGGCTCGTCGTGCCCAGTGCACTGTCACCGCCCCGCCTTGGTCGCCATGGCCGGTGGAGAGCTCCAAGCGGTGGTCTAGCTATCTGTTGGGAGCCCGAGGTAGGTTCGCAGTGTCGTGCTGGGTCTTCAGGTACTAGTCGTCCCACCGGAGAGGCTCACCGGTGGTGAGGGACAGCCAGCTGGAGTCGCACCACCATGGCTGACTTCGGTCTGGTCCGCGGTGTCATGGGCCGCTCGCGTCTACGCGTTGGGCGAGAGTAGGCCGGGGGGGTGGGGAAGAAGAGAAGGGAGTGGGCCGGCCAAGTTTGGGAGAGGGGAGTGGGCCGGAGAGAGAGGGGCGTGGGGGTGTGCCACGCGGGCCGATTGGACTGGTTGGGCCGAGTGAGGAGAGAAGGGCAGCAGGCCTGCAATGCAGTTTTTCTTTTTCTTTTTCTAAAATACCAAATAGTATCAGTTTTTGTTTATTTCTTTGTGAATTGTTTAGACCTCCAAAAATGATAAAAATTTTTGTGTATCCTCCCTGTGATGTGTACTATTTATGAAAAATATGAAATGCTAATTTTGATTACTTTTTGCATGTCAATTAATTAGCTCCTTTAATTTTGATTACTTTTTGTGTATCCTCCAAAAATGACTTTTCCATAATTTTTCTAGGCTTAATTAATTATCCAAAAATTGTGAAAATTGTTTTGCCACTTAGTTGTGATGTAGGCTTCCTAAAATAAAAATTTGAGCTTAATTGGACAAATTTGATTTTATTCTTAATTTATGCTTTATTAATTAATTAGTTAATCAAGTAATTAGTGCCTAATGATTTAGGGTTCGTTTGACTTTGCGATTGTGTGTTGACCTTAGGTCATTAATTTTTAATGAGCTTTGGCACCTTTGGTTAATTGTTTGAGCTCCCTTAATCATGTTGTTAGGGCTTAATTAATATTATTTCATGTGATTAACGAAAGTCATTAACAAAGTAGTTAACCTAATAAAACCCTAAATTAGGGTCAGGTTAGTGTTGTTGTTTTGCAACTGTACCGTGAAGGAAAGTTGTACTCAAGTTTTTAAATTGTCATACCAACATCAAGCATCATGTTTTGTACTTCATCATATTGAGCATACATTATCATCTCGTGTAGTCCCCGTGAACGAGGAGATTACCGTTGTCAAACCCGTCCCCAAAGAAGAGCCGACGTCAGTGGAGGTGGGATTTAACATTTGTGGTACTAACCTGGAACCTGAACTTCCCGTCGATCAAGGCAAGCCCCGGACGCATTTAAACCTTCCTTGCATTTTTGAAATTTTTTACTTCACTTATGCTAATGCTTTATTGTATTAGGTGATAGGAGTTGAGTGATAACTTAATTACTGCACTACCATCCTTGACACTTCAATATTATCCTTGTTACTATTTTATTTGAAAATACTTAGTATGCTTAGTCTTGCCTAATGAGAAAACTTTAAAAATGTTTAACAAAGTTTGAAGGGTTGTTGTGGAACAACGGAATGAATAATAATATTAATTTGAGACCGGTCGGTGGACTTGCATCAGGAAAGGAGTCTTGATGTAGTGTTTCTGATTGTGTCAGTTAAGGACTATACCGTTGTAGGCCTGCTTGTGGTTCGAGACTTTGCAACTCGCTACATGCTCCGGTAAGCCTAAGACCTTGGTAATTCCATCATGTGAACGACTAACTGCGCACTAGGAGTGAGAGATGGCGAGAGTAGTGTGTACCCTCATAGCCATGGGCTGGATTAGAGGTGTACTGTACTCTCGGGTGGCGCTGGACCCGGTCACATTTTGGAGGATCCGGGTGAAGGTTGATATATGTATGTTAGAGTCCTATATATGTCATGTGGTTAGGGATCACCTGACCTACATCGTAGTAACAAGTGGATCTATGGTTGAGGATTGAGAAAGAAGTTGTATGGGTTACTTGAGCTAGGATAGGATCACTTAGATTCTATTAATGATTAATGATGAGTAAAAAAATGATCTCAAGGACTCACTTTTAGTAGCTTTTATGCGAAAGAACTTTGATTCTTGCTACATCCTCACCTTGATTCCCCTGAGCCTGCATTTCTGAGTATTCTCCACCCTTTTCGTCGGTTAAGTCTTGTGGAGTACTTTTGTACTCAGGGTTTGTTAAACCCTTGTTGCAGGTACGTCTCAGGAGCAGGTCTATTTCGGACCCTACTGCATGACCATTTTTGCGGTAAGCGACGATGAGTAGTATGTTTGGCTCTTGGGTAGAGCAATTCATTTTCATGGTTTGTAATAAGTTACTAATGCTACTCCACTACTATGGTTGTAATAACTAAACTTAAGGTTTGTAAGTTTGGAACCAATGGTTTGTAAATTATGTTGTGTAAGACTTTCGCACTTTTACTCTGATGTAATTTGTTATATAAACTATTATAATACTGCAATGCCTCTGTAATGTGATTCTGCTCGGAAGATCGTGGATGATTCGGGTTTCCCGAGGACACCCGATAGACTTCTTAAGTTCTGTGGTACACATGCATAGCCGTCAGAGGTCTTTGAGACAATGATAGGTGCATGTGGGCCATATTATTTAGGAGGTTCTGCCACAGCTGGTATCAGAGCGATCATTGTCTGGGCTATTGTAGTATTGCTTTCTAAAACTTCAAAATGATTTGGGTCAAATGAATTTAACTTGATATTTTGGTCCAAATTGATTATGACCTATCTTTATTCATCTTGTAGTTCTTTAGTCATGTTTAAAGACTATTGGTAGAATAGCATGCTAAAATTGCCCTATGTATAAAGTTTACTGTTTTGTTACTTTTTTTGTAATTGATTACTGGAAATCTTTTATGCTTAGTTTCGTAAGTTTGATTCATGCATCATGCTTAATGAACCTGTTAATTACCTTCCCTGTTAATGTGGTTTGGGTTAAGTAGCATCAATCCTATTCATGCTAACCTCCAGATCCTCCCTAGCTATCCTTACCAATTCTATCTTACCCTCTACAGGATGGCCCGTACCAAGTTGACGGCCCGCAAGTCCACTGGACCTAAGGGAGTTCCTCGTCACCAGCTTGCTCCTAGGAATGAGGGTGCTAGCAGTAGCAGTAGCAGGCCTAACCCTCAAGCTGAGATGGAGAGGCTCTCAGCAAAGTTGGCACAGGCTACCAGAGACAGGGCTAGTGATGCTATCCATGTTGGAGAGCTACAGGGTCAATTTCGATGTCTCACAGGGGCTCATCTGAGCTGTGAGCGTATGATGGGTCGTCTGGTCGAGGAAAGAAATGAAGCATGGCACCGAGAAGATGTTGCCAGGGATCATGTGGAGGAATTAGAGTTTTATGTCAATGACCTAGAGGGAGATAATCAGATTCTCCATGAGGAAGTGCATCAGCTGTATTATCAACTGCATCCTCCTCCTGGTGTAGCAGAGTTAGACCCTGGTGTTATTTTGGTAGATGGTGGTGAATTTGAGGAGGACTCCAAAGAAGAAGATCCTGAGGAGATAGAACTTGTTGATGAAAGTGATGATGAGGGAGGTCATGTTTCAGGGATGGACACTGACTACGAGGACTGAGGTGGTCAGGGGTTATGTTGAGTTAGTAGTTTTCTTTACTATATTAGCCTTAGTTGAACTGGGTAGTCCTGCTTTAGTGTGGACTTGTGTAATAAATAAGTGAACTTGTGTGGTGTGTGCTTGTAGTAGCTTTTCAAGTTCAAATAAAGTTTGTGAATAAAGTTTGGCTTGTTATAAATAGATGCTTGCTCATACTCATGCTACTGATGGTGCTGGAACCTCCTAGGGTGGGGGTGATGCTCCTAATCCACCACCAGTTCCACCAACTATGGTAGAGGCCATTGCTGCTCTTGTCAATGCCACCGCTAAAAATGCTCGACTACTGAGGGAAATGGCCCAGAATAATCAGAATGCACCACAGGGCAACTGCGATCATTATAACAATAGAAATGAGACCACTTATGTGGACTTCACTGATACCCGTCCTCCAGTATTCACTAGGGCAGATGAGCCCCTAGAAGCAGATGACTGGCTTCGCACCATGGAGCAGAAGTTTGATCTCATCAACTGCACTGATTACTAGAAGCCAGTGTTCGTAGCCCAACAGCTTAGAGGTGCTGTGGGAGCTTGGTGGGCAAACCTTCTTGCCGCATAGCTAGCTAGTCACCGTGTGACCTGGGCGAAGTTTCGTGAAGCTTTCCGTGCCCATTTCATTCCTGATGGAATCATGCTCATGAAGTTAGAGGAATTCCTTGGTCTAAAACAGGGAGACCAGTCTGTCATGCAGTATGTGGGTAGGTTTAATCGCCTAGCACAATATGCTCTTGAACATGTTAATTTAGATCGCAAAAAGAAGCCTTGTTTCATGAGGGGTCTGAATTCCAAGATTTGTAGAATGATGACTGGTTGTCTCAATGCTACTTATCATGAGTCAGTCAATATTTCCATTGCCTCTGAATAAGTGTATCATAAGCACAAGGAGGCCAAGAAAAAGAAGAATGTGTCATCTGGATCTTATGGTAGCAACCAAAAGCGCCAGAAGATAATCTACCATCCACAAAATCATTTCCGTCCTCCCTTTCATCCACCACAGTTCTAGGCCTGGCAACAAGCATTTGTCCGACCTGTTGCAGCTCTACCATATCCATGACAGCCAAATGCCCCTGGCATTCGTACCCCAACCCCGTAGGGCAACAACAACTATCCCTGCTACAATTATGGAAAGCCGGGTCACTTCTCGAGGGAGTGCCCATATCTGAAGCACTACAACCCCAACTTCCAGAAAGCTCCTGCTACTCAACAGCAGAATCAGAATCAGAATAAGGGCAACAATCAGAATGCCCAGAAGGGCAAGGCTGACAAGAAACTGGGCGTGTTTTCTACATGCAAGCTGGAGCAATTCCTGAGGGAGAGCCCGTCATGATGGGTATGTTTCCTGTTGCAAATCACCCCGCAGTTATGCTTTTTGATTCTGGTGCATCACATACATTCATTAATCGAACATTTGTCATGAAACATGAAATTCCAATTGGGGAAAGAAAAGAAAACTTCTTTATATAGTCACCTGAGGGACGTTTGTGTACTAAGAAAATGGTGCATCAAGTGCCTATAGAATTGGGTGGGCATACTTTTCCCACATCCATGATAATTTTAAAGGATCAAGATATAGATGTGATCCTGGGTATGAACTGGATGTATTAGCGTGGAGCTGTACTAGACACCTTGAATAGAACAATAAGGCTGAACTTACCTGATAGTAGTTCTCAGCTTCTTATCCAACTCCAAACACCAAAGAGGGCAGTCGAAAGAGTCTATGCAACCTCTGTGAAAGAGATCAAAGATATTCCTGTAGTTTGTGAGTTTCTAGATGTATTCCCAGATGATCTACCTGGTTTACCTCCGAATAGAGATGTGAAGTTTGTGATAGAGTTGAAACCTAGCACTGCCCCAATATCTAGAAGAGCATATAGAATACCACCGAAAGAGTTAGCAGAACTCAAGCCACAGTTGCAAGAGTTGCTTGACAAAGGCTTTATCCAACCTCGTTCTTCACCGTGGGGATGTCCAGCTATCTTTGTGAAAAAGAAGGACAAAACCTTGAGGTTATGTGTTGATTACCGTCCATTGAATGAGGTCACTATTAAGAATATGTATCATCTTCCTCGAATTGATCTACTCTTTGATCAACTTGCTAGAGCCAAAGTGTTTTCTAAGATCGATCTCCGATCTGGCTACCACCAAATAAAAATCCATCCTGAGGACATTCCTAAAACTGCTTTCACCACTAGATATGGTCTTTATGAATATCTAGTCATGCCCTTTGGTCTTACCAATGCACCAGCTCATTTCATGTACCTCATGAACTCCGTTTTCATGCCGGAGCTTGACAAGTTTGTCGTTATCTTCATCGATGATATCTTGATCTATTCCAAAAACAAAGAGGAACAAGCAGAACATTTATGCATTGTTCTGAGTCACTTAAGAGAACATCAGTCATATGCCAAGTTTAGCAAATATGAATTCTGGTTCGATGAGGTGCCGTTTCTCGGACATGTCTTATCTGCCGAGGGTGTTGCTGTTGACCCTGGCAAAGTAAGAGATATTCTAGACTAGAAGACACCAACCACTATTCACCAGGTTTGTAGTTTCCTAGGAATGGCGGGTTACTACCGTCGTTTCATTCCTGACTTCTCAAAGATATCTAAGCCTATCACTGAGCTGTTGAAGAATCAAGTCAAGTTTGTCTGGTGACTAGAATGTGAAGAAGCTTTTCAGACTCTAAAAAAGTTACTGACCACTGCTCTAGTTTTAGCTCAGCTAGACATTGAGAAGTCGTTTGTTGTATACTGTGATGCTTCCGGTACTGGTATTGGGTGTGTACTGATGCAAGAAGGTAGAGTGATTACTTATGCTTCTTGACAACTCAAACATCATGAAGAGTGTAACACCCTAGGTGTTTGGCTCCCACAAATTGCATGTTCATTTCATAAACATGTGCATCATTCATCTCATCATGCAATTGTTACTTGAAACATGTGTATGCAACATTCTCAATTGTGTTTGTTTCATACATGATTGCTTGTGAAATATGGTTAGTACAACATGTAAAGGCAACATGAGTTCTCATACCTTGAAACATGGCAACATTGTAGTGTAACATGACAAGCTTGAGCTTTGCAACAAAGCTATGAAACATGTGAAACATGGTTTTGCAACAATAGGATAATTTGAGTGTTTTATTTGTTTCATCACATGTGGTACTTAGGAGTTGGTGTAACATTTATGTAGAGTGGTTAATTATGGTCTAATACACCTTAACTACACTTAGGGTAATTAGTGGAACACTGTTCATGTTGATCAAAATGACTAATTTGCCCTCTAGGTGGAGTTTGACCATGTGATGACCTATAGAGTGTCTCGGTTTGACCATTTTAAAAGTCTAGCCTAGAAATCTTGCATGGTTGTGCACCCTTTACCAAAGTTGTAGAAAAATTATCAAGGAACAAAAGTCTCAATATGGCCATCTCATGAAAATGGCTGGAACATGCTCAAACAGGGCCCACAAGTTGGTTGGAGTGTTGATTCAACACTTAGAAATTTTTCTAAGTCATGCACTGAGTTACAGTTTCGATGTACCCCACTTTAGGGCTCTGTAGTTCCAAATCCAGGCCAAACTGGTTCAAGCTTCAATTGACAAAGTGGTAGATCTCACTTAGCTCTACATTTTTGTTAATTGAACCTTTCACTGAGTCGGGCTCGTTTAGGAGATCATCAACGTCCAAATCAAGTTGTTAGACACCGATGGCGAGCCTGATGGCCATCCTGACCAGGGCTCGATGGCCGACAACATCAGGCCATTATTGCCACCTGGCGACCATACCCCGATGAGGAGGCCGTGCGTCCGGCTGGGGAGCCTCCAAAGCCATCCCAACTCGCTGCCGTTGCCTGCATTCGCCTCTTCTCTCCCTTCTGTCTCCATCGAAGCGGAGAGCTGCGCCACCACCACCACCGTGAGCTCCGACAAGCTTGTGCGTGTGCACCACCGTGCCACCACGCACCAAAACCTGCACGCAGCATCGCCTGCCTCCACTCTACGACATCCTCACTTCGGGTTGGTCACTAGGTCAAGGTAGAGGGCGAATCGCCCAATTGAATCTCATCGGGGCGGAGCTCTACCATGGCCGCTACCATTGCGAGCTCGCCGTCGTCATCCTCTTTCGCCCTCCTCTCTTTTTGGTCAACGTTAGGGCTAGATTAGGTCTTTCTCTCGCTCTATGCATGACCTTACCACGGGTCGTGGTCTCGCCGGAGCAGAACACGACAACCACTGTCACCCCGCTCACCGCACCGTGCCACCGCGCTCATGGGCAACTAGGCTAAAGGACTCCACCGGAACTCTAGATGGCCTTGTTCATCTCCCTAGGGTCTAGTGTAGCTGTAGCCGCCCTCGTCTGGCTCGATTAGAGTCTGAGCTCACCGGCGTACCGCCGAGCTGCTCCGCTGTCCGCCATCATTGGCGACGAGGCTCACTGTATTAACCCTAGCCTTTGTGTTCTACCTCGGTCGACACAGTTCGGTGAGCTGGTTACACCGGTGCCCTCAGCCCCGCCGAATTCGCCACCGACGGCGAGCTCTCACCACCGCCCCTCCTCCTCTGTCTCCGTCTATATGGCCTGTGGGGCCCACGTGTCAGCGCACGGGATCTCCCCTATGATGGTTGGCTGGGCCACCGTGGGCCAAGCTAGGCTTCCGGGCCGGCTTAGTAACCCAAGTAGGTTAGGAAATTTTGATTTTTTGTTTTATTCTTTTTCCAGATTTTGAATGCAACTTTGAAAATGTGTAACTTGAGTTTGGTATATCCAAATGGTGTGGTTCCAATTTTGTTGAGTTCCTAGTAATGTCTAGTTTATATTAAAAATATAATATGTTCCATGTTCTGTTATGAAAAATAGAGTTACTAATTATCTCTTTTAATCATGTGGGAAATAGGGGTAATTATATCTTTTTCTTTGTAGCTCCAAATTGCATGAAATTTTTATGGTGTACTGTTCATATCATGAATATCTCGTAGTTAAATTTTCATACAATTTGGGCACTGTATATAGGAGTTATGTATTTCTCTTGTTTGCATGGATGGATATTGTGTGAATTTTCATAATTTTTCTATAGATCCAGTAAAGGTAAAATTTGGTGACTGTTATTCTTATGCTAGAAGGATGCTAGGAAAAATGTGAAATCTATTGTTTGGTACTTATCAATAGGGTTTCCTATTTATGCTAGAAATAGACATGCCATCTATTATTTTTGATATAGCAAGTTCTGCTTGTCCAATTGCTTTGAAATTTCTATGGTAGTCTATGTAAAGTATGAGGTAGCTACTGTAATTTTTGTAGATTTTTCTGTATAGTTTTACTATATGTTGCTTTAATCACCTAATTAAATAAATAAATTAGAAAAGGATATTAAATAATTTATTTGGAAGTTGGCACTATACTTTCTGATGTTCCTTTGATATGCACAACAAGTTGGTAAACTTGGTTTGGTCCAGTTATGCTTTTGCATCATCACTAAATATTTAATTTAGTGAATCTGCCATTTCTGGACAGATTCTGAGAGACTATTAATTACCCTATGAAAATGATGATTTCATGTCTTGGAGTTTATAACAAAGTTGTTTTGAATTTCATGATCTAGCTGCTGTTAAATTTTGGTAGTATTTGGCCGTGTAGTTTAGAAACTACAACTGTTCTAAGTTGGGTTCAGAGTTGAATTGCTCTTTGTCTACACAGGACAGGTTCTGTGTTTACTTGAATTCGACTTGGTTAACCTAAGAATCATGCTTTGATGTTTATAAATGATTTGTATAGAATTTCATAAGCTTTCCAGAATGTCCTCTTGCAAGTCATTTGAATTTGTAGAACTCCTGCAATGAGTGATTTCATGAACTATTCTATGCATGTGAAACTTGTAACTTTCTGTGATGAATGTCTTTACTATTATAAGCATGTTGTGATGCAAATAAACACTTAAGTTGATTAAGATAAGTTTAGGTGCAGGTGTTAGGCCCTTAACTGAAGATGAACATCTTTATCTTAGGTTATGCAAGTTAGGTAAGTTAATCTTGTGCTTCCAAGTCAAGATAGATATATCTTTAAAGTGATTTGAATAGAGCTATTAGTACTCAGTAAACGAGTGTCCAGTGATGTTTTGGCTAAATACTTACTTACTGTTATCCATTCATCATGAGCACCATGTCATTCCTTATGCATCCATGATATTTATCTTGTGCATATGCATGCAATAGGTGTACCGAAAGGAGTGACACTACTAGAGTTCGAGGAACTGAGCGAGGAGCAGCAGCAGCCAACACCGAAGATTCAGGAGGTGTAGCCTTCAGGAGAAGTGCCAGACGAGGTCATCGTTGAGTGCCCGGACCATCGTCTGTGCAACTTTGTGAAAGGCAAGCCCCGGAGCATTATAAACCTCCTAATTTCTGAAATGCAATTAAAGTATTATTGTTATATATTGTTGCATTAAGTTTAGGTGTTGGATGAAAACACTTGCTGCATTGGTTATCCAATCCTTGTCTAGATATTGATACCCTGAATCCTAAGTAGCTCAGGCTCGTGTAGATTCTTAGCCCTGCTTTAATGCGGTAGAAGTCAGGTTATTTCCTGTCACCTGCGAGCTATAGGAATATACATATGGCACAGTTGACTATATTTGCTATCGTGGAAAAGAACCTGTCTTAATTTGAAATAAAGACCAGGCGGAGGCTTGCCGGTTTACAGTGACTCCGTCTGTGTCGATTAAGGACCGATTCTTGGAGCATTTCTTTGTCATGTTGAACGCATGCCTCTCTCTTAGCTGGCCGGGCCCGAGTGCTTGACCACGAATCCGAGTAGCTCAACTCAGGCCGGGAGTCGGCAAGTATAAAGTGCCCCTCGGAAGGGAGCCGTAGGCGTGAATCCAAGGGCAGGTGATTTAAAAGTCCTGATCATCCTGACAGAAGGGTAATCCTTGAGGGTGCTAGCACTGACCGAACCTGCGAAGTTGGTTCCTGAGTTGTACCAAAGGTGACCCACGGCTTCCCTTGCAAAGTATGCTAGGGTGAGAGTTAGGAATACCCCCTCAGCTGAGTTGTAATTCGATTCGAGTCGTCGTCTCTCACCGGTTAGTGAGAACTTGATGGAGCTATCTCCACAGTAGATACACTAAATAACATGATGGTTCAAGAATGATGATATGATGATGACAGCCTTATTATACATGCTATGGTTAATATTGTTTGCTCGTAATAAGTGAGTGCTCTAGTACAGGTGGTAATATAGTTGATAGGTTAATGATGATGAACTTGATGCTAAGTTTAATTGGTTACTTATGCTCATAAGCTCTTTTATGCAATTGTGTCAAGCTAGCCCACCTTATAAGCCTTGCATGATCCTTGGTATCCTTTATTTCTGGTTTTTGACGGGTAAGTCTAGCTGAGTACCTTCTCGTACTCAGGGTTTATTTCCCACCTATTGCAGATGACCAGTTCTACTTTGGTTGCTGCAAGTATTGCCTCCTCCTTGCTAGAGACGAGGACTAGATCGTTGGGCGCGATCTCTGCTAGTTATCTTACCTGAGATGCTTTTGGTTGGACATGACTATGACCTAGCAATGTATTTGAAACTATGAAGTTATGTACTAAACTATGTTGCTTTCGTGAAACAAACCTGGTTTGTAATATTTTGTTTGAACTCTGATGGATGTAATCTGTATGCCACTTGTGAAATGTTGTAACGAATGATGTGTTGTGTTGAATCACTACGATCTTGGTTTGTATGTCGAAAGTTGTTTGAAATCCTTCGAGATTTCTAGACTACCGGGATTATGGGAGCTTAAGTACAGGAATTTGATCATTTCGGTGATTGTTTTTGTACTTACGTTCTTATAATTTGGTTGCTTCTGTTACAAAGAGCACTATCCAACTCATGATTTAGAGTTAGCAGCCGTTGTTTGTCACGCCCGGTTTTCCAAAGAAGACCAAGCACTCGTTATATGTGTGCCCAGGAAGTCCACACATACAACAACAGAATAGAGATATCAAAACAATGTTTATATAAAGCGGAATACTTACTATATTAACACTTACAACTATCAGAGTGTCGCGAAACGGTCACTAATCTTTTCTTCAGGCTCCAACATCACAGGGACGGCTGACTGGGGGCTCCATATGCCAAGCACTTCGAAAAGACTTCTGGAAACTCCACTACACTTTATCCTTCTTCTAAGCAGCACCTCACTATACACTGGAGTGTAGGGAAATAGCAAGGGTGAGTCCATGTCGAACTCAACAAATATAACATGGGCTTCATGAGGCTCAAAAGGATAGACACTGGTTTACTACATTTAGCTTTTAATTACCACAGTTTTATCATTATGAGTAGCATCAGGTCTGCATTAATCCCACAATAAACATATGATCAATGTAAAGATGAATAATAAACAGCATAAACACATTTATAGTCATTAGTGATCATCTATTCCGTAAGGGTCCAAGGCCACTCGTGACCATGAGCACGGCTGTTATAACAGTTTTACACTCTGCAGAGGTTGTACACTTTCACTGTGAGTCGTGATTTACCCTTTCGCCCGAGGTGATCAACCTCTTGACCCACTACCAAGGAAGGTCGGCAGGGTTCACTATGAAGTCTTTCAAAGGTTCGTCTAACAAGTTAGGGTCATTAGATTCACTTGGCAAACAGATATAGAGCCCCCCTTCCAAATGGCATAATGACGCGCAGCCTATACACATGAGGACAGAGGCCGCACTATACCCGATTCGTCAAGCCATTCTTACGCCACGAAGGTTACCACTAACAAGCTAGAAAAGGTCCTCATACTTGACTAAAGCCAGAGCCATATAGCCCTCACAGTTGTACTGTAAGTCCCGGATGTTCGCTTACAGATGAGTCCTTGTGGAGAGAAACTAGAGCACCAAAAATAACCTCATGCTCTAGCCCTCTTTAAACAGTAATTAAAAAGTCATCTTTTAGTGTTGTTGCATATTCCATTAATCATATTACAAGATCATAGTTTATATTCAGCGCTAGCAAAAGCTACCCAATGCAAAGTCCCATAGGTGACAAGGAAACAAGATATCAATAGCTAAGTTATAATCTCTATGGTTGTCAAGGAGGACACATGCATATGTATGATAATTTCAGTGAATAGGACAACAAGAATGGTCCCATGTTATACTTGCCTTTTTCTCAAAGTTAAGCTGCTCAGAATCTTCAGCTGCTATCTTCTGGACTCTAGCTTCTGCTTCGACTGTCTGTCCTCAGCTCCTGGTCTTCAGCGCTAACGGATCACACTTCCTCTACTCGCAGCAACCAAGCACAGTAAACAGACAACAAACACACCTAAGAACAAACATCATACAAAGGAAACACTTTAAAAAGGAAGCGCACTAAACATCACAACTTGTTGCTATGGTTACGAGAACGCAAGAACGACGGAGAATGGAGCTATCGTTAAAAAGTGCACGACTATCGAGGCTTGCAACATAACAAAAGAGAAAACTATATGCTTGATTCATTTTAGTTATCAAGATAAGGTGATTAACATTTTCAGAGAAATATCCTAAAGTTGAGTTAATCAAATTATAAAGCCGAAGTTAAATTCTACTTATAAATATAAACTTTTCATTGTATTTAAGTTATTTAACTATTTATATCTTAGAAAACATAGAACATGTGTGAGCAACTAATCGACCAATATATGTTTTGAGGTGGATCTAAGTAGGTCATTATTGAAAAGGGCATTTATGTTGATATTACTCATGTTAACACTTATTTATAAAAAAGGCCAAATTATAATTCCTAAGTTGCTTAATTCAAAAGAAACATTGAACAAACATTATTCAAATTGCATCTAAACCAACCTTATATGAATCATGTTTAAACCAATCAAATTGTAATATATTTTGTCCTATGTTGCTTTTGTTTATAAACATTAATATTATTTAAGCCACTTTAACATTTATCTTTTTAGAAAACATAAATCATGTAAAGCACCTGATTAAATCATTATATGTTTCATGCATGAATTAACCAAGTTATAACTAGTAAAGAAATATTCAAGTTGCTATCGATCAAGTTAACATTTGTTTATAAAAGACCAGATATAAAACCTTAAATTACTTTTCATTAGAAATTCGGTTGCGTAAATATTAATCAAATCAATATTTAACTTATAAAATTTAGAGGTGTGAGACATGCTACATGTTGCCACTAAAACGTAGCAGGCATTAGCTTGACCGCAATGTGTCAAAACAGAGTTAATCCCTTGGTTGCTTTTAATTAAAAGGTCATTAAATAATCATTAACTTAATTAGTATTTAAGTAAATAATTTTAGAATTGGGTGACATGATAAACCTTAGCACTACTGTGTAGAGCGCGATGCTACAAAACTAACACAACAAGAATAAACTAAATCGGAGTTAAATCAAATAAATGGTGGCTAATTCATAGATTACGTCAGAACAAGCTCAACGCAAAAAGAAGCTACACATATAGACACTAGCCATGTCAACTTGCTATCTTGAAAAAGATCGAAGGCACAGGTACTCAGGCAGCTCGAGCTGGAGGGCACACATCCTGAACTCGATCACATAGAGGAGGGAGGAAGGAGCATGTATACATGCTGGATCACTCACTGACGGAGGCGAGACGTCCACAGGCATGCAGCTTCACCAATGCCCGTCTTGGAGATTGACAATGGCTCTGAATGAAACACGGACGACGACAGGCCAGGTAGCCGCAGCAGATGAAAACAATAAGGTTTATCAAGGGTTCATTATGAGGGCTGGGTTACTATATGGGCGCTAATATTGACATAAATACTGGAAACTGGATTGAACATAGGATCGGAACTCAAACCTTTAGTAGATATTAGATGGAAAAGAGAAGCACCTGCTTGTCAAACCGCTTTTGCTCGACACAGCAGCATGATCATCCAATTGGCTGAGCTCTGGTCGGTCCATGACTGATCTGATTTATTCATGGATGTTTGCTGCCTAATATGCAAGCACGCCATCTTCTTGCACCCGGTACAGCTTCACACAGGAACGGAGCACGTGTGTAGGTTGGATTATTGCAACAGGTATTAGATGGTAATGACCAGTATAGATAGAGAAGACACAAAAATCATCACGGAAGTGCTCACCACTGAACATAGAACCGTGACGGAGATGACAGCTGGCTTGGACTTCCCAAATATGTGGTGCTCCAGCGATACGTAGATGACAACCACCAGCGGCGCACGGAGGTTTGAGATGGTTTTGATTCCCTCCAATGGCATCAGGGGTGTGGCGCACCACAGTTCGCCGGCGGCGGTGCCATGGCTCTGCCCAGGATGAGATGAGACGGTGTCAACGCCATCTGCTAGGGCACGGGCGGCGATAGTTTGCTCGTGGAAAAAAGAAAGGAACCAGGGCAGCAGCTCGCTATTTATAGACAGACACGTTGCATTGGAGTCCTTGCGCGTGTGTAGCCTTTTGGAAGGAAATATATAGTTACCCTCTTTGGTAGCAACAGATCCTGAGCTAGCAACAGGCTGGCATCTATATTCCATCTATATATAAGCATAAAGGATATATGGTCTAGTTGCTTGTTTTTTTTTCCAGATTATGTCATCACGTCAAACCAAAAAGGTGGGAGGAACAAAACAAAGAATAACAGATAGGTGGAGTATCAACAAGAGACCGATTTGATAAAGAGCCAAAGGATTTTGAGATCAGATAGTTTAGGATTAGAATTAGTTCTTTCTAAAGTAATTTCTTGTATGAAGAAAATTCAGAAAATGTCCCAAGAAGCTTTCACAGATAGATACAATGCATGATGAACGCAAAGGAATAATTTGGAGCAGAAGAACAAGATCTTGGAATACGTCATATAAAAAGAATGCGATCAAGAAAACAGGGATTTAATTATACAAAAAAAACAGAGACAATCCTGAGAAAGATAAACGACCTACTAAACTCGTCTTGAAAATTTTACTCGCTCATAACACCAAAGTAAGCAACAAGCAAACATCACAGCAAACAATATCCCGTCAAATTAATTCAGAAAAGTTTGAAGATTCACATTTTTCCTATAACTTATTGACGCTAACTTAAACTAAACTTGAAAAATTTTATCCAAATATTAAAACATTTATTTTATTTAGTGTTTCCTATGTACAACCCAAAATTAAAAATTTTGGGGTGTGACATTGTTCATGCTTTAAAGATCTGGCGTCATTACCTGTTGGGTAACACATGTCACATCTACACAGATCACAAGTGTTTGAAATATATCTTTACTCAGGCTGATTTGAATATGCGCCAAAGAAGATGGTTATAATTGATAAAGGATTATAATCTTGAATTACATTATCATCCGAGTAAGGCAAATGTTGTTGTCGATGCACTTAGTCGGAAGAGTCATTGCAATTGCTTGATAGTGAAGCCACTGGATATTTCTTTGTGTCATGAGATAGAAAAGCTAGGCATAGAAATAGTTCAACAAGATAGTTTGGCCAATATCACCATTGAATCAATAATCCAAGATTAGATTATTGCTGCTCAGAAAGAAAATAAGGGTTTAGGCCACATTAAAGAAAAAGTTAGAAAGGAAAAAGTATCATGTTTCAGAATTGATGAAGCAGATGTCCTACGGTTCAAGAATTGTCTGGTGGTACCGAAAGTTCCTGGTCTACGTCAAAAGGTCCTCAATGAAGCACACTTAACAAGATTCTCTATTCATCCAGGAAGCAATAAGATGTACCATGATTTGAAACAGAGATTTTGGTGGACCAAGATGAAGATTGAGATTGCTCGATATGTAGCCCGATGCGATACTTGTCAGAAAGTGAAAGCTGTGCACTTGAAGTCAGCTGGGGAATTGCAGCCATTACCCATTCTAGCCTAGAAGTGGGAAGATATCAGTATGGACTTCATAGTAGGTTTACCCAAGACATCAAGAGGGTTTGATTCTATCTGGGTCATTGTAGACCGACTTACTAATTCAGCTCATTTTCTTCCAGTCAGAATAGAACATCCTGCTATGACTTATGCTAAACAGTATATTGCATGAATCATGAGTCTTCATGGAGTACCAAAGACCATTTATCTTATAGAGGTACACAGTTTGTCAACAATTTCTGGAGGCACTTGCATGAGTCCCTGGGTACCAAACTTCTACATAGTATCGCTTATCATTCGCAAACTGGTGGTCAGACTGAAAGAGTCAACCAGATTCTAGAAGATATACTGAGGTCATGTGTGCTCAACTATTCTGATAAGTGGGATGAATATTTACCTTTGGCAGAGTTCTCTTACAATAACAGTTATTAGGAAAGTATCAAAATGACACCGTTTAAAGCATTGTATGGTCACAGATGCAGAACTCCATTGAACTAGTCAGAACCCAAAGAGAGATGATTTTTTTGGGGTTGATCTTGTAAAAGAAACTGAAGAGAAAGTTAGACAGATACAGAATAACATAAAAATGGCACAGTCTTGACAGAAAAGCTATGTAGATAAGAAACATCGATCACTGGTGTTTGACAAAGGAGAGTATGTGTATCTAAAAGTATCACCTATGAAAGGAGTTAGCCGCTTTGGAGTCAAAGGCAAATTAGCACCTTGTTACATCGGACCGTTTCAAATCTTGGAACAATGTGGTAAGGTAGCATACCCACTAGAGTTGCCTGAACAACTCTCAAATGTGCATAATGTGTTTCATGTGTCATAATTGAAGAAATGTCTTCGAGTGCCTGATCAAGTCACTGACTTTGAAGGAGTTAAACTAGAACCAGATTTGACCTATTCTGAGTATCCTATCCGAGTTCTGGATCAGAAAGATCATGTTAGTTGAAATAGAACAACCAAATGGTACAAGATACAATGGGATTGACATTCAAAAGAATAAGCCACTTGGGAATCTAAGGATTACTTGATGGAGAACTTCCCCGAGTTCTTTGCTTCTATCTAAGTTAGAATTTCCTCTCTAAGTTGTGACTGGTCCATTTCAAACTTGTAATATGAAAACCCCCTACCTATTTTATGAACAAGCTTGAGATGTGTTTGCTTGACACGTTTCCTTTTCCATTACTTAACCCAAGACTTTAAATCTCAGGACGAGATTTCATTAAGGGGGAAGGGTTGTAACACCCTGGTGTTATGGTAACTAAAACTGGCCATGTCATCATATGCATTGCAAAGCATTCATGGTTTAGTCACCTCTGATGTGCATCAACTAAAACAAATTTACATTTATAGATTGATTGAGTTCTTGTGATGTTGGACTTGAATCCTAAAACCCTAGTTTTGAATGGCATTTCAAGTACTTGGTTTATGCCCTACGTAAATTGAGGTGTAAAGCTGTGCTCTACACTAGTGTCAAGTGTAGGGGATAAACTCAAGTGCAACTTTTAAAAATGAACTCCAAGTTTGAGGTTGAATTTGAGTTCCAAAACTTGCCCTAAGTTTTCCAATTCAAGTTCAAATTCAAATTGGAAGGTTTATTAAAATGCATTTATAATTAAAAATTGGTTCATGCAAATGTGGCATTGGGTAGGTCACATGTGATTTGACCCAATGGTATATTTGGATGATAGTTGTGATTACTAATTAATCACCAATTAATGTAGAAATCAAATCAAGTTTGAATTTGATTCAAAACCCTGATTTCCTAAAAACCCCGCTTTACCCCCTTTTGTGTAATTCAAAATCTAAAAAGAATTTGAGGGTGAGCCAAAAATCAAACTTGTAGATCTTGTCAAATTGTACAACTTTGGTTATTGGAGTTTTCAAATTTTTAGTATAAAATTTGGAGTAATTTTGAAAAGATTCAAATCCCAAATTTGACCCCTTTTCATTTCCCTATTCCAATTTCAAAATGGAGGGATAATTCGAAAATGGTTTAAATGGCAAAGTTGTAGGTCTTACCTAGATGTACAACTTTGATGTTTCGAGTTTTTGAAGTTGCAATGAAAAATTTAAAGTAATTTTGAATTTACCAATTTCCAGAGATTGTCTCCTTTTGATTTCAAATTCAAATTTCAAAATCTAGGCTGAATTTGGAAAAGTTTATATTGAGAACGTTGTAGGGTTTGAAAAGTTGAGCAACTTTTGTTTTTACAGATTTTCAACTTTTATAGAAAATTTGAATGTGATTTGGGAATTTATGTCAGTGGCATTTTCATAAATTTGTCAAAATCAGTTTCAACAGCCGGGCACCACCAAGCTGCTTGCCGCTCACCGCCACCGTCTCACCACTTGCCCGCATGAGGACATGTAGCTGCCTGCCTAGCTACGTCGCAAGGAGCTGCTGGACGTCCCGAAGCCGCTCGCTCGCCCTTATCCACCCCGGAGGTTGCCATCTCCGTTCCCTCCTCCTCTATTTTCGCCACCGTCGCCGATCACCACCATGCACCATCGCATTTCATCCTCCTCGTAGCATCTCTCGCTAATTCCGCTTGCCAGTAGTTTCGTCACCACCTTGCGCACCACACTGACCCCCTCGCCTGGCCTCACTCCGCTGGAGTTGGTCGCGCCACCGAGTTCACGCGACCGCCATCATCCTCACCAGGGGCAGTACATCTCCGTGCCATCCTCACCTCGTCCAGCTAGCCGCATAGGCTCGTGGTGAGCGACTAAAGCTTTTGCGCCGCTTTGTTTTGCTTCTTGAGGCTCGTCGTGCCCGGCGCGCTGTCACCGCCCCGCCTTGGTCGCCATGGCCAGTGGAGAGCTCTAGGCGGTGGTCTAGCTATCTATTGGGTGCCTGAGGTAGGTTCGTGGCGTCGTGCTGGGTCTTCAGGTACTAGTCATCCTGCTGGAGAGGCTCACGGGCGGCGAGGTACAGCCGGCCAGAGTCACACCGCCATGGCCGGCTTCGGTCTGGTCCGTAGGGTAGTGGGCTGCTCGTGCGTCCACGCGTTGGGCGAGAGTAGGTCGGGGGGGGGGGGGAAGATGAGAAGGGAGTGGGTCGGCCCAGTTCGGGAGAGGGGAGTGGGCCAGAGAGAGGGGCGCGCGGGTGTGCCACGCAGGCCGATTGGACCAGTTGGGCCGAGTGAGGAGGAGAGAAGGGCAGTAGGCCTGGAATGCAGTTTTTGTTTTTCTTTTCCTAAAAATACCAAATAGTATCAATTTTTGTTTATTTCTTTGTGAATTGTTTAGAGCTCCAAAAATGATAAATTTTTTTGTGTATGCTCCCTGTGATGTGTACTATTTAGGAAAAATATGAAATGCTAATTTTCATTACTTTTTGCATGTCAATTAATTAGCTCCCTTAATTAATAAATGACTTTTCCATCATTTTTCTAGGCTTAATTAATTATCCAAAAATTGTGAAAATTGTTTTGCCACTTAGTTATGATGTAAGCTTCCTAAAATAAAATTTTGAGCTTAATTGGACAAATTTGATTTTATTCTTAATTTATGCTTTATTAATTAATTAGTTAATCAAGTAATTAGTGCCTAATGATTTAGGGTTTGTTTGACTTTGCGATTGTGTGTTGACCTTAGGTCATTAATTCTTAATGAGCTTTGGCACCTTTAGTTAATTGTTTGAGCTCCCTTAATCATGTTGTTAGGGCTTAATTAATATTATTTCATGTGATTAACGAAAGTCATTAACAAAGTAGTTAACCTAATGAAACCCTAAATTAGGGTTAGGTTAGTGTTGTTGTTTTGCAACTGTACCGTGAAGGAAAGTTGTACTCAAGTTTTTAAATTATCATACCATCATCAAGCATCATGTTTTGTACTTCATCATATTGAGCATACATTATCATCTCGTGTAGTCCCTGTGAACGAGGAGATTACCGTGGTCGAACCCGTCCCCAAAAAAGAGCCGATGTCAGTGGAGGTGGGATTTGACATTTGTGGTACTGACCCAGAACCTAAACTTCCCGTCGATCAAGGCAAGCCTCGGATGCATTTAAACCTTCCTTGTGTTTTGAAAAGCTTTACTTCACTTATGCTAATGCTTTATTGCATTTGCTGATAGGAGTTGAGTGATAACCTAATTACTGCACTACCATCCTTGACACTTCAATATTGTCCTTATTACTATTTTATTTGAAAAAACTTAGTATGCTTAGTCTTTCTTGATGAGAAAACTTTGACAATGTTTAATAAAGTTTGAAGGGTTGTTGTGGAACAACGGAATGAATAATGATGTTAATTTGAGACCGGTCGGTGGACTTGCATCAGGAAAGGAGTCTTGATGTAGTGTTTTCGATTGTATCGGTTAAGGACGATATTGTTGTAGGCCTGCCTGTAGTTCGAGACTTTACAACTAGCCACATGCTCCAGTAAGCCTAAGACCTCGGTAATTCCATCATGTGAATGGCTAACCGCGCACTGGGAGTGGAGAGATGGCGAGAGTAGTGTGAACCCTCGTAGCCACGGGCTGGATTGGAGGTGTACTGTACTCTCGGGTGGCGCTAGACTCGGTCACATTTTGGAGGATCTGGGTGAAGGTTGATATATGTAGGTTAGTGTCAACAAAACCTGGTCGGCAGTCTACCGAGGGGTATGCCCGTGATGGTGATTTGTCGGTAGACATGTGCGCAAGACACGAACCGGATGGTAACAGGACACAAGATTTATACAGGTTCAGTCCGTCAGCATGATGTAAAACCCTACATCCTGTGCTCTGTTATATTGTATTGAGTTATGTGGTGTATGACCTGTCCTCTAGGGGACCCCTTCCTCTCCTTATATATGCCGGAGAAGAAGGGTTATAAGCAGAATAGCCTATTTGGTACTATTACAATATCTAGTACAGCCTGTAATCTTAAGATATACGTCTTGATCTTACGGGCCAGGCCACCTCAGACGGTGTGGCCCATGTACCATCTTGTGGTACCGGGGGTTTATACCCCCACAGCTAGTACCCGAGCACTATGTATTCTGATGCGACAAACGTCATTTTAACCTTCTCCGAACAGTGAGGCTTGAGTTCTTGACGTCTTCGACCAATCAAAGCGGCATCCGAGCAGTTGTTGCAAGCGTTGTTGCCGGAGAAGTAGGTTGTCCGAAGAATGTATGGTGCTCTTTGAGAAAACAAAAAGATTTCTCCTTCCTGGGAAGTGTGCCCACTTGGATTTCTATGAAGAAATGTAAGTCTTGAAGCGTAGCGTCTTTGATCATCAAGTGTAGGGGTCGAAAAACAAGCACATTCACCGCAAGGTGAAGTGTGCCCACTTAGTCCCCGAGCCTGGTAGTAGGTGACGTAGGCACGTGGTGCCAGGGTCTAAAAGAATAGAGCCCAAAGTCTTTAAAAACTCGATACTGAGATGCACTGGCAGGTGCATCGTATCGATGTAGTCCCCGAGCTTGCTGGAAGGTGAAGTATAATCCTTGTAGCAAGGTCTAAGAAAATAATGACCTCTCAACTGTATGTGAGTCAAATTTCACATGTAGCCGATGAAATTAGGCCTCGAGCTGTGGGCCTTAAGCTGTGGTCGGAGAGTGCTCGAAGCAGTCCCCGAGCACAGCGTGAGACACGGTCGATGAATCCCTGAGCACTGGTCAGGTGGTCGAAGGTGTAGTCCCCGAGCGCTGGTCGGGCGGTCGACGAATCCCTGAGCACTGGTTGGGTGGTCGAAGGTGCAGTCCCCGAGTGCTGGTCGGGCGGTCAAGGAAGAAGTCCCCGAGCGCTGGTTGGGTGGTCGAGGAGTATAACGGCTCGGTGGTCTGAGACAAGATGTGTTTGCTAGACCAGTCCCGAGCATGGCTGGAGGCGCGATTCGAGCGGCGAGAGCTCGGCGATGAGCGGCGAGAGCTCAGCGACGAGCGGCGAGAGCTCGGCGAGAGCTCGGCGACGAGCAGCGAGAGCTCAGCGAGGAGCGGCGAGAGCTCGGCGACGAGCAGCGAGAGCTCGGTGACAAGCGGCGAGAGCTCGGTGACGAGCGATGAGAGCTCGGCGAGAGCTCAGCGACGAGCAATGAGAGCTCGGCGACGAGCGGTGAGAGCTCGATGAGGAGTCCCCGACGTGGATGGAGACGTGGTTGAGCAGCGAGAGCTCGGCGACGAGCCTGACGAGGAGCGACGAGAGCTCAACGAGGAGTCCCCAGCGTGGCCGGAGACGTGGTCGAGCAGCGAGAGCTCGGTGATGAGCCTGACGAAGAGCGATGAGAGCTCGGTGAAGATCCTGCAATATAAATATGTAGAGCGGTAGTATGTGATGTAGGAATATATGAACTCTGGAGAGAATCAGTAATGATGAAATAGTATATGACGCTTAGCAGTCAGTTGCAAATGAGCATGATGTGATAAAGCAACCGGTGCTTTGTAAACATCAGTGTTGATGTGAGGTTTGTGTTTACACTTAGCACAAACCGCCCGACCAGTTAGTATGTAGCTGAGTTTCCATCCCTAGCTTGCTCGCGTTACGCTGGGCGCGGAGCCCGTGTGCGTGTGGATGGCGTCGCTAAGGAGCCGCTGCCGACCACCCGTAACGCAGAGGGCAGACGCTCATGCACATGTGGGGAGAAGCCAGAGACAGGGCCGTCTCTAGAGACATCGAGCGTCAACGTGACTGGTCAGGAATTTGCGTTAAGCATAGATGTATGTCATCTTTAAGATGGTCTACGTGGACAAACGTTATTTGAAGAATAACCATGACGAGGACGTTGTGGAGAAACGTCGTAGCGAAAATATGATGAGGACGTTGTGGAGAAACGTCGTAGCAAAAATTATATTAAATATAAATATTAGAAGTGTACTTAGCTTTAGTCGAGACGTTGTCTAGTCGGTGGTGATGAAATTGTCCGATCCTCGAGCTTTCCGATCCGTCATGACGACGATGTCGCAGTTGTCGTAGCGCCTTTCCTTGAAGCGATTATTATTGCGACATGGTAGGTGGTCGGGGCAAGAGGCCGTGGTCGTAGTCGGAGCATGTTGGTACTTCTCTCCTGCTGCTGAAGCCGTCGAGTCCGTCGTTGTCGAGTTAATTCTCGATATTAATCCCAGCGGGCTCCAGGGTGATATTAGCGAAGTAGATCGCGAACAAGGGAGATGTCGTTACATGAAGAAAAATCGATCTGTATTAGATATTCGAAGAAAAGACTGATCCAATCAACAATGTAGAACGACTCACCCAATTTTTAGTAGAGAATTAACAAAAAATTCTCATCTGGCTTCGCCTGGGAATCTGTACACACACCCCCTACCTGGCGTGCCACTGTCGACAAAACCTGGTCGGCAGTCTACTAAGGGGTATGCCCAAGGTAGTAGATTGTCAGTAGATAGGTGTGCAAGCCACGAACGAGATGGTGATGCAGAACAACACGTGGGTTTACCCAGGTTCAGGCCGCCGTGTGGCGTAATACCTTACGTCCTGCTCTACTTTGTTATTGCTGTCTTGAACAATGTATTACAAGCTAAATTGCCCTAGAGTATGTTTCAATGTTTTTGAGGGAGGTTCCCTGCCCTCCTTATATAGTCTGGGAGGCAGGGTTACAGATCTGGAAACTAATCTTAGCCGGTTACAATTGCCATACAGAGCCGGATAAGGATTCCTAACCTAACCGACCAAGATCTTGCTTGATTCCCAAGTCTGGTTTGATGCCTTGCGCGAGACTCCATCCTGATGATCTGGATCGCGCGTCATCATGTAATGGGCCGGACCGTCTGGTCTGGGCCTGCCCATGTCTAGCCGTAAGGGTATAGGGGTTTATACCCCCACAGTTAGAGTCCTATATATGTCGTGTGGTTAGGGATCCCTAGCTAGGTATAATCGATTCGAATCGTCGTTGCTCCTCGATCATGGAGACTCGATCACCTGACCTACATCATAGTAACAAGTGGATCTATGGTTGAGGATTGAGAAAGAAGTTGTATGGGTTACTTGAGCTAGGATAGGATCACTTGGATTCTATTAATGATTAATGATGAGTTAAAACATTGATCTTAAGGACTCACTTTTAGTAGCTTTTATGCAAAACAACTTTGATTCTTGCTACATCCTCACCTTGATTCCCCAAAGCCTGCATTCCTGAGTCTTCTCCACCCTTTTTGTCAGTTAAGTCTTGTGGAGTACTTTTGTACTCAGGGTTTGTTAAACCCTTGTTGCAAGTACGTCTCAGGAGCAGGTATGTTTCGGACCCTACTGCATGACCGTTTTTGTGGTAAGCAACGACGAGTAGTATGTTTGGCTCTTGGGTAGAGCAATCCGTTTCCGTGGTCTGTAATAAGTTACTAATGCTACTCCACTACTATGGTTGTAATAACTAAACTTAAGGTTTGAAAGTTTGGAACCAATGGTTTGTAAATTATGTTATGTAAGACTTTCACACTTTTACTCTGATGTAATTTGTTATATAAACTATTGTAATACTGCAATGCCTCTATAATGTGATCCTGCTCGGAAGATTGTGGATGATTCAGGTTTCCTGAGGACACCCGACAGACTTTTTAAGTTCTGTGGTACACATGCATAGCCGTCAGAGGTCTTTGAGACAATGATAGGTACATGTGGGCAATATTATTTAGGAGATTTTGCCATAGGCAGTGAAAGGGTTTTCCCCGCCGGTTGCTCGTTCTATGTCCAATGCCAGAGAAAACCGATGGAAGTGATAGTTTTTTTTACCGCTGGTGCCAAGATGGACATGTGCACTACAATAAGATCTGGCGGTGAAGCAAGTTATCACTGTTCGGATAACCGTATGATCCAGCGATGAAGCAACCATTGTTTGAATGGACTTGTTAGTGATCCGAAGTCAATGTCAGTGTGTTACGGTGATTGTTCATGGTTGATGCTCAAAATCTGTGTCGTCCATTAGTGCATATTGAATTCAGACCCTTCATCTGGACTGAAGCCGACCACCGCCACCTCCCGCACGGCCAGCCCATTGTTCCTCTCTCGCTATTTGTGTGCACACCTCACATCGTGCCGCCGCCAGATCCAAAGGCAAGGTATGCTTTTGCACTTCAATGATAGATCTTTGTTGGATTATTTTCCTCTTTAAGCCTTGTTTGGATGTTCTCAGATTCATCTCAATCCACATGTGTTGAGGTGGATTGCTATAAAATTTAGCTCAAGATCCACTTCAATCCACCCCAACACATGTGGATTGATCCAAACAAGATCTTAGTGATTTCATTAGTAAGGAAGCTCTCATCCTACTGCACACTAATGATGGTAGGCTCTACAAAATGGAGGCCCCCAACAACATGAACGCACTGGCTAGCCTCATAGAGGATGTCATTCTCGAGATCCTCCACCACCTCCCCACCCACTCCTTGTTCTGCTGTAAATATGTCTGTCGCTCCTGGAACAGCCTCATCTTCAACAACCGTAAGGTGCTGCCCCAGACTGTGGCCAGTGATGGGCCCATGGCTTGTCAGGTAATTCAGCTTGGCTCATTTTCTTTTAATGCAAAGCAAAATGTGATGAAGCTGGAAATATAGATTTTACTGCTACTATGCCAACCTTGATTATATTTCGTGGAGCTAATTTATCCAAAGAAAAGGAATTATGCCAATTTAAGAAGCCACCGGATATACGAAGCAAGTTGACGATTGGCTCCAATTTTATTGACCTGAGTTGCTAGTGGCTTCATTTGGTTAGGAAGGATAAATATGGTGATTAGCAATGTAGCCACATTATTTTAGTATATTTCCTTTTAGATGAAGTCATAGCTAGCATGTCAAGTTTACTTCCTTTTATAATTTTGGTTAAGGTTGTCGGAGTCATGTGTACGCGTCATAGTTGGAGTCAATTAGATGGTCATGGTGCCTGCGTGCACTTGTTTGAGCCGAGCTTGGTTCTGGCCTCGTGGAGTCCAGAGTGGCTGAGTGCACAATAATAAAAGGCCAGGGTCGGCATGTAAGGAAGATCATATTAGAATTTTATTCAGAGTTTATGCTTGTCAAGTAGTCACTCTGGAAACCTAGATGGTGATTCCATCAACTATCAAGAATTGAAGCGGATCCTTCCGTGGATTTGTGTGGAGTGCATGATCAAGTTGCTACAACTTGAGTGCGTTGCTCGGAATTCTTGGAGTTCCCTTATCTTCTGATCATGATTCATCATGGCTGCGGGTGGAAGAAGTTATCTAGGGTTTGGTTTGCAACTCTGGTAAGTCGACTCTTTATCTAGTTACTGAACGTGTTGCCACAGTATCAAGTTGATTGATTTTTCTTGGCCGAGATATATAGTTATTTTATTCAACCGATTGGCAAACTCAACATCCTGTTATTGGGACTACTGCCATAAAAAAGACTCGCAGTGCAGTGTGCTGCTTGGCCTCTGATATTCAACCTCGATGAAGCAAGCAGAGTGAACACGCCCTGAACGGATGGAGGTCTTTGGGCGGATGCCGGCTTCTTAGCTACTACTGTAGCTCTCCTTCCTTCCCCTTCCGATCTTCTCTCTGTGTCCAAATACATCCCCAATTTGTTTCCAAATCCGTGGTTGCTCGTCTGATCTATTGATCCATCCCATTGGATTTGTCTGGGTTTGTCTCCTGGCCTCAAATCGATTGGATTTGCGTACAGTCTACAGGAGCATCCCCTTCTTCTCTCTTCACCAAATCCTCCTTGAATCCATCGTCTCCCTCCATTCGCACCAGAAAATTCAAGCGCAGTGTGCCTATTGTGGAGAGGCTCTTGGTGCTGATGGTCACCGTTGTGGCCTTGCTAGTGGACATGGAGCAGCCACGCTTGCTCATCCGTGCAACAACAGAAGTGCTCTAGCAACCGCCGCACTCCTCCAGTATCCCCGTCAGCCGCCGTCCTTTTCCTTGCTTCTTCGAGCTACGTGTGTTGACACCTCGAACGCCACCTAAGCTGGTTGTCATTCCTAGCATAGCGTCAGAGGTGCTGGTATTAATAAATACAAATGCTCCTCTAGAATAAATATGAAATCCGCAAGCACATAGATAATACCGATGTAGCATTTTAATCGGGAGTAATCCAGGTATCGTTATTTATATTTTTACCACTGGGAAGAGAGTGCTAAGGATAATGAGCAATGAGCATCACTGCATGTGGTAATGGAGAGCATAACCATGTATTTATCTATCTTCTCATATAGGATAAGTGTCACAAGATAAATAGTATATATATAAATGATAAAGAATAACTGATAAGCACATAGCCACATAATAAAAGATAAACATCTCAATAGATTACTCTAAGCTTATAGCACTAGCATGGATTAGGACGAACTACAAAGATAACTCCTAAGTTATTATAACTATAAGGTCAAAGCTTACGATGATTGGTGCAATTACACTTGGCAATCATAGCAAGAGAAGGTTATACCTACGCATAGTGATATTACGAAGGAAGATGAAGAACATAGCAATCACTTCACTGTAATAGTTGTGTTCTGCCTACCCTATACTCGGGAGGTGGACTACGAATGACTCAACAGGACTGTCACTCCCGCGATCTACCACACGGTCTGGCATATAGGGTGCAATCGCAGGAAAATACGGTATAGGCACCACACCTACACAATATTTACCACTCACCCATCGATCTAATGAGCAAGCGCTTTACGATCCTATACTTGAATATAATTCTAATCTAACTATGCCAAACATATAATCAAAGTAGACTAAGAACAATCTAATTGAGAACATAATCAAATAGAGAAAAGTCATATCCAATATGATAGAATAGACTAAAGTCATATTCATACAAATGATGAACTAGATGAATAATACAAGAACGAATATAAAAGTAGGAGAGAATTACCAAGAATCCTCTTGACAGATCCGGAATCCAAGCAATGCTTACCTCCTTCTAGTTCTAATCCTATGTAGCTATGCTACTAAACTATAGAGATCTAATTGAGATGGTGGCTCTGAGGCTTCTCAGAGAAATGCTCTGTATCTTGGAATGAATTAGGGTTTCTCCTAGGGTCAAGGGCCTTGCTTATATAGCCCTCTAGGAAGGACCACAGCCCTTGGATCAAACCGACCTTGATGGATGATTATTATTGATCCTCAAAGGCGGTGGAGGCACGATCCGCGAGGTGGCTCCTGATTGGCCACCTAGGTGGGGCGACTGCCTAGAGGGGCGGGGCGCCCGCCCCTGTCACAGTGAAAGGTGGGTCCCACCTCCTAGGGTTTTGCTTCCCGTATCTTCTAGATTATTCTTTTTATATATGTGGCCCTTTTCTCTCTACGTAAATATGACATGTGGGCCTCCTTTGGTTGTTTCCTGATAACCCCTTGTAGAAATAGACATTCACCAAAACTCATAGAATTTTGTTAGTGTAACCCCCATATCTAGCTAGTAATTATATTTTAGGTTCTTTCTCATGCTATGTTGACGGTTAAAAATGACACTTATCTACCGTCAACACCGTGCAGTGCCAGGTAACCAGGTGTTGCCTCTTCCCTTCGGCATGAGTCACGGCATGCGGGTCACGGGCTAGGGAGACGGGTGCCTACATGCAAACGATGGCCAGCTTGTCAACTTACCCGGCCCGACGTGTCCGCATCATTGCGCTGCTATGGTGGTTGCTGCTGCAGCTGCTGCACACGCGGATGGCCTTGGGCGGGCGGGCGGTCCTCAATGACCGAGAACACTGGTTCAACACCGTTCATCTGTCACCACATCTTCTCCTCCTTTTCCAGCTGCTACTAATCCTGCATGGCCTCGCTGGTCCCCATCGAAACCTCCAAGCCCCTGTTTGTTCATCTCGTCTGTGTCTTACTTCTAAGTCTGGTGGGAGGCGAGTGAGCTCCCGGCTCCGCTAGGGCTTGGATTTGGTTGCGGCGAGAGTGGTGCGGGCATTGGCCATACCTGTGGAGAGTGAAGGCAACAGGGATCATGTTGCTGAAGTAGGGATCAACCAGCTTAGATCATCCCACATCAGGATTTGGCACCAGGCGAGCATAATGAGCTTCCTGGCATGGAACTATCAGGGCTCTGGTGGCAACCTCGGTAGTTCCAAAATACTGCACCTTGGCCGCCTCATAACATCTACTAATACGCAGGTAATTTTTCTTTTAGAAACTAGAAATTCCATAATCGCAAACACTGCTCTAATAAATCATTTTCAAGTTGATCATGCTCATGTTGTTCCTTCGCAAGGCCTGTCGGGGGGCTTTGGCTGCTCTGGAAGCAGGATATTGATATTAATATAGTTTCATCCAGTCACAACTTCATCTTTGCTCTCTGCATTCATAACCAATCTATGATTAAGTTTGGTTTAGTTTGCATGTATGGGGACCCCCCACCACCGTAACACTGCCACGATCTAGTCTGGTGTGCAACATTTTGTTGAAACATATCTTAGTATGCCAATGTTCTACATGGGGGACCTCAATAACATTATGAATGCCAATGAGAAGCTGGGTCCTAAACCAGCTCATGCCAAACGTATTGCTGATTTCTATTGCATGATTAAGAATTGTGGTTTATTTGATTTGGGATACAATGGGCCAGCATAACTTGGACTAACAAGCATTTCAGTCCTAATCCCACATATGAACATATAGATCGTTGTTTAGGAAATGCAGAATGGTGTACAGCTTTTCCCACCACCATGGTCTACCATCTGCCGATGATGAAGAGCGACCATGCTCCGATTCTTGCTGTTCTAAATTCTTGCAGGAAGAAAATTTCAAAACCGTTTAAGTTCGAGAACTGGTGGCTTCTAGAGGATGATTATGAGAACATTGCCAATTAGAGCTAGCAAAAATCATGCAACCGCCCTTTTCACCTCAAGACTTTTTTCTTAGCCAAAGATCTAACTAGGTGGCGCAAATCTAAACCCAAAAACTCAGATCAGCTTAAGGCCATTGAAGACCAAATCCTCCAATTCCAAATGCGTCCACCCCACCAGCAAAATCCCAGTGTCCAAAAGCTCCTCATCCACCAACATGAAATGTTAATTGCCAAAGAAGAAGCTTACCATAGATAGAGATACAAAAAGAACTGGTCTGTTGCTGGGATAGGAATACCAGTTTCTTCCACCAAGCCATTATCAAAAGGTCTAGAAAGAATATCATAACCCATTTTCTCAATCCTGATGGCTCCTATGCAACCACTAAGGACTAGCTCGCTTAGGCAGCTAACAACTATTTCATTGATATATTCACATCTCAGGCAAATTGTAGGAACTATGACAATGTGCAGCCTTGGAATATTGAAATAAATGAAAATCATGCTCCAGAGGAGGATCTTTTCACAAATTCAATACTAGAAATGCAAGAGATTCATGCCATTATTAAAAACATGAGAAGCAATGCAGCTCCAGGACCTGATGGTTTGAATGCAGCATTCTTTAAGTCGTCCTAGGAATGGATTGGTAAGGATGTACTTAATTTAGTTGTTTCCTTTTATCAGTCAGCCTCTTTACCTTCAGAGATTAATAAAACTCATATTACCCTCATTCCGAAAATCAATGCTCCTAACTCTCCTAAAGATTATAGACCTATCAATCTCTGTAATGTTGCTTACAAAATCATTGCCAAAACTCTTGCTGAAAGAATTAAATATCATCTGCCTCACATCATTCATCTCTCACAAGTAGCTTTTATTCAAGGAAGACATATTGCTTTTAATATCATCATTGCTCAGGAAATTATTCATAGCTTTAATTTGAAAAATTGGAAACAAAAGGCTTTTTTTCTTAAACTTGATCTTGTCAAAGCATTCGATAGAATTGAATGGGACTTCATTGTTGGTGCTCTAAGAAGACAAGGCTTCAAAGACTACTTCATTGACTTAATTTACAGCTGCATTTCAACTACTACAATGCCTGTCATTATCAATGGTGAACCAACTCCTTCCTTTCATCCTCAGCATGGGGTAAGACAAGGTTGCCCTCTCTCTCTATCTTTTTATTATAGCTGTCAATGAGTTATCCATTAGTTTGCAACATCACTCTAATGCTCATAATATTAGTGGCATCACTCTTGGTCCGGATTTCCTGCATATTCATTCTTTATTGTTTGCTGATGATCTAATTATCTGTGGTCAAGCGACCTATGATGAAGCCAGCAAAATTAGGAATATCCTTCAAGCTTTCTGCAAGGTCAAACTCTGAACTTGACTAAATCCTCGATCATGTTTAGTAGGAATGTTGATATTCAAACCAAAATGGAGGTTAAGAGTATTTTTCCTGTCTCTGATCTTATGCCTAATACGATTTATCTTGGTCACCCTCTGATTTTTAACCATAATGGCAGAACAAAAGCTTATGAATTTATTTTAAACAAATTTAGAGCTAAGTTAACCACTCTCAAAGCAAACAAGCTCAACCATGCTGGTTGTTTGACATATATTAATTTTGTTCTATCTTCAATTCCTACCTATTATATGTCCACCATTATGTTCTCTAAAGATTTCATTTCTAGAATTACTACTATTATTCGGAAATTTTGGTGGGCGGGTGTCCAAGAAGACAATGCCACCTCCTCTTTCCACTTCAGATCATGGAAGGACATTTGCAAGGCAATAAAAGAAGGTGGATTGGGAGTGATAGATCTAGTCATAGTTAATGGCAGTCTCATCCTACACGCTGCTTGGAATGTTGCAATAGGTAAGAATGCTTTTCTCACTGCTATTCTCAAAGCCAAATATTTTCCAAACACAAGCAAGGTCAGCAGGCAATAACTCTACAAAATCTGCCTTTTGGTCTTCTGTCATGCAAGTTAAGGATATCCTTATTAATAACTGCATCATTCAAATCCAAAAAGGAAATTCTAGCATCTGGTCTACTCCTTGGTATACTATCTGGAAAGAAATTCATAATCACCTTAACCTTCCATTAACTATCCAGAATTTACCACAGAAGATCTCTGACTTATGGATACTAGGTTCTATGAATTGGAATGCTGATTTTATCAATCAGGTTTTTGACTCTGATGCAGCTGCTTCATTCAAAATACCCTTGCAGTTCCCTCTGATTGTAATGATGCAGTGAAATGGAGGCCCTCATCCAAAGGAAGCTGCTCTACCAAAGAAGCCTTCAGATTTCTAAATAAAGATTTGCAGGTCCAACTTCCTATAAATGGAGCAAGAAGTATCACAAGTGACGCAATGGAAATTTTACAGAGGGTATGGAAACACAAATTGATTCCACCTAACATAAAAACCTTTGCCTGGAGGTTAATTAGGAGAGCTATAGCAACAGGTGCAAGAGCTGGAAGTTTATCGTCCAAGATAAATAAAAATTGTGATACCTGCAGTATGATTGAAAATGATTCACACCTGTTTTTTCACTGCCCTTTTGCTAGGGCTATCTGGTTCTTAACCAGACCCCCCCTTGAGTCATCAATGTTACCCTTTGAGCAGGATGGTGTATAGGATGCCCTGGCGGCTTTGATCACAAAAATCACATCTGATGCTGATCTCCATAGGATCTGGACTACCTTGTGGTACATACGGAAGGCCAGAAATGACATCCGCTTCAATAGAAAAAAATGGACTGTCTCGCAAGTTCATCATGCGGTACATGTGGATCTAGAAATTGCTTCCTCCTATAACAAGTTATGTGAAGACACTGGTACAGCAGCAGCTGATCCAAGTGAAGGTAACGAGTTACTTCTACAGGTACAAAATTCACATTTTGTAGGTAGTCGACAGCAGGAACGATGCATTGAAGGCATGCAGGGACATGAAGAATTTTGACTGGGCCTGCCCAGTAACATCACCACTTCAGGCTTCCTGTTATGCTCTCGGGAGCTAAATTTTACACAGATGCATCCTTGACTCCGGACACAGGGGATCAACAGTCAAGGAAAGCTAGAATAGGAATTTTCATCCTACATTCAGCTTGCCACCATAAATTCTTTATTAAAGCGCAGATGAAGAGGAGCACTTCTGTGCTCATGGCTGAGGCAGCGGCAATGGCGACGGCTGCCACCATCATCAGGTTGCTGAATATGAATTAGGTCTCCTTCCTAACGGACAATCAAGCTTTAGTGAATTTCTTCAATGGGGGTAACCTAGACAATCCTCCACACTGGGAAATCAAGCCTTTCACTCAAAGGTTCCTTAATGAGGTGTCCAATTAACAAATTCAGGTTCTAAAAAATCTAAATACCATGACTCACTCTTTAGCGGGCCAAGCTTTTAGGCATTCTGTTGAAGGACTAGGTATCTTTACCGTATCATGTACAAATGGAAATCATGCAAACAGGTGCCCTCTCTCTGAGGCCCTGCAATCTGTATTGTTAAACTTCTGTACCCCAGTTGCAGCGTTTTGCTATGAAAATATATCTTGTCCATTTGTCAAAAAAACATCCTACTATTGCTAGAATATTTGAGTCCAAATCAATTTTCTATTCCTGCATTGAACAATTGATAGGGGCTCTTACTACTTGTGCCGACCATCATTTATCTGGGATATAACAGACGCCTAGTGCAATATTGACAAACTTTGTAATAGAGAAGCTAGTGTCCTGAGCATTAAGTTGATACTTGTGTTTTATTAGTCAGTCGCTACTTGTGAGTTGGCTGGATATAATTTTTGCTGCAATTTTATTGCCAAAAATTCAGAGAGCTTGTTTTCGTGTGATTGTTGTATCATGAAAGATTGGGCCATTATTTTGGATATCATAGGCGTGTCCTTATCATGTGGTATTAGCTTCTGGGTTACTCACGGTGCATTTAAATTGTTCAATGGCTGATTATAGTCTTGCTAATAAGGAAATTAAGTGTGTGCCCACGCTTTATTTAATAACCTATTATCACCGTTACTATGATTAGGAAGATGCAATGGAGGATTTCTTGCGGGGTCATGGACTAACACCACACATGCAGTTGTTCTGTGCAAAGAAGACATTTTCTGATAATCTTTCTATATGGTGGCGGGAATTACATAAAAGACACATCATGAGAGGTGAAGAACCTTGCAGGACATCGAATTGCTACGACACCGAATTGCTCCTCCGCTTGAGTCCAAGAAGAAGGTAGGTTTTTTTCGTGCACAAAATCCCCAAGGCACTACGAAAAATGTGCGCTCATCATGGGCTGCTTCTATAGCTGGAGATGAGCATGTTCCTGCTTTTAACTGGCCAGCTATTGATATTAATTCTTATAAGAAGAAGCTCGGTTCTGGTGTTACTTATGGCAAGTCTATGCATATTGAAAAAATTTTGTCTCCTAAATTGAAGCCAGCTACTAGTCAAACTAACTATGGTGAAAAGTTATCTGCTTGTACTCATAGTTCTCTTGTTCCTAAGAAGTGCATGGCAGCAAAGGAAGAACAGTACGTTGACAATCCAAAACGGTTGTTGCCTATCAAAAAGAAGGCGACCATTATTACTTCAGATTTTTCTTCTCACAAGCAGCTTGAGAAGAACTATGCTAGTTCTATTGTTAAAGCTTCTCCTCATCCTTAGGACACCAAACAGATAGTTGCCACAAATGAAAAGGTGGCGACCTCCTCAGAGGACTCAAATGTGCTCCCAACTATATATGTGCAAAAGAAAGATGTCACCTTATGTGCTGCAATTTCTTCTTCACCTAGGACATAGGTTGGGCACCCTTCTTGTGATGTTGAGTCTAAACTTCAAATTGATAAGGTATGCAAAGTAATTATTGATGGTGGTAGTTTCACAAATGCTATTAGTTCAGATGTTGTGCATGCTTTGTCTTTGTCTACACGGAGGCTTCCGATGCCACGTTATATCCAATGGATGAATTAAAGTGGTACACTCAAAATTACTCAAAAGGCATGAGTTAAATTCTCCATTGGAAATTATATTGATACTGTGGATTGTGATGTGGCACCATTGAGTGCATGCCATTTATTATTGGGTCGGCCATGGCAATTTGATCTTGATGCTATTCATGGTGGTCGTTCTAATAATTATTCATTTGTGCACAAGGGAGTTCATCATGTGCTCAAACCAATGCTAGATAGTGCTATCAAGGTTGAGGTGTTTTCTAATGTGAGAGTGAAGAAAAAGGTTGCTGAAATTACTCCAAAGCCGAGGATGGCTTTGCTTCAAGAGGGAGAGAATGATGTGAATATTCCTACTCTTGCTGCTGCTAGGGAGTCCGCGATTCGCTGCAAGGAGCCAATTAAATCATCAATCCAATTTGGTTCTATCTCCAATAATATTGTTGGGAATAATGTGGCGATGATGAAAGGTACTTTTTTTGCAACGAAGGTTCCTAAGGTCAATGCTCAACTTAATGACCCATCAGAGCATGGTATAACCATCAAGGGGAATTCTTCTGTGATTATTAATTCTTTGGGTGAAGCTTCTGATAGTCATTGCAAGGAGTGGAAAAATGTAGATGCTGTTGCTAATAAATCTCCTATACAGTTTGGCTCTCTGTCTAATTTGGTGCAACACAAAGACAGCAAGAAAGATGGAAATATAGTAGTTACAAAGATGGAGAAGCCAGTTGAGATTATGCCAAAGCCGAGGATGGCTTTGTTTCAAGGGAGAGACGATGATGAGCCCATGGCTCGTCAAGTTATTCAGCTTGGCTCATTTTCTTTTGATGCGAAGCAAAATGTGATGAAGGCTAGAAATATAGATTTTATTGCTACTATGCCAACCTCGATTATATTTCATGGAGCTAATTTATCCAAAGAAAAGGAATTATGCCAATTTAAGAAGCCACTGGATACACGAAGCAAGTTGACGATTGGCTCCAATTTTATTGACGTGAGTTGCTAGTGGCTTTGTTTGATTAGGAAGGATAAATATGGTGATTAGCAATGTAGCCACATTATTTTAGTATATTTCCTTTTAGATGAAGTCATAGCTAGCATGTCAAGTTTGCTTCCTTTTATAATTTTGGTTCAGGTTGTCTAAGTCATGTGTACGAGTCATAGTTGGAGTCAATTAGATGGTCATGGTGCATGCGTGCACTTGTTTGAGCCGAACCTGGTTCTGGCCTCGTGGAGCCTAGAGTGCCTGAGTGCACATTAATAAAAGGCTAGGGTCGGCATGTAAGGAAGATCATATTATAATTTTATTCAGAGTTTATCCTTGTCGAGTAGTGACTCCAGAAACCTAGATGGTGATTTCATCTACTATCAAGAATTGAAGCGGATCCTTGCGTGGATTTGTGTGGAGTGCTTGATCAAGTTGCTACAACTTGAGTGCGTTGCTCAGAATTCTCGGAGTTCCCTTATCTTCTGATCATGGTTCATCGTGGCTGCGGGTGGAAGAAGTTATCTAGGGTTTGGTTTGCAACTCTTGTAAGTCGACTCTTTATCTAGTTACTGAACTTGCTCGGAATTCTCAGAGTTCCCTTATCTTCTGATCATGGTTCATCGTGGCTATGGGTGGAAGAAGTTATCTAGGGTTTGGTTTGCAACTCTTGTAAGTCGACTCTTTATCTAGTCACTGAACGTGTTGCCGCAGTATCAAGTTGATTGATTTTGCTTGGCCGAGATATATAGTTATTTTATTCAGCCAATTGGCTTCTTTATTAGTGCCAAACTCAACATCCTGTTATTGCTAGAACATTTGAGTCCAAATCAATTTTCTATTCCTGCATTGAACAATTGAGAGGGGCTCTTACTACTTGTGTCGACCATCATTTATCTAGGATATAACAGACGCCTAGTGCAATATTGACAAACTTTGTTACTGAGAAGCTAGCATCCTAAGCATTAAGTTGGTACTTGTGTTTTATTAGTCAGTCGCTACTTGTGAGTTGGGTGGATATAATTTTTGCTGCAATCTTATTGCCAAAAATTCAGAGAGCTTATTTTCATGTGATTGTTGTACCGTGAAAGATTGGGCCATTATTTTAGATATCATAGGCGTGTCCTTAACAGCCGGCTTCTTCTATGACGCCGAGAATGGCGATCGAAACCTCACCAGCATCATTGGTGAACGCCCCGACTTGTCCTTCTTGCCCTTCCTCAATGACAATGTAGCTATCTCAGATTGCTGGAATGGCCTAATCCTATCATGGTGCCTTGGGGCTACTGCTAGATACCACTATGTTGTCTGTAATCTGGCAACCTAGAAGTTTAAGGTACTACCGCCTAGCATCCATAAGTTTTGTGAGGCTCGCTTGGGGTTCGATTCGACAGCCTCCTTGCACTTCCATGTGATTCAATATGTGGAGGTGGAGGGTGAGTGCATAGGTGCGGAGATCTACTCATCTCAAACTACAGCACAGATCTATAAGCAATCTCAATGGGGCTAGGGTACTGATATGACATGTTTTAGATCAGCAAGTGTGTTTCTTAACGGTTTTCTGCATATTATGGGGAACTCCGATGGGTACTCTCAGATACTTGCTATGGTTATGGAGGAAAACACATGGATGAGACTTCGTAGACCCAGTGGTGCTAAACCCTCCATCCATCAAGTTCAGGGTCACTTGTGTGTATGTATTATTGATGTTCGCAATAGGTCCCAGCTTTCAATCTGGATCCTTGAAGACTATGGTACTAATGAATGGATATTGAAGCATACTGTCAGCACACCAAATGTGTTTGGATGGACTGATATTCAATTTGGTTTCCTGGATTGCGATGAGGACTACACAGCGATTGCAGTTCATACAAAATAGAATATGATTTTCTTTGTTGGGGAATAAAGAACCATCATTGCATATGACCTAGTATTGACGATCACTAACATCAATTATAAACCGTCAACATAATTACCAAACATAGGTATAGCGGTTTAAACTAATGAATTCCATGAGCTTGGTGAATATTTGTATGCAGGATGACTTATCCAGAAAATAGCCCCGGGACCACTGTCATACACTCCAAACAAGCAAACCGACGGTAACATATGATTCAACCCACGAAAACTGTGAAAGACAACTCTAGAAGGTTCCAGAACACACCACGACAAAGCTTGGGCCCAAACTCCACCATAGTGGGCTGCCTGGCCCATTAAGGAGGCTGCTCGGCCTAGTGGGGGCCCACTCATGCTCCATCGCCTCGCACTCCTTCCTATGATCTACACCGTTGATGCTAAGTCGGTTTTAGGTTGGTTGATCCAACAGTGGTCGAGGGAGTTGACGTGGATCGATGCTGTGGCAATTCCTTGCCCCTTACTCCATCTCCCCTATTGTCGACAAAACCTGGTCGGCAGTCTACCAAGGGGTATGCCCAAGGTAGTAGATTATAGGCAGACAGGTGTGCAAGCCATGAACGAGATGGTGATGCAGAACAATGCATGGGTTTACCCAGGTTCAGGCCGCCGTATGGGCGTAATACCTTACGTCCTGCTCTGCTTTGTTATTGCTATCTCGAACAATGTATTACAAGCTAGATTGCCCTAGAGTATGTTTCAATGTTTTTTAAGGGGGTCCCCTGCCCTCCTTATATAGTCTGGGAGGCAGGGTTACAGATCTGGAAACTAATCTTAACCGGTTGCTTGATCTCCAAGTCTGGTTTGATGCCTTGCACGAGACTCCATCTCGATGATCTGGATCGCGCGTCATCACGTAATGGGCCAGACCGTCTGGTCTGGGCCTGCCCATGTCTAGCCATAAGGTTATAGGGGTTTATACCCCCACACCTAGTCCCCGAGCACTATGTATTCTGTATCGACACACTGTCTTAGTCTTCTTCAATTTGCGAGGTTTGTCTTCACATCACCTTGAAATGTTAGCCGAGCATGCGCTAGTGTTCCGTCTGGATCAGGAATCAGTAAACCATGATTGTTGATGAAGATTGCAGTTGTCAGTGAAGATTGCATAGTGGTCCAAAAAGAAAAATTTTCTTTCCTGGTGAAGTGTACCCACTTGTATTTCTGATAAGAAATGTAAGTGTGCGTACTTGATGGAAGTAACTTACGAAAAATTCCAGAGCGTAGGGGTCGAAAAATAGAAACAATTCACCGTCAGGTGAAGTGTACCCACTTAGTCCCCAAGCCTGGTAATAGGTGACGTAGGCACGTGATGCCAGGGTCTAAAAAAGAATCCTCAAGAACCAATGATCATTATGCACCGTCTGGTGCATCATATATGATGTACTCCCCGAGCTTGCTGGAAGGCAAAAAATGAGCCTTGTAGCAAGGTCTAAGAATATCAAGAGACCATCGACTATATGCAAGCATAGTACATGTAGTCGAGCAAGACGAATCCTGGAGCAGGAAGTGGTGTAACAAGTCCCTGAGCTTAAAGGTCTAACGAATAGTCCCTGAGCTCGGAGTTCTGGCAACAAAACCTGTAGCGGCTCAGAGGTCTGGCAAAGAGTCCCCGAGCTCGGAGGCCTAGCGACGAGTCCCTGAGCTCGGAGGTCTGGCTGCAGGTTCTAGAGCTCAGAGCTCTGGCTACAGGTTCCAGAGCACGCTGGTCTAGCGAGTCCCCGAGCTTGGAGGTCTGGCTGCAGGTTCGAGAGCTCAGAACTCTAGCTTCAGGTTCCAGAGCACGCTGGTCTAGTGAGTCCCCGAGCTTGGAGGTCTGGCTGCAGGTTCTAGAGCTCAGAGCTCTGGCGACAGGTTTCAGAGCACGCTGGTCTAGCGAGTCCCCGAGCTTGGAGGTCTGGGTGCAGGTTCCAGAGCTCAGAGCTCTAGCTACAGGTTCCAGAGCACGCTGGTCTAGCGAGTCCCCGAGCTTGGAGGTCTGGCTGCAGGTTCTAGAGCTCAAAGCTCTGGCTACAGGTTCCAGAGCACGCTGGCTAGCGAGTCCATCACCACGCTGTCTCTGTATCTGGCCCAATTTGACGCACCGATGATGTGGGCGGCGTCATAGTTGCTTTCTGTCGCATCATGTGAACAGTGACCCAGTGCCTGTAACAAGACATGTTTGGGTCGCGGACCAAACGGTGCCAAAATCGAAGGGACGCAATTTTTGCGAAAGAAATCTGTTAGTTACCGCAAATCTCGCGCCACATGCCCCATTCTTTCGAAAACTGAATCGACGTTGCCTCTTAATGACCGGGAAGGGGAACGTTTCCAATCTACTCACACATGCATATTCTCAATCAACCGTCTTCTTGCTTCCGCCGCCGACGCGCCATTGTCAGTACAGAGCCCTCTTGAGCCCCAGTGCCACCACCGTAGTGCAATCCACAATCACCGCCGTAGGCATCGACGAAGTTGCCCCATGTTCCTCATGCGCCGCCGCCGCTTGAATCGCCGCCACCAAACCCTAGCCACTGGAAAGAGTGGCGCCCTCCTTTTCCTCCGTAGAAAGGAAGAGTCAAAAGAGTTGGGGAATGGCCATGAGGAAGACGAAGACGGAGGCCAAAGTTCGCAAGGAGATCATGAAGAAGGAGTGGAATATGTCAAAGTGCACCCCACTCAGCGTCAAGCGACTGGTGCGGATGGGTGTGCTTCATGCCCAAGAACTGGCGGGATGGCGTGCACCCGATATGGAGCCATTCCCAGATCCCAAAGGAGGTGAAATTATTGTTTTTGAAGAATACTTCACTCATGGATTTGGTGTTCCTGTACATCTATTCTTGCAAGGGCTCTGCAATTATTATGAAATCAGTATCTGCAATTTGCATCGAATTCTGTGTTGCTTGTTGCTTGCTTCATCCATCTCTATGAAGCATATGGTGGTTTTCAACCCCACTTCGACTATTTTCGCCACTTGTTTTGGTTGAAGAAAAAGGGAGGTCGAGGCGGCTCTAATGTGGCTGGTGGCTGCTATCTGAACATGCGGGAAGGGATCAGGTCGGAGTATCCGCACTGCCCTTGAAAGACCACATTAGAGGACTGGTACATGCATTGGTTTTACATCCATGAAGAACCAAGCCAGGCCTCATACTGCGATATATCCTTGGTCCTAGAAAAAACTAACAGTTGGAAAGAGCTGCCGCAGAACACAATCTAGATTGAGGCAATAATGCAGCTGCTACCTTGGTCGAGGCTGGATGGACCAAGTGTAGTCGGTAATTTTATTAGTCGTCGGATCCAACCATGTCAGGCCAGAGTGTACGCGGCATATGAATACCAAGGTCGCATGGACCCGACCAGGATGAGGAATGAAGATCTCGAACCGAAAGAAGTGAAGATCAGGGTCCGAGACCTATTTAATCTTAAGGATTCCAACTTTAAGAAGCTGACAGTCATCGAGCCAGCGTTCAAGCTTACTCACCCACCACCACTGGTAAGTCAATTGTTGTCTGCTAGTTTATCCTTGTGATTCAAACTCTGCATAATAACCACTTTTTTGATGTGCTGTCATTCTGATATTTGTGTTGCTCTCTATTGCCCAGTTTAATGGATAGGAGAGAGCACAAGCATTCATCTCTTGTCCTCCAGGCGTGGAGTGGCCTGAGGTCATGCCGCGGACCCATGATGCACAACCGCTGCCCGTGGACGACAATCCTTCCAAAGTTGATTGGCTTGCAATTGAAGATCGAGGCGTGGTCCCAGAAGTGCAACAAGCTCATGAAGGAGCAAGAAGCCCTTAATGGCAAATGCAAGATACTCATCAAGGAGCGAGAGACTTGGAAGCACACCTGCGCTGAGATGGTGAAGGGGATCGCACCAGTGCTCGACGTCATTGGTGCTGACTCCACCGAAGCTGGAGTGGAGGCACCAAAAATAGGACTGGTCGAGAAATCCCAAAAAGCCTGGGGATGGCTCCAACAATGGACGAAGGACATCAAGGAGTATGTGGATGCACATGTACTTAGCTTGGTACGTGCCCACTACCCCTTGTTGGATATTGCTCGCCTGGAAGTCGGTTATCCCAGGGAGGTCGGGGTGGAGCGAGCTGACGAGCTGCGGTTAGAGGAGATGAAGCATGCTGCCACAATAACCAAGGACATCATCTTATGCCCGGCTGCCGCCCCATCAACTAGAGGGATGATTCAATTGTACGTTGGTCAAATAACAGTGCCACCGTCTCTGGCTTCTAGCGAAGCACGTTCAGCTCCATCCTCAACCACGCCAAAGGTCTCTGAGCTAGCAAAAAGCCAACAGTAGTAGGAACCTACGAATAGTTCATAGGAGAAGTTAATTTTCATAAGCTTATTGTAAACTCATGCCTGCAAAGAGGTGAGCTTGTAATAAGGTAATGAGTAGTACAATGTAAAGCTGTTTATGTTTTGTATGAAAAAACGTTGAAGCTTTGTATTGCGTGCGGATTTAACTAAGTTAGAACAACATAATGTTCTGTTTTAGTTGTTCCGGCGTAATCGATGAGAACTAAGTTAGAACAGCAGGATGTTCTATTTTTAGTTGTTCCAGCGTAATCGATGTCATCCTGTAGGTCTGTACGGCTTTGGAGAGGCCAGTGATCCGAGTGTAAGGCTATCAGAGCCTGTATACACGTAAGAGTACAACTGGTCTGGCCAAAGGGCGTCTGCCGACCACCCAAAACGCAGAGGGCGGATCTCGTGCACGCTATGAGTGAGGTCGAGGACAGAGCTGCTTCGAGAACCCAAAAAGAATTGGTGATTGATGTACTGGTTTATCAAAAAGTTGTTGTAGTTGTAGAATCAACAATGAAAACAAGTGTAGTCAACTGTAGTCGAGTATATATATATCATAATTCAAAGTACAAAAGTAGTACAGAAAAAAGGTACATATCTGTATTTGAGAATTAGGGGTAAAAACGCCTAAGCTTGTCGATATGGACGGAGTTGGGCACGTCAGTGCTGTCAAGTCTTGCAAGCCTGTACGAAGTAGGTCGTGTAACAGCCTTGACGATGTATGGCCCTTCCCATAGAGTTGCCAACTTGTGGACACTATCTTGGCTAGTCTTCCATTTCAATACCATGTCGCCAACCACAAAGAAACGTTCCTGAACATTTTTGTTGTAGTATCTTCATAACACAGCGAGGTACTTGGCCGTGCATATGCAAGAGTCAAGGCGTCGTTCCTCTGCACTATTCACCTCGAGCTCTCGTTGTTCAGTAACTTGATCTTCGTTGTAGTTCTCAACCCAAGGTGACCAGAATTCAATGTCTACTGGGAGCACAGCCTCGGCGCCGTAAACCATGAAATATGTTGAGACACCAGTATTGCGACTAGGTTGTGTCCAAAGTCCCCAGACCACAGCTGGTAACTCCTTAATCCACCAGCCAGGGGCTTTGTCGTTCTCTCTGTACATCCTTTTCTTCAATGCATCCAGAATCATTCCATTAGCCCGCTCGACCTGTCCATTAGCTCTGGGGTGTGTCACCGAGATGTATTTCACTACAATGCTCCGTTCATCACAGAAGTCCCAAAACATGTTTCCGGTAAACTGAGTCCCCAGGTCTGTAATGATGTTGTTGGGTATACCGAAGCGGTGGATGACCTGGTCGAGGAACTCGACTGCTTTTTCGGAAGATGCCTTGACCAAGGGCATGTACTCTATCCATTTGGAAAATTTATCAATTAGCACGAATACGAATTTGAAGTTACCTGGTGCTGGTTTGAAGGGTCCAATCATGTCCAGGCCCGAGCACGCAAAAGGCCAGGAGGCTGGTATGGTCTGGATCTCATGGGCTAGCATGTGAACTCTTTTGGATAAAAACTGATAGTTGACGCAGTGTCTAACAAGCTTCTCTGCATCAGCTACTGCGGATGGCCAGTAAAAACCTGCGCGGAACGCTTTACCAACCAGTGTCCGAGATGTGGCATGATTACCACAGGTGCCAGAATGTATTTCTTCCAAGAGTTTAATACCGTCTTCTTGCTCAATGCACTTCATCAATACTTCTGCTTTCGCATTTTTGCGCCACAGCTTACCCTCGACCACCAGGTATTGTTTGCTACGGCATATAAGGCGTTCATTTTCATTTCGATTAGAGTATCCGGTGCCATTTGTTAGGTACTTAATGAATGGAACACGCCAGTCCGCTATCTCAGTCGAGGTCTGAGATGGTCCTGCGGTGGTGGGAGATGGTTCCATAGTGGTCGATGATGGAACCATAGCTACCAGAGGCTGGTCTGGGGGCTTCTCGACCATGGGGTCGCCTTCTTGCATAATTGATGGTTTTAAAAGGTCTTGAACAAAAATGCCATGCAGTACTTGAGCTCTAGATGATCCTAACTTCGACAGCGCATCTGCTGCTTGATTTTTGTCTCAGACCACATGGGAATATTCAATGCTGTAAAATTTGCCTTCAAGCTTCCTAATTTCTTTGCAATATGCATCCATCTTCTCGCTAGTTGTATCCCAGTCCTTGTTGAGCTGGTTAATAACTAGGGCTGAGTCACCGTGGACGTAAAGGCGCTTGATACCGAGGTCGACTGCAATGCGCAAACCATGAAAGCATGCCTCGTATTCTGCAGCATTGTTAGATGCCGAGAAGTGAATCCTGAGGACGTAGCACAATTGCTCATTGGTTGGTGATATGAATAATATGCTCACTCCCGCACCATCAATAGTCAGTGAGCCGTCAAAATACATTTTCCAGTTGTCAACGGGCCCTTAAGAGGTCGGGATACTTAAGTCTATCCACTCGACCATGAAGTCAGCAAGTGTTTGGGATTTGATAGTATCGCGGTGTGCAAACTCCAGGTCTAAAGGACATAACTCCATTGCCCATTTTGGCGATGCACCCATTTGCATCTTTGTTGCGTATAATGGTACCAAGAGGAAACTCAGTTTTGATCACCACGTGGAACTCGTCAAAGTAATGTTTCAACTTTTGGGTTGTAATGAGTATGGCGTAGATCAATTTTTGAATCTGAGTGTACCTAGTTTTGGACTCGTTGAGCACCTCACTGATGAAATAGATTGGGCACTGAACACCATAAGCGTGGCCGGGCTCCTCGCGCTCAACCACAAGGACAGTGGAGACGACTCGATCAGTCGCAGCAATGTAGAGTTGAAGGACTTCTCCTGACTTGGGGGCAGTAAGGACCGGAGGTGATGCAAGGTACTGCTTTAGCTGTGTAAAGGCAATATCTACTTCCTCCGACCACTCAAACTTCTCGCCTGCCTTGAGTAGCTTGAAGAAGGGTAAGCCCTTGTCACCAAATCGAGATAAAAATTGACTTAGGGCGACCATACACCCTGTAAGTTTTTGGACATCTTTGACGTTTGCTGGCTGCTTCATATTGAGGACGGCTTGCACCTTCTCTGGGTTAGGACGTATGCCATCATGACTGACGACATTGCCTAGTAATATACCAGAGGGAACACCAAATATGCACTTTTTAGGGTTCAACTTCCATTGATATTGATTGAGCGCTGCAAAAGTACGTGTCAGATCGTCAATCAAGGAGTGGGATTCCTTGGTTTTGACAACTATGTCGTCTACATAGGCTTCGACCAGTTCATCTTGTATCTCCTTTTCGAGGCACTGTTGTATTGCACGCTGATAAGTAGCTCCGGCATTTTTTAGCCTAAACGACATGGTCGTGTAGCAATAAGCACCGAAGGGTGTAATAAAGGACGTCTTGATCTGATCGTCCTTGTTGAGAGAGATCTGGTGATAACCAAAGTAACAGTCGAGAAAAGATAGTAGCTCGCAGTCGGCCGTGGAGTCCACGACTTCGTCAATGCGAGGTAAATCGAAAGGGGTCTTTAGGGCAGTGTTTGTTGAGATCGGTGTAGTCAACGCACATTCTCCATTCATTATTCTTTATACAAGAACCGGATTGGCTAACCAGTCCAGGTGATACACCTCTTTGATAAAACCGGCTGCAAGAAGCCGTGTAACTTCTACCCTAATAGCCTCCTTTTTGTCCTTCCCAAACCGCCGCAGCTTCTGCTTGACGGGTTTTGCCTTGGGGTCAACGTTCAAGGAGTGCTTGATCCGGTGTCGAGATACACCAGGCATGTCCGATGGTTTCCAAGCGAACACGCTTACGTTCTCTCTCAAGAACCGGACGAGCACGTCTTCCTATTTGGGGTCAAGGTTTGACCCGATCAGTGCCGTCTTGCTGGAGTCACCCTCGACTAGCTGGATCTCCTTATACTCCTTGGACTTGATAGACTTTCGTGGTGCTTTGAGCTCTGGAATTTTTAGCTGGTTTGGAGGAGTCTTCTTTGCCTCCATCGTCGTTGCCGCCATGCGCAGGGAGAGGTTATGGGCTTCAGCTACGCAAAAGTTGTCCTCTTCACAAGTATAGGAAACGAATACATTGCCTCTAAGAGTGAGGAATTCCTTTTCCATTGGCATCTTAAGCACCAAGTACCTGTAATGAGGTACAACCATGAATTTGGTGATCGCGGGGTGACCAAGGATAGCATGGTAGGTGCCCTCGAAGTCAGCGACCACAAAGTTGACGTAGTCAGTACGGAAGTGGTCTGCCATGCCAAACTGCACAGGTAGGGTAATCTGCCCAAGAGGCGTAGAGCTCTATTCGGGCAGGACCCCCCAGAACTATGCGTCGTATGGCTTCAAGTCAGCTTCAGATATGGAACTACCGCCGTCAATGAGCACCCTGTCAAATTGCACTTTATTGATGCAGGGACTGAGGACGAGAGCAAAACGACCTGGTTCGGGGATGATAGCCCATTGATCCGCCCTGCTGAAGTTGATTTCTCGGTGTGACCAGGGGGGTAGTCTTGGATCTGCAATGAGGTCGTCTGTCTTGGCCACGTTCAGGCAAGCACGGGCGAGCAGCTTCCGCTCGCGTTTGCTTTCAACAGACACCTTGCCCCGACGATGGTTGCAACATGCCTCACCGGTTCCTGATACTGGTGCTTGGGGTTCTTGTCAGGATCGTCCTCGTCATCATCCCTGTGGTTACGCTGGTCTGTTGCATCATTAGGCTTGTCGGTATTTTCTGAAGCCTGTTTGCGACGGTAGATCTCCTTGAGGACCTTGCAGTTTTCCAACGTATGGTTGGACTTAGGATGAGCTGGGCAAGGCCCCTTCAAGGCTTTAGCGTAGTCTTCTTCATAATTGTGACACCCACCTAATTTTTTCACGACATTGACCTCGCCGTCGTCATCGCGAGCACGCTTGCCCTTGAAGTTGTCATGGCGATCGCCGTGCTGATTTCTGTTGTCGCACCGATCACAATTGTCGTTATGGCAGTCCCTGATGGCGCTGTGACCTCTAAAGTCATCGCGGCAGCGGTTGTCGCGGTAGTCATCGGGTCGTGGATAGTACAGTGCTTTGCCGGTGCCCTCGTTCAGCAGCTTCTTGGCATCGTCGGCATTCGCATACTTCTTGGCGGTGGTGAGGAGGTCGACAACCGTTATAGGCTGTTTACAAAGGAGCTTGTCCCTGAGATCGTTGTGGTAGCGCAGACTAGTAATGAAGGCTTCAATAGCCTCGTTGTCGGTGATCCTAGGAATCCTGATGCGCATATCCGAGAAGCGTCGGATGTACTCGTGCAATGGTTTGTCCCTGGCGTCACGGATGCACTACAGATCATACTTGTTGCCTGGCTGTTCACAGGTAGCAATGAAGTTTTTGACAAAGGCTTGACGCAAAGCATACCAGGAGTAGAAGTGGTTCTCTAGGAGACTGACAAGCCATTGGTGCCCCACCGGGCCGACCACCACGGGAAAGTAGTTGGCCATGACGTGCTCGTCGCCCATAGCGGATCTGCAAGCGGTCTCGTAAAATTGGACCCATAGTTCGGGATTGACCTTGCCGTCATAATGGTTAAGCTTTTCAAGCTTAAAACATCTAGGCCAGATGACTTATCGTAGGTGGTTGGTGAATTGCTTGGGGCTCGGGGGACCGTGGACCATATCGTACTCCATGCGATGACTGGTTTCATGGGACGCACGGTCCCAAGCTCTCTATTCAATGCGAGGACATAGGTCACGGTTTTTGAGGTTGTGACGGAGATCGTAATTGCCATCATGGTGATCTCATTCGTCACCGTATTGTTGTCCCTGACGACGGTGGTCCCGGTGGTCATTACGCCGGTTGTCGCTACGTCGGTCATCGTCGTTGTTATTGCGACGGTGGCCAAGGTGGCGATTATCATCGCGGGGAGGGTTTCCGCGATTGCCGTCATTGCCTCCGTCAGCTCCTGGATTGACACCAGGAGCTATGTTGTCCATAACGTGGTGGTCTGTGCTAGCGGGTACAGTAAGCCACGTTGACTAGACCTAAAAGGTCGACTGGAGTGCTGGCGGCTCCTGCTAGTCGCGCCAGACACCGATGGCCCCACGGCACGTTCATTGGTCTGAACCATGGCCGCCTGGAGATAAGCCTGCAAATCCTCCCGGATGTTTTGGATTTCCGGGGTATCCGGTAACCGCTTCAGGCTTTCAATGGCGATGGCCACGTTGGCGCTTGGGGTTTTGAATACTGGTCTGTTCCCCACCATGTCGAAAGCATCATTGAGGTTACGCCCTTGCAATCGATTATGCCTAGCTGCAGCACCAGCTTCTTGCTGGTCGAGGTCTACTTGCTGTTGTGCTAGGCGTGCATCTTCATCTATGCGACGTTGAGCTCGGTTGGCATTGCGCTGTTGAAGGGTCGAGATGGCGGACTAGAGGGGGGGTGAATAGTCCTTTCTAAAACTTAAACGAGTTGGCTAACCAAAACAAATGCGGAATTAAAACTTATCAGTCTAGCCAAGACTACACCCCTCTATCTAAGTTCTCTAGCACCTTGCAAAGATCCTAATTAAGCAACTAAGGTGCTAACCTTACCAAGAGCTCACCTAAACAATTCTAGAGCAAGGTCACACAAACCTATGCACTAGTACTTTGCCAACCGAGGGAGCTCCTACACAACTAGTGAAGCACAAGCACAAAGCTCCTAAGCTCACTAGCAATGCTCAATAACAAGGCAACCAATGCCAAATTAGAGAGCGCAAATTACTTAGCTACACAAACTAAGCAATGTGACTAACAAGGTTATACAAACCGAATTAGTCACGCAAAGGGGAAGCTTCTAGCTACACAAGCAAGAAGACGACTAGCAAGCTACACAAGCAAACTAGTTACGAGAGCAACTACACAAGCACAAGTATATATGAAAGTAAATACAAACTTGTGTTGTACGAAGGCAAACCACCGAGAAGAGTAGACAATGTTGACACGGTGATTTTCTCCCGAGGTTCACTTGGTTGCCACCAAGCTACGTCCCCGTTGTGTCGACCAACACTTCGTGGTTCGGCGGCTAATCGGTCACACACCGAGCCTCTCAAAAGGCACCGCAAGAACCCACCATAAAGTGTGGTAGCTCAATGACACGCTCAACTAGAGTTGCTCTTCGCGATCCCCGCGGGGTGAGCACAATCGCCCTCACAAAGCTTCTCCGGAGCCTCGCACAATCTTCTTGCGAGCTTCGACGGAGCCACAAGCCACCAAGCCGTCTAGGAGGTGGCAACCTCCAAGAGTAACAAGCACCACCGGCTTGCAATACGATCACCTAGTGCCACACGATGCAATCTCTCAAAGCAACGCACTAGAATCGCTCTCTCACTCGATCCGATGAACACTATCAAGCATGAGTGAGTTAGAGGGCTTCCAAGCACTACCACATAAGCCACAAAGACTATAGTGTGCTCAGCTACCGGCCATGGCCGGCCACAACGTCTATTTATAACCCCTCGGTCAAATAGAGCCGTTACCCCTTCACTGGGCAGAAAAACGGGACGACCGGACGCGCCGGTCACACAACGGCTCTTTCGCGAATACACCGACCGGACGCGCCGGTCGCAACGACCGGACGCGCCGATCGCGCAACGGCTAGTTTCGCGAAGCACTGACCGGACGCGCCGGTCGCAACGACCGGACGCGCCGGTCTCGTAACTGACCGGACGCGCTGGTCAAGTCTGAGTCGCGCACAACGAAACAATGACCGGACACGCTGTTAGAACTGACCGGACGCCACAGTGCCAGCGTCCGGTGAGAGTCCAGTAAGCTCCCTGAACGACCGGACGCGTCCGGTCGACTGTGACCGGACGCGCCACGCGTCCGATCAACAAACCGAAAAACGCGCGCACGCTGAACACTGACCGGACGCGTCCGGTCACACCGTGACCGCGTCCGGTGCAGCGTCCGGTCACTCCAGTGACCTCCGTTCGCCTCCGTTTCTTTTCCGACTTCCGACGTAGTGGAAAATAGGCATTTCATATCCCCAAAAACGCCTGAATCCCGCGCTCGCACGCTCGGCGGGAGGGAGAGAAGACCCCAAACCCTCTCTACCGCTCAAACTCCACCGCCTTCGCAAATGTGCCAACACCAACAAGTGATCACCACCTTGTGTACGTGTGTTAGCATTTTCACAATCATTTTACCGAAGGTGTTAACCACTCAACTTGCCACGCCACTCGATCCTAGCAACGATGCATAGTTAGATCACTCGAGTGGCACTAGATGACCGATATGCAAACAAGTTTGCCCCTCTTAATAGTACGGCCATCTATTCTAAACCCGGTCATCATCTTCTCTACACACCTATGACCGGTGAAATGGAAATGCCCTAGGTTATACCTTTGCCTTGCGCATTCCATTCCATCTCCTCCGACGTTGATGCAACACATGCACCAACCAATCACCAAATGATATGATCCACTTCATATCATCACGTGACCGTATTGGTCCATCGATCTTGACCTCACTTGCTCTTTACCGTTGCCTCGGTCCTTCGGCGCCAAGCCATCACACAACTTGCCCTTCACCCTAGCAACCGGTCCATCAAGCCAAGCCTCATCTTGATCTTCTCCACCTTGGTCACATGACTCCATGTCATGTCTCATGTGCATTAAGCTCCTTCATGACATCATCACATGTGGACTAATCTCCTGTGTATCTCACATAACCACATATTAGTCCACCTAAGTTGTCACTCAATTACCAAAACCAAACAGGGACCTTTCAATCTCCCCCTTTTTGGTAATTGATGACAACTCTACAAAGATATGGAAATTAAGCTTTTTCAAGCTAGCACTTCACACAAGTGTAAATTGCTAACTTGTTTTGGATTTAATGTTACTTATCCAACTTTTAAGTTCTATGTCAAGATTTGGATAAGCACCATAAAATCCGACTTGGTAGTGATAACTCCCCCTACATATGTGCTCAAATGGTTTGGTTTCAAGCTTGCACATATGCATAAATATGAAATTTGTGGGAGGGTTAGCACTACTAAGTGATGCTAAGGTGTATAGAATAAACCTTTGTAGCTCGATACCAATTAGTAGCTTGATACCATTTGAAAATCACAAGTTTGCCACCATCCTTAGCATCATGAGTAGCTATACATCAAAAACACTAGAAACCCCGTGAGATCAACATTATAAGCATGGTTCTAGTTTTTTTTTTGCTTGATAATCACAAGTCTAGCTAACATCCTATGCATGCTAGTTATCAAATTATCATTCAAGTTCTATAACTAGCATACACCACATAAGCATGCATATTGAATTTAAGAACTTATGCAATGCAAGCAAGCACATGAATTGTGCACATATCAAATGCAATCATTCAATGTTCATGAGCTTGCTCCCCCTACTTGTGTGCTTTCTTTGTCCAAGAATTTTGATCCCCTTACATTCTTCAATGTTGCTCCCTCTTTGTCCATATCCATGTCCAATATCATCTATCTCTCCCCGAAGCAATCTCTCCACCAAAGGAAATCTTGCATATCTTTGTCCAATCTCTCCCCCTTTGTCATCAATTTCCATAAAAGGTGTGCTTCTCATTGATGTAAAGGCTAGCATTGGGGTAGATGGTTGAGACTTGAATCTTGCATTTTTGATGGACATTACCACATATGTTGGAATGACAAACTTTATGGTTGCTCTTGAGATTCCACATAGGATCTTTGACCTTGATACCAATCGGTGGGGCTCCTCCCCCTATGTCATAGCATGTGTCATTCACTTGAGATACCACTTGAAGATGAGGGTAGCATTTCTTGATTTGATCACTTAAGGTTGAGGATCGCTTGTGAAGCCATCGTCTTGCATGAATGATACCACGTGAAGATACCATGAGTAGTAATGTGATACCATTTGAAAGAATTTTCTAGTGTGGATTCACTTTTGAAGGATTTGACAATAATATTTACTTCTTGAACAATTGCTATCTTCATGAGTACCACTTGTAAGATATCACTTGTAGATCATGATCTAGACACCACTTGTGAATACCACTTGGAAGATCAATTTGAGTCTAGATACTACTTGAAACAAACTAGATATCTATTTTCATTGTTGTCTTGTGCTTGTACTCTTATCATTGTTATGAGCTTCTTGTATGACTTGAACTATATTGATTTGCCTAAGATTCCAAGTCCGGTTTGATCTAATGACAAGCTTCTTCACACCTTATGCAAAGGGTTATCTTGCCAATGTTGTACTTGTCACTTGTTAGCAATCCAAACTTAGATCAAGTACTTGGATTCACTAGCTCATGAACAAACTCATATCCATACCACTAGATCAATTAATCAATCAAGCAATAATGGTAGGCTATGAATTTAAAATTTTCATTTGTCATGCATGATCCTAATAAACATGTACTATATGCACTAACCGCATACTAGTAAGGAATGAGAATGATCATGCACATTACAATGATACCTTTGCTATGTTGGAGTAGAGGATAGTCATATAGATTCTAATTCATTACTCCAATGGCAATGTGAAGTCCAATTTATTGCTTGGTGAAGACCAATCATCATAGATAAATCCATTCTTCACCCATATGAAATGAAAACCACTAATGATCAAGTGCACTTTCTTGTTGTGGTTGGCTTGCTTCATTATATCATCTTTGTTTGTATGAGAGAATCACTTAGAATACCAATTGAATTGCAATGACTAACTTTCTTTTGGGTGTTGCTTGCTCTTTAGATCAATCCTATTGATTGCTTCAACTAAGCATCACAAGTTCCTCGGATCACCACTTCCATGTTAGCCTTCCAAGTCCCAAATTTGGTTTTACCTACAAACGGCGGCAAGCCCCTCACTAGGGAGAAGTGACCTCTCTCCAAAGAACCACTCTTGATACTCACTTGAAATGACATTGTTTGATTGATCCAAGTGATGAACTTAATTTGATGAGTAACCTTGAATCCTTCTTTAAGTCCTTTTCTTTCTACTTGTTTAAGTCTTTTTCTTTTTACCAAATGATCTCCAATTATCACTAGAACTTAAACTTCACCTTCATCTTGAGTTTGATCTTGATCTTCCAATTTGAGTACTGAATATGTACACCAAGTACATTCCACAATCAAATGTTCTTGTACTCATTGCTTTTCATGCTTCTAGATCAAACCAAAAACAAACTTAGGTACCTCAACCACTTATAAACATGTTTCCAACTTGAGGACCTTTCAATCAAAGTGACTCTAGATTAATCCAATGATTGTCACTTTTCTGGCAGATTCTGTACCCTTCAAAGAATAATTCATATCTCCTAATGTACGAATCCAAATGCCATGAAATTTGGTGGAGATGTGCATTAAAAAGTCATCTAGCAGCTTGGTTAGCTCATGATTATTCATAGAAAGCTTTCACTCAAATAAATTGCAAGCCATCAAATAATTCCAATAAATCATCCACAACTTGATCATGACACTTGTATGTTGTAGCACTTTGAACTTCACTTATTTTGACTTGGCATTGGGATTAGATATGCATTGAGCTTCATAACTTGACTCAATATATGATGAACAAGATGAAACCAATTGAATCAAGCCTCCAATGCCGATGGTACCTACAATCATTCATCCACTTTTTGATGGTACCCAAACTAGTTTGGGTCCTCTCAAGTTAGGTGCAACATACTTAGGCATAGCCTTAGTATGAGTAGCGGGATGTTTTGCAATTCCAACCAATGAGGTACCATTGCCATCCTTTCTAAGCATATTAGTATCATTAATTGACTTAGGCTTAGAATTCTCACCTAGGGGACATGAATGTGCCATGTGCCCCCTTTCCCGACATGAGTAGCAACTTCTCTTAGATTGAGCCTTTTCTTCCTTGCTCATATGTTGCTTCTCATTGCCTTGCCTCTCACGAGTTGCTTGAATCTTCTTTTCAAGCTTAGTAGGACACCCCGAGGCAAAGTGTCCCATATCTCCACACTTGAAGCACTTGATGTGAGCACAATCTCTTTTCTTGTCTTGATTCTTGCTCACTATCTTGACATCTTGAATTTGCATTGGATGCCTTGCTCTACCACCCCTTCTTGTTTTCTTTTTCTTCTTCTTTATCAAGTCACCATCATCTCCATGGTTGATCTTGATTTGCTCTTGGGGTGTCTTTTCTTGCTCAACTAGTGGTTTTGGTTGAGGCTTTACTTGTTGCTTCACCAATTGCTTGGTTGGGCATATTGAGGTGAGATGACCCCAAGTGCGGCACTTGAAGCACTTGACATGCTTTAGCCTCTCTTCTTCTTTCATCTTCTTGAGCTTCTCAATGTTTGGGCAACCATTAGCAAGATGTCCCGCTTCATGGCATCGATAGCACATGGAATGCGAGAGTTTCTTTTGGAGTAGCCTCTTCATCCTTTTTTCTTGCTTTCTTTCGCCCTTTGTCATTTTCTTCTTGAAGCCAAGGCCACTTTTGTCACCAACGTTTCTTTGAGTCTTCATCATGTGCTCAAAGGTGACTTTTGAGTTGTAGCACCTCTCTAACTTGTTGCTCAAATTCTTCACTTCACTTTTAAGCTCATTGTTCTCCTTCAAAAGGTTAGTCTCACAAGACATAGAAGTAGAACAAACATTTAATTGTGAAGAACATGGTATCTATACAATACTATAAAGAGCGTGGAAGCTGAAAGTTCCGTCGCCTCTCACAAAACACTGTTCTGGCAACAGTCAACGGCAATCCGCAAACCCCCCTCCAGAACCAACCATCCCACCAACGCATGCAGTAAAAAAAAAAAGGAAGAAACACGGCTCCTGAAACTTCTAGCTTCTACTAATCTACTCCCTTCCTGCATCCTCAGCCGCGCGAGCGCCGGCCGGCCCCCTCCCTTAGGTTGCCACGCCGTCGCTGGTAGCACTGAGGCCGTCGGTGCTGCGAGCCCGCCCCCACTCTCTCCGGCTCCGTCGCGCAGCCCTCCAGCGGGCCCCCTCCGGTGTCTGCCTCTCGGAGTTCTGGCACGTCCGCCCTCCTCCTTGGAATCGCGAAGCCATCGCTGGTAGCCATGACGCCAGCGGCGCCGCGAGCCCGCCCCCCACCTTCGTCGGCTCCGTCTTGCGTATGCAGCTATCCGATTTACAGCGCCTCATATACTGCACAAAGTTCTTTCCCACTCATAGATCTTCTGATTGCGCATGCTAATTTCCTCCTTCGTTTCACATCTGCAGGTACGGAAGTTGCTAACGATGCTCACGTCCACTCCATATGATGCCATGTGGTTTCTACATGGTGCCCTGGTAATTTCGGCCCCTCAGCAATCTATTTTCCCCTGAAGCATCCACTATTTTTTGTGTTCGAGGTATTTTCATGAATCAGCTTACAACAGTTGGTTTTTGATTTCGTCCTTTCTTCGTTGTATACAGGTGCATACATTTGTACTGCAACATAAAATAGCCAATGATTCAGTATCAATTCTCATGTATATTAATTAATACACCACATTTGTAGTTACAGAATACCTGCTGGTGCTGCAACCCTTCCATCTGTCTCTCAGTCCATATGTTTAATTTCTTTCGGCAAATTTTGATCATTTTACTGTCTCTCAGTCCATATGTTCAATTTCAAATTCATATTAGAACAAATGCCACACGATGTTACAAATTTCGCTGGTAGCCATGACGCCAGCGGCGCCGCGAGCCCGCCCCCCACCTTCGTCGGCTCCGTCTTGCGTATGCAGCTATCCGATTTACAGCGCCTCATATACTGCACAAAGTTCTTTCCCACTCATAGATCTTCTGATTGCGCATGCTAATTTCCTCCTTCGTTTCACATCTGCAGGTACGGAAGTTGCTAACGATGCTCACGTCCACTCCATATGATGCCATGTGGTTTCTACATGGTGCCCTGGTAATTTCGGCCCCTCAGCAATCTATTTTCCCCTGAAGCATCCACTATTTTTTGTGTTTGAGGTATTTTCATGAATCAGCTTACAACAGTTGGTTTTTGATTTCGTCCTTTCTTCGTTGTATACAGGTGCATACATTTGTACTGCAACATAAAATAGCCAATGATTCAGTATCAATTCTCATGTATATTAATTAATACACCACATTTGTAGTTACAGAATACCTGCTGGTGCTGCAACCCTTCCATCTGTCTCTCAGTCCATATGTTTAATTTCTTTCGGCAAATTTTGATCATTTTACTGTCTCTCAGTCCATATGTTCAATTTCAAATTCATATTAGAACAAATGCCACACGATGTTACAAATTTGACTGCTTATTAATTTCCTAATTGATCTTTGGTATGGCTGAACATATTTATAAGCTCATCTTCTCGATTTTCTTCTGTCACTTTTCAGTATTTCAGGCATGCTTATATCCAGGCATCATGGATATGAGTAGAGGTCACCAGTCCATCATGGTTCAGTGGGATTGAAGTTAGTACTCATATCCAGGCATGCTCATGAATCTTCCATAGGAGTAATCATTCCCTATCCTCAGGAAGTTGCCAAGGTATACTCATATGCCATGACCAAATACTTCTATCTTTCTAAAAGATGGCTTATGCATTAATGTCCAGACCTCTTTTAGTTTACCCTTTCATTCTTTATCGTTTGCCAGCCAGTGAAACCGAAACCTTTGTGCTGCCACTTGGAGGCCTACCTTACTGAGTCTGATATGCTTCTAGCTTTTATTTCCCCGGTGCTGCAGTGCTCACTTTGTTTGGATCTTTGATTGATTCCAACTTTTTTGGTTTCTTTCTTTCTGCAGATGGTACGATTATTTAAGTTTAGAGTGCAAGCTACGTGTATGGTCCAGAGAAGACGATATGCCATTGTGTGAGGTGAGATCTTGATGTGTTCTAGCTTCAGTTCAGTTAATTGTTACATGTGGCCAGTTTATTTGCTTCAAACTAGACACTGTTTCATCAAATGCTTATGGTTTCCCAAATCCCATATAATTTCGATGCTACCTAAGTGGGTTGTGTGACGTGAGATGTCGACGTGTTCTAACTAGACCTTAATTAATTGCTACATGTGGGCACTGAACCTGGTTTCAACTACACACTGTTCCATGAAATGCTTATGGTCTTCCAAATTTCTTTAAACACCTTGGACAGTCCAACACAAATAATTGTGACTATGCTGTTCAGAAAAACATATAGTGTGCACACTATCCTATGTTGCATGATTGCAGGTCGACAATATGTTTGTCACCTACATGTTTACTTCATACTAAAGTCTATGTTGCAATTCCTGATTTCAGGTCCCATCTGTTCATGCCTATAGCCTTCAATGTCTTTATCTTTCGGTTCTGATTTTTATGCCTCCTGCCTATACCGTGCATGGCAGTTTCTAATTCATAGTTTTGTTCAGAATTTCGTTTTCCGACTAGGGGTTTGCTTACCACTAAAGTCTATGTTGCAGTTTGTGCTCCTCGATTTACAGTAGTCGTTATTTCCTGATGGTCCTTATTGGTTCAGCTTTTTGTGCCTTTGGCGTTACAGGGATTTTTACTGCCACTACTACAGATTCGACATTCACTGTCGGCACCGTCAGTGCCGGTTTTTGGTGATCTGGCGTAGTGTGGTTCAGTCCAGGAATCATATCATTGCAAACCTTTCCACCCAAAACAGGTTACTACCTATCTTTCAATTGATGTTACTTATGTTCTATCTATTTTCTCCATTTCCCATGACCTCAGATGTGCACCTTAACCTGATTCCCAGGTTTCACATGTGCAGAACCAATCTACTGTCAGGCTCTTGACAGATATATTCTATATATATGACTTAAACTTCTTTTGTCTTCCATTTGGCAGATATTAAGGAAACTTCAATGTTCATGCATATCATAGACAACATGCAGGTAATGATCTCCAAAATATTACCATGCTATAACTTCAATCATGTTGTTGTCGGTTATGTTATCCACATTCCTCTACTATTGCATGCCTGTAGGTCGCTAAAATGTTTGCTCTTTAAAGTTTGTCATTAATTCCTCCCTATTTTTTGTTTCTATTTTAACTTTGAATATTCTGTGCATAACCTACTTCTATGCCGGAACAGGACATCCTGATTCACAGGCTGTTGTTGGGGTTCACCAAAAAAAAGGTTACCTTCCGCCTGCAATACTGCAATCCGAAATCTTTGCAGCTCTCCTTAGCCAAAAAAAAAGGAATTGATTTTCATATTAATCTTACCTTCTTAGTTTACCATGTTATTCACGCACTTGCTGCTTACAATGTACTGCTATCAGTTTAGTCGAACAAAAGATGGAAGTACTCTTTAGTTTATAGTAGAATCGGGACGCCATATTTTTCCGTGTCTACAAAGATACCAACAACAAAGTGCAACTGTTAGTTACCAGCGGCTGAGGTTATTTGTCTCAGCGCCCAATATGAACTGCACATTTTCCGCTTATCAGTCGTGTTCCAATATGTGCAGTGACCAATCTTGCATCTGTATATCCATCTTTTTGAAAATTACCATACTATTATATGAACCATGTCGTTGTTTGCTGATTGGCAGATAAAACCATCTGCAATTCTACCACACTGCTTGCGTTTTTTCAAACTTTCTCTCTTGCACCCGCGGCAACGCGCGGGGTTCCTGCTAGTATCTAATAAATCATCACAAGAGGTGGATACATGCTTCTTGCCTACATCACAAGGGTTAGTAATATGTGATTGATCATTTGACCCAAATGATGAGCTCTCACTAGATTTGGTTTCTTCATTAGAAAGCTTCTTAGTGAGTAAAGCATGTTCTTGTACCAAGTTATCACGAGCAACACTAAGTTCCTCA